>CM069912.1:13563162-13829883 GCA_036172215.1 Camellia granthamiana
TACTAAATCTCGACCTATTCAAATGAATTATGAATTACTTGAAATGTGTAAGAAAGAAATTAATGAATTATTAAAAAACAGAATCATTAGTCCAAGTAAATCACCATGGTCTTGTCCTGCTTTTTATGTTAATAAAAATGCTGAATTAGAACGAGGTGTCCCTCGCTTAGTTATTAATTATAAACCACTCAATGCTGTTTTAGAATGGATTAGATATCCTATTCCTAATAAAAAAGATTTGATTAAAAGACTTAGTCAAGCTGTTATTTTTAGTAAATTTGATTTAAAAATTGGGTTTTGGCAAATACAAATTCACCCTAAAGATCGATATAAAACTGCTTTTAACACACCCTTTGGTCAATATGAATGGAACGTAATGCCCTTTGGTTTAAAAACTGCTCCTAGTGAATTTCAAAATATAATGAATGATATTTTTAATCCATTTAGTCATTTTTCTATTGTTTATATTGATGATATTTTAATATTTTCCAAATCCCTTAATGAACATTGGAAACATTTAACTGCATTCTTTTATACAATTAAAAGTCATGGTTTAGTTATCTCAGCTCCTAAAATCAAACTCTTTCAAACTGAAGTTAGATTCTTAGGATATGATATTCACCACAATACTATTCTGTCAATTAGTAGATCAATTGAGTTTGCATCCAAGTTCCCTGATGAAATTCTTGATAAAACCCAGTTACAAAGGTTTTTAGGTTCCCTTAATTACATTGCTGATTTTTACAAAGACCTTAGGAAGACTTGTCAACCATTGTTTGATAGATTAAAGGATAATCCTCCTCCTTGGTCATCTGTTCATACTTCTATTGTCCAAAACGTCAAACAATATGTTAAGTCTCTCCCTTGTCTTGGTATTCCTACTGAAAATTCATTCAAAATTATTCAAACTGATATTTCTGATATTGGTTATGGTGGCATTCTTCTCCAGAAAGTCACTCCTCAATCATCTGAACAAATTGTTCGTTATCATTCTGGTGTCTGGAATAAAGCACAATTAAATTATAGTACTATTAAAAAAGAAATTTTATCTACTGTTTTATATATACAAAAATTTCAAGATGATATTTTAAATCAAAAATTTTTACTTCGTGTTGATTGCAAATCTGCTAAATATGTTTTGGAAAAAGATGTTCAAAATCTTGCTAGTAAACAGATTTTTGCTCGTTGGCAATCTATTTTAAGTATTTTTGATTTTGATATCACCTATATACCTGGTTGTCAAAATTCCTTTCCTGATTTTCTTACCCAGGAATTTTTACAGGGGGGTAAGGGATGAGTGCTACTCCACATATTCCATATTTAAAAACCCAAATTACCTTTTACCAAACCCTGCTCAAACAAGTTAATCGCCGTATTAACCGCCTCAAATCCGCCAAACCAACTACTAAAAGAGCCCAATACATCATTCACCAACAGATTCAAGCCCGTCGTATTTTACGACATGATTATTACAACCATTTACATTATTTCCAGAATTATCTAGATCTCCTTTCTGGTTGTTAATCTCTGCTACTGATCATTGTTTCTTGTTTCCACAGATGTCTCGCCCAAGGCCTCCTTCTAAGGCTTTGGTTCCTTCTAGTCAACCTTTTGTTCCTCCTACTTTGGAGTTAGTAGGACAATACCCTCAACCCATTCAAATGATCAACCGTTACCAGATCCTTGGTAATATCCCCAGGCCTAATTACTCAACTGCTTTGGCTATTGACCCTTTTGCTCCAAGTCAATCAGTCTCAGTTACTCCATTCCCTGCTAACCCAGTCAGGTCATCTCGATCTGATTATACCAAATCACACACTACTAATCTGTTCTATATAAAACCCAGTCACCCTAAAGGCCAAGTAATCCATGAAATTGCTAAATCCCATTTTGGCTCTGGATGCCATTTCATCCTCCCACATCCAGAGAAAACACTCACCTATTACAAAGATATTTTGATCCATCATCAATCAGTCTTGATTAAGCCCATTTATGATCGAACCTATGCCAGCAAGGTTCTGTGTCATTCCATTTACATCCATAGTATTGTTTCCCAAGCTAAATGGGGTCCTCCTTATCAGCTTCGAGATTTACATGGTCATTCCATCCAGTATAATTACCATGATTATGTTGATGCCTGGTTCAAAATTTTCCTGTACCAAAATGAAACTTTTAGTCACTCATGGTTCATATCCTTTGATCAAAAATTCAAATCTGAGTTTCCTACCTGGTTTCTGAGATGGTGGACTCATTATGGTGCCATTTCAAACATCCTCCCTGGAGATCTCATTGAACTACTTAACTATTTCTCCTCTGTTTACCCATTCACCACTCATCAGAGACAATTTCCATCTTTGTTAATTTTTATATCCAAATATAAACTCCCATGGATATTTAAATGGCATTATGGAATTGATGGTAACATAATCACCCGTCAACATTCAGTTAAATGGTGGGCTAAATTCAATGTGCCTAGAATTTTTGAAATTGTTCAAGAGGAATTCCCCATTGATCAGTGTGCTCCAACTCCTTCTATGTCCAAAGCCCAGCAGAACCCAACTGCTGCAATCAATCAAGGAAACCAGCCCAGTCTTCCTCCAGTCAACCTTGGAAGCCCCTCATCTAGTGGTTCCAAGCCCAAATCCTCCAAATCCAAATCAGTTCAACCAGCCCAATCAAAATCCAAGGTGAAATGCAAAGCTCCTGCAATTCCAGACCAGCCCAAGGAACATTCACGGCCCAAATCAAAATCCAAAGCTAAGGCTAAGCCCATTTCACCTCCTGCTCAGCCCAAAGCTAAATCAAAGGTCAAGCCCAAGTTATCCCGAGATGAACTACTCCAGTTAGCCCGTCAATTAACGAAGCAAGCTGAAGAAGCTCAATCACCCAGTTTAGGAAATTCAGAAGACAGTTCAGACCAGTCACAATCTTCTGAAGGATCAACTACTCAACCCATATCATATGGCAGATCCGAGTTCCAAAATGCTCAGGACCCATATGCCTGATCAACATAGGATTCCCTATAAATATAAATTAGCTTCAATCAATACTCTTTTGAGAAAAGCTGCTAATTTGTATCTATATTGATTCCTATATTCACATGTTCCACCAAAAGTGATGAATAGTAAAAGTTACTGTTCACTTTTACTGTTCACCGTCACTATTCACCCAATCAACTTTTGTTAAAGCTGCATCTTCGTGCAATCACTCCACCGAAAGTAACCGACAGCATTTGCTTTGCCTTACGCGTTGCCAGCTGCTTTCATCAATCAAAGAAGTCACATGATTATTGTATTGAAAGAAGTCACATGATTACTGTATTCAAAGGAGTCACATGATTACTGTATTTTCCTTTTCTATATATTGTAATGTATTCATTCAGAAAGTTTCAAGTATTTCATTCTTCAGTCTTAAGAAAAAACAGAGAGCTCTGAGTGACAATTACTCCTTTCCATTTGTAACCCGATTAAAAATCCTTGCAGTTGCTACAATTGTAATTGTAAGTTATTTTCTGTATTTTAAATTATGACGTTTTAATATTAAAATTAAAATTAAAATTAAAGTATAATATTTTCTGTATATAAGTATAATATTTTCTGTATTGTAAAATTAAAATTAAAATTAAAGTATAATTTTAATTATTTATTTTGATAATATTAATATTATCGTTTTATAAAAATGTTACTTGAATACTTATATATATTAATTTTAGTTAAATAAACTCTTTTTAGAAGAAAAAAAATAAACTCTTCTCCATATATATATATCTATATATATTAATAGTTGACTTGTGTAATGCACGTGCTATTTTTCTTCAAAAAAATATTTGATTGTACAATATGTGTTATAAAACAATAATTTAAATTTAAATTTAAAATTCAAGTATGATTTTAGTTATCATTTTATAAAAGTGTTATTTGACTACTTATATATATTAATTTTAGTTAAATTATTTGTGTATTTTGATAATTTTAGTTCTATCGTATTATGAAAGTGCAATTATCATATAATAATTTCGTATGATATATATTAAATCATAAGATAATAAAATAAATACTCATTTTGATATTAAAAATAATACTTAAATTATAAGAAGAATTAGTAATATAAAATTAAAAATAATTCTAATTATTTAATTTTTTTTTTATATTCATTTGGAAAATAAAAATATGTAGAAATAGAAACTATATAAAATTTATTGAAAAAATTAAATATAAATATGTTATAATTATATATCATATAATGATTTTATATGATATATATATATTAAATTATAAGATTGTAAAATAAACACACTTAATTAAATTAAAATATCAACTATATAATAAAAGAAATTCAACAACTACTAACCAAGAAAGAATCTCATAATAATATCTAAACCCAAAAATAAAAAATAATTGAAAAATCCAAAGATAGATATATCTCAGTGTATGAAGTGATTAATCATCTGTAATATGATGTGAAAACATAGAAACACTTACTGTTCAGTAATTGAAAAAGTAACTCGAGCAATAAATTCAAATTTTAAAGATTCTTTGAGAGTATCATTGTTGTACAGGTTTTGATTATATCAAATAACTAGTAGTTGACCTGTGTAATACACGTGCAATTTTTTTATATAAAAAATAAAAATAAAAAATTATGGTACAATGTGTGTTATAAAAGAATAATTTTAAATTAAAATTTAAAGTTTGATTTTTATTATTTATTTTGATAATATTGGTGTTATCGTTCTATAAAATTGTTACTTGAATACTTATATAGATATATTAATTTTAGTTAAATTATTTGTATATTTTGATAATTTTAGTTCTATCGTATTATAAAAATGTAATTATCATATAATAATTTTGTATGATACATATTAAATTATAAAATAGTAGAATAAATACTCATTTTGATATTAAAAATAATAGTTAAATTAGAAGAAGAATTAGAAACATAAAATTAAAAGTAATTCTAAACTATTTAATTTTCTTTTATATTCATTTGGAAAATAAAAAATGCAAAAATAGATATTGTATAAAATTTATTACAAAAATTAAATGTAAATATGTTGTAGTTGGATTATCCTTATATGATATATATATATATATTAAATTATAAGATTGTAAAATAAATACTTTTAATTAAATTAAAATATCAATTATATAAAAAGAAGGGGTTTTTTTTTTAAGGTCCCTGATATTAAAATTTTATAGTATAAAGGACATTTAATATTTTCATAGTGCCTAAGGTCCTTCAACATTGATCCAGAGAAATTTCAATCTAGAGAAATTCCAGTCCAGAGAAATTTCAGCCCAAAGAAATTCCAGTCCAGAGAAATTTCAGCCCAGAGAAATTCCAGTCCAGAGAAATTTCAGCCCAGAAAAATTTTTCCATGGAGATGGTTTGCAGATCCCCTCCAAAATTTCTAACATAGAAGCGACTTATTGGAATCCCATATCCAGAACCAGCCATTGTTGCTACATTGGCTGTTCCAAGTTCTAACCACTCATCCATGGGATTTTTGGCAGTACTGTAAAGATATGTAAACATTTCTCTGGATTCCCAGAATTTCTCTGGAGGAAGAAGATGATGAAGGCTTGAGTTAAAAATTTATCTAAGAAGTCTAGAATTTATCTAGAGAAAAATTTCTCTAGAGAGAAATTTCAATTTTCTCTGAACAAAGTCAAAGAAATTTATGAATAAAGCCAGAGAAATTTCAATTTTCTCTGCCTTATTTAAAATTGTGAACAACACAGAGAAATTTTTCTCTAGTTTGATTAAAACAATTTCTCTAAACTCACTCTTCCCAAAACCCATTTTCTTTGCTAAGAAAATAGTTTATCTCAGTAGCCTCATTGTATAACTGAGACTCAGATCCTATTGAAGCCTCCTCCACCATATTGGTCAGAGTTCCTAATTTAGAAAATAACCGGAATGCATTCTAAGCCACGGTCTCCAAATTGAGTAATGCATCTTTGCATGCCATGATTGTATTTTGCTTCTCACATCCCTCAAAATTAGAATCTGGCTGGTTTATGATATTTTCAAGTTCAAAGTTCCCTAAATTGTTCGTGGCAAAGCAATTGGCTGAATCACTTTGCAAGATAACGCCAGCCGAGCTCTACAACTTTGGCATCAAGTTCTTTATGAAAAATGACACAGGAGCAAGCAAGTAACCCCCCCCCCCCAATGTCACTTTCATCACTCTCTCTCTGTCCTTCTCTGTTTAATGGCAACTTTGTGGCCTCCCTTCCTCTCCTTCTCTATTTAATGGCAACTTTGTTGTGGCCTCCGTTCCTCTCATTATCATAATCTCACACCCAGAAGAAAAAACCCATCTCAGTCTCATCATTAATCTCTTACTATTATATATATATATACCCACATAAATGGACTTACCTAATTCTTTTCACATGAATGAATTGCTATAAGGATTCTTGACTAGGGTTTTGGATTTTTTTCAGGTTGGGTCTTTGACTTAATTGTTGGTTATTATGTACATGTGTATACGAAGATATGAAAGTGTTTATATGATTAAAAGTTGGGAATTGGGTGTATTGGACCGAAAGAGGAGACATTGTCCAAGTGTTTTTAGTGAGTGAAAGCCATGAATTTCAGTTGCTTTGGAGGATTCAAAATTGAGGGAGGAGGCTCGCAAGGTCAATAGCGATGAGATCGGGGAGAGAGAGATAGTAGTGGGATTGATTTGGAAATTTCTGTGTGGTATATATGATTGTGGGGGTGGAGGACCTTATACATAATAAAATAATATTGTTGTACGGGAAAGAGATACACCTTCTCGTATAATCCTGTTGATCAAGTCTGCGTTCCTCTTTATGTCGCCGTTCTTCAACCTGAAAACACAAACGTGAGCTGGCCGGCGGGTGTGTGCCGGAAACCTCTCCGATGCCTAAGTCAGCAAACAAGACAAATAGGCAAAAGCTCAATGTGTTCAGAAATCAAAGTTGTGTTACCTCTCCATAGGTGATGTTTGTGAGCTTTTATAGGTTCCGCGTAGCACAATCCTAGTAGGACTCTTACTCCTCCATTCAGAGTCCTCCTAGGATTCATACTCCTGAAGGATAATGCTTATCCTCCAACACCCCCCTCACTGCTTGAACCAAGTGAGATGGTTTTACTTCGGCAAGATGTCATACAACCGAAGTAACATTCCCTCGTCGGACTCCAATATGACCGAAGTAAACATGACTATGCTTAGCCGCAGAATAGGCCGAACCATCCTTAATTCGGCTCTTCCTTCTACTACTCTTACTTCGGCTTCTCATGTACAACCCATGGCGTGGTTAGGCCGAACTAACATGTTACGACCGGTCTAACTCCCATGCATCTTTAGACCGGTCTAACTTCAACCTTCCCTTGGACCGGACTAACTTCAAAGCATTCATAAGACCGGAGTAACTTCGAGGCTTCTCCCGGACCGGACTAACTTCGAGGCGTTCTTGGACCGATCTAACTTCAAGGCTTCTCTTGGACCGAACTAACCGGAGTAAGCTTCTACCGCGCTATCCAGAGCGAAGCCCACCAAGAGAAGCCATTACCTCGACTTCGAGTGCCATGGCCGAGATAACTATCTCTACTCCGATTGGTAACTTATAATCACGTTTGGACCGAGGTAACACTTGAAAAAGTTTCTTCCACACTTGGCCCGAACTAACACTTGGACCGAGGTAAAAGTCCCTACCACACTTGGACCGAACTAACACTTAGACCGCGGCCCACTTGCTAGTCTTTTCTACCGCGGCCCATATTCGTTTAGTTCTTGGACCGAAGTAAATCTATCCTTACCTCGGTCCATTACGCGGCCCAATTTCCAAGTCTCCTCTTTAGCTCGGCCCAATTTAGATATAAATTACCCTCTCAATTGCCCCTTAATTCCATCTGCCATGCATGATTTGGGATTACTTGTTTCCAGCCGAGCTAAACTGTGGCCTTCGTACTCCACAAAATTTGAACAATCCTCAACTCCGCCTCCGCGAAGCTTGTGTTCGTTGTTGCTACTTTCATCTTCAGTGCCTTCAACCGGGCTACGAATCCTTTGTTCCACTTAGCCGAGCGAGGACTCCATTTATGTCACCTTTGTTTCTTTTAGCATGGTCCAACGATTCGTGCTTAATACTTTTCCTTTTTACTTTTCAAACTGACTAGGTTGGCCAGGCACATCTTTGCATGCTCAACCGAGATACTGCGCGAGCTATATCCTGCAACGTGAGGCTGCCAAAGACCTCTTCGTCAAGTGTGGGTGGGAAGCAGCTGTGGCGCAACTCGGTCATAGCCAAGAGACCGAGGTCTTCCTAAAATATCCTCCATACTTTATACCGAGCTCCATGGTGGAGTATGTAGATGCCAAAAAATTTCTTCAATACTGAGGAAGAGGATGTATCCCAAGATCCTGACAATAACGCCCAGCTCGGTTGCCAGTCCAACTCTCCAACTCATGTGGTCTCCATCCCACCTTTGCCTGCTGTGTCTGATGCGGTGCCTTTGACCGAGCTCAACCAAAGTATGCTTGCCACGACCGAGCTAACTTTAGGTGAAGCCAGGGTTGATTTGGACGCCGATTTAAATGATCTCTTTGCATGATTTTTCTTCTGTTTACCAAAGGAGTTTGTAACCGGGCTACGGCCCCTCCTTTTGTAATGCACTTGTGGAATGGAATCTTCAGTTCTCTCAACTGCTTGTTCGGCTTGCTCCATGCTTGCATTTATTTTTCACTTATGTTTTGAATGAAGTATGACATTCTCTGGCCGAGATACTCATTTCGGTCTTAACCTTGCAATCTATCTTGCCATACCTGCCAACCTCTTCAGCTTAGGTTTCTACCTCGGCTGAAGATCACAAAAAAGTTGTTATTCCAGCCAACCACTCGTTAGCCTAGATCCTTATCTCGGCTGAAGAGTATTAAAGGTTAGTTTTTCTAGCAAATCATGCTTCAGCGCGGATCCTTATTTCGGCTGAAGAAGAGCTTTATGCTTGGCCATTCCTGCCAAACTCCTTTGGCTGAGGTAACCATCATCCCGACAAAAGAGTGTCCAAAAAATTTTGTGTTGGTCAAACCTGCCAACCACCTTTAGCCTAGGTCCTAACTTCGGCTAAAGGGTGCAAAAAAGTTTTTTGTTGGTCAAACCTGCCAACCACCTTTAGCTTAGGTCCTTACTTCGGCTAAAGGGTGCAAAAAAAATTTGTTGTTGGTCAAACCTACCAACCACCTTTAGCCTAGGTCCTTACCTCGGCTAAAGGGTGCAAAAAAAGTTTTTTGTTGGTCAAACCTGCCAACCACCTTTAGCTTTGGTCCTTACTTCGGCTAAAGGGTGCAAAAAAGTTTTGTTGGTCAAACCTGCCAACCACCTTTAGCCTAGGTCCTCACCTCGGCTTAAAGGGTGCAAAAAAGTTTTTGTTGGTCAAACCTGCCAACCACCTTTAGCCTAGGTCCTTACCTCGGCTTAAAGGGTGCAAAAAAGTTTTTTGTTGGTCAAACCTGCCAACCACCTTTAGCCTAGGTCCTTACTTCGGCTAAAGGGTGCAAAAAAGTTTTGTTGGTCAAACCTGCCAACCACCTTTAGCCTAGGTCCTTACCTCGGCTAAAGGGTGCAAAAAAATTTGTTGTTGGTCAAACCTGCCAACCACCTTTAGCCTAGGTCCTTACTTCGGCTTAGGAGAGGTAAATGTTGGTTTTTCCAGCCAACTCTGCTTTCAATGCCCCTTGCTCACTAAAACAACTTTTACAGAAGAAAATAATCTATGCTGAAAAGGGAACTACTTGTTTTATTGAGGAAAATGTAAATTACAAGTACTCTATCGAACAGATAACTCGAGATTGGCAGTGTTCCATGGTCTGGGGATAGCCTTGTTAGCTCCATCCTCCCAAGTGATATGCCCCTTTTTCAGCTAAACCAACCACTTTGTATGGTCCTTCCCTATTGGGCCCTAGCTTGCCTTCTATGGGTTCTTTACATCTATCATTTCCTGTACCAAGTCTTCCACTGTCTTCTGTTCAGCTGCCTTGCTAACATCTGCGGACAGCTCCTTACTCTCATGTTCTTCCTTTTATGTATTGGTCCAAGTGCCCAGCTGCCACTAACTCCTCCAAATACTGCTTCAATGGCGTGCAATTTTCAGTGCGATGCCCCTGTTCATCATGGAAGGTGCACCGCGATCTTTCGTCGTAGTCTTTTTGCGCTTCTCCCAACTTAGCAGGCCATCGGACGAAAGGTTCATCGCGTATCTCGCTAAGAATTCGGTAGATTGGTTTTTTGAACACCGTGGTAATGGCAGTGTGGACTCTCAGCCTTCTCTTGCCTTGGTCCTCTCCGTTGTCCCGCCTGCCTTGCCCGTTTCTGCTTGGACGTTCTACCGTGTTGACTTTTGCCGAAGTCTTTTTATCTGGTATTGCGGTTGTGCCAAATTCTTCTTTAGCGCGGTTGCCATCTTCCTCCACACGAATATGTTGGTGTACTCTCTTCATCAAGGCTTCCATCGTATGGGGCGGCGTCATGGTGATTGAATCCCTTAGTCTGTTCCCGACTGGGAGTCCTCTTTTATACTGCGCAATGGCGAGATTGGTTGGGCAGTCCCCAATCTGGTTGAATGTCTCCCAGTAGCGACTGTTGTATGATCTCAGGGTCTCTTTCTCGCCCATGTCGATGGAGAGTAACTGGTCGATCTCCACTGGGGTTTTAGTGTTTGTTCTGAATCTTGTGACAAATGCCTCTGCCAATTGCGCCCAGGAGGCTATGCTGCCCTCTGGGAGTTTCTCAAACCAAGTCAAGCCTAGGTCACCAAGGCTTGAGGGGAATAGGATGCACATTAAGGCCTCGTTCCGCCGGTATACAGCCATGACCTGGCGGAAGTGGCTTAAGTGCAAGTAGGGGTCCGTCTTTCCCTCGTATGTAGTGAACTTCGGCTGTAGAAAGCCTGATGGTAGAGGCGCGTTCTCAATTGCTGGGACAAACGGTGAGGTCTGCAGCCTCGCCAATACTTTGTCCGTTGGTTCGTAGGCCGGACGCGGTTGTGGCATCCCAACCTCGACGCTTCCATGCGTCCGAGGAGCCAACCGCTGTAAGGCCGAAACTCTATGTGGATCACGCGCCCTGGCATCCTCCCTGCGTCGTGCCTTTTCTTCTAGCACGGTTCGTAGGTCGGATGACCTGGGTAACTCCGTTTGTCTGGACCTTGTTTGGTGCGTATGCGAAGGCCAGTATGTGCTTCCTTCCGTGTAAGACCTTTCAGATCTCGCCCTCTCAGACCTGGAGTGACGAGTTCTGGAAGATCTTGATTGTGTATCGCCTGTCCTGAGGCTTCTCTCTTCTGCCTAGGAGGGTGTAGAATTCCTACTACGACCCTCTGAGTGGCGAGGGGGCGTCTTGTTCGTGCGCCCCTCTCCTGTCGCCACTTCTTTTCCTTTCACCCGGCGTTTGAGAGCTTCCATGTCTGCTGCCATCCGCCGTATCAACTCGTCTTGTGCTTTGACGCGATCCTCCAAAGCCTGAGGATCAACCCTACGCCTTTGTCTTTCTGGGCTTTGCGAACGAGAGGGATGAGGGCTGCTATTCCTCCTTCGTCCCCTTGCATCCCTCCTGGAATTTTGCCTTTGTGGTTCCAGGTTCGCCATGGGAGGGACCAAAGGTAGGCCTTCGCGCCTTGCACCTCCGTCTGGGGTTTGTCCGTCAATGGCGGACTGAGGCAGTTCTTCATTGTTGGCCATCGAATTTTGAGAGAAAAACACTTGATCAAGAGGTTGTTCTTGTCTGTTCTTCCCACAGACGGCGCCAATTGTACGGGAAAGAGATACACCTTCTCGTATAATCCTGTTGATCAAGTCTGCGTTCCTCTTTATGTCGCCGTTCTTCAACCTGAAAACACAAACGTGAGCTGGCCGGCGGGTGTGTGCCGGAAACCTCTCCGATGCCTAAGTCAGCAAACAAGACAAATAGGCAAAAGCTCAATGTGTTCAGAAATCAAAGTTGTGTTACCTCTCCATAGGTGATGTTTGTGAGCTTTTATAGGTTCCGCGTAGCACAATCCTAGTAGGACTCTTACTCCTCCATTCAGAGTCCTCCTAGGATTCATACTCCTGAAGGATAATGCTTATCCTCCAACACCCCCCTCACTGCTTGAACCAAGTGAGATGGTTTTACTTCGGCAAGATGTCATACAACCGAAGTAACATTCCCTCGTCGGACTCCAATATGACCGAAGTAAACATGACTATGCTTAGCCGCAGAATAGGCCGAACCATCCTTAATTCGGCTCTTCCTTCTACTACTCTTACTTCGGCTTCTCATGTACAACCCATGGCGTGGTTAGGCCGAACTAACATGTTACGACCGGTCTAACTCCCATGCATCTTTAGACCGGTCTAACTTCAACCTTCCCTTGGACCGGACTAACTTCAAAGCATTCATAAGACCGGAGTAACTTCGAGGCTTCTCCCGGACCGGACTAACTTCGAGGCGTTCTTGGACCGATCTAACTTCAAGGCTTCTCTTGGACCGAACTAACCGGAGTAAGCTTCTACCGCGCTATCCAGAGCGAAGCCCACCAAGAGAAGCCATTACCTCGACTTCGAGTGCCATGGCCGAGATAACTATCTCTACTCCGATTGGTAACTTATAATCACGTTTGGACCGAGGTAACACTTGAAAAAGTTTCTTCCACACTTGGCCCGAACTAACACTTGGACCGAGGTAAAAGTCTCTACCACACTTGGACCGAACTAACACTTAGACCGCGGCCCACTTGCTAGTCTTTTCTACCGCGGCCCATATTCGTTTAGTTCTTGGACCGAAGTAAATCTATCCTTACCTCGGTCCATTACGCGGCCCAATTTCCAAGTCTCCTCTTTAGCTCGGCCCAATTTAGATATAAATTACCCTCTCAATTGTGGATCTCTTACATTATCAAATATGGAAGAGGGATCTTAGACTAATTTCCCTAAAAAGAAATTCAATAACGACTAACCAAGAAAAAATCACATAACAACATCTAAACCCAAAAAGAAAAAATAATGAAAACATCCAAATGATGGATACATCTAAGTGTGTGAAATGATTAATCATCTATAATATGATATTAAAACATAAAAGAACTAATTGTTCAACAATTAAAAAATTAACTCAAGTAGTAAATCTAAATTTTAGAGATTCCTCGAGAATATCATTATTGTGCAGGTTTTTCCTCATGTGAGTTGTGATTATATAAAATAATGTAGGAAATAAATGATAATTTCATATAGAGAATCACTATAAAATTTAAACAAAGAATAACATAGAATTGATATTGGATATAAAATAATGCAAGAGAAAATAAGGAAAAAAAAGAAGAAGAAAAGGGGGCAATATAGCATTTAAAAAAAGAACATCTTAATACCCTTAAAAGAATTAAGAAAAAAAAATATGGAACGCAAAATTGGTATTGGATTTGTAGATTATCTCAATTTACGATGAAAAATATATGGAAAAAAATATTTGTGAAATAAAGTCTATATTAAACAGGTAAAGTTAGTATAATTTAAATTAGTTTAGGTTTGTGTAGAACTCTATATGTAATTAAAAAAATACATGTTGACGTAACTCTATTAAAAAAAAAGTAAATTCTTATAATGTGCCACCTAAGCATGAGAAAAACACTACTTTTAATAATATACTAGCAGTTGAACCGTGCACGCACGTGCTATTTTTTTATTACTTTTATAAATAAAAAAAATATTTGATAGTACAATGTGTGTTACAAAAAAAATAATTAGAGTGTGATTTTAATTTTTTATTTTAATAATATTGACGCTGTCGTTCTATAAAATTGTTACTTGAATACTTATATATATTAATTTTAGTTAAATTATTTATGTATTTTAATAATTTTAGTTCTATCATATTATAAAAGTGTAATTATCCTATAATAATTTTGTATGATATATATTAAATTATAAAATAATAAAATAAATAGTTATTTTGATATTAAAAATAATAGTCAAATTAGAAGAAAAATTACTAATATAAAATTAAAAGTAATTCTAATTATTTAATTTTCTTTTATATTCATTTGGAAAATAAAAATATGTAGAAATATAAATTATATAAAATTTATTAAAAAAATTAAATATAAATATGTTATAGTTAGGTTATCATATAATGATTTTATATGATATATATATATTAAATTGTAATATTGTAACATAAACACTTTTAATTAAATTAAAATATCAACTATATAAAAAGAAATTTAACAACGACTAATCAAGAAAGAATCACATAACAACATCTAAATCCAAAAAGAAAAAATAATGTAAACATCCAAATGATAGATACATATCAGTGTGTGAAATGATTAATCATCTGTAATCAGTGGCGGAGCCACATGGGGCCTAGCGGAGTCACGTGCCCCCCCTGGATTTTTGATTTTTTTTTTTTTTGAATTTTTTTTTTTTTACATATGTATATAAATAAAATTTTAAACAAAAATAATATTCAAAATAAAATTTCAAGGGCATTTAAATTTTATGAAAACAATAGTGATTGTTTTACTGAAAATGAAGTGACTAGCACAAATTATATTTTTCTGTATGAAAATTTTATGAAAAAATCTCAATATAAAATTAATATCCATCATTATTGATATGCAAATATAATTAATCTCACTATATATATGTAAAAATTGCTACAGTGTTAGTTATATTTGCATGTGGAGTTCACCCTTCATATATTGTTTTACTATTGGTTGGTGATATCATATATCAATAATGACGTAATATCACTATTATATGAAATTTTTACTCAAATTTTGTAAAAATTTAATTTATCTTACCATTATATAATTTATTTTAAGACTTAAATATATGAGTGTTTTTACATTGTTTATGATACACTAGTTACACGCAATACTTTCTTTTCGATTTTACTCGAAGTTAATTGTAAAATTTTATACGAAATACTTTTGTAATAATTTATTTAAGTTTTTGTACTTAATATTAATTCAAAAATTATTATTATCTTCTTATTGTTGGTTATGGGGAAAAAAATTAAAATTGTAATCAGGAAGTGCCTCTTCTGATTTAGTTTCTTGGCTCCGCCGCTATCTGTAATATGATATCAAAATATAAAAGAAATTACTATTCAACAATTGAAAAAATAACTCAAATAATAAATCCAGGGTTTCCTAAGAGTATCATTGTTTTGCCGATTTTCTCTTGTGAGTTGTGATTATATAAAATAATGTAGGAAATGAAGTATAATTTCATATATAAAATCACCATAAAATTTAAACGACAAATCCATAATATAGAATAATATAAAATTGATATTGAATATAGAATAATACGTGGAAAAAAAATCTTGATACCCTTGAAAAAAATTAAGAAGAAAAATGTGAAACGCAAAATTGGTATTGAATTTGCGGATTATCTTAATTTCCTATGAAAAATATATGAAAAAATAAATATTTGTCAAATAAAATCCGTATAAAATTGGTAAAGTTAGTATAATTTAAATTATGTTTGGATTTGTATGGAACTCCATAGGTAATTAAGAAAATACAGGTTGGCGTAACTCTCTTAGAAAAAAAAGTAAGCTCTTATAATATACCACCTAAGTATGGGAAAAACACTACTTTTAATAATATGTATATGATGTAGGAAAGATTTTGTACAACCAAAGTATAACTCATATAGAATTTGTAGTTAAATTTCATGTGAAACCCAAATTGGGCTTCTGAAAGAGTATTTTTCAAATAGAATCTGTATAAAATTGGTATTGGGCTTGTGAATTATCTAAATTGGGTTTGGGTTTAAGTTTGTGTAGAACTCAATATACAAATGGAAAATGCATGATAATGTGACTTTTTTGGGGAAAAAAAAAAAAAAGTACTTAAGATGTGTCACCTAAAAAAAAAAAAAAAAGACTTCTTTTCTATATATATATACAATTTCTGAAACGATACAAAAAATAAAAGAAAAAGAAAAAGAGATTTTTACCAAGGTCGATCAATGAAGAAACTCCTAGTATTAGATTGTTTTCATTATCTGATAATAAAATTATGTAAACAACAAAACAATCAACAATTAAAGAGCATACAAAATTTTGCAAGAATCCATCAAAACTATCTATTCTTTGTTTACAATGTAATGTATTAAACAAAATATAGTAAAAAAAAAATATGATCGTCATGTATATTATGGGTCTTGAACTTGGTATCGGCACATGGGACAAGAATTATGTGATTTCAACCATGGCACAATGCAACCATGATGGAAAAGATGACGACATGGCATAGATGTAACCTCTGTTCCGTCCCCAAACTCCTCCAAACAAACAGGACAAGTCCTAGTGCACTTTTCATCATTGAACACTAGCACTTTCTTCAACCCATCAATGGCGGCTTTCGAAACACCCATTCCCCTCCTCTGTACAGACCCACCAACATCCTCCATAATCACCACCTCATCTGCAACTGCAAACCTAGACACCATCTGATCGTAACTCGTTGCTTGCTCAGAAAGCAACTCGGTTGTGGTGGTGACATTGACCCGAGCAATGACTTGAATCCCACGTAAGTTCCCAAATCGCCTCCAACTAGGATCGAATATGGAATTGATGATGCTCTGCCTCAGGGGATTGAATAAATTAGGATCTAATCCCATCTGGGAGAGTCGGTGGAAAATATGGAGATCGGAGGTACGCATGGAGAAGAAAACATGACGAGGAATCGTGAAAGACTCTTCAAAATCTGAAAGAGTGATTGTAGAATAATTGGTATTGAGATAGCCTTGAGGACTACGAAGCTGTAGTTTGAGAAGATGAGTAATGTAAATTTTGACAATAACTGGAGTTTCAGGAAGTGGGTCTGTCCATGGTAATGGATACATCTGAATGTTGTAATCTGTTGATATAGTTTCCATTGACAAAAAGCTTGAGAAAGAAAGAGTTGGATGAGATTGTAGGATTAATGGAGATCTATGAAGCACGGATACTTCAAAAAGGGTGACGTATCCGTATCGGATACTTATCGGATACCGATACTCCTCGGATACTCGCGGATACGTATCGGATACTTCTTAAAAGTATCGGATACTTCTTAATTAATTTTTTATTAATTTTGAAGTATCGGATACTTAATT
Source organism: Camellia granthamiana (assembly GCA_036172215.1). Lineage (NCBI taxonomy): Eukaryota > Viridiplantae > Streptophyta > Magnoliopsida > Ericales > Theaceae > Camellia > Camellia granthamiana. The sequence goes on from CM069912.1 coordinate 13,580,279, forward strand.
TTGAAGTATCGGATACTCGAAGTTACATATTACTTATAATATTTTGTTTAGTTCTTTGATAAGAGGAATATAGTGAGAGTTAAAGTAATAGAATTTGTCAAATTGATATATCCTTGTTGTCTCTCTCACTTCTCTCTCGCTTTCTCACTCTCTCACGTTTCTTCTCTCTGCTCTCATTCTTTTTTTGGTGTTGGCATGTAAGGATGATATTTAATTTGCATTTGCATTTGCTTTTGCTTTTGCTTTTAGTTTTGGATGTTTTATGAATGTTTGAGCACTTTTAGGTTAATAGGAATCCCTCTTTTTATTTATTAATTTACTTTAAGTTTTATTTTCATGCATATTACATTATTAAAATTATAATTTTCTTTTTTTTACAAATGTATCTTCGCTGTACTTGTATCATACTTTTTCAAATTTTGACATATCGCCATATCCACATCCCCATATCACCATATCCGTATCCGTGCTTCCTAGGCTATCATTGATGACTTAAAAAAGTATATTTGCTGAAATTTTTATTTAAGAATGGTTTTTTGGCTTTAGCTAAGGTCTGTGATATTCACTGATGAAGGGGAACAAGTTGAAGCTATTGACCTTGAAGACTCTTAGTTTTATAGGAATTTTTCTTCTTTATCAAGTTATCTTTTGCTTTAAGTTTTATTTTTATGCATGCTGCATTAGTAAAAATTGTTAAAATAATATTTTTTACGAACGTATCCCCGCCGTACTCGTATCCTAATTTTTCAAATTTTGTCGTATCGCCGTATCCGTATCGTATCTGTATCCCGTATCCGTATCTGTGCTTCCTAGATGGAGATGATGAAAAGGAGGGTTATTTGATTTTATAGCGTTTGAGTTTCCATAGTTGGAAACCAAACAAGTAATGTTGGAAGTAGGATTTTAGTTTCCTAAATATTGTTGGAATTGTAGTTTCCTAATCTGCTCTTTGCATGCGTGACTATCACTCTCACGGCCGGTTTTGGCTCAAATTTGACAAAGCTACCGCTTTAGGCCCCAAAAAATTGAGCTGAAAAAAGGTCCCAAATTTGTTTTAGCTATCATACTAGTCAAAAAAAAAAAAAAAAAAAACTCGTCTGAATTTGAAAGGCCCTAACAAAGTTTGGTAAAAATTCAAAATTAATAGATAATTGATGTAGTGAATTATTTAAAACAAATGATTGTTTTAATCTGTAAAAACTAAAAAGCCGATTGATATGGTGTATTATCTTAAATTAATGGATGATTGTTTCATAAATGCATGGATTACGTATAAAATACAATTAATTATATCTTATTTATGAGAAAAGAAACTTTTCAATTTTAAAGTTGATTATATTTTACCTTCAGTCAACAATGTTACAATAAAGATTGAATGTATTAGCAATTTAATCGATTAAAAATGATTTAATTAATAAGTTGAATTATACATGTTTGATTGACAAATTTGTAATTAAAATTACGAGTTGTTCACTTTTTATTTAGTACTTCAACTTGAATTATTTTTATTTTTTTAATTGTAAATAAATTTTAATAATTATATATAAAAGTAATTTTTTCCTAAACTTGGTTAAATATTTATTTTTTTAAAAAAATTCATAATCTTTTAATTATAATTTTTTTTTTTTTTAAATATATGAGAGATCCCATATTAAGAATTCGTTTTGGACTGCAAAAATATCCGAGCCGGTCTTGATCACTCTATGGGACTTGCACACGCCTTAGAGTGTGGCATATGATAAAAGAAAGTTGAAATTTTATTTTTCTAATATTTTAATTACATAAATTGTCTTCTTCCTAGAAACTAACTAAATCCTAAATCTACTATAAAGAAAGAGATCATCAATTCTCTGTGCGGTTTGATCATCAAGTCATTGTTTATTTGAAGATCACCATTAGCTAGGTTGAAGAAAGTGGTGGTGTTCAATGGTGGAGGAGATAATGAATAGAAGTGCACTACTTGTGTTGTTTGTTTGAACTGTGATGGAGGTTGAAAGGTACCACATTGAGGTCACTTAGGTCTCATTTGGTAAGTGACTTTTTTAGTCAAAAAGTTAAAAAATTACTAAAAAAAAGTTAAAAAGTCAACAATTTATATCAAAAAGTCAAAGATTCTCTTTTCTCTCTACTTTTTACATATCTTTTTGTAAAAAGCTAAAAAGTTATCCTAAATATACTAGTTTTTTTTATATCATATTTTAGCCAAAAAGTTAAAAAATTACTAAAAAAGCATGTTCCCAAACGAGGCCTTAAGTTACATTTGTAGTCTTTCAATTTTGTTTATTAGCTGAAGATGATGTGTTTCGTGTACTTGTACAGATTTGGCAGAAAATACACAAATTCAATCAAAAAAGGACGCAAAAGCAAATCCTCCGTGCGCGAAGTGAAAAATCCGAGCCAGCCAGACCATCGCACGTGCAGCCCACCACCGCTCAAGTGGCCCACATGGGCGCTCGAGCAGCCCACCTAGGGACGCATGCATAGAATTTTGGGTGTGTTTTGCTGAGAATAAAAGGAGGAAAAATAGGTTAACCTAAGGTTCGAAAATTATTTCTAATGAAAGGGAGGCTAGGGTTTTAAAAAGGTGATTTCTACTCAAGCTTGAAAGACAACTTCCATGGAGGCTTCTTCCTCATCCTCTTCCTCTTCACATTCCTTCATGAGTGGCTGGTCTTCTTTTCTAGGGTTTTGATGAAACCCTAGCCATGTAATAGGATTTTTCATAAGCTTTGATTGTGAATCGGTTTGAATCAACGTATGGATAATTTGTAAGTTTTTAATAATTGTTCCTTCCATCTCTTCAACTATTTTACTCTCTATGATTGTTTAATACTTTTCATACATTAGTTTTTTTTTGTGTTTGTATTCAAAGTACGAGACGAGTCATGCTACGAGAGACGGATCATGTTGCTACCATAGTTTAGAGCAAACGCCCCGTGCTACTCAGGATGATTAGTGCATGTACGTTGAATGCGACAACCCTCTTGATCAATATTTCAAACTTATAGTTGTGAAATATTGAGTATTTCAAACCGGATTGCAATCGATGGCCAATGTTAAATTTCATTTATGTAGTTAGTAGTGAATTCTTTACCCTAGGATTTTTCTCAAAAATTAATATCACATACCCTAATTTTAATTGTTAATTTAATTTCTCAATTTCATTTAATTCTTGTTCAGTCATAAAATCTCTCAATTTTTTTAATCAAAATTAATTTAGAAATTTAACAATTGAATTAGTCTAATTTCACATTTGTCCCTGTGGGTCGATACTTGAACTTGCCATTATTCTACAAGAATTTGGTATTGTTTAGTGTTTATTTTTTATGTGTGTAATGACCCATCAAACTGTTTGTTTGAAAGAATTTAGAGAGAAAACAGAGGTTACTTGCATTTTCATGTTTTTCATCATGGTTGTATTGTGGCCAATCTGTAATTCCAGATTAATAATATTTTTACGATTCATATATGTGATCATCTTAGTATTAGTACTGGTTTCAGATTAGGTCGTTTTGTTTGATTCTTGAAAAAGATTGTATTACATTCGTTGGTTCATTATTAGGGTTTAAGTTTGATTTTTCTTTTAATTGTTAATTGTTTTATTGTTTTCAAATTTCTTTTTCATACTGGTTTTTTAATTTCATAAAAGATTTCTGAAATTCCCTTATTTTGTTAGTTTAATTATTTTTGTGTGAGAATGTAATTAACAAAGAAAATAAACAAAAAATTGAATCAATAAGAATGTCAAAAACCATGTTTGCAATTTTATACTATGGGGTCCACATATCCCATGTTTGTATTATTTTTTTTTTAAAGAGGATATCATATATTATGGGATTGTATATCCCCCAAAATGGAAGGATATACAATACCACCATCCTCCCATTATATCATATCCCCTAGGTTGGGATATGATTTAAAAAGTCCAATTGACCCTCTTGTCTATCTAATATATACACACACTAGGGCTCAAGAAAACATATGCAGCTCAAACATCCAGTAGAGAAGAAGAGCTCTGGTTTAGCAAGTGTAGATCTACTTGATTTTCTGACCAATTTCCGTTGGCAAAGCTTCTTTTCGATGATAATCATCGTTTCCTTCTACTTTGCTCTCTTTTTTTTGATTTTATGATTTTGGGTTTTCCATGTATGATTTTTATCTAAAGCATTTGTGATCCTTCCACTGATTTTTGTTCAATCTAAACCCTCTTGTCTATGATTTTTGAAACTTTCTAAACCCATTGATTTTTATTCAATCTAAATTTTCTAAACCTTTTTTTTATTTATACAAGGGTTTGTTTAATCTGGTTTTTTATTTGTTCAATTTGGTTTTGATGGACATAAGGGCAATATGGGTATTTAAAATATATTATGAGGGCAATCTTGAAAATTACTTGTTTATATCCCACAATATATTTTGTAAAACAAACATGGATAATATATATATGGTCTTATATATCAAGTCAACAAACATGATTTGGGGGATATATTATCCAATATATATCCCATTCATTATATATCCTGACTAAATCCTACATCATATTATATCCTCCATTTTATATCGTGAAACAAATAGGGCCTAAAAGATCTAACATCATCCAACAACAATTCAGACCATTGAAAATTGATCAAAAATAAAATAGGCAAAGAGAACTACAATATGATTATAGAATCATTATAAAATACTGAATCACAAAGATAATTGAATATATCAAGAGATAGAATATAGTAGTCAATCAAATGAATTTTACTATTACAAACATGAACAAGTCTTGGTAAACAACAAAACGAGGATTTCCTTGTGTTGTTAATTAAGGGTTTCCAAGACTCAATTTCTAGAATTTGTAGAGATCTGATCTGAACAAAGGGAATGGCAGATTTAATTTCTTGAAATAATTGAGAAAAATGATGGAACAAAATCATAACTGTATACAAATCCAAGAGAATGAGGGATATGTAAAATTATGTTATTAAGCAAACTGATTGGTGTCTCACCATTCCTGCATATTTTTCATATTTTTCGAAGCTCACTGTAGGAAGGAAACCTTAGAGAGAGACAGAGACAACAAGAAGTTAAAAATTACAATATCTCTGTATTTTTCAATCACTCTCCTTTGATTTGCGCATGCACGTACTCCCAGGAGCAGAGCAGGTTGGGTATGGCCTGAGCCAAGTTGGGGTCGGTTAGGGTTCGAAGCAGACTTGCATGTCAATCCAAACCCAAACCTACATTATGTATATTGTAAGAAGAGCTAATTTGGGCCCACTAAATTAATTAAGCCCAATAGTCTAAGGTTGGTGGGCTCGGATTTATTGCCATCAAACGGGCTAAATCACTCTAAGTCTCAAAAGGGTTCAGATCCACGAACTTAGAGACTTACTCGGGCCCGGACTCGAAAGAGTTCGGATCCACGAACCTAGAGATCCGAAACACTTGGCTTCGAACAAATTCAGATGCAATCTAGAAGCCGCTCCATTAATGAATCCCAGAACACTTGCGGACTAGGAGCTTTTCGGGATCTACGTACCAGAACCATAATGAAATCTGGACAAAGGACCCGATCCCGAGAACGGTGAGTGGAGATAAATTCACTCTTCGGGTAAACTAGCCTATACTCGGGTTAAGGTGGCACGATCTAAGGGGTCCTTGAGACTCGGCAATATTTGCGGCAGGGCATCCTCTGGGACTGGCCCTAACCCTTTGGGATAATTGGGGATCATTGGTTAGGTGTGGCTAAGAAGAAGGGTTCGCCGAGAGGTTAATCTCCTCTTCGAGGTTTTTTTCTCATCTTCGGAGAAGTCACCTCCTCAGACAAGGTGGTTAAAGAGAATATTCCCCATGTGCCTTGCACATAGACTCCATCCTATATCATGAGGTGCCTATAAATAGCACCTACCCATAGCTTTACAAGGGATGGATTTTGGAGAGATAACTCTTGGGAAAGAACTAATTTCCCTTCTCAATTATCTACCTTGAGAGTGAAAGTGGAAGATTCATGGGAGTGCCTTGCCATTATTCTCTCTCTAACTGATTTGCCTTTTTCTTCACCCAATCTCTTATCTCCATCATCTCTTTACTTTTGTGTTCTTAGTTGAGACTATTGAAGAATCTAAGCCTCTTATCATCTTCTAGAAAATTCGAATTTTCTCTTCAAAGATCTTCGAATTTTCTAACGACATTCTTGAACCCTCTCATACACATACTAATATAATCTATATATACACACACATATAGAAGTAACTCCATATTCGATGGAAGCATGAATAATTGCAAGCAATGAAGCAAGAAAAAAAAACACTCTGAGATTCAAATCAAACAATGGAATAATTACATACGTAACGTATGGAAAAGAGGCCACCAGCATAAGGCTTTCCACATTCGACATAAAATGGAGGAAAGAGTACAAGTACAATAGAAATCTTGCAAATCTCATACATATGTCTAAGAGGTTCTTAAAATTTTAGGGGGGAATCATGGCCCCTGCTTGTCCCCCACCCTCGGCCCTTGAATACTAGAGTGAGTGAGGATATTACAGAATAGTGCCACACTAAAGCAAATCATTGAGCTTAAAACGTCTTTCTCTCTCATCTCATAATGTTTGATTTTATTTGTTCTACAAATCAAAAGAAGAAAAAGAACCATACATTCATACATCTCTTCGTTTGTTGTTTCCATCATCTGATAAAATCACACCAAATCACATTTCAACTTGAAGCTAATGGGTTTATATCAGATTGAAAGTTAGGGCAACTCCACCCAAGAAAGAAGAAAAAAAAATCTTGAAATTAATTCCAAAAATATTTGTGTCATTGACCTGCAAATATTATTTATCATCCACCCATGAACATGAATTGAGTAGCCAAACTCAGATGAGTTAAGGCACCATTTGAATGTTTGAGAAGTGGAAATAACTCATGCATGTTTGTGGAAGACTAATGTGTCAACAAATTCAGTGCAAGTGATATACTTTAGCCCCTTCTCGTACAAAATCACTATTACTGATAACATGCAGACATTCAGTGATTATCATGGGTTTGCCAAAATTCACCAGTGTACTTTGCCATTAGTTAGGCAGTGTTAAGACACCGATTTCATATGACTCAAACCCGCACCGCAGTGCTCAGTGGAAAGCACTTCATCTCTCTAGGTCACCCAATGGGGTGTAATCCCCCCCCCCCCCCCCCCAAAAAATAAATAAATAAATATTTAACACAATATTTATAAAATATTTAATAATTTATTTTAGTTTTCTAGCGTTTATGTATTGTTCATGAGCAAATTCCAGAGTTCCTATTAGTATAAAACAAATATTTCCTATTAGTATTAAATGTATAGAACTACTCGATTTTAATTTCAAAGTTCTCTCCATTTGAAAATTATCAATAAAAAATAAGTAAGAAAGTCTTTAAATGCACTTCAAAAACTAATTGTTGCCAATGCCTCATTCTTTTAGACACTTCATTTTGAAATTTTAAATTTTGTTAATATATTTTTTAATATCTCAAATAATTTTTAACTCATCTCCTGCCCATCCAGCTCACCAACGCCACCTTTCCCACTCCCTTCCCTCCCTTTCCATCACTAACAATCTCTCCTCTCTCTACCACCCTTCTCATTCGTTCCTCGATGCTCCCTATTCCTCTCATCCCCTCTCTCAAATTCTAACCCCAATCCTAACCCCACCATCCACCATTTATGGTAGAGAAAGAGAGTTGTAATGGAGAAGAGAGAGTCATGAGAGTTGTCCTATTAGCAAGATCTCATTATTAGAATATTTTATAACCTTAAGCTAGCTTTTCAAAATGATATAACAGCGATATGTAAAAATAAAATATTTTATGTAGGATTAAAATATAAATAAATAAAGAACTTTTCACTTGCAGCAAAGACTGTCCAATTTCATCAGCAAAAAAACAAGAAAAAAAGAAAAGGAAAGCAAATGATGAGAAAGGGACTATGAATAATGATCCTAGTAAAGATTAAAATAAAAAAACCAGTCATCATATGGGTATGTAGCCCCAACCAGCGTATTGAGATGGACATGTTATAAAGTTGCAGCCACCATGATTCACACAACTTTTCATTGTTTTTTCTTTTCTTTATTTTATTTCACCATCAAGTACCTGTTTCAAAGATCAAAAAATCCCATCACTATTATCCATTTGTATTAGTAGTTTATATAATGTCTCATGGATTAGAAAATGACAAAAACTAATACATTTCAAATTTGTAGATTTCAATAGCAATAACTTGCTTGGTTTTACTTAATTCATTTCTTACATTACAATTATAATGAAGGCCTTGTATTAAGTACAACATGTATCAAACATGGTAGCGCTAATGATATCTACAAACAAAGCAATTGAATCTCACTTTGCCTATGAAGCCCCATGAGAGACAAGCGTGTAACACTAATAGCTAGGTGTGTGACAATAACATCTTTCCCAAATACACAGAAAATTGCAGGTTGTTGGATTCTATTCTCAAATTTAATGTCACATTCTCAAATCTGAAATACATGAATCCTTGACAATTTTTACTCAAGGAAATATGAACTTCATTCAATTCTTGACAAGTTGAGCTAAGGTGCTCCCATACCAATAAAAGCAATAGTCACATGAGAAGCTAATTTAACGCACCTTGGACTGCTGGACAAGAGACAAGGTAGGCCCCATCCCTCCCCTTTTGCACGGCTTCATTGGTCAAGAACACCATATATGCAAGCCACAATGATTCTCTGGTCTACGAACATATTTTCTCATCACACACTAGCTCCAAGGACATTCTCTTCCAATGTTACTCTCCTTATACTCCATTTACTGCTAATTTTAATCACCCATTACCGGTCAAACTTGATCATAATAACATTCTTTTATGGTAAGCTCAATCATGACCTCAAAAGATACATAAATGGCAGTCACCCTAACCCGCTTTGTCTCATTCAATCCACTTCTTCACCTACCTCTGCTTGAAATGAAAGCTGATATCCCACCATTACCAGCTTATGTTGCCTGAAAAAGCAAGATCAATTGCTTCTGAGTTCGATGCTCATCCTTACTCATCAGTGTATCAGTTCAAACAATTTCATTCTGTTGAAAAAATCAATTCACCTGTCACAATATTAGCTCTTTTATCACTGAATCAAATATATTGCGTGTATCAAAAATTTATGTAACCAGAAAACCCTCTTCCATGGTAAAATCATTGTCTGATACGTACCCAACCTTCTTCATTTTCACATGAAGATCATGAATTAAAGAATAAATAAGATTAGCTTTGCTATGTGATTTATCACCAACTACAAACACATGAACCTTGTTTCCAACATCAATCCAGCTACAACCCGGCTGCTTCTTCACCCCCTTGTCCTTCATTTTCAACCTAAGTTTCGCAGCTTCTCTCCATTTCCCACTTGAAGCATATATGTTAGACAGCAACATATAAGTACCTGCATTTTCTGGCTCTAATTCCAGAAGTCTCTTTGCAGCCAATTTCCCCATATTTGTGTTCCCGTGAACACTACATCCAGCAAGAAAAGCCCCCCAAACAGAACCAGAAGGCTCAATTGGAAGCCGCTGAATAAAATCAAAAGCCTCCTTGACCCTCCCCGCTCGACCACAGAGATCAACCAAGCATGAATAGTGATCTTGTCGCACTTGTATTGATTTGTCTTTTATGAGCTCGTCAAAGTACTTCAATCCCTCATCCACCAAACCAGCATGGCTGCACGCTGCAAGCAACCCCACGTATGTAACATCATTGGGTTTGATTCCTAAGTTCTGCAGTTCTTTGAAAAGGCTGATTGCCTCACCGCCACATCCATGATGAGCATAGGCTGTGACCATTCCATTCCATGAGATCAAATCTCTCTGGCCTGCAAATCCATCATCGAACATTTTCCTAGCAGTACTTAATTCTCCACACTTCGAGTACATATTTATAAGTGCTGATATCACGAATGCACCATTTTGATGTACTGTCTTGCAAATTACCTGGTGAATTTGATGTCCTTCACTAAGACCAGCTAAATTACTACAAGCAGCCAAAACACTTACGAAAGTTCCCTGATTTGGCTTTGCGCCATTGGCCGCCTGCATTCTTGAGAAGATTCTTAACGCCTCTTCACTTTGACCATCTTGGATGTACCCAGTAATCATGGTTGTCCAAGAGATGACATTCTTATCGGGCATTTCATTGAATAACTTATCTGCCTTCTTTAAATTCCCATTTTGGATAAACCCTGTGATCATTGCATTCCACGAAGGAATATCCCTCTCTGGCATCCTCTCAAACAGTTCAAGTGCTTCTTCCAACCTTAAATTCTTTGCATATCCTGTAATCATAACATTCCATGAAACCACATTTCTTTCTGGCATTATGTCAAAAAGCACCCGAGCTTCGTCAATCCTCCCATTTTTTGACAAACCATCAATCATCGCAGTCCAAGAAATCACATTTCTTTTGGGCATATCATCAAAAAGCTTCCTAGCCTCCTCAATTCTTCCACATTGACCCAACGCCGTTATAACTGCATTCCAAGAAACCAAATTCCTCTCAGGCATTTTCTCAAACAGACTCAATGCTGAATCTATTAGATTACTTTGCAAATACCCATTAATCATAGTGTTCCAAGAAACCAAATTCTTGTGAGGCATCTCATTAAATAGCTTCTCTGCCTCTGAAATCTGATTCATTCGTATGTACCCACTAACCATAGCAGTCCAAGTGACCACATTTTTCTTAGCATCCACTCTATCAAACAAACTCCTTGCTTCTCTAATCATTCCGCGATGTATATAAGCCGAGATAACACTCGTCCACGCAATCACATCTGGGTCGGGCATTTTATCAAACAAGTTTCGTGCTTCGACAATTTGACCCTCTCTGCATAGCTTCGTGATCATCCAATTTGTCTGTTTCACGCTTTGATATACGAAACTATCCATTTTGGGTATTGATAATTCGGCAATTCTGAATTGATTTGCTGAGTGATATAGATAGGATTGAGATTCCCATTGAAGCTTGAGATTGCATAGTTTAAGTGGAAGCGTTCGAATAGACCTCAAAAGGGGATACATTGTAAAATCTCTACCATGTCTCAAAGCAATTGAAAGCCTAGAAAATGATTGCATAGATAACATAAATGCAACGAAGCAAGTGGTTTGAAATCGGTAACGGTCATCAACGGTTTTATTACTCCATGAATCAACCTGTCCCAATCTCGATCATCTTCACGGTCTCTTCTTCTACCTAAATTTATATCATAAAGTTGTATCATAAATTTGCCTTAATAACAAAATAAATTTTTAATTTTATCAATTTAAATTATAATTTTTTATGTATTTTCAAATTAAATTACTAGTCTATTTTCATTAAGATAAATTATAAATATATTATTTAAAATTCACTTAAAATACGAATTATCTCTTATAACTAGAAAAATTATAAATGCTCTCTTATCATAATTTTTATTTAACAAAATTAATTAAAAAAATAAAAATTTTAACTGTTTTTTTATACAATGATAAAATTACTTAAATTATTAATTAAAATAAATTTTACATATTATTAATTGAATTGATAATTTATTAATAAGGAACAGTTACCAAACAGTGTTGATTAGGGAAGTTATTTATTGGACAATGGTGGCTTTTCAAAATTTCAATACAAATCATCCATTTTTTGTTACTCCATGAATCAACCTGTCCCAATCTCGATCATCTTCACGGTCTCTTCTTCTACCTAAATTTATATCATAAAGTTGTATCATAAATTTGCCTTAATAACAAAATAAATTTTTAATTTTATCAATTTAAATTATAATTTTTTATGTATTTTCAAATTAAATTACTAGTCTATTTTCATTAAGATAAATTACAAATATATTATTTAAAATTCACTTAAAATACGAATTATCTCTTATAACTAGAAAAATTATAAATGCTCTCTTATCATAATTTTTATTTAACAAAATTAATTAAAAAAATAAAAATTTTAACTGTTTTTTTATACAATGATAAAATTACTTAAATTATTAATTAAAATAAATTTTACATATTATTAATTGAATTGATAATTTATTAATAAGGAACAATTACCAAACAGTGTTGATTAGGGAAGTTATTTATTGGACAATGGTGGCTTTTCAAAATTTCAATACAAATCATCCATTTTTTGTTTTTGAGTTTTCAATTTGTATTTTTGTATTGAGTAAATTATATTGACACCCTTTAAGATTTATACTCAACACAAATTATCTCCCCCTCACGTTCTAAAAATTGCAACTCCCTACCTGACATTTAAAGTCACATTACAAATTATTCCTATGTTAGTTTTTTTTTTTTTTTTTTTTTTGTTTTGAACAGACCTCTATGTTAGTTGACTATTAAGTCAACTGATGATTTTTGATAATATTATATTACCTTTTTTCCAAATGCCAATTTTACCCTTTTTTTTATTCCCCTCTCTGATTGTTTTGTTTTTTTTCATACAAACAAACAATCAATCATCATTCTCTTCTTGTTTCACATCACCACCATGCATTACCACATCACCACCTAACAAACCAAAGCAGGCTTAGGCTTTCATGTTGAGAGAAAATTACTTTTTTAAATCAATTAATCAAACATGTAATGTGCACAAGACTTTTGATGAAATAATTCAGTGCAAAACAACTAATGCAAAATCCCAAAAACAAATGGTAAAATCAACAACCAGCCACCACATAACACACACAAACAAAAGAGCACCAAAATTTCAACATAACACATACTAATCTATACTATTATATTAAGTGAGGCTTGAATTTGATCTATTGAAACCTCTACCATATGCTGCCACGTGGAATTTAAGTAATTTGGAGGAAAAAAAAAAAATAGATCCCACAATTTTCCACTTTCTTCCTTAATCAACTACCCAATACTCAATTGGTGAGAAACGGTTTTGATTTCCCTCTCTCTCTTACACACAAACACATCAACGATCTCTCTCTCCGTTTCTTCTTCATTTGTTTTCGTCTGCACTTTCTCTTTGTTTCTCAGCAAAATTTGTCGGCCGTTTCGTTCCTTCTGGGTATTCTTTGATGGTGGTTGTTCTACATATTTGACTATACGAAGAGAGTTTTAGAGAGAGAGAGAGAGAGAGAAAGAGAGAGATGAAGATAGAGAAATATGGATGAGAATAAGCAAATGGGTTCTCCTTCATCTTCCTCATTCACTTCTAATCTTTTCGGTTCCAAGGAGTCCTCTGCTTCATCATCTTTTGGAATTTTTGGGTCTATCTTTGAGCCTTCTTCTAAGGTATTCATTCCCTTTTCCCACCACTTTGAATTGTGGACATTTGGCGAGTTCTTTGCATTTTCTTTGAATTATTTGATTCAATTTTAGTTTTTATGTTATTGGGTTTTGTGCATTTTTCTCTGAGTTTTGTTAATGGGCATCATTTTTTATGGTTTTGTTCTTCTGTGGATTCGTTGTTTTGAAACTTTTTGAAGACTTTGAAGGTTGTGTGTCAAGTTCTTGCTGTGAATTTTTAATGGGTTTTTGTGTAACTTCATCAAATTGCGAAATAGGACATGCAGATTAAAGAGAACTATATACAATTTGATGTAGTATATGGGTTTTTCTTGAATCTCACCATATTTGTGTAAAGACACAATTGGGTATTTTTCAGTCAGTCAAGAAAAGAAATAGGAAATCAAAGTAAAATCTTGCAACATAACCTATTAAGGGTCCGTTTGGCAAGATGATTTGTGGCTAAAATAGCCACAAAAGACAAAAATAGGTTATTTTAGCCACAACAAACAAAACATCACATCCAACCCATAATCATTACACTCTTCTCTCACAAAAAAAGTCAAAAAGCCAAAAAGTCCTTCCCAAACTAAGTTTTTTAGCCCAGGCTAAAATAGCCAAAAAAGTCAAAAAGTAAAAAAGCCAACCCACTTCCCAAACCAACCCTAGGTGAAGCTCTTAAAGCTTTTTGTTACCTGTAAATTATATATTTAAAAAAAATAAATTAATTAAATCTCAACTGCCCTACACGTTCTGCTTCCTCACATTTTATTATTTCACACCTATATATCTTCTCTCACTTTAACTGCCCAACTATATTTTTTTACTTCATCCCTCATGTTTGTTCCCTCATACTTTTTACTTCATCCCTTTGCACAAACTTTTCAAGGGATTTCCAATCTCTCTCTCAACCAATTCAATCAATTCGTCTGACAGTTTGAAGTCAAATGAGTCAGATTTGAATGGGTTCAACCATGGTTGGAAAATTGGTGGTGGATTTGATTTTAATAGGTTAGGCTCTATTGTTGTTTTTATTTTTAATCTCAATTATTTTGTTAATTTTGGAAGCGACTGCTACTCAAGTAAAAATATAGAAATAAATATTATCGGGTATATTTTCTTTATATAATTTATTTTTATGTTATTGGTATGTAAAATACAAATTGCATACTGTAAAGTTTTTTTTCCTTCTTCCAGTTCTCTCTAAAAAAAATTTAATGGAAAATCTTTTCTTCAATTTTTCTCAATTTTTTTAAAAAATTTTATTACTTTATTATGATGTATCATAAAAATTCTGATAAACCAATTTTGATAGGGTATTGTTCTATTAGCCTGTTGCTTACTTAATTTTGTAGCAGTACATAAGAACCTGAGAAAATATGAATACAAAATAATTGTTCCTCCTATGCCATCAAGTTCAATTTATTTGTTTATTTTTTATATTTATTGATTAGCAGTTTATTTGTAGATAATAAAAAGATTCCAAAAAATATTTAAATTAAAAAAAATAAGAAGAAAGAAAGATATAGGATATCTTGAGAAATTATGTACAAATATAATTTTAAATTTGGTTAAGCAAATAAAAAATAAAAAAATTATAGATAATAAGGAGGACACCAAAATATATTAAAATTAAAAATAAATATTTAATTTTTTTCATGATCATTATAACAAAACTATTTGGATTGTTCCTAAAAAAAATTAAAAAATGAAACTTAGAAAAATAATTGAAGACAAATAAAAATTTTAAATTTATTTGTTATAGCTCATAAGGTTCAATTTATTTGTTCATTTTTAATATTTATTGATTAGTAGTTTATTATTTGTAGATAATAGAGAGATAGGATACCTTGAAAAATAATATTAAAATAATTTATATTATAATTTTTTTTGAGTTGCACACGCATTGCGTGTGGCCCACCGCTAGTAATTATGAAATAAACAACCATAATCATGAACTGGGCGTTTTCTTTACTACATACAATACAACTAGTATAACACATAATACACCAACACCGCACCAAACCCAATCACACAACAATCCTATCCTCAATCTCTCAAGAAACCCACCAAACCTAATCACATAATAAATCGATCAATCGCACAAACCCTCCAATCTCAAATGGTTCGTCGGTGATCGTGACAGTAAACATTGACAGAGAGCTTCGCCATCTCATTTATGGAGGCTGGCACGGTGGTGTGGTGAAGATTTGGGTAATGATTTGGTGGTCATGGATTCGACGGTTGCGGCATAGACATTCATAGGTTATAAAGGATGGCCTGAGACAGAGTGATATTAAGAAACGAAATTATAAATTATAAATCACATTTATTTTGAGTGGAACACATTATAAATTTATAAAATACATTTAACATTAGGGATTATTTTTGAGATAAAATTCCATGGTAGATAGAATTCTCTATTGTTGGCTTTTTGGCTTTCGAAGGTTATTGTTGTAATTGTGAGCGTGCCAGCAAGGATCAATTAGTCCTTACAGAAAATTAATTGCCAACCAATTATCAGACGATTGTGTTTTAGTTCTTTCAGCCTCAATGAAGAGGACTTTTATTGGTGGCTTGACTTAGGAGAATTAAACAGATAATAATGAATTTAAGAACAGTCGAAGTATTTCATTAAGATGAAAAGACTTACAATGATCCAAACTCAGCCTCGTAGAGGTTTACAGCAAATCTACTCGGAACTACTCCTATGAAACGAAGTGCAATGCAAGAATCTTAAAGTACAGTAATGTAAAGAACTGTAAATGTAAAAAACTGTAAATGTAAAGCTGGAAGGAAAATAAGTATAAAGGAATGGTTTTTTGGATCTGAGTCTGGGGGGTTTTTCTGGGGCCTTCTCTACTATTTATACTACTCAAGGATGACCATCGAATTGCATTTCCAACCGTCAAACTGTTCCTCCATGATCGTCGATCATGTTGCTCCAATATTAACTCCATTATGCCATTACTTGCAGTTAGGCTTCCCTCATAAATTTGAATCTGAAATGCGAGTAACCGTTGAAGCCACGTCACTTTGTGTCTCTTTGTTGATCCACTGCTACTCAGGTCTCGTAATAACCAATACTAGCTGCCACGTGTACGATCAGGGTTGAGGACCTGAATAGTCTTCCTATATTACCCTTATTTCGCCACGCGTCGGATTGTAATTGGCTTGTACAAAATATGCAGCCAACATTACCCCCCGCACTAATATACCCAATACTTGGTGATATTAGTGGATCAAAGTCTTTTCCCACGTCTTAGAACGTGCATGGTTTCCAAAAATGCAATTGTCATTCATCATCTGCATTAAACTCCCCTTCAATCTTTTGAACACTTCCACCACCTTAGTATTCGAACGGACTGGTACACCTTTTATGGCTGAATCAATTATCCCCTTCATTGATCGAGCACACAAAGAGCCATATGATGATGCTGTTCCTCCTCGAAAGAACCTCCATGCATTAATTAGCCACCTTTACCCATCCTTCTATATTCAAGTCATGGATGCCTTTGCAGATTATCGACCCTTGGACTTCGAACACATTGCCCTTAGTCCCTCGATTCGGAAACTTACAAATATGGACATGGGAAGGTCTTCTTCTGACTCATCCTCAGACTACGAACAAACTGCTCTCAATCCTTTGATCCAGAAGGTTGCAAATATGGACATAGGAAGTTTTCCTTCACAACCCTCTGCATGGGATAAGGCTGCAACTTCTTCCTCTTCTGGGACTTCTGGCTGGACCAACTGGTCAAAACCTGAGGACTGTGATTTAAGGGAGCGAATCAACCATCATTTTGTCGAGTTTACTGACCCTTTAGAATTCTCTTCCTATGTGCGAAGCTCGGTGGTCTATCCTTACCTGCCCATTGACCACCGACGCAGTTTGGAGGAGAATCTGCTTGTGGCATGGTATACATCCTCCATGCCTACAAAGACAGTGCATGTCACCCGACGTCTAGAAGAGGCACAAGGGTACAATCCATCATTCTTAGCCCAGAAGGCGAAGATTTGTTCCTCTAATTGGCTCGATTATATCAATGCCCTTATTCCTTCTGCCCTTGCTCCACCTCCTGAGATAGAAGCATCCACACCTTCTCTTTCGCCAAATCTTTGCTGGACGGAGAAACTGAGGCTTGCCCTCTCTGCGGATAAGGTCTTTCCACCTTACAAACCTCCACCTTCCCTTACTCCGGCCGAGCAAAAACAAGCTCAACTTCTGCTCGCGGCTTTTTCCCACTTGCCCTTCAATGTTCTTAAGGACGAAGTCCCTCTTAAGAACCTTCGATGGGCTTGTGATATTTTGACTCGGGGTCACGTCCTCAACCCCCTTGCCCAAGCGGAGCTTCACATGTTTTTGGACCAACTTCCATTGCTTCTCCACTGGCATCGGACCTCTATGGCCACCACACAATCTTTAGACCAACTTTCGTCCCTTCGAATTCATGCCCAGTACGAAGTAGAAAACTTTATTGAAGAATTCGATAATTTCAAGAATAAAGATTCTGCGTACTGGGATGACTTGGATAGAGACGAATTGGAACAAGGATTGAGAGAAACAGCTTTCGAAATAAAGGCTGAAGAACTCTTTTACGAAGTGAGAGCACATCAACTCATGCAGCCAATGTTAGAAGAAATAGAGGACAAAATAAAGAAACAACAGAAATTCATTGATCATAGTTGGACTAAATTTCATGATCTTGTTATTTATTCCATTCCCTATTTTTATGAGTTTGAGTTTGTACCCAAATAGGGCCATTCGTTGTAACTGCTTTTGCTTTTAACACCATTAAGACTTTCATTGTTTGATATGGTTTGATCTTGTCTCCATTTGTCTTTAGAAGCAATTTCAGAGCTTCAAACTGAACAATCTTTTCCTTCGAACCTGGATTCAATCGTTTTAAATGAATATTAACAAAAACAACCATGAACTTTTCCAATTTATGGAATGCAGTTGATAGTTTTTAATGTTTTCCATTCAGGATCCATACTTCGAATCAAACAACCTTACTCTTCAAAACTTGTTTCAATAATAACCAACATATGGTCAATGACTTAGTACAATCAATCAGTTTTAAATTGATCTTTTTGTCTTGAACAACAGTCCATACTTTAAAAAATATGGAAGCTCCTGTTGAGGGCTGCACTGTTTTTGGCTTGAAAAGACAACTTTTCCTGAATATATATATAAACCAATTATTGGTTTTGATGTTTCGAATGCCAATTTCCATTCTTAAGGGATTTCTAGTTTTGCTTCGAAGAACATAACTTTCATTGAGAAACCTAAAACAGGTTTTTAATCCCTTTGAAGTAAACGAACACTTGGCATTCTTGCATCCATTGGGTAAGGAATATGCTTCGAAGCCGGCTTCTTGGTTTCGAAGCCGTTGTTATTGGACTTTTGGCGCCAAAATCTGGTGTGTTATGTTTTGAATACCAATTCCCATCCTCACAAGGTCTCAAGTTTCACTTCGAAGGACATTACTTTCATTTAAAAACCTAAAACAGGTTTTTAATCCCCTTCGAAGTAAATAAATACTTGAGTATTCTTACATCTCTAAGCATGGAATATGCTTCGAAGCTGGTTTCTTAGTTTCGAAACCGTTTGTTATTTGACTTTTGGCGCCAAAATCTGGCTTCGAAGCCAAATATTTTATTTCGAAGCTGGTATCAACATCTGGGGTGTGTTTTCCCTCCAAGAGTATCAATATTGAAGGAAATTCTTCGTATTCGTACTTTTAGTACTTAACGAATTTACGCGATGTATCTTTCAGATATAAAGACTTTTGAAACCCTTTTATTTCGCATTCTGAAATCTATTGCTCACTCAACATACAAACCCTTTATCTCTATTTATCTTCTACTTCTTTCTACTCCCTTTCCCAGCTTCACCCTTTGAGAAAGCGTTCTATCAATGGCTTCCTCTTCATTGAAAGTCCCAGTTGTAGAGCGTGTAAGCCCATCTGTAGCCCCGAAAAGGCTCATTGATGCAGAATGTGAAAAATATAAGGCTGGGGAGAAAAGTGCCATCGACGGACGCATCTTTATCCCTCGTCGACATGTGCAATAAGACTATGTGCTTGGCCCCATCTTCAAGGAGATTCCTATTGAGCTTCCAGCTCTATATCCTCGTTTGGAAGACCATTGTCTGCTTTATGAAGGTGGCCTTGACTGGAGGAACTGGAAGACGAACCGCCCCCACCGATGCTGGCCCACGGTGAGACCGGAGTGGCAAGAATGGTATGATCGAGTTGTCCCTAGTAGGACCCTGGACCTTCAAGAACTCTGCCTCCTCGACGCCCTCCGACTATCCAGGTTAACCATCTCAGAGGACCCCTTCTTAATTCCTGCTACTCTGTGCTTTTGGAATTCTGTTTTTAATTTCTTCCAATTTAGATGTGGGATGATGGCCCCTACTGTTCTTGACATTTGCCATCTCTTAGGATTATCTCCCATTGGAACTCCCATTGGACCAGATTATCCTAACCTAGCAGTCCCTTTTTCCCTTCCCTCTCTTAACTCTTCCTATAGTGATTTTGTCAAGGTTGAGAATAGAAGAGAAGGTCCTGTGACCGATAGGGAATTCTTCTCTTTCTTATTATATTGGCTTTGCAAGTTCCTTTTTTGCACCTCCTCTCAAAGAATTATGCCTGAATTTGCCCCTCTTGCTAAAGCCCTTGTTTTACAGAAGAGGGTAGCTTTAGCCCCATATGTTCTAGGCCATGTATATAAAGCCTGCTCTTTTTTCTGTGAGAAACCCTTAGATGTCAATCAAGGGGGGCCGATGTCAATCAAGGGGGGCCGATTTAGATTCTTCAGCTTTGGCTTTTTGCTTATTTTCCTGAGTTGCAATCCAAATGCCTTAAATTTTTTGAACCAGACCCTCCTACTCATGGCATGAGGCTAGCCAATGCTTCACTTTATCCTTCCACTTTTGCTTTTTACTTCTCTTTCTTCCATCAACTTCCAGCTTCTCCTCCTTCCTATTGCTTTCGTCCCTTCGAACCCCCTACTATTGGCCCACTTTGGTTGAAGAATTTCCTAAATGATAGGCTCTGTGCCTCACCTGCTCACAAAGATATATGGGCTTCCATTTTAATCCCAAGAGAATTGTTCATTGGGACCATGAACCCCAGGGCTTACAAATGCATTGCTGAGCCCTATTGTCCTGCACAATTTGTTAGACAATTTGGCTTCTCTCAAGGGGTCCCAATACCCCTTTGTAGCAATACCAATCTAAGTCTTACCACAAGGGATGTGAAAGTTCGAAGGTCTAGACTGGAAGAGGCAACTTCCAAATTTATACAGGACTTAATCGAGTTTGAGTATACCCCCTTCCTTCCCCAAGGTAACGTCTTGAACAGATATCAAAACTGGTGGGTGACCAATATGGAAGTGCACTTGGCCATTTCCTCACAAGACCTACTAACAGTGTTGGATGTGCCCAAGCCCAAAGGAGCTGGAGTTGCCACTTCTTCCACTGTTCTGACCACTCCAGTTCCTGTGCTTGCCTCTACACAGTTTGTTCCTGCTGCTTCAACTCTTCCTAGAGTTACTCGGGCCACCATGAAGAAAGGTATATTCCCTCTTCTCTTCTCTTTTACCTTCTTTATAATGCTTTTAGTCTTATCTTTAATTCTTCTTTTGTGAAGGTGGTGCAGGTGCCTCACAGGGAGACTCTCCTCAAAAGACTCAGGCTCTAAATCTCCTCAAAAGCAAAAAGCAACAAAAGAAAAGGAGACTTTTACTTGAGCCTGAAAAGGAAGTTTTTGAGGTGCAAGCAGAAAACGAAGAAGAAGAAGAAGAATTAGCTCAAGAGCAAGAGTCTCCCCTGAAAAGAAGGAAAATAGTGACCGTCCCTTCTTCTGACTTAGTCTAAGATCCCACACATGAGACAACTGTCAGAGTAGAAGAGCTCACTTCTGAAGAATCTGAACTCCAAATTGGAGAGAAAGAAATTGAGGAAGAACATTCAATGCCAGTACAAAGAAAAAAGAGAAGGAAAATAGCAGTCTCTCCTTCTGATTTTGTCGAGGACCCTGTATATGAGGCAGCTGCTAAGGCAGTGGAGCAAGAGCACTCCAAGGCCATAATTGTCTTCGAGAGAGCTGAGAAGAGACGGCAGCGGCAATTCCTAAGAGATGAAGCTGCTTCTGCTGATGCAATTCAAAGGGATGCTGCAAGAAGGCAACACATTGCTGAACACTACTCTCTTCGAAGCTCTCCTATTGCTGCTGTCACTCTTGAAACAAGTAACTTCTTTAAAGCCTCTAATGTTTTCCCTTGTTAAATTTTTGGGTATTGAGCCTTGACATCACTTTGTCCTTTTCTTCTTTTGCAGCAACAACTTCTGAGCTTATTCTTCCAACGAGGACTCCCTCAGTTTCAATTGAGGTTGATCAGATGCAGAATGTGAAAGCCATTCAGATAATACTCCCACTTCCCAGGCCTGCATTCCATGTACCCCTTTTGAGGCCAAACATTCCTGTACCTTTTCCCTTTGGATTAAATCCATATCTTCCTTTCTTGTCTTTTGATTTACCTCTATTCAATTCTTTTTCGAGCCTTGCTCTTTCCCCTCCCCCTAAAGAAGTTCCAACTGTTGCTCCATCTTTGATGATAGCTGATTCCCCTAAAGAAGGTGCTGGTAGCTCTCCAACCCAAGGTTTATTACCTTTACCTACTTCCAGTCCTTCTTCCCTTGACGTATTGGTGGCTAGGACCATAGAGACTGCTGAGGATGCCCCATCCATTTCTCCTATCCCTATGCAATCCTCTGTGTCCCCCACTACCACTCTTTCTGCACCCCTCATGTCCATGGACGAAGTAGATGTCTTCGAAGCAAGACTAGCCAGTATCTTCGACATACCCTCTACCTCTCCAATAACTAATGATGCGGCCGAGCCATTAGTTTTGGCTGACTCTTTGCTAGAAATTCTTGAGAGCTCATCTTCCTCCAGTAAGAAGCCTTCTGCACCTCTAATGGATTTAGACAGTTGTCTGGAATTGCTGATATCTTTTTCAAGGATTCCGTTCGAGGCTTTACAAAGGCCTATAATAAGAAATGGCTTCCTGCAGTGCTGCAAAGTTGTTGAGCAATCCAGTATAACTGCCTCAAGTTATCTATCTCAAGGCAGCAGCTACTATCGACTTCTACATCAACATTTGTTATACTGCCAAGGCTGCAGAGGAAGAATTAGTGAGAGATCAGAGCTTTGTTTCCACAGTACATTCTGAAGTCTCAGTGCTAAAGGAACAACATTCCTCTGCCTCCCACTTCCGAACACAACTACTGGAGAGGAAAGCTCAACTTGAGGAGGAGCTGTCTGCAGTGAATCAAGCCTTAATTCGAACTGACACCAAACTGCAGATCACCAACCAAGAATTGGCCGATCGAAAGCAAGAAATGACTACAGCCATTCAGTTGGTTCCCTCATTTAAGAATAGGAAGTCTGTTGTAAAAGAACAATTAAGGCATTGTAATGATTTTTGGGCCAATTTATGGTAGAATGTATTTAACTCTTTATGAAGAAAAACAAATTCTGATTTATCGTTTGAGTGCTTTTGTGTTCTTTTGCTTGACATTTATTCTATTCCTTGTGTTTCCCAAATAGTTGGGAAATAAGGCTTCAAATATCTGCCATTGATCTTTTTGGGATGTATGTATCCATTCAAATTCCTCAAATGGTATGCCCCAAAAGGCAGGACTCTATGAATTTGATATGGTCCTTACCAGTTAGGTGACCATTTACCAAACTTATAGCTTTTAATTCCTATTAGGAGTATTGTCTTCCATACCAAGTCACCTTCATCAAAGCCAATGTATTTGACTTTCTTATTATAATTTTTGGCTGCTTTCTTCTTTTGAAAGAGAATACTATTTAATGCCAGAATTCTGGTTTCATCTATGCCTTCTAATTCCAAGCACATACTCTGATGGTATTGCTCAGGATTTAGCTGGTCTTGGCATCTTACCCTCAATGATTTAACATTAATTTCCACAGGTAACACTACATCATGCCCATACACCAAGGCATAAGGAGTAACTCTTGTGCTTGACCTTGGGGAAGTTCTATAAGCCCACAATA
This sequence comes from Camellia granthamiana, assembly GCA_036172215.1. NCBI lineage: Eukaryota > Viridiplantae > Streptophyta > Magnoliopsida > Ericales > Theaceae > Camellia > Camellia granthamiana. Next base: position 13,603,665 of record CM069912.1, read on the forward strand.
CATCCAATAATAAGTTATGCCAATCCCTAGGATTGTCTTCCACGACCTTTTGTATTCCTTTCTTCAAGGACTTATTGGATGATTCAGCTTGACCACTGGCTTGTGCATAATAGGGGGTAGAATTGACAAGGCTAATTCCAAACTCTGCCACAAAGGACTTCACCATTTTCCCATCGAACACAGTCCTATTATCAACAGTTATAGTTTGTGGGATGTCAAATCTGTGGATTAAATCCTTAATGAATCCAATGACCTCAGTCTGGTCTACAGCCTTGTATGGCTTAGCTTCGACCCACTTAGTGAAATAATCAGTGGCTACTAAAATGAAACAATGATGCTTCGAAGAGGGTGGGTGTATTTTCCCCATCATATCCATGGCCCATCCTCTGAATGGCCAAGGCTTTACCACTGCATGCAGGTCAGTTATGGGCACATGCCTTATTGTGCCATGCTTTTGACATGCCTGCCAACCTTTTGCATACTCTATGCAATCTTTAAGGATAGTTGGCCAATAGTAGGAATGCCTTCGAAGCAACCACCTCATTTTCACACCATGCTGATGAGCACCACAGATGCCTTCATGAACCTCAGCCATAGCTGTTAATACTTCTTTTGGGCCCAAACATTCCAATAATAAACCATCTCCCCCCCCCCCTTTTTGTAGAGAGCATTGCCGTATATGATGTATTGCATGGATTGTAATTTAATTTTCCTGTTGGCCTTCGAGGATGGACCAGCCAAGTACTGCATTATTGGATGCCTCCAATCTTGTTCCTGTAAGTCATTATGATTGACTTCCAAGACCACATTCCTTTTATTTAAGGGTGGTATAGATCTATGGTATATTGTTTGGTTTATGTCCCTTTGAGTATTATCTCTCCTCTTGAAATTTGAAGCTTTCTGAGCCACATCATTAGCTCTATTATTCAAGAATCTTGGGACATAAGTTACATTTGCTATTTGAAATTGAGAAAGCAGATGCAATGCAACAACATAGTATGGCAACATGCTTATACTCTGACATTTGAAAATTCCTTTCACTTGGTTAACCACCAATTGAGAATCTCCAAATATGTCAACTATATGAACTTGTAGTCCAATCATAATTTCCAATCCCACTATTAAGGCTTCATATTCAGCTTGGTTATTAGAACAAGTAGTTTCATCCACCTTGAAACCATGTATGGTTTCTATTCCTTGTGGTGACTTAATCACTATACCAATTCCAGTTAGGCCATTGGCTTTCGACCCATCGAACCACATTTGTCATGGCTCAACACTAGCCATACCAAGTTCCATTATCTCTTGGCTTTCTGTTTGAGATGGATGATCTGCCAAAAAATTGGCTAAAACTTGTCCTTTCACTGCCCTTTGGGGAACATATTCTAAATGAAATTCTGATAAGGCTAATATCTATTTGCCAATTCTTCCCCTCAACATAGGTCTAGATAACATATACTTAACCAAATCTGTGGTTGCAATTGCCAAGACAGTTGTAGGCAAGAGATAGTATCTTAATTTCATTGCAGCAAAATACAATGCAAGGCACAGCTTTTCTACAGCTGAATATTTACATTCAGAAGAATTTAAAAACCTACTAAGGTAATAAACAGCTTGCTCCTTGCCTTCTTCATTGTCTTGAGCTAAAAAAGCTCCCAACAAATCTTCTGCTGCAGCTATGTACAACTTCAAGGGCTTGTCACCCTTTGGTGGCGTCAGCACTGGAGGGTTGGCCAAGTAGGCTTTGATGCCTTCGAAAGCAATTTGATGCTCTGCTGTCCACACAAATTCCTCTTCATCTTTCAGCCTTAATAAGGAAGAAAATACTTTAGTTTTCCCTGCAGTGTTAGAAATGAATCTTCGAAGAAAATTAACCTGTCCAAGGAACTTTTGTAATTCTTTCTTACTTGATGGAGGTCTGGCTTCAATGATGGCTTTGGCTTTATTCTGGTCAATCTGTATTCCTTTCTTGTGTACTACATAGCCCAAGAAGTTTCCAGATGACACGCCAAAAGCACACTTAAGAGGATTGAGCTTCAATTTGAACTTTCTCATTCTTCCAAAGGCTGCTTCTAAGTGAAACAGATGCTCCTCCATGGATTGGGATTTAACTACAATGTCATCAATATAACACTCTAAATACCCTCCAATGAGGTCATGAAAGATAGTGTTCATAGCCCTCTGATATGTAGCCCCAGCATTCTTTAGGCCAAATGGCATTTTAACCCATTCAAAGGTCCCAATATTCCCAGGACATCTGAATGCTGTCTTGTGAACATCCTCCTCTGCAATGCAGATTTGTTTATAACCAGAGTGCCCATCCATCATTGATAAAACTTGATGTCCTGCTGAACTGTCTACCAACAAGTCTACTATAGGCATAGGATACTCATCTTTTGGGGTTGCTCGATTCAAATTTCTGAAATCAATGCATACCCTCATTTTACCATTCTTTTTTACCACAGGCATAATATTGGATAACCACTCAACATACCTGACTGTCCTAATAAAGCCTGCTTTGAGCAGTTTAAGAATTTCTTCCTTAACTTTCTGAATCACTTCTGGACTCATTCTTCTCGGCTTTTGCTTATATGGCTTGAAATTAGGCCTCATAAAGAGCCTATGTTCCACTAATGATCTCTCCAATCCTGGTAGTTCATTATAAGACCATGCAAAGCAATCTTTATACTTCTTCAAAACAACCAACAGTTGGTCCCTGTCCAGAGCATTCAAACGAGCATTCAAATAGGTGGGCTGTTGTATAAGACCTTCCCCTAAATTTACTTCTTCTAAGGGGTCTAGAATCTGATAACTTACTGAAGCTTCTTCTTTGATCCCCTCTGGCTTCGAAGTAATTTTCTTACTGTGTTCTGCTTCCAGGTTCTTTAAGTCAACATCCTTACCCTCCTCCTCATAGACAAAATCTGTCCATAAGGCCTCTTCCTCTTGTATCTCCTGGACTTTTGTTTCAATGTCCAATGCACAGTATTTGTCAAGGACCAAAACTCTGGCCTGTTGCTGCTCCTGCTTGCAACCAATCCTCATGGCTTCTTTCTCTTGCTCTTGTACTCTCTGGACTATCGACTTTACATCCAATATTGAAAACTTAATTAGAGCCAAAGACTTGGCTTCTTGGACTTCATTTCTTTGCCTACAACCAGGCATTATTGTCATCTTTAACGACAACCTCCTCATCAGCACTCTCCTAGACTAAGTGCTTTAGGTGTGTCACTTCCTCATCAGCCGTTACTTCGGCTGAGCCATCAGGTTTCCTTAGTATACTGAGTGGTGTCACTCCCTCAATATACAGTTTGGCCTCTGCAAAGTCTGCACGGGCTATGAAGGGTTGAGGATCTACATCAATTTCCTCTGTCTCCCCATTGCCCAAGGCCATTATTATTTTCTGATGCAAAGAGGAAGGCACACATTTGTTAGTGTGGATCCAATCTCTACCAAGTAAAGCATTGTACTTAGCATTGTTGTCGATGACGAAGAATGCTGTCATGCAATCTCTGGTTCCCACACTCAGGTTGATGGGCAGAATTCCCTGGGCCATCTGCTTGTCTCCAGCGAAACCAGCAATGGTTGTGCTGGTTGGAATTAACCTGGGATTTCTTTTCCTTAGTTTCTTCAAGGAAGATTTCGGTAGTAAGTTCACCGCTGCCCCATTATCTATCAAGACCCGGTTTAACTGTATCCCATCGAAGAAAGCCTTGATATACAAAGGCTTGACATGTTGTGTCATAGAATTTGAAGGATACTCAAAGGGATACGAAAGGTTGATGCTCACTTCTTCTTCACTCCCATCTTCAGTTTCCATTGGAGTAGCCATTCCGGAATCATCTTGCACCATACTCACTTGTGAGTCTTCACTAGAGACTGGAATTGGGTCAATTTCTTGCCCTTCTTGGTTCTCGTCTCCAGCTTGGAATTCATGCGGTAGTATGTGTACCATATTTACTGATACTGGAGGGAACAAGCCAAATTGGATGGCTGGCTGTGTCTGCTTCTCCTCTTGGCTAACTTGTTCAACCACTTCAGAAGCATCCTCCATGCTGTATTCTGGCACTTCAGATTCTTTCGAATGGTCTTTTCTGACTGGCTTTTTAACCACAAATGTTTGTTCAGCTATGAAGGCCTCGAACATTTCTTCTTCAACCATTTCTTTCTTTTGGCCTAAGCCAACTTCTTTCTCTACCTCACTATCACTTTCCATCAATGCCTTCTCCAATCCTGCTAGACTGGATTTCTCTCTGGCTTTTAGTTCAGAATGAACTTTGGCTAACTGCTATTTACTACAACCCATTTTGCTTTGTGGAGTTGGTTTTGGAATATGGTCTGACTTTGGATTCTTCTTTCCTTCTGTCTGAACCAATGAAGAGCTCTCTCCACCCTCTTTTAAGTCTTGCTGGTACTGAGTGTACCTGCGCTGAATTTTCCTCCTTTGTGATCTAGAAATTACAGGAACCATGTCTGGCTCTTTTGTTTTTGGGTGCTTAAGCAATACCCAATTGTTGGGAGCCACCAAAGGAGGTTTGACCATCCTGCCTTGGTTTTCAATTACCCATCGTTGAGTAAACACTTCCCTAGGTTTGTTTTGCATCACAAACCAATCTGGGACCCCAGGTACCCACGAACTTACTGACCCAACTGTCGAACTGCTTCTTTCCTCCTTCGAAGCTACCTTCGAAGCTGTTTGTGAAGGCCACTGCTTAGTCCGAACTTCATGCTTTGGGCCTAACTCAGGCCTTCGATGAAGGTGTCCACTCTCTGTCCTGTGTGAAGTTGATCTATGGGGCCGATCCCTGGCTTTAAGTTCATTAGGAGATGGACTTTTGACTCCTTTTGGTAACTTAAGGAAGTTGGCTGCAAGCAAATGATCAAAAATGTCATCTGCCTTAGTTAAATCGAAAGTGTATTTCCTGTGAAGGTCTTTCTTTTTAAACTGTTGGTCAATTGTTGTATCTTTATGAATTAATGCTTCACAGATTACAGGTTCTTTCCCCACAATCTCTGCTGCATCGATCTCATAATTAGGATCTCTATAATATGTCTTATACGATGCATTATTTCGGTCTTGTTCTTCCTCTAATAATGCTTCGTATCTAGACACCTTATAGGTGAGTTCTACCAAGTCTCTGAACTCAGTCGAGTCAAACTTCTTTCGAAGCCTAAACTCTAAACCATTTTGAGCCAATCTCACGAATTCTGGCTCTGGTAAGATGACTCTACATTTATTTCGAGCCCTTTTAAATCTGGTAATGAACTGAGTGGCCTTCTCATCAGGCCTTTGACTTAATCTAGCCAAATCTGCAATGGAAACCTCTGGCTCTGATTGGAAGAATTGGGCATGAAATGCCTCTTCCATTTGTTGCCAAGTCTGGATAGAGCCAGGTGTAAGGTTAATATACCATATAAATGCTCTCCCAGTTAGGGAATTTGGGAATAACCTTACTTCATATAATCATTATTAGTAAATTCGCCGCATTGAGCAACAAACTTAGCAATATGCTCTACTGTTGATTGGTTTCCATTCCCATAAAAAAGGGCAAAGTCTGGTATCCTGAAACCTCTTGGGTATTCATGTACCCTATCTACCCATTCTGGATACGGTTTCCTGTACACTGGAGTCTGGAACCCCTGAGCCATTGGTCCACACATCTCTCTAACAATGTCAGCAATTTGGTCCCTAGGGACCATATTTTGTGCCTGCTGAGCCACCACTGGAGGGGCAAACACAGGATTTTGTGAGCAAACTTGTGTCTGTGATCCTCTTGATCCATAAGGTGGTACATTTGGGATTGGTTGTCTCTGTGGTACAGGTTGCTGTTGGGGGTGTGGGTAACCCCTTTGAGCCTATCTTGCGAAAGAGCCTGCGAAAGGTGCTGGAACTGGTGTTGTATCTCTTCCATTTGTAGGAAAACCTTCCAACCCCCCCGGTACAAATTCGAATAAGGGATTAGTGAACCCCCTTGTGCCAGGTATGGCTTCGAACATAGGATTTGGAACCATTCTTATGCCATTTTCTTGTACTGGGCCAGATCCGCCAAATTGCATGGCTTCACTGTTAAGTACTGAGGCATTTTGGCCTAATATAGGTCTTAGAATAAGTTCGTACCAAGACTGAGGTGATGGTCTTTCATAGTTCTGATTACTGGTTTGACCATTAGAATGTCCATTAGCTTGCATAGGCTGTTTATCTCTAGCCAATCTTTGCTGAGGGACATTTGAAATTTCCTCGATGTGTCTTGCACTTATTGGTTGGTGGTTATTCATTCGATCCAAAAAGGATGTTGCCCACCTTTCCATCGTGTTCATTAATTGCTGTCCCATAGCATCTACTAGGCCACCCCATGGATTTACTGGCTGAGCAGATGGAACAGTGGATGGTCCAATTCCTTGGTCTTGTCTAATATTATGAACATATGGTATTTGTTCTAAAGTGCTGGTCTGTTCGACCATAGGTTCTGATAAAATAGGAGTTTCCACAGGACGTGTTATCACATTATCCTCTGGATTAGATATCTCTACCTCTCCTTCCATGCCTTCTTCCAAGCGTTCATTTTCTCCTTGTCTTCTACGTCTAGCCATTTTAAATGTGGTCCCACCGGGCGTGCCAAAATTATATGTTGGCTTTTTGGCTTTCGAAGGTTATTGTTGTAATTGTGAGCGTGCCAGCAAGAATCAATTAGTCCTTACAGAAAATTAATTGCCAACAAATTATCAGACGATTGTGTTTTAGTTCTTTCAGCCTCAATGAAGAGGACTTTTACTGGTGGCTTGACTTAGGAGAATTAAACAGATAATAATGAATTGAAGAACAGTCGAAGTATTTCATTAAGATGAAAAGACTTACAATGATCCAAACTCAGCCTCGTAGAGGTTTGCAGCAAATCTATTTGGAACTACTCCTATGAAACGAAATGCAATGCAGGAATCTTAAAGTACAGTAATGTAAAGAACTGTAAATGTAAAAAACTGTAAATGTAAAGCTGGAAGGAAAATAAGTATAAAGGACTGGTTTTTTGGATCTGAGTCTGGGGGGTTTTTCTAGGGCCTTCTCTACTATTTATACTACTCAAAGATGACCATCGAATTGCATTTCCAACCGTCAAACTGCTCCTCCATGATCGTCGATCATGTTGCCCCAATATTAACTCCATTATGCCATTACTTGCAGTTAGGCTTCCCTCCTAAATTTGAATATGAAATGCGAGTAACCGTTGAAGCCACGTCACTTTGTGTTTCTTTGTTGATCCGCTGCTACTCAGGTCTCGTAATAACCAATACTAGCTGTCACATGTGCGATCAGGGTTGAGGACCTGAATAGTCTTCCTATATTACCCTTATTTCACCACGCGTCGGATTGTAATTGGCTTATACAAAATATGTAGCCAACATCTATATACATATATACAATACAGAGTAAGAAACGAAATTCAGTTTCCAATATAATTTAGGATTTGAAATATGGAAAGCCAACCAAAATTAGAAGCTTAAGAAACCAAATTGATGTCCAATATTACTTAGGTTTCTAACAAAAATGATTTAGACCTCTAAAAAAACACCTCTAATGGAGCTCTAATTTGTCTTTTTCTTCCCATTTGTTTGTCTTTTACTTCACTTTTTTTTTTTTTTTAATTCCTGGACAGCTCATTAGAACTGTACGGCAGAAGCTCTAATTAGAGCTCTGCAGCAGCTCCCGGTTTCTAAATACTAGAACTCAACCAAAAATTCTTCTGACTAGTACTATAAAATAAGGTCACTCACCCCATACCTTCATACTCACCATTCTAAAACTCTCTCTCTCAAGCTTCATCATGGAAACTATATCAAGAAACTATGACATTGAAACATATGCGACATCATTGACCAACCCACTACCTCTAGTTCGAGTTCCAACTGCAGCGCTCATCAAAATTTATGTCAACAATCTAGTTAAACTATAGCTCTGAACTTGTCAAGGCAATGTCGAATCTAATTATCCTACATTATTAATTGTTCCTGATATTCGACATGACTTCACCATTCCTCTTCCACTTCTTCCCTTCTTCTTTTCGTGGGATCCCTACGTTTTCAACCAGCTTTCGTCCATGGGATTCAATCTCGAACTCTGCAATTCCATGAAGGAACGCATCATTAGTTCTCTTTCCGGTTTGATTATTACATATGGGGAGAGTCTTGGGTTTTTAAGTCATTGTGCATTTGAGGATCCCCACCACGCTCAGGTTGGGTTCTGCACAATCGATAGACGATCTGATGATGAATCTATTAGCCACAAATGGGGCGATTATCATGAACGATGATGGTAGTATTGGAACTATAGAGACGATAGCCACAAATGGGGCAATTATCGTGAATGATGATGGTGGTCTTAGAACTGAAGAGACGATGAGGACGAGGACGGAGAGGGGTGTTTCAAAGGCCGTCATTGATGGATTGAAGAAAGTGATAGTGTTCAATGGTGAAGGAGACGATGAAAAGTGCACTACTTGTGCTGTTTGTCTAGAGGAATTTGGGAAGGAAACAAAGCTTACTTCCATGCCATGTTATCATCTTTTTCATTATCGTTGCATTGTGCCCTGGTTGGAATCACACAGTGGCGAATCTAGGAATTTTTGTCAGTGGTGTCAATCAAAAACTTAAATACCATATATTTTACAGAAAATTCACATTAATCATTATATCACCTATAGAGAAAAAAATCAACAAATTAATTTAAATTCTAAAATTATAAACAAAAATATTTCAATATATTGATACTATTGTTTAAGCAAAAAGACATGCTAATATCTAATATGGGTTTAAAATTGGTGGGTTCAAAAGAGTAGGACTTAAAACTATGGGTTCAAAATTGTATTTTAGTGGGTTCAATTACTAATTTTTTTCCTAAAATCTAATATTTATATAATAAATAAATAAATAAATTCAGCCAGGGGGTTCGGGTGACACCCCTGACCAAGCCCTGGAGCCGCCCCTGGAATCACACAATTCTTCTTCCACATGCCGATCCATAGTTCCAGATTGATAATATTTTTATGATAATCATATATGTTGTTATAACCTGGTCATCGTAGTATTATTGGTTTCAGATTGGGTAGTTTTGATTAATTCTTGAAAACTATTGTATTAGGTTCATTATTAGGATTTAAGTTTGATTTTTCTTTTTATTGTTAATTGTTTTCAAAATTCCTTTTCGTACAGGTTTTCTAATTACATAAAAGATTTGTGGTATTCCCTTGTTTTGTTAGTTTAATTATTTTGTGTGAGAATGTATTTAACAAGAGAACAAACAAATACATGGAAAACCCAAAATTTAGTCAACAAGACTGTAAAAAAAAAAAAAAAAAAAATCAATAATTCTATATGTTCAAAATCAGTAAATATAATTTCATTCCCTAAAAAAAAAACAAGAAATAGAAGCAACCAATATAGATGAGAAACAGGAAATAATGAAATTGACAGCAACACACAGTAAACAAGCTCTATCATGGGCTGAAAATATTCAGGGGTGTTTTGGGAACTTTCAAAAAAAGTCAATTTTTTGGCTTTTTAGGTTTTTAACACAAAAAAAAAAACCAAAAAGCTACCAAAAAAAAAAAGAAGACAAAAATCAATTTTTTACCAACTTCCCAGAACATCACTCAATACCAAAAGCATTAACACAATCAGTCCATGTTGTGTTCAAATTTTTTTAATAAAAATAAGAGAGTAGTAATGTAAGAAAAATTACTGGAAAAAAAAAAAAAAAAGGTTAATCATTCAAACAAAAGAAACTTTGAATTTTTAATTTTATAAGTTTAAACCCTAATGTTTTTAATCTAAACCATAATTCTATTTTCGTGAAGTAAAATCGATCGAAAATGATATTTTAATCATTAAATTTAATGTAAGTATACATAAAATATTTAAAATATTCTTTTTTGTTGGTAAAATATGCAGATGATTTATATTGAAAACATTAGAAAATAAATTGACAAAATTAAAATTTTAAATTTTATTTTGTACAAGGTTCAAACTTTGGGCTTTTCTTTTTCTTTTTTCTTTTTTTGTAATTTTCAGTAAAATATATAACCATTCACCTATCATTTTTCATATAACCCTGTCCACTGGTCCAATTGGTAAATTCGAGGGAAATCTCACCCTATCATTTTTCATATGCTTATTTTATTACTAACCAATGGGATCAACCACAAATTATTTCTGATCATTTTTGTGTTTTTTTAAAGAACACCTCATTTTTAAAAATTGTAACTTTCTTAGTATAGAATTTTTCTACTTGTTTTGTAATTTTAGGTAAAGTAAAATTTTGATTACAAATTTACTGTTTGAATTTTACTAGTTTATTTTTGGGGTTATTGAGATTGAAAGAAAAATTTAAATACAATCAAACAATCAACTATTAAAACAAAAATCATAATAAACGAGCATACAAAATTTTGCAAGAATCTATCAAAATTATCTATTTTTTTGTTTACAACATAAAAATATATGAATATCCTAACAATTATAGATCTCCAATTTCATATCGGCACATCGGACAAGAATTATGTGATTTCAACCATGTCACGATGCAACCATGATGAAAAACAAGAGAACAGGGCATGGAAGTAACCTCTGTTTGCTCCCCAAATTCCTCCAAACAAACAGCACAAGTCCTGAACTTTTCATCATCTCCTCCACCATTGAACACCACCACTTTCTTCAGCCCATCAATGGTGGCTTTCGAAGCTCCCATCCTCCTCTGTACAGACCCACCACCATCCTCCATAATCACCACCTCCTCTGCCAACATAGACAGCATCTGATCGTACTTCGTTGTGGTGGTGAGTTCGAACCGAGCAGTGACTTGAATCCCACGAGGGTTCCCAAATCGCAACCAATCAAGATCGAATATGGAATCGATGATATGCTTCTTCAGGAGATCGCATAAACTACGATCGAATCCCATGTCGTAGAGTCGGTGGAAAATATAGAATTCGGAAGAAGCGATGGAGGAGAGAAAGTGATAAGGAATGGTGAAGGAATCTTGAAAATCTGGAGCAGTGAATGTGGGATAAGTGGTATTGATATTGCCTTGAGGAGTTCGGAGCTGTAGTTTGAGAACATGGGTCATGTGAATTTTGACAAGAACTGGAGTTTCAGGAAGTGAGTCGATCCATGGTAATGGATACATCTGAATGTTGTAGTTTGTTGATATAGTTGCCATTGACAAAAGCTAGAAAGAGAGAGTTAGAATGAGCCTCGTTTGGTAACCATCATTTTTAGCCAAAAAGTCAAAAAGTTACTAAATTAGCCAAAAAGCCAACAACTCATACCAAAAAGTCAAAGATTCTCTTTTCTCTCTACTTTTTGCACATCTTTTCGTAAAAAGCCAAAAAGTCATCCCAAACATACTAGTTTTTTTTAGCTCATATTTTAGCCAAATAGCCAAAAAGTTACTAAATTAGCCTGTTCCCAAACGAGAGATTGCTGGAATGGAGATGATGAAGATCAAGATTACTTGATTTTATAGCCGTTTTGAGCTTCCATATTTGAAAATCCATTTTAGTTTCCTAATTTTGGTTGAGTTCCTATAGTCATATTGGAAAGTTAGATTTGTGGTTTCCTAATGTGTTAAGGTGTGACTATCTGGGAAAAGTTGGATTGTTTTAAATCCCAAATCCAATAGAACTAAGGTTTCTACATATGAGTACTCAATCAAAAATTAGAACTCTTTGACTACTACTATAAAATAAGGTCACTCACCCCATACCTTCATAGTCAACATTCCAACTCTCTCTCTATAGCTTCATCATGGTAACTGTATTAAGCAGCTATGACATTCAGACATATGCAACACCACAGATCAACCCATTACCTCTAGTTCTAGCTCCAACTCCAACACTCATCGAAATACATGCCAACAATCTAGTTAAACTAAGGTTGCAAACTCATCAAGGCAATGTCGAATCCAATTATCCTACCTTCGCTTTTCCTGATATTCAATATGACTTCACCATTCCTCTTCAATATCTCCCCTTCTTTGCTTCGTGGGATCCCTATGTTTTCAACCAGCTTTCGTCCATGGGATTCAATCTCGAACTCTGCAATTCCATAAAGGAACGCATCATTAGTTCTCTTTCCGGTTTGATTATTGAATATGGGGAGAGTCTTGGGTTTCAAGTCATTGTGGATTTGAAAATCACTACCACGATGGAGTTGATTTCTGCGCAATCAATAAACGATATGATGATGGATATGTTAGCCGTAGGTGGGGTGGTTATCGTGGAGGATGGGGGTGGTGTTGATGAAACTGTAGAGGCAATGAGGATGAGGATGAGGACGAGGACGAGGAGGGGTGTTTCGAAGGCCACCATTGATAGGTTGAAGAAAGTGATGGTGTTCAATGGTGAAGGAGACAATGAAAAGTGCACTACTTGTGCTGTTTGTTTAGAGGAATTTAGGGAGGGAACAGAGCTTACTTCCATGCCATGTTCTCATCTTTTTCATCACCGCTGCATTAAGCCATGGTTGGAATCACATAATTCTTGTCCCATGTGCCGATGCGTAGTTCCAGATTGATAATATTTTTATGATAATCGTATATGGTGTAATAACGTGATCATCATAGTATTGTTGGCTTCAGATTAGGTAGTTTTGATTGATTATTGAAAACTATTGTATTAGATTCATTGTTGGGGTTTAAGTTTGATTTTTCTTTTAATTGTTAATTATTTTGTTGTTTCCAAATTTCCTTTTTGTACTGGTTTTCTAATTACATAAAAGATTTGTGATATTCACTTATTTTGTTAGTTTAATTATTTTTGTGTAAGAATGTAATTAACAAGAGAACAAATGAATACATGGGAAACCCAAAATTTAGTCAATAAGATTGTCAAAAACAAATCAATAATTCTATATTTAAAATAAATAAATAAAAACCACAAGAAACCAACATAGATGAGAAATGAAATTGACAACAGCAACACAATAAACAAGCTCTATCATGGGTTGAAAATATTCAATATAAAATTCATCAACACAATCAGTCCATGTTGTGTTAAAATTTTATCACAGTAGCTTGTTAATAAAGATAAAATATAGGAAAGATTACACCCAAAAAAAAAAAAAAAAAACCTGAGTTTGACCATTCTAACAAAGAAATTTTGAGTTTTTAATCTTGTAAATTTAAACCCTAATATTTTTAATCTAAATTATAAGTCTATTTTTGTTAAATAAAACCGACCGAAAAATAATATTTTAATCATTAAATTTAATGTAAGTATACAAAAAAAATCTAAAACTCCTTTTTGTTGGTAAAATAAACAAAAGGTTTATATTGAAAACATTAAGGTTTAAATTAACAAAATTAAAAACTCAAGTTTTATTTTGTACAAGGTTTAAACTTTGGGCCTTTCTTTGTAATTTTTCCTAAAATATATAACCATATGAAAAACAAAGTAAAAAAACAAAGAAAACAGTAGCTGGTAAGCTAAGAGATTCGTGCATATCCGGATTGAAATATTAGAAAGTATGCCGTGAATCTAGTAATAAAAGAATGAGAAAGTTAATTAATCCAAACAATTATGCAACAGAACAAAAGTTTTCTAACATCATTCTTGCATTTTAGCAGCCACTGAACCTGAATAGTAAAAAAAATTTCACAAGATTTAAGTTCAAAGTGAAAGTCAACAACAGGATTAAAAGATTCAATATCATCCAGCAGCAATTCAAACCATGGAAAATCGCGCCAAAAGAAAATAAGCAACAGAATTGCAATCTGATTACAGGATCATTAAATGATTACTGAATCACAAAGATGATTGAATATATCAAGAGATGATTATAGTAGTCAATCAAATGAATTTTACTATTACAAGCACGAACAAGTCTTGGTAAACAACAAAATGAGGATTTCCTGATGTTATTATGGGAATCCAAGACTCAAATTTCTAGAATTTGTAGTGTAAAAAAGGATGGGAAGGAGATCTGAACAAAAAGGATGGAAGATTAAATTTCTTGAAGCAGTTGAGAAATATAATGGAATGAAATCATATATGACAAATCCAAGAGAAGAGGGAGAGAGACCGAGGCAACAAGAAGTGAAGAATTATAATATCTCTGTATTTTTCAATCACTCCCCTTTGATTTGTACATACAAATACTCTGAGGGGCAGATCAAAGTTGGGTATGGCCTGAGTTGGGTTCGGAGCAGACTCGCATGTCAATCCAAACCCAAACTTGCATTATGCATACTGATACAAGCTATTTATAAAGCTATATATATAATATACACACAAATAGAAGTAACTCCATATTCGATGAAAGCATGAATAATCACAAGCAATGAAGCAAGAAAAAAAAAAATTCGTGGTTCCAATCAAATAATGAAATAATTATATATGTCATGTATGGAAAAGAGGCCACCAGCATAAGGCTTTCAGCATTCTGACAAAGACATAAAATGGAGGAAAGAGCACAACTACAGTAGAAGAAATCTTGCAAATTTGTTGCATACATATATATATATATATCTATCTAAGAGGTTCCTACCTGGTAATTATGTTATCAAACTTCTTTCTTCCTTATCTCATAATGTTTGATTTTATTTTTTCTACAATTCAAAAGAAGAAAATGAACTATACATTCATAAATCTCTTTGTTAGTTGCTTCTATCATCTGATTAAATGTGTTGCATCAATTGTAGAAAAAGAGTGATAAAATCACACCAAATCACATTCCAACTTCAAGCTAATTTATAGGGCTTATATCAGATAGACAGTTAGGGCAACTCTACCCTAGAAAAAGAAAAAAGAAATTCTTTAATTAATTCCAAAAATATTTGTGTCATTGACCCCCAAATATTATTTATCATCCATTCATGAACATGAATTGAGTTGCCAAACTCAGATATGAGTTAAGGCACCATTTCAATGCTTGAGAAGTTGAAATAACTCATGCATGTTTGTGGAAGATTAATGTGTCAACAAATTCAGTGCAAGTTATATACTTTAGCCCTTCTTAGTACAAAATCACTATTGTTGATAACATGCAGACATTCAGTGATTATCATGGGTTTGCCAAAATTCACCAGTATACTTTGCCATTAGGCAAGAGAGTAGAGAGGCCACTTCATGCGACTCAAACTCGCACCACAGTGCTCAGAGCGGAAAGCACTAGCCATCACTCTAGGTCACGACCTCTATACTTCGCCTTTCGGACCAAATAAATCTATTCTTACAAATGAAATAGACATAGTCACAAACAAAGAACTAGGAAGTATCACAGCAACCAGAAAACTAGTCTGCATCAATTACCCATCCTAACAGTAATTCAATCAAACATCTCATAAGTTTCCCTAATATGTGGTACAAGTATATAAAACAAGTGTTGAAATTGTGAATGCAAACCGACCAATTTATCAAAATTGCATCAACCAGAATCTTAACAAATCATCAGGAAAATTATATTATCTATTCTATTATAGAAAGCACACACCTTTCTTGGTGTGAACTATCACACTATTTCAGATTTTTATAATTTTTTTAATTTTTTTTACATCTAAATTGTTGATTTTCACAGCACACTCTGGTGTGCAAACCATCTACTCACTTCAAAACTTACCCCAAACATAAAATTCAGACCCAATTGAGCAATCTTTTGCGTTTGTGTGTGTGCAAGTCCAGTTGAACAATTGGAATCAAATCACTCTCATTCATCAAGGATAATTGGAATTCAAATCATCCAGGCATTCAACTCTTCAGATCAGATAAATACAAACTTTGATTGGACAAAAAGAAAATAAAAGATCAAGCACTACCCAGAAAATTCACAGGGACAAACCAGAGAGTTGGCTTAATTGACTGTACAAATTCTTCAATCAACCAACATGAAAAGGACCAATATCACCAGTTCTGAAAGAGCCAGCGATCTCATCAGCCACAGTCAAGCAAGATGTGACCCAACCACTCAGAGCCAGCCACACCATCCTTGCCATCCAAAGGGTCACACCCCATGGCACTGCCATGGCCAATCTCTTCTTTATCTCTCAAATCTTCAAATTTCTTGTTCAGACTGAGAAAGTAATCAAGACCCAGTACCTCTTTTCTGATTTCAAAGAAAACCCATTTGAGGATCAAAGCTCAATTGTCAAAATTTACCTTGTTTGGTAATATTCGAAGGAAGGAATTGAGCATAAAGGATAGATTTGGCTTTGTTGTTGGTTGGTGCTTTTCGAGGGTTCTTGAGCACCGATGTTGGACCGGAAGCATTGATGTGAAATAAGTCTACGGCCGTGGCCCGGCCCGAAATTCAGCTTGATGTAACCCCAACCTCGGTCGTTATCCATTCAATAAAATTACAAATTAGAAAAATTATGCACAAATAAATTAAGGGAAAAGCACCCATAAATCCCAAATTTAGGAATATTAGCTCATTTAGTCCCGAATGTTTTTTGTTAGATTAATAGGTCCTATTTCTCTAAAAGCTTACTATAGGCCTTTTTATATCAAACATTATTCAACATCACCAACATCAAACATTATTCAACATCACAAACATTATTCAAACATTATTCAACATCACCAACATCAAACATTATTCATTATTCAACATCACCAACATCAAACATTATTCAACATCACCAACATTATTCAAACATTATTCAACATCACCAACATTATTCAAATATTATTCAACATCACCAACATCAAACATTATTCAACATTACCAACATTATTCAAACATTATTCAATATCACCAACGTCATCAAACATTATTCATCAAATATCAAACATTATTCAACGTCAGGATTATTCATCAAACATTATTCATTAAACATCAAACACATTTTCAACCATTAATCATTAGGATTATTCATCAAACATCAAACATTAAATTTATTTTTTTTAAAAATGAAACTAAAATATCACAACATTATCATCAAAACAACATCAAAATAACGATTAAACGATTTTTTTAATAACAATTAAATATCAAAATAAATGATTAAAAAAACATTAAACATCGAGTCCCTCCGATTTATTAATCTATATGAACATCATCTTTATCAACACCATTATAATAACATCATCAGCCTGATCTTCCCCTCGTTATTTGCATCTTATCAGCACAAACACCTACAGCAACATCAGATGTTGATGTTCCGATCTCACGGCGATGATATCTCCATGGTTTGTGTTCGTGAAATCTTGAAAATGTATGTGTTTTGAGGCATTTCAAGGTGGAAAATTGTGGGGATAGGGTTAGGGTTTTGTGGATATGATTAGGCAGATTCTGGAAAAATAGGAAAGGCATCGGAGAGTTTCGGATCGCTATCGGGCGAGTCGGAGTCGAATCCGAACCCTAACTCGACGCAGGCCTTGAGTTCGTCGAAGTCGTCGTCGGTGACGCTCTTAGTGCGGCGGAGGAGCCGGCGGCGCAGCTTGTGGTTGTCCTTTCGCCTCGACCAAGTCTCCTGGCGGTGGATGTCCGGGGACCACGACTGTTGCTTCAATTGTTGTGGCGGCGGAGGCTTCGATTCAGACATTGTGTACCACCGCATACACGAAGTCTGCGGCGGTGTTTTGGGATCTTCGCGGCGGAGATGGCGGGGGTTGTGTTGTGGAAAAGCTTTAGCTTTTGTTTGGTTAGGCCTTTATAAGGTAAGGAAGTATGACGAATCTGGGGTCTACTGGGTTTTGGGGGAAATTATAGTCGTACAGGGACAAATACATATATTCTTCAATAGTTGGGTTTGGTTTTAGATTTATGTTTGAAATTTTTGCAATAGGTGTGGGTTTGATTTTTTTGAGTTTTGTATTTTATTTATTTGGATCTTTATCTTCGTGCTTACTACTTGAACTTAAAAGTTGTAAGTACAGACATGCCTGAGTGTATATTTGCTTATCCTGATGAGTGAGAAGGAGACGAACCCAATGTAGTTCGAAACTCTCCAGCAATATATATATATATATAAATAAATATATGAATCTATTAGTATATCTATGTATATATCAATCTATTGATGATGTTCGAATATATTGGTGATAATGTTTGAATATTGATTGATGTTTGTTGATGGTGATGATGTTTTGTTTGATAATGTTTGTTATTGTTGATGATGTTCATAATTTTGTTGATGATGTTTGTTGATGTTTGATGATATTTTGTTAATGTTTGATATTGTTGATGTGTTTGATGATATTTTATTGATATTTGATGTTTGTTAATTTTTTTTGATGTTTGTTGACGTTTTAATGTTTGATGTTATTTTGATGATGATGTTATTTTGTTAATATTTGATGTTGTTGATGTGTTTGATGATATTTTATTGATGTTTGATGTTTGTTATTTTTTTTTAATGTTTGATGATGTTATGAGGTTTGATGTTGTTTTGATGATGATGTTTGATGTTGTTTTGATGATGATGATGTTGTGATGTAAAAAAAGGACTAAATGGTTTATAAAAAAACACTCAGGACTAGATGGAGTAACATTTTCTCATATGGGACTTATAAGTAATTTCTCCATAAATTAATAATCAATTATCATTGTGAGTATGACTGAGGCTATTTTCAATTCTTCATAAAATGTTCATTAAATTTAAATTTAATAAAAAATACTTTAAAACTTTAAATTGATATTAAATGAAGGGAGAACTAAATCTTTCATCAAATTAGGAGATTTTTTATCTTTTATCAAATTTTGCAAGAAATCGTTAAGCCGAACGTTTTCTCGAACAATTAAACTTTCTTTATCTTAGCATCAATTTTTACTCATGGCTGGACATTAACATAAACAATTGGGCTTGTAACAAGATTTGATAAATTTTTTGAATTTATCATTAGAATGCATCATATTAGATCAAACTTTTCATCAAATTTATATTTAAATTTGATAAGAAAATTGATACAGCATTGGAGATGCTCTCACATCTCAATAATTTTAAATTTATAATACATACTTATTTTTAGAATAAGATTTAAAATATATTTTCATGATTCATAACAACATTTTTGTTATCCATTATTAAAAGGAAAATTGACTTTATTGTAACAAGACCTATTTTGTTTGAACAAAATATTCTATTTTATTTTTAACTTTTTGTCATTAGTAATTTTTTTTAAAAAAAATTAGGCTTTTCTAATTTAGAAAGATCTATATATAATATTAAAAAAGTTTACTAAAGAGAGAAAAAAAAAATACCAACCTGATAGTCTTTTCCAATGGTAAAAAAAACAAAACACAAATTTTAAACATTTTTTCACAAACGTCAGCATTAACAAATTAATTTTCAAAAAAATAAATAAAATTACCAAATGAGCCCTGGTTTGGGATGTTCTAAAAAAGTGTACTTTTTGACTTATTGGTTTATATGGGTTGTGTTTGGGTTGGGTTTGATGTGATGTGTTAGAGAGGTGATGTGATTTAAATAAGATGATGTGACTTAAATAAGATAGTGACTTTTTGACTTTTTGTATTATTTAGGTTATGCCAAACTTAGGAATATGATTTTTTCTGCCCCACCCCGGCCAACACGGATTTTCCCCTCCTCGATGAGAAAGTGAAATGAGGATGAGTTTTGATCCCTGACCTCATTGTACTTCGCCACATCTCGATTTTATTTATTAAATATATTTATATATAATTAAAAAATTTATTATAATAAGATTAAAATATTAATATTCATTTTTACTTAGTTATTTATCATCTTATGTCATTTAACTCTAATTAATTATAAATTATTATCCGAAATATACTATATTATTTGTTAAAAATTTGTTTGACAATAGACTAAATTAGTCAACAAATAAAAAATCACTAAAAAGTTAAAAAATTATTACCAAAAAAAAAATTTGTTTCCTATTATCTCTATTTTTTCCACCTTTTTTTTATTTTGTAAAAAATAATTTCTGAATACTTCATTTTTTTTTGTATCACAATTTAATTTAAAAGTAAAAAATCACTTCCCAAACAAATCTTAAACTTTAATCAGTGTGTTTAGTTTTAATTTTCTAAATTCAATTTTTATAGAAATTGAGTTTTTTATTTTTCACAATTTTTTATTTTTAGTGAATATTTTTAAAATTGTAAACTGAGAGAGTAATTTATAAATAAATAGTAAACCGAGCTACAATCCTGTTCTGGGCCGGGCTAAAAGCCGGGGTATGGATTTCGAGTGGCTCGGTCCCATTTTGTCTAAGTACCGTACTGGGCTGAAGGGTTGACCGAGCTAACTAAAACTAGGCTTGACAGCTGGCCGAGGTGTTTTATAGAAAGGAGGCCGAGCTAGGTATAGCTCGGTCAATGCCCTCTACGTCATTGCTTAGTTAAGAGCATAACCGAAATAAGACAGCTAGGCTAAACCAGCCTAGACAAAGGAAAAAAGTATCTTACTTGGTTGGTGGTAAGTAGAGTGTTATCAAGATAGACACTCTTCACTACGAATGTGATTCCTAGCAGGACTCTACTAAGGAGAGTTGGAATCCTACTAGGACTGTGCCAGGCGGAATCTATAAAAGCTCATAACAGAACCTATATGCAGGTATTACAATTCTCATCCTAGAATACACAGAGCTTTTGTATCTATTGTCTATTCGCTGACTTAGGCATCGGAGAGGTTTCCGGCACACACTCGTCGGCTAGCTCACGTTTGTGTTTTCAGGTGACAAAGCGATGACATTTGGAGGAGTGCAAACTTGATCAACAAGATTATACGAGAAGATTATTTCGTGCTCGTACAATTGGTGCCGTCTGTGGGAAGACACAAAGAACAAATCCTTTTGATCGAGTTTTTCTCTCTAGTTGAAACCAATGGCACACAATGAAGATTTGTTGCAATCTACTATCGATAGGCAAACCCCGGAGGGGGGCTGGAGGTGCGAAGGTTTACCTTCTATCCCACCTATGGCAGAATTAGAACCCCAGCGACGAAACTCCCGAAGGGACACACGCGAAAGACGGGGCACCAGTCCCCGTCGCTCTCAAAGTCCTGAAAGACAGAAGCGGAGGTTGGATCCTTAAGTTCTGGAGGATCGCATGAAGAAGCAAGACGAGTTAATAAGGAGGATGACGGCAAACATGGAGACAATGAAGCGCCAGATAAAGGAAAAAGGGGTAGCGACGGAAGAGGGGCGCAAAGGCAACGTGCCCTCTTACTACTTGGAAGATTGTGACAGACATGTCATGCCATCGCAAGCAGAAAGTAGGAGCCTTAGAATAGGCGACACTCAATCAAGGACTTCCAGGACTCGTTACTCCAGGTCTGAGAGAACGAGGACTAAAAGGTCGTATACAGAGGGAAGCAGCTATCGGCCCTCGCATAAGCACCAAATGACATCTAGGCACACGGAGTTACCTAGGTCAACGGATCTGCGAACAGTGCTCGAGAAGAGGGCCCAATGGAATGAGGACACCAGGGCTCGCGACCCTCGCAGAGTTTCGGCCTTATAGCGATTGGCCCCTAGAACACATGAGAGTGCCGAGGTAGGGATGGCAATACCGCGCCTTGCTTATGAACCAGCAGATAAAGTATTAGCAAGGTTACAGAGTTCGCCGTTCGTTCTGGTAACTAAGAACGCACCACTACCCTCAGGCTTCTACCAGCCCAAATTCACCACTTATGAGAGGAAATCAGACCTCTACATGCACTTAAGCCACTTTTGCCAGGTTATGGCAGTATACCGGTGAAATGAGGCTCTAATGTGTATCCTGTTTCCATCCAGCCTTGGCGACCTAGGTCTAACCTGGTTCGAAAGGCTGCCAGAAGGCAGCATAGCCTCATGGGCACAGTTAGCAGAAGCATTCATGACTAGATTCAGAACGAATACCAAGACACCAGTGGAGATTGACCAGCTACTCTCCATTAACATGGGCGAAAATGAGACATTGAGGTCTTATAACAGTCGATATTGGGAAACTTTCAACCAGATTGGGGATTGCCCTACAAATCTCGTCATCGCGCAATACAAACGGGGTTTACCAGTCGGTAACAAATTGAGGGACTCAATGACAATGATGCCACCCCTCACGATGGAGGCCCTAATGGAGAGATTGCATTAACATATCCGAGTAGAAGAAGATAGTGCCCGTGCTAAACCAAAATCTGGCACAACAGTGATGCCAGATAAAAAGACTACAGCAAAATCAACACGGTAGAACAACCAAGCAAGAATGGGCGAGACAGGCGAGCCAACAGAGAGGACCTAGAAAAAAGGAAGTTAAGAGTCTGCACTACCATTACCACAGTATTCAATAAACCTATCTACCGGATTCTCAGCGAGATACGTGATGAACCCTTCGTTCGGCGGCCAGCCAAGTTAGGAGAAGCACAAAAGGGCTATGATAAGAGGTCTCGTTGCACCTTCCATAATGAGAAGGGGCACCGCACTGAAAATTGCACACCATTGAGGCAATATCTGGAGGAGTTAGTGGCTGCTGGATACCTGGACCAGTATATAGAATGGGGAACACAACCAGCCCCCCAAGACCTCAACAGACCAAGCAGAATGCCAGTCAACGATACACCCCAAGGCATAATCAACGTTATACATGGGATCGTCGAACCTGAGCGGGTATGTGAACTCAGGGAGATAATCAAAAAGGCTAAGCACTTGAGAGAGGTATTAAGTGCACAACCTATCGTCAAAAGAGGCAGAACAGAGGCTACGAACGTCATATCCTTTTCAGACAGGGATCTAGCAAGGCTACATTGCCCTCACAATGACGCACTGGTGGTCACTTTGCGCGTCAAGAATTTTGACATCAAGTGGATTCCGATTGACCAAGGAAGCTCATGCGAGATAATGTACTACGAGACCTTCAAACAACTGAAATTGGAGGACAAAGACTTGGCACCTGCGACATCTTCCATTGTCGGTTTCAACTCAATGCCAAAGTGGCCAGTGGGTAAGATAATCCTCCCAGTCAAGGCAGGAACCATGACAAAACAGGTGGAATTCTGGGTATTGAAGGTCCCTTCTACTTACAACATAATCTTAGGAAGGGCATGGATGCATGCCATGCGCTCAGTGGCGTCAACCGACCATCAGGCATTACGATTCCCTAACAAAACTGGCATGATCGAAGAAGTATTAGGAGACCAAATCATGTCGAAGCAGTGTTTCATCACAGTAAAAGGCAGCCATGTGTAACACATCCGCGGGGGGACCTCGCGCTACAGCTCGGACTCCCTTTTGTTGTCACGGTTCTAAATCTGAACCAAAGAGTCCAAATCCGGCAAATCGTTTGAGAAAACAGATTTTTGAAAAGTAGTGCCAAACATGGACTGCTTTGCCAGATTACAGAGTCGCCACCTAAATATTTTAAAATGGGAAATTTAGGAAACCCTGACTCGGTGCCGAAGGCCACATGTCCGTCATCACCTAAGTGGTCTTGGCTCGGGAGCTTGGGTACGATCGGGGAAGGTCAGCTATGAGCACCCCCTTTCGCCCGGTCTGAAGACCGGCCTCTACTAACCGTGATATCCGATTTTGAAAACATTACATGCTCTTATTCCAATTATTAGCCTAGAATTACTATGTTATGCGCGCAGCAAACAAGTATAGACCAAATCGCCCAAGTTGGAACAAAACATTGTAAGTTTGTTTTGAAAATGATTTGCTACTCGCAAGTAGGCTAAAATGCAGATTTTGCCACCCTCAAGTGGGCTTTAGAAAAAGATGGTTTTGCCACTATCTAGTGGGCTTAAAACTCACAGTTTTAATGCATTGTCCCAATTTAGGTAATTTGACCTCCATCCACAGGCATTCAAGCAGTTATATCACATAAGCAGCTAGCCTCATGGTAATCATGCTATTATGGCAACATTCACATGCATGCGATATGCTAAAGCATAAAAGCTCACCTAGTACTCCAAGCCAAAACAGAAGCTCATTAGAAATCCATGCATGGACCTGAGCATACTGAAATGTCTAATGCAACACATGCAAAGATGTAATCTAGGCAGGCTCGGCTATCCTAGACATGGCATGTGAAATGCTACAACTATCACGCATTCAATTTGGAATTGAAAGTACGATGCAGTTTGTATGATGTGCCAAGCCCAATGTATGTCAACAAATGCATGGATGCACGTATGCATTGCATAAGGTATGCTAAAATAAATATGCCCTAATCTACCATCATAAGCAGGTAAATAAAAGGGAGAAAGAAGTGGGGGTTGGAAGACATGCACGCCACTCACACACACTTATTACAGATTCGCCCTCACTCGGAGGGACCAGAATAATAATGCAGTCCAAGAAAAATAAACGAATAAATTATTACAAGACCTCTAATCTAATTAAATTAAATGCAAAGAAGAGGTAGCCACAGCCTCCGCCTCGGGATGCGCGAATGATGCATGCTTCAGTCCGCTTTGCCCGAAAATCCGCACCGTGCCACTGCTGCCTCTGTTTTACTGTCTTACTTCCCTGGAAAATTGCCAAAGTCCTGGGACAGATCCCCTGAGTACCTCAGAACATCACCGGCTGAAGCAAATATCCACCGGCTATAGTATGTGTCCATCGGCTGCTTCTGAAGTTGTCGGCACAAAAAGTGTGCCGGTCGGCACAAAATATTGCCGGCCGGCAATAAATTCCTGCAGGAGACAGTTTTTGACAGCAACAGCAGACCAGCAGTGCAAGGTATGGGATTTTAGGACAAATGTATGCACGGACACGCTCCCTATCATGCAATGGACTCAAGGGAGCATGGCCCTCGACCCCCCGGGCCATCAATCACGCATTTCAATGCATGATGGCCCGAAAGCCAAGTTAGCAACTTTGATATCAAATGAAACATAAGCACAAAACAAATCCAAGGGCCCCCCAACCCCTATCATGATTGGTCAAGAGGCAAGGGATGCATGCTCAATGAAATGCAACCTAAGCATGGCGGCTAAGTATGCAACATGAACATGCAAATGAGCAATGTATGCTAGGCGCGCAACCTAAACATGTAAACAAACATGGAATGCAACAACATGCAACGATGGGCTTAAACTAACATGGGTAAACTCGCAAGCATGCCAAAATCAGCGGCCATAATCATGGAAATGAAGGCACAAAATGCACACACACATGCATGCAATCATGGTCCAACACCTTAAGCATAAACAAGGCAACTCTTAAGCACACTTAAAGAGGCTAAGTATGGACATGCAGCATGCAACGTAAGCTCTGAAATCATGTTATAGGAGGTTCCAAACCAACTAAATAAATCAACAAAGCATGCAACAATGCTCACACATTCACATACTTGAAGCATACAAGCCACAAAATGCAAAGAGGCTATGTAATGCATGCTAGGATCGACTCAAACCACTTAAGACAGACCTAAAGCATGGCAAAATAAACACAAAAGCTTCACAAATCTAAGCCTAAAACATGCTCGAACAAAGGCTAACAACCTAAGGCATATTAAGGCAATTACAAGGCATCACATGGTAGGTATGCTAAGCATGCACCAAACTGAAAAATACCCTTCTACAATACTGATGAGGGACCAAAATATGACTACCCACAGTAGATGACAAGCCCCAAATCAATATACAAACATGCTCAAAATGCAATGCAAGATTAAGGCCCACAAAGGGGTATAACATGAAGTACCAAAAGGGTGCACCAAACAGCCAAAGACCCTTCATGAGACATGTAGAGGGGGGCAAAATAAGACACTTTTCAGGCCTGTCGAAGGCCCAAAAACAGAAGCATGGTAGGCTAACAAAGCATGCAAAATTACGGTAAATAGAAGAGATTATGAAGCAAGTGCAAGATAGGGGCCCCTAACAGGGTTGAGCCCTTCTTAAATGTTGAAGAAGGGCTCAAAATGAGCCTACTTACAGTTTATTACATGCTCAAAAACAGATTAAAAATAAGCTAAAAATAGCATGCAAAGTAATGGCATACAAAGGAGTATTGAAGCAAGTGCACTATGGAGGGCTCAAACAGGATTGAGCCCTTAAACAAACATGAAGAATGGCTCAAAAGAGTGCCCCTTTCAGTTAGGGTCGGAGCCCAAAACAGTAACCAAATAGGGTAGAAAAATGTGACAAGAATGTGCTACAAAAGAGGGAAAATGATCTCACCCTTGAAGACTACCCTTTTGGTTGCTTCTTGGCTTGAGTTGCAGCACCTTTGGCCTCTGAAAAACTTCTCCAAGCTGCTGTGATGGAGTAGTGGTGGTGGTGCTATGGATTGGTGAAGAAATGGCCCAAGAACAAGGGTGTTTGGAGGTTGAATGAGAGAGATATAGTGAGAGATGGAGGGATATATGTATCTATATCAGATATGTATCTATATCTCTGGTTTTTTGCTTAAGAATATCCAACCTTTTGCAATGGAGGGGGGGAGCTCCTTTTATAGAGCAAGGAAATGGCATAAAGCTTCTCCAAGAAGCTATATAAAAGGGTCAAAGGGACCAAGGCTTATTCAACAAGCTTGGACAGCTGGTAGACTTCTTGAGGAAGCCAAGACAAGGGGTCAAAGCTTCCTTAAGAAGCCTTGAGCAAATGGTGCACAAAAGGGGCCAAAAGGTGGTTAAAGGGTGCAAAATAGGCACATGTATGCACGTGGATCTGGTTCTGTGCATCCCAGCTGGCACAGCTGGTATGCACCAGGCTTGGAGGGTGCAAAGGGTGTAAATCGGCCAGAAAATTTGATCATCGGCCAAAATAAAGTGCCGGTCGGCACTATATATTGCCGGTCGGCAAAATATAGTGCCGATAGATGATTCTGAGGTCAAAAAAGTGCCGGTGGGTATGCAAATCGAAGCCCCGGAAGTTATCTTTCCAATGGCGCAAACCTTGCATCAAAATTCCTCCTATGCAAAAAGTTATGCCCTTTTCCGTGAAGTCGCGCAGACTCGATCCAACCGGGATGATGCCCAGCTTCAACCAATCATATCTCCTCCACCCTGACTTGGCTCTAGGAGATTCTTGAATGAAAAATGAAGCCCCGGAAGTCTTCTTTCCAATGGTGGTGGCCTCATAGCTCAAATCCAAGTATGCAATTGAATAAGCCTGATTCAGCGAGGGCTGCTCGACTCCCTTCTACCCAGATCTTTGCCGATCTTCTTCTTCAACCTGTTTTCTTCCCTCTTCTCCTCTTTTCTTCAATTCCAAACCTCTAAACAAAGTGTTTTGAAAGACTTGCCCCTCTCCTTGCTGAAGAAACCGGACCTGTGCCCTGCACATCTTTCAACACCGAGCAAACCATCAGTAATGCCCAAGTCTTAAGGGCGGTCAAAAATGGGGTGTCTACACCATGCTGTAAAAGGGTTTATTCAGATGGTGGAAGAGCCAGAAAGCAACGAACTACTTGTAGATGTCGACAAAGCAGCAGAACAGAAGGCAGTGGAAGACTTGGTTGAGGTAACGATAGATGAAAAGAACCCATAAAAGTTCTTTTTGCTCAGCTCGTCTTTGTCCAGCACTGAGAGAATAGAGGTCATGGAATTCTTAACCTCTAACATCGAAGTGTTTGCCTGGACACCATACGACATGCCTCGCATTGACCCAAATTTCATCTGCCATCAACTTAATGTCCACCCAACTGCCAAACCAATTATTCAGCGAACTCGCCGATCGGCACTCCACCACGCAAAGATAGTGGCAGAAGAAGTAGGAAACCTGCTGGAGGCAGGAGCCATTAGAGAAATACACTATCCCAGATGGATCTCCAACACTGTAGTAGTGCCAAAGAAGAACGGCAAGTGGCGCGTTTGTGTGGACTACAAAACGGTCAACAAAGCATGCCCAAAAGACAGTTTTCCCCTACCACGGATAGACCAACTGGTGGACCTGACGGCAAGGCGTAATCGACTTAGCTTCTTTGATGTGTATCGAGGTTACCATCAGATCGCTATGTATGAACCAGACCAGGTGGTCACATCATTTACAACACCCAGAGGATTGTACTGTTATAAGGTCATACCCTTTGGCCTAAAGAACGCAGGGGCTACATTCCAACGGATGATCACCAAAATGTTTGAACCATTGTTAGGCAGAACAATGGAGGCTTACATAGATGACATGGTGGTCAAGAGCAAGGATGAGAAGGACCATCTCAAGGACCTAGATGAAATGTTTCAGATTTTGAAGTCCCACAAGTTACGTCTAAACGCATCTAAGTGTGCATTCGGTGTAGGATCAGGCAAATTCCTAGGCTTTCTAATGACCAACCGGGGTATAGAAACTGATCCCTCTTAGATCAAAGCAATCCAAGATCTTGATAGGCCCAACATAGTCAAAGAGGTACAGCATCTCACTAGCCTAGCAGCCTCGCTCAACCGGTTCATAAGTCGGTCGTCAGACAGATGTCGACCATTCTTCCAAGCACTGAAGGCCAAATTTGAGTGAGATGAAGAATGTGATCGCGCCCTAGAAAGCTTGAAAGACTACATGACCTCTCCTCCATTATTAGTAACCCCGGTACTAGAAGAAGAGCTTTTTTTTTACTTAGTAGTTTCACAACATGCAGTCAGCGCAGTGTTGGTCAGAGCGGAAGGAATCCAACACCTGCCTATCTTTTATGTTAGCAAGACCTTGTTGGGCGTTGAAACAAGGTACCTACCATTGGAAAAACTTGTGTTAGCTTTGATGATGGCCTCAAGAAAGTTGTCACACTATTTTCATGCCCACATCGTGATTGTCCTAATGGCTTTTCTATTAAAGGCCTTGTTTGAGAAGGCGGATTTTTCTGGACGAATCTTGAAATGGGCAGTAGAGTTGGGGCAGTTTGATATCAAGTTTCAAACCAGAACCGCAATAAAAGCCCAAGCTTTAGCAGACTTTGTGGCTGAGTTCACACCAGGAAGTCATCACATCTACCCGGTCGATTTGACCGACTCAACCGAAGTAATGGAGGAAAATGCCGCGGGAACTGCGCAGCCCCTAATGCAGGATGCCCAGCTACATTACAAGCCATACAGGATTGAGGACAGGAAGGAAGCAACAAACCATGCTATTCCCGGTAAGGACTTATCAAAAAGTAAAGACTTGAGGCAGTCAGACAGTGAAGATCAAACCCCAACAGCAGGCATGGACTTAGAAGAACACACCAGCAACACCCATGATCCCAAGATATCATCCAATCCCTCTACTTGCTGGAAGTTATTCGTCGGAGAGATGTGAAAACTCTTTGTGGATGGAGCATCCAATAGGCACGGTGCAGGACTTGGCATAGTCCTCATTTCACCAGATGGCCTAATAATTGAACAGGCAGTCAACCTTGGCTTCCCAGCATCCAACAATAAGGCGGAGTATGAAGCACTGTTAGCAGGCTTAAAATCAGCACTTTTCATGAAGGCCACTGAGCTGATGGTTTACAGTGACACCCAACTGGATGGTAGTAAACCAGATTTCAAGCGACTACGAGACAAAATATGAGAGGATGGCTAAGTACCAAAAGTTAGTCAAAAAGGAGATCATGAAGTTTGAAGTAGTTCGGATAGAGTAAATCGGCCGAGAAGAAAATAGTAGAGCAGACGAGCTGGCAGGATTTGCTTCAATGGCAGATATATCTATCCCACACCCATTATTGATCGACTTCCTACCTAGACCAAGTATTGAGGAACCCGGAGCAGCCGAGACATGTTACGCCAAACTAGGCCCATCATGGATGGATCCCATTATAGTATTTTTAAAAGATGGCATCTTGCCTGAAAAAAATAAAGAGGCCAAAAAAATTAGAGCAAAATCACAGCGATTTTGGCTCTCTCCATCACTGGCATTGTACAAAAAATCCTTCATAGAGCCTTACCTGAAATGTGTCCATCCCAGCAAGGTCGAGGCACTTTTGTTCGAGATACATGAAGGCGTATGTAGAAGCCACCAAGGGGGAAGATCATTGGCCTACAAGGCAATTTTACAAGGATATTGGTGGCCATACATGCAAGCAAATTCAGAGAAATATGTCAAGAGGTGCGAGAAATGTCAGAAGTTCGCACACCAAATACATCAACCAGCCAAAGAACTCCTACCACTAACTAGTCTGTGGCCCTTTGCAATGTGGGGCCTGAACATAGTGGGACCACTTCCAACTACACTCGGCAACAGAAAGTTCTTTCTTGCAGCAACGGACTACTTCACAAAGTGGGTTGAGGCAGAAGCACTCGCATCTATAAAGGAGAAAGACTTTAAAAAATTCGTCTGGCAGAACATCATTACTCGATTCGGCATACCTAAGGCTCTAATATCCGACAACAACACTCAGTTCGATGGCAAAATCTTCAGGGGCTTTTGCGAAGAATACAAGATAGAATTCTACAACTCTACACTAGCATACCCTCAAGTGAATGACCAGGTAGAAGCATCAAACAAAGTTGTCTTAGATGGTTTGAAGAAAAGGTTAGAGAGAGCAAAAGGCAAGTGGGCTGAGAAGCTTCCTCATGTTTTATGAGCTTACCGTACCACACATCGGCGGTTAATTGGAGAAACGCCTTTTTCCTTGGCCTATGGCATGGAGGCAGTAATCCCACTAGAAGTAGGCCTCCCCACTATTAGAAGTGAAAATTTTGACCCAAACTTGAATGAAGAAGCCATAACCTTGGAACTCGACCTTGCAAAAGAGAGAAGGGAAAGAGCACTAGTTCACATTGCCTCATACCAGCAAGAGTTATCTAGAAAATATAAAAAAACAGTACATCTGAGGCAGTTCAAGATTAGAGATTGGGTACTGCGCAAAGTAATGGGCAACACCTTGGTACCTGGAGATGGCAAGTTAGGACCTAACTGGGAAGGACCATACAACGTAGTCAGGTTAGCAGGAAAATGGGCATATCACTTGGAAGATGGAAACAACAAAACTATTAATAGGCCATGGAACACTGTCAATCTCAAACTATTTTATTTTTAGCTTTTTCTTAAAATACTTGTAATTTTTCTTTTTCAAATAAAACAAGTAATTTCTTTTTTAGTATAATTCTTTCTACTGTAAAAGTTGTTCTTAGTTAGTACCAGCTAGGGGCAATAAAAGAAGTTGGCAGGTATGACCAACATTTAGCTCTTTTCAGTCAAGATAAGGATCTAGGCTGAAGAAGGTTGGCAGGTATGACCAACATTTAGCTCTCTTCAGCCGAGATAAGGATCTAGGCTGAAGAAGGTTGGCAGATATAACCAACATTTAGTTCTTTTCAGCCGAGATAATTAAGGATCTAGGCTGAAGAAAGGTTGGCAGGTATGACCAACATCCAGTTCTCTTCAGCCGAGATAAGGATATAGGCTGAAGAAGGTTGGCAGGTATGACCAATATTTAGTTCTTTTCAGCCGAGATAAGGATCTAAGCTGAGAAGGTTGGCAGGTATGACCAACATTTAGTTCTCTTCAGCTAAGATAAGGATCTAGGCTGAAGAAAGGTTGGTAGGTATGACCAACATCCAGTTCTCTTCAGCCGAGATAAGGATCTAGGCTGAAGAAAGTTGGCAGGTATGACCAACATTTTTCTCAGCCAAGATAAGGATCCAGGCTGAAGAAAGTTGGCAGGTATGACCAACATTTAGCTCTCTTCAGCCAAGATAAGGATCTAGGCCAAAAAAAGTTGGCAAGTATGACCAATATTTAGCTCTCTTCAACCGAGATAAGGATCTAGGCTGAAAAAAGTTGGCAGGTATGACCAACATTTAGCTCTCTTCAACCGAGATAAGGTTCTAGGCTGAAGAAAGTTGGCAAATATGACCAACACATAGTAAAGTTAACAGATTACAGGGCTCTTGGACCGAGATGGCTACCTCGGCCAGAAAATATTAAGACATCGCAACCAAGCAAAGAGTTCAAGACTGATGCAATTAAAGTTGAAGGGTAATTACAAATAAGAGTGAAACCGAACAAAAAGATAGGAAAAATTACAGATTTCATTCAAGATTTAAACGAGCATTACAAGATGAGGGGCGTAAGCCCTATTACAATTTCATCAAAAGGAAAAAGGAAAAATCAAGTGAAAAGATCGTCCAAGTTAGCGTCCAAATCGACCCAGACTTCACCCAAAGGTAGCTCGGCTACGAGATCAGCCCTTTAGTTGGGCTCGGTCGTAGGCACCTCATTAGTTGCAGCACGCAAGGGTGGGTTGGAGTCCACTGGAGTAGGAGAGAGACTGGCGGCCGAGCTGAGCATTGGAAGCATTCTTAGGAGTAGGGACCTCATCCTCTTCCCCCTCCTGAAGGAACTTTTGTTGGACCGCGTTAGCATAGTCCGCTATATAGCCCGGTATGAAGTGGAGAGGGGGATTCAAAAAGACCTTGGAGTCGTGTCTGCAACCAAGCTTTTCAGCAGCGACTTTCCCACCGCACTTGAAGAAAATATCCTTAGCGGCTTCGCACTGCTGGACATACGTCTCTTCTCATTCCTTGAAGCCTCGGTCCTCTGCGTCCTGTATTTTTTCCTTCATGTCTTCCAACTCGGCATTCTTCTTCCTCTCCAGCTTGGCTAGCTCACCTAAATAACGGTCTTTTTTCTCGGCTAAGGCCTTCTTCTTGTCAGCCTCGGCCGTGCTGACCAGTCCGGCAAGCCTCAAGTTTTGGCTTGAGTGTCTTTTAGCTCGGCTGCCTTGGATTCTGCCTCGGTGACGGTTGACCGCGCCATCTTCCGAAGCTCAAGTACTCGTTTATGAGCCACTTGGCTCTTTTGCAGGGCCTGCATAGTTCAGAGCGGTTAGAGGACAACCAATGCACTGAGACCATAACAAATGTTTGTTCAAATTTGAGGGGATTTTTGGGGCTTACCAGAATCATCGATTTAGATGCCGAGCGAATGGCCTTCAACTTGGTTAAGCCCTCATGCCGCTCCATGTCGGCGAGAAGGCAGACACTCTTTGCTAAGTTGAAGGCCAACAGGTGGTCCTTCTCAGCGTTGACAGAGTCAGAGGCCGTAACAGCGCGACCTCTAAATGTGGCTGTTGGTGCCCACGCCGGCGGGGTGGAAGGATTTGAAGAGCTAGGTCGGTTACGACCTTGGGAGAGTGTTGTTTCTTGAAGCTCGGTTTAGGATGGCTGATCCTCATCTCTCAGGCTTTGTGTGCGCGGCCGTTTATTTGGCCGAAATGACGAAGCTCGGGTTGTGGGGAGGGCTACCATTGCCTCATGTGTCTGACCAGCCTGTGGCACCTCGGTCTGAACCTCGTTAATTGGAGTGGTGGTTTGTTCGGTGATCAGGGCTCGAATAGCTCGGCGCTTGGCCATTTCCTGTTCTTCAGTAAGAGGAATGAGGTTGATTTGTGGCAAGTTTGGGTCCAGTTCTAGTGATGGTTCCAGAAGAAATTCAGTTACCCTGACCTTCCTCCTTCCACTATACCGGTAGGTCGGCTTGAATTTTAGCAGCTCGGCCCAACCTCCATTACTGTATCGGAGCGCGGCACAAAGAGCGTCTTGATTGGCGTATTGGCATTGTGATTTTAGCTAGTTCAAGTCTGCACAAAAAGAAAGGCAACGGTTAGCACGGCGAAAAATTATAAATAATAGAGCAAAAACATAAAACTAAACTGAGGTATTCATACTGGCTATCGCTTTATTCCATTTAATATTGTAGCATGGTATCTAGGCTTCCTGGTCCTCAAAATTGCCAGAAACCCACAAGAAATCGGCATCATTCACGTCTTTATTCGGTATGTTTTTTATAATTTTCTCTTGGCCTCTTTGTACCCTTAAATAATACATCCAACCGTCATCATTTTGGCTGAGCGAATATTGGTGGAATAGCTCGGCCAATCCGAGATTGAGGCCGAGTCGACGGTTTAACTCGATGATGCCATTTATTATCCTATATGTATTTGTGGAGAGTTGGGTGGGGCAGAGTCTTGTTTGCCTAAGGAATTCGCATATCAGAGGCTAAACAGGAAACCAAAGGCCGACTTCAACGATTGATATCACGGTAAACGGGACGAAGCCCGGTTTGCCCCAGGGTGTTGTTTCTAGTTCGGCTAGGGAGAGGTGAACATTGTCAAAAATTTGGTAGTCCCTTCGAAATTCAGCTATGGCCCTAGGAGAGTCCACAAGAAACCGGTATTTACCCATGATAACTTATTAGTTGTCCAAATTGTTCACAGTGGCCTAGCTCGGCTTATTTGAGGCTTTGGTTGGCTCGGTTGAGCAAAACCGTCTAGGGGCAAGGTGCAAAGGCGTGCTTGGCCAACCTAGTTGAGTCTGCAAAGTGACAATAAAGTGTTATACCCAGATAATTGGACCGGGCTAAAAGAAACAGGCAGAAGCAAAATAAACCTAGCTCGGCTACATCTGGGTTACGGTCAGTTTTCAGTTCGGTCGTAATGCAGGACCGAGGTTCGTGACTCGGTCAAGAATAAACCTAGAAGTCATAAGCAAGTACCTAGTTCGGTCTCAAAACAACTTTGGATACACAAACAAGTACTTACTTCGGTCTCAGGGCGATTTTGGATCAAAGCAAATTTTTTGAAAAATAGTTGGTGAGCCTTTATGTTTGGGAGTAAGGTTTTTAAGTTCATAAGTGTTTGTTCAAGCGTTTTTAACACACGTATATGGAGGTTAAATACTAAAGATGCAAGTATAGAAATGGGTACAAAGGAACATCAGGAAAAGATATTGAACAAACTTACGAGTTTAAGCATGAGAGCAAAATCCAGCCAACAAGGCAGCAACTGAAGAGATAGGAACTGGAGTGCAAGAGGCACAAGAACAGGCTTTAGAAGTGAAATGGGGGAAGAAGGTGAACAGTGAGGATTTGATTTGAGTAATGGGTTTTGTGGAGGCACGAAAACGGCGGGACTTTTCAAATATTTTTTGGTAAGTGTGTGACGGCTGTCGCAGGACAAAAACGTAATGGATGGGTGCCACATATCATGGATAGGACATGATGTCAGGTAAGTGAAACGATAGGTTGGGGGAGGCATGGTGCTACAGACCGAGCTAACACAACTCGGTGGGATTGAATAACTTAACCATGGTTGTGTTGTTTATTTTAGCTCGGTTGGTTGGAATCATCAGCTCGGCCAGAAATTCGTAATCCCAAACATGCTTTGTAGATGGAATTAAGGGGCAATTGAGAGGGTAATTTATAAATAAATAGTAGACAGAGCTACGATCCTGTTCTGGGCCGGGCTAAAAGTCGGGGTATGGATTTCGAGTGGCTCGGTCCCATTTTGTCTAAGTACCGTATTGGGCTGAAGGGTTGACCGAGCTAACTGAAACTAGGCTTGACAGCTGGCCGAGGTGTTTTATAGGAAGGAGGCCGAGCTAGGTGTAGCTCGGTCAATGCCCTCTACGTCATTGCTTAGTTAAGAGTATAACCGAAATAAGCTAGCTCGGCTAAACCAGCCTAGACAAAGGAAAAAAGTATCTTACTTGGTTGGTGGTAAGTAGAGTGTTATTAGGATAGACACTCTTCACTACGAGTGTGATTCCTAGCAAGACTCTACTAAGGAGAGTTGGAATCTTACTAGGATTGTGTCAAACGGAATCTATAAAAGCTTATGACAGAACTTATGTACAGGTATCATAATTCTCATCTTAGAATACACAGAGCTTTTCTGTCTATTGTCTATTCGCTGACTTAGGCATCAGAGAGATTTCCGACACATACCCATCGGCTGGCTCACGAGAAGATTATTTTGTGCTCGTACATAAACAATTTTTTTAAATTTTTTTTTAAATGCACCTTACTTAGATGTATCTAAGTAGTAAAATATTTGTAAAAAAATTAAAAAAATTAATAAATACATAAAAATAGGAAAAATGTACTAAGTTTTCGTATTTATTTGTATTTTTGGAATTTAGTAAATTTTTTAAAGATTTTTTTCACAAATATTATATTTTTTAAGTGTATTTATGTTAAGTGTGTTTAAAAATTTTAAAAATTACTTAAAATATTTAAAAAATTCAATGAAAACAAAAAATTTAAAAAATAAAAAAATAAATTTTTCTAAAAATAAATTCTGAAAATAGAAATCAACGGAGCGATTAGTGATTTTTATGCTTTGAAAGTTACAAAACTAACTAAACACCTCTTGATTTGTCCCGATATGATAGGGGATATATGGATAAAACACCAAACCAGCCCATCAAATTTGAAAACTCTATAATCCCCAAAACGGTCTAAATTATATATATATATATCCTATCTCCTACACATGAGTGATCTAGATCATTTTGAAAGTCATGAAAATCCAAAAAATTGAGAGTCTCAATCATTGGGAGTTGGGGTTCCTGCTGTGCCTGTTGTGAGGCCCAATGGAGGTGTGTCCCAAGTATTTTTCGATAATTCGAACCGTTTATATTGTAAGGTTCGTTAAATAGATCATTCATACAAAAAATTAAGTAAATTGGACATTTGTAACCTTATAATGAGAGCACATTTGTTTTTTAAAAAATAAATGGTTAATATGATTTTAATAAATTTTTTAAAACAATTAGGACTTAGGGTTGGTTTGGGATGTTCTAAAAAAGTATACTTTTTGACTTATTGGCTTATATGGGTTGGGTTTGATGTGATGTGTTAGAGAGGTGATGTGATTTAAATAAGATAATGTGACTTAAATAGGATAGTGACTTTTTGTATTATTTAGGTTATGCCAAACTTGACTTTAATCATGGAGTTACAGTTGTCCGATTAATTTTATTTTTTTTAAATAATATACTTGATAAATCTTACAATATAAACGATTTAAATTGTCAAAATACAATAAAAAACTACCTCTACAAGAGCTCACAGCAGCAACCCTCAGTCCCAATCATAGTTGCATTGCCTTGGACCGACCTGACAATAGATCCATTTTCGATACAGAACAACCCGACCCATTAAAATTGAACGACAAACGTTCCCGCTTCTTTATTACCTTCGCTTCATTTCGAATTCTCTCTCTCTCTCTCCTGATTTCATAACACAGAAAACCCCATCTCTGCATATTTCTCTCTCTGCAAATCACATAAATCTGTTCCTTTCTCTCTCTAAAAATCCCTCTCTCTCTCTCTCTCTCTCTCTCTCTCACATGGCTTCACAGTTCGTCTTTCCCCCAAATCTCCACGCTCTCGAAGACGACTACGACGATGGTCGCCTCTCGGCCCAGAACCCTCCCACCATCTCCTCCCTCCGCCCCTCAGAACTCGAAGAATTCGTGAAAGGTCAGCTTTTCCACTCCCCAATTTCCCCAATTTTCTCAAAACCCCCCTAATTCTCTCTCTCTCTCTCTCTCTCTCTCTCTCTCCCTCCTATCCAAACAGGTGTGTCGTTCGATCTCTCAGACAAGGAGCTCTTCTGCATCGAAGAGCAAGACATTTTCGATCGGGTTTACTCTCTGGTTAAGGGCTTTGCGAGCCTCACTCCGTCTTGTAAGTTCAATCTCGTTGAGAGTCTTCGGTCCAATCTCAGTGTTCTGCTCCCAAATGTTAACTTGCTTTCGCGGTCGTCTCAAGCTCCCGAGGATGATGGTGATGAGGTTCCTGTACTTGATCGGGTCGCTTCGCATCGAAACGCCTTCAAAATCTACACTTTTTTTCTCTTCCATATTGTCCTTGTTGAGGAGTCTAAAATTAGTTCCAACAACAGTTCCAAGGTACTCTGTCTCTCTCTCTCGATACATATATGCTACTGCTGTTGCCATTAGTTGAAGGTTTTTGTATCAATTTAACTCTCCAATCCTTATGCTTTTGGTCAAATTGAGTAGATGTTTGAGTAAAAGGGTTCATTTGATATGAAGCACACCAACGAATAAACTCAAAATTGAGTAGAAATTGCCAAGTGTCAAGTTTTGAGTGGATTCTAGGAGTTACAGTAGAGCAGAATTTAGAAAATTTGGGTAGAAGTATGTACCTATGTGTCAAGTTTTGATTGGAATAGAAATTTGAGTAAATGAAATGGGTATCCCTTGATTTGAGTCAAAATTTGAGTAAAATTACATTTGGTGTAGGTTTGAGTAAAGGATTGAAGGGGATTTTAGTGGCTTTTTATTCAAATTTAAGTTTGAGTCAAGATTTGGGTAAGGGTGGAGATGCCTAATGTTGAGTTCTTCATGTATTATGTGTGCGAGTTCATTCGTATTATATACATGTGTATATAGATGAGGTGTGTTATTGATGCTACTGTTGCTGAACTTTAAATGAACATAGATGATTTGTTTATGATGTTAGGTGGCGGCAAGTAGTCGGAAGAAACAGCTTGTAAATTCATGGAACTGGGAACCCCAGAGGGGTCGGATACTAAACTTGATTGCTAATTCATTAGAGATCAACCTATCCATGCTCTTTGGATCATCAGACCCAGATGAAAATTATTTGTCTTTCATTGTGAAGTGAGTTGAATTTAGTTCCATTAAGCCTGGATTATCTGTTTTTGTATGTTTCCTTTTAGTAACATTTTAATTTCTCTGTGCTCATTGGGTTATTGTAGAAATGCATTCTCACTTTTTGAGAATGGGACTCTGTTAAAAGATTCAGAAACAAAAACTGCTTTATGTCGTATAATTGGGACTTGTGCCACCAAATACCACTACATGGCACAATCATGTGCTTCAATTTTGCACCTCATTCACAAATATGACTTTGTGATCACCCACTTTGCCGATGCTGCTGCTGGGGCTGAGAAAAAGTATGCTGATGGAAGCCTGGCCACCTCCCTTATCAGAGAGATTGGAAGGATTAACCCGAAAAACTATGTGAAGGACACAGTTGGGGCTGAAAATATTGGTCGTTTTCTTGTGGAGCTTGCTGACAGGCTGCCAAAGTTGATTTCAACTAATATTGGTGTTTTGGTCCCACACTTTGCTGGTGAATCTTATAAGATCAGGAATGCCCTTGTTGGGGTTCTGGGGAAGTTGGTTTCTAAGGCATTTAAGGATGTTGAGGGTGAAGTGAGTTCCAAATCCATTCGCCTTCGAACTAAGCAAGCAATGTTGGAGATTTTGGTGGAAAGGTGCCGAGATGTTTCAGCCTACACTAGGAGTCGGGTTCTTCAAGTTTGGGGTGAACTATGTGAAGAACATTCCATACCAATTGGTTTGTGGAACGAGGTTGCAGCAGTAGCTGCTGGAAGGTTGGAGGACAAAAGCGCAATTGTTAGAAAGTCAGCATTAAATTTACTTATAATGATGTTGCAGCATAACCCTTTTGGTCCACAAATTCGAATAGCTTCTTTTGAAGCAACCTTGGAGCAGTACAGGAAGAAGTTAAATGAGCTCGAACCAAATGCCGCTTCAGAGACTGTTTTGGATGGCATATCATCAGATAATGATACTTGCAATGGAGATGGTGAAGTTGATAATGTAGATGCAGAAGTTGTGTCCAAGGAGCAGCAAGATAGTCTAACTGATAGCTGTTTGCCTGATATAGAAGATGGGATTAATCAGAAGGATAGTTCTGTGCCAGATCTGGGGAATTTGGAGCAAACCAGGGCCTTGGTTGCGTCACTAGAGGCAGGCTTGAGGTTTTCCAAATGTGTATCTGCCACAATGCCAACCCTTGTTCAACTGATGGCTTCATCTTCTGCAACTGATGTGGAAAACACAATTCTATTATTAATGAGGTGCAAGCAGTTCCAAATTGATGGCTCAGAAGCCTGCCTCCGCAAGATGTTGCCACTGGTAAGACTTTACTTTTGATTATTTGTTGGGAGTTCAGGCACAATCCAAATTTCCAGCTTGAGAATGATATTGGATTTCTATCAGGTTTTTTGCTCATACCTTTCAGTAGATGTTTCATGTAAATAGTGAATTGTGCATATTTGCTGGCTGCATACAGGTATTTTCACAGGACAAATCCATTTATGAAGCTGTGGAGAATGCATTCATCACAATATATATAAGGAAGATTCCAGTAGAAACTGCTAAAAACCTTTTATATCTTGCTATAGATTCAAACATTGGTGATCTTGCAGCTCTGGAGTTCATAGTTGGTGCCTTGGTATCCAAAGGTGATATAACTGCAAGCACGGTATGCTCCGCTCCTCGTCTTTCAATAATCTCGTACAAATCATAAGTTAGTTGAAATCTTTTGGTCGAGCTATTTTGGATCATATTCATGGGTGGACAAAGAACTACATTTTTGCCATACTATTCATGCATGCTTGGAGCTTAAGAAGTCTAGCTCTTGCCAAGATAGAGCTAGGGTTGCAACTGACCTGAGTTGAACCAAATATTTGACAGTTTGAGTAAAAATCCTTTTTCATATTTTTGTTTTTGCAGATATCAGCATTATGGGATTTCTTTTGCTTTAATGTTAGTGGAACCACGGCAGAGCAAAGCCGGGGTGCTTTGTCTGTTTTGTGCATGGCAGCAAAATCATCTACTGGGGTTCTTGGTTCGCACTTACAGGACATCATTGATATTGGGTTTGGTCGTTGGGCAAAAGTGGAACCGTTGCTTGCTAGAACAGCTTGCCTTGCTCTTCAGAGGTTGTCTGAAGAGGACAAGAAAAAATTGTTGTCAAGTAATGGCAGCCGGGTATTTGGTATTTTAGAAAGTTTAGTCACTGGCTTCTGGCTTCCAGAGAACATATGGTATGCTGCTGCTGATAAAGCAATAGCTGCAATATTTGCAATTCATCCAACTCCTGAAACCTTAGCTGCTGATCTGGTGAAGAAATCTCTCAGTTCTGTATTTAATTGTTCTGGAGGAGATGAGTTGGAAAATGAAATTGACGGTGGTAACACCAATGTCCTTACCTCAGTTCAAGTTACAAAACTTAGTAGACATTTATTTGTTGTGAGTCAAGTTGCCATGAACCAATTGGTATATATTGAATCTTGTATGCGGAAGATCCAAAAAGAGAGAGCAAAGAAAGAAAAATTGGATGCTGACAGACAGAATGTTCATAATGATGTCACAACCAATGTTGATAACTCGAAGGTGAGATATATTCAGCATTACTTTATTAATATAAACAGAGTACTGTTATTTGTTTTCTGTTTCCTTGGTCCTTTGTTCTTTCTTGTGATTAATAGTTCTTCCTTCGGGTTTTTGAAGGACAATGGCATCAATGCAGAGTTAGGTCTTGCTGCCTCTGAAGATGCAATGCTTGATACCCTGTCAGATAGAGCAGAGAAAGAAATTGTTTCTGGTGGTTCTACTCAGAAGAACTTGATTGGACATTGTGCACCTTTTCTGTCAAAACTTTGTAGAAATTTTAGTTTAATGCAGAAGGTGATTGGTTTAAGTGTTTCTCTTCTCTATGTTGATTACATGCCTAAAGTAGTACATGATATACTGATTTCAATTGTCATCAAATGTTGGCATAAATATTACAAAAACATTTGTTTTAATTTCTTTTTTAGCAAATCCTTTTTGTTTTTGAAGTGCCTACATACTTTTTTTTGGCCCAACTGATTACTATAATTGTTTTTTGTCCAAAATTTGTTTAATAAACTAATTTGATCGCTGTTTTTTTTTAGTATCCTGAACTACAGGCATCGGCAATGCTTGCTTTATGTCGATTTATGATTATTGATGCAGATTTTTGGTAAGATTTCTCTCCCTCCCTCCCTCCATCTCTTTGTGTTTGTGTGTGTAACAGAAAATGACATCTAATTTCAATTGGTTTCCAGTGATGCTAATCTCCAGCTTCTCTTCACTGTTGTGGAGAATGCACCATCAGAAATTGTTCGTTCCAATTGCACTATTGCTCTTGGAGATCTGGTAGTTCGTCTTCCTAATCTATTAGAACCATGGACAGAGAATGTATATGCTCGGCTAAGGGATGCTTCAGTTTCTGTTAGAAAGAATGCTGTATTGGTTCTTTCACATCTCATTTTAAATGACATGATGAAGGTTTGGGAGGCTTGCTTATCACTGCTCATTCTTTAGCTTTTTGTGTTGATCATTTGGGGTCTTTATTCGTAACATTGCTTAACATGTGAAAGGTTACATAAACAATATTCTTAACATTGTTTAATAGGTGAAAGGTTATATAAATGAAATGGCTATGTGCTTAGAAGATGAAGATGAAAGGATTTCAAATCTAGCCAAACTTTTCTTTCACGAGTTGTCTAAGAAAGGTGTGTTCTCTTGCTAATTCTGTGCTGAAGACTAACATGTGATTTGTATTTGTATTTGTGCACATAAAATGAATTTTAAAATGTTGTTGTATGCATAGGAAACAATCCAATATATAATTTACTTCCGGATATTCTTGGAAAATTATCCAATGAGAACTTGAAGAGAGAGTCTTTCTGCAACATCATGCAGTTTTTAATTGGTTCCATCAAGAAGGTATGGGGTTTTGACTCGGTTTTAGTGACAATTTTTTTGTTTTTGATCACAATTCCACATAATTTCTTCTAAATTCTTTTCAGGACAAACAAATGGAGTCTCTCGTTGAGAAGCTTTGCAACAGATTTAGTGGGGTCACAAGTATGCATGTTTACAATGTTTTAATTTTCTTCTTTTTTCTCGTAAAAAAACTGATGCCCTTTAATTTGATGCCTATTGATTGTTGTTAGACTAAAGGAAGTTAGTTAAATTTCTAGCTGTTTTTTGTTTCTAAAAATGCTACTGGTTAAAAGTAGTTCTTGATCACTCTATTTATTTTTTGGGGGGGTTCAGATACTAGGCAATGGGAATATATATCCTATTGCCTCTCTCAGCTGACATTCACTGAAAAGGGCGTGAAGAAGCTGATGGAGTTATTCAAAGCATATGAACATGTCCTATCTGAAGATTCTGTGATGGATAACTTCAGGAATATCGTCAACAAGGTATGGAATTATGTTACTTGTGGGAGGTTTTATCAATTTGAATTATAAATTGAATGTTTTGACAATACGTTTGCTCTTCCACCTCATTTAAATCAGGCGAAGAAGTTTGCCAAACCAGAAATGAAATCATGTATTGAGGAGTTTGAGGAGAAGCTTGTTAAGTTTCACATCGAGAAGAAGGAACAAGAACTTACTGCCCAAAATGCCCAAACTCATCAACAAAAACTCAGTAGCTTGGAAAATTTTGTAGTGGCTAAAAATGGAGAGGAAAGCGCAGGGTCTGATATTGTTGAAGGTAGGTGCACAAAATCCATGCCAGAATCAATTTCTTCATTTGAGTATGTTTTTCTTTTGAATTTTATTTTTTCTTTTCTTCTTGAAGATGAAACAGATGCCAATGTCAGTGATCCATCTGTGGAAGGGATGGATCAGTCCTCACACAATGTATCAAAGTCCAAAGTTGAGTTGGATGAACATTCTCAGGCTTCCAGTGAGGTGACAGAGTTGGAACCATGTGAAAATGAAGTTCGATCGCCTATGACTGCCATTCATCTAAGAGGTAGATAAAGCTCTAACTATACTTATATGAGTGTACTTGTTTGTTACTTTGAAAATTCAAATTCTTTAATAATATCTTATTCTTTAGGCACCTCCAAATCAAAAGCCAAGAAATCCAGCATGAAAGTTCAAAGAGGTGATATTTCTACCACATCTAGAAAAAAATATCAGATCAAAGCAAAAGTGACTTTCTCTCATCT
The DNA here is from genome assembly GCA_036172215.1 of Camellia granthamiana. Lineage (NCBI taxonomy): Eukaryota > Viridiplantae > Streptophyta > Magnoliopsida > Ericales > Theaceae > Camellia > Camellia granthamiana. The sequence continues at coordinate 13,647,048 of CM069912.1, forward strand.
CCCATTATATGTATTTGTTTGGTTATTGGAACTAACATTTGTGGCATGTTGAATATTTGTTTGGTATACACAAGATGATCTATGATGATTTGACAACTCGGAAAGCAGTTTCTTTGAAAAGTTAAAACTCGTATGTAGATGTTTATATGAAAATTAACGTATACATCAATGATATAATTTTTGCTTCAAGAGGAATTTCACCTAAGTAGGGGTTTTATCCTCAAGAATAGGGATTGTAGATGGAGGAAACCGTATCGCAAACTCACATTGAATCCAAACTAATTGCATCTTTTGTCTTGCTATCATTTCAGAATTACTCATTTTAAGAGCTGAAGCCAATTTTTCTTTGTCATGCAGGTAGAAGACGGGTCAAATAATTGATTCTGGCTTTGTTTCTTGTCTAGCATCTAGTTGAATTGTATGTCAGCGGTTTGTTTTAAAAAAAATAGCTGATTTCTCTTAATTGCCTCATTTTCTTCTATGTTGTTTCCTTTTTCTTCCAAGTTAATTTTTTCTCTTCATGGCTATGAATTTCTCAGATCTTTTTTGGTAATTTTGTATTTTTTAAAAACAAGAACTTGTTTTCTTAAGTCGTTTTCACTTAAAAAAAGGTAAAATTTGATATTAATAAATTTTTAAAATAAATTTTTACTCTCCACCACTGTCGGCCACTAATCACATACCTTCAACTGCCTGCCATCTTTTAATCATTGCTCGTTACCTTTGGTGGTCACCTTTCAACATGTAGAAATTTTATTTTATTTTTTTTGAGAACATCATTTTCTTGTATAGCAAACAAGTTTATGTTTTTGTTTTTTTAACAAAAAGAGAATTTGTTTCTTATCTTTTTTCAAACAGAATAACAAATTGCTGACATCATCAAGCAACCACAGGCTCTTTCTTGTGACTGGACTGTGAGCTTAAGCTTAATTGTGATGCTTACGGAGTTCATACAACAACATATAAGAGACCTTGATTTGAGGCATAAACATAAAAAATAAACCAAGTGCTATTATTCTTGGCAAAAGTAAATAATATCATGCCATTTTTCTAGTACATTCTATATCCTCAATTTTAAACACAAGGCATTCGCAAGCAACTCAAAACAGTACATACAACTTGTAATTTCCTTTGAATATCATATATGTAGAATGGCGTTTGAATGTTCAAAATCATCCACAAGAAGCAAAAGTGTTTTTCCAAATTTCAATATTGATCAATAATACAACCTCTTGTTCGACAAAATATATCATTATGAAAATACTCACAAGCATACTAACGAGGTATTATTGTCTATGTTTGTATGACAAGCCTAACTTAGGAGTAAGTTCATAACCACAAGGGGGTCTAAAAGAAACATATTTTGTTTTTTTCTAGCTCATTTCCCTGGGAACATACTTATTGTCACCCACCATTTGTCAAATTACTACCTAAGCACACTCAGTACCTTCAATAAGTTCAAAATTCTGATGCTATTTACAGAGCTTCTATCTTAACAGACCTGCAGCAAGGAAAGCATACAAAAAAAACAAACAACCAAAAAAAAAATGACGTCAGGCAGATATTAAAACATTACTTGGAGCCAGTTATAGTTGTCAAGAAAATAAAGCAAAATACAGGAAAAAAAATAAAAATAAATAAATAAATCAACTTTTCCATAATTTGTTTCATGTTCAATAAGCATCAAGTTGTGAGACCCATATCAGACCCATATCAACTTTCTAACACGGACAAGTTTTTCCATAAAACATATCTTTCAAAAAGTACAAGATTTTGTAGGTACATTTTTTCCTTGACTATTTTTAAAAATGATTCCTCTAGCCTGAAAAGAAATCCAATGAAATGCCACACTATCAGAGATTTTTTCCTCCTACAAATCATACAATTCAAGACAGGACATTGTTGGCAATGCAAAATATGTTCATATTGCGCAACACATTTATATCTTAAGGTGGTAACCATATTTAGTTAGTGAACGGTGATTTCAAATCCATTCAAACACAAATCAACAGTTAATTAGTTACCAGATCAAAAAAACATTGGGTAATTCAATCAATCACTGCCAAAATCTTCATAACTCAAGCCTTCTGATATCGTGTCCAACCTCTTATTGTCCCCTGACAGGCCAGGACACAAATATCAGTAACCCTCTTTGTGATTAGAGACAATGACAAAATGATAAAACTCTCACCTTGTTCTCCCCTGCCATGTGGATCCAAGAAGTTGTCTGTATCTGCTGCTAGGAAGGGTGATCTGGAGTAGGTCTCCAATATATCTGGATAAAAAAATAAAAAACTAAAAATATAAAAAAAGTGGACAATTAATACTAAGCAAATCCTGAGGTTCATAAGTTCATTGAGTCCAAGTCATATGAAACCGACAACCTGTTGGTTGAATGGTATCAAGTTTGCCTTAAGAAATCCAAGTTGGTAAAAGGATTGAGTTCAAATCAAGAAAATTGGTTCAAACAAAGGATTAGGGATTCTTCTATCATTGGGCAAAAAATAGACAAAAATAAAAGCAGGATAAGAAAGAGGAAGAAATGAAATGAGAAAAGCATATAAATTTGTATAATAGTGAAGAATAACATGAGTCAAATCCTCCATTTACCCAATCCGATTGCACATCCTTGGCCTGAACAAGCTAGCTCTCATTAAATTATGAAAAATATGACACACACAACCATGTACACACACACACACAAGCACTCCATTTACCCAATCCGATGCACATCCTTGGCCTGAAGAAGCTCTCATTAAACTATGAAAATATGACAGACACACGACCATATGCACACACACACACACACGAGAGAGAGAGAGAGAGAGAGAGAGAGAACAAACCAGCACTATTAGAAAAGTCAGCTGTCAAATCTGAAAGACTGAAGTTTCTAGGAATCTGCCCTAAAAATCCAAATGACGAACTGTCGGCATCCAGGAGTGTTTCATTCAGGGGATGTGAATTCGATGCTACACTACTGAAAGATGAAACAGATGCGTCCCCAATTGCAGGCCGTGATTCAAGGACATTGCCTTCATTACCAAACATGTACGAGGAATTGCCTGCATAACCAGCTTCTGATTTGATCATCACCCCATTCATTCCTTGTATCATTCCCGCAGTTGAGCTCTGAGCCAAAAAAATGTTTGGTGAAACATCAATCCTTCTGGCATGAGCAGACATATCAACAGCATTTTGCATGCATGGGTCTAGTGATGATGACCCACCATTGGGAAAAGAGTTGGGGAAACTTGAATTGATAGGTTGGTGCATGTTCTCCACCTTCAGAGGAGGTCCGGCATGTTCTGGAGCATAGTATGCTGAGTTCTGGTGCACTGCCAGAGGTTGTTGCCAAATAAGACAGCCAAAAGTTAGAACTTCCAATTACAACTTTCGTAAAGTAGATATTTGTGTAATACAGCATATACAATAACAAAACCACTCTTGTATTTCAAGAAATACTTCAATGTTGCAATGTTTACTGGGCTGGCAAGCTCTGACTAATGTAAAATTGAAGATAATATAAATATTGGTGTGATTGTGTGTACTTGCAACACCTTTTTCTTATAGTAAAAAATATAAAGTCACAACAGTAGATGCTCCTAAGGGAAGAGTAATACCAATTTGACTCAAACATCAAACAGATAGCCTTTGATCATGCATGATATATCAACAAATTCGCTTTCTCATTCAAGATATACATGTAAAAGGTATGGGAGAAGAAATACTGTCAGAAATTTACAATAAGGTGTTACTCAAAACATTTTTTTTTGTGTGCGCGGCCCACGTCTGTGTGGGTATCTTAACGTCATTCAGTGCAGGCATTCTTTGACAGCAATATGATCCAATCAAATAAGTTTTAAAAGGAATAACCAAATAACAATCAGAATTGGATGTATTAACAATTGGCAACCAGGTGGCATGATGCAAAAAAGCATTTTTTAATTTGAAATAAAAGGTTGCAAAATGAACAAATAGTTTCCCCTATACACCACAAACATAGAATTTTGGTCATGAAAACCAACCCTTGAAATAAGTAAAACCAAATTCAAAATTATCTACCTAATGCAAAGGACATCCACATAGGTCACGCACAACAAAAACACAGAAGAAAAAACTATTTCTTACATGGTGGGACATGAGATCCATTAGACATAGGTATGGAAGCAACTCCAGGTGGGCACATCTGATCCATCAGCTCAATTTGTTTCTGAAGTAACCTGTTGAATTGCATTATTTGGTCCTTCACCATCAATCTTAAATAATATGCCTTGAAAAAGTCCCGATTTTCGTCTTCAAGCTTTTGCCAAACTGGAGGACAAGAAACATGTTATATTCTTGAAGAGGACTAAGCACAAACATACTGGAAGAAAAGTTGAAATCATTGTAAATTGGTTTTCTGTATCAAAATTACACTTATCCATATCATTAATAAAGATGAAGTCCATAATAACTTTTGTCAATATCATAATGACCATGTCAATAAGTTGGCAGATGACACATCCAAAGCAATAAAATTGTCGTCAAACTACAAGAAATCATGATGATGACAAGCATGGAAAAAAGAAAAAAGACAAATATGGAATTTCACATGGAATACACGCCTTTTTTTTTGTCAGTACAATTTATCAGAAAGGCATCATAGGGGGATGCCACCCATATACTTCCACTAATCTAACTCATAATTTTCTCCAAGACACAAGAAATTTTTTTTTATACAAACAAAAATCAGATAAAAATCCTTTGATACACTTTAGAACAAAGTATCCAAAGAGTCTACATAACTCATAAATGATTAGTATAGGGCTCGAGATTGCCATCCATTCCCATACTTTGAATATCAAGTGTCCATCCATCCACCAAAAGATAAGCTACACAACCAATACCTAAGTTTGATCATTTCTAGGCTATAGCTAGTTGAAAGTGACAAGCAATCTATGCCCTATGGAAAACCCCAAAGTTAGAAAAGGAAAAGAGAGAGGAAAAAAAAAAAAAAAAAAAAAAAAAAAAAAAAAAAAAAAAAAAAAAACTAAATCATGAATACTAACTATCACTGAACAGAAAAAAAGCAAATAACTCAATATAAATTAGCCATCATTTATGACTCTCATAGGTTAAATCACAATGGGAGGATATATGAGAAGCTAGGAAGCATGGGTGTGGGTACGGTTACACCGACATGGAAAACCCTAAAAAAAGTAAAAAGCAGTTACGGTCGGGTACGTGGATAAAAATATATTTTTATAATATGAAGTAGTTAACAATTAGAAAATCAACTGACAAAAATAAATCATGTAGTGTACAAAACTACAGTTTAATGTTGAGAAAAAATAAAGCCCTTCGTATTTTTTATATTTTTAATAAATATAAAATACTGTATATTTTTTTAGTTTTTAAAAAATAGGGACAATATAATTATTCTAATACCCTTATAATTTTTATAGAGTTGCATTTTTTGTCCCAGACATATCCACAAAAGTACCCATGATGTACTTGTATTGTACCCGATCCGTATCCATGATGTACCCAACGTATTTCACGTACCAAATATTTTGGTGTATCCGGTACGCATGCAACCCAGTACTTATATGACAATGTTTTCAGAATACCCATGCTTCATAGATGAGAAGAAAACTGATACAAAAAGATTACCAAGTTCAGTAAAATCAGGTTCTATTTTTGCCTGAACCAAGAGAGTATCCACGACTTCTTTTTGGCTCATGTAAAGTTGTAGGCATCGCTCTATAAGATTTTGCACCTGAAATTAGACATAGACAAAGACAAAGATCACAGATTATTACTTAGATATTCTACAAATGAGATATTAAAACTTCCTTTTTGACCAAAAAATAAAACCTTCAATTTAATGTGGCAAGAACTAAATTTTTGTGACAATCAATTAAAACATGAAACCTCACTACACGTCAAAAAGATGGATGAAGCTGAATGGTTGAGTTAACAAGTCAAGTTTCTAGATCCTAAAACCCTTATTTCTAAATTCTAACCAAATAATATAAAAGATAGTTGAAAAATTATGAAATAAAATTCCTTATAAGTAATAACACGTAAATAGCTGAGAAGCACGGGTGCGGGTACGAGTACGGTACGGGTACGAGTACGGGTACGTCGATACGGCAAAATTCCAAAAAAGTAGGGTACGGGTACGGCTGTGGTACGCCAATATTTTTTTATTTTTTTTTATTATGGTTAAAAGATCTAACCTACAAATTGAAATTAAATATCAAAATTAAAAAGTATGATTGATTATTAATTTTGTTCTAATTAATTTTTATAATTTTGTTCTAATTAATTTTTTGATTATTAACATTATATAAGTATGATTGATTATTAATTTTTGTGTTCTAATTTATTAATTTTTTTGATCTATTTTTTTAAATAATTTATAAAGGCTATATATATAATATATAAATAAAAACATATCATACATATATATATAAGTATAATTTATAAAAACATAAATTAAAATATATAATAAAAAAATAAAAAATAAAAAGTTATAATAATATAATATAAATTATAATTTATACTATATATATATATCTATGTATAATATCTATATCTAGGTTATAGATAAGAGAAACAGAGTCGAAGAGAGACGAGAGAAACAGGCGAAGTGAGAGAGAGAGAGAGAAAGAGAAGGCGAAGGTCGATCGAAGGTCGTCGAAGGTCGTCAAGATCGATCGAAGGTCGTCGAGGTTGATCGAAGGTCGTCGGAGCCGTCGGAGCTTCAAAGCAGGTACTCCTCTCTTCTCTGTTTCTTCTCTTCCGTGTTCGGAACAGCTGAGGTCTGCCGTACCCCGGCGTACCCAAGCCGTACCAATTCTCCCAAACGTACCGAGACACTGTTTGCCGTCCCCGGTACGCGTGCAGCCATACCGGTATGCGTACCAGCACCCGGTACGTACCCGGTACGAGTACTCCACCATTTGTGGAGTACCCGTGCTTCATAGGTAAATAGTATTTAACATTCACTAAATTAATTATAATGGTTTGATTCTTTCTCCTATGTCTGTGCTTCTCAGCTTGCAATACTACTCTTACACCTCTTACAAAAAGCCTTGCACATCCATGGTCAAGTCGCTTTCACCATGCCACCCTTTGGAAGACTTATAGATCACATTTTCACATTTTCACATTTTGTCCAGCCAAAGCTTGACTTTCTCTAAATGTTGGCTCATTATATTAGATTTTCTTCCTCATAATACGTAGGAAAAACTTTTAGAATTGCTTTGCATTGCTAAATTCACCGTTTTGAAACAAAATTGGAATGTGCGTTTCAAAATGTAAATCACTAGGATAACAACATTGTGCTAACTATTTACTCCTCATGGTGGTCATCAATAATTTCTAATTGTCACCAAATTGACCTATCATAACAGCACAAATTAAAGTTTTCCAATGAATGGAACCTTCTGGTCCCTATTTATTGGATTGTTAAGCACGGATGAATTAAATACTTTCTGTAGCTCTTTCTTAACTCAGTGCATCAGAATATAAGGTTCGACACATGCCCAAAACATCTCGGTTACAATCCAAGAAAGTGTAAGATGGTCCAATTTTTTTGAAATAAGGTCAAACTGAAAGTGTCACTGTCAGCCAATAACAAGATTAGTTTTCATTCCAGTTTACGATTTAATATCTGGTTTGTTATAGCAAGTCAAAATTTAGTCTAAGTTATCAGAAATAGTTTATTTTACCTATGGTACAAATTTTTTTTTTTCATTTTATGATCTTGTACCAGGTTTCCTTGACAGTTAAAACTTTTAAGAAACAAGGTTTGTCAAAAGCAAGGTTGTCAACATTTATGGCCAAAGTAATGTGCCATTGCAAGGCTAATTCTATAGAAGCTTCAGTCCCAAGTGTACAGCAGGCTTGGTGAAGGTGCCACCTGAATCTACAGAGACAAATAAATGCTGGTCTCTCAAAGACACTCCAGATACTAAAACATGTTAATTATGTTTCAATCAATTTCTCAGAGAAGAAGATGCATTTGCGTTTGCTCTAATTGTTTACTATGACGTTGTTTCCTTTTCCATTTTTCTAAAAGGAAAAAGATGTACTAGGTTATTTTTTACATCTTTTCATTTGTATGGAATCAAGAATGAGATAGAGTTGACCACTTACCCTCTTAACCTGTTGTGTCAAAAGGAACTATAAGCTTACTTTGTTACCAACATGTATTAAAGGTACAACCAGTAAGACAATCATGATTTTCAGAACTCAACAGCTTACCAGTTGTATGTCTTCCCGTGAGACCTTTCTGACCTCTCCACTAGACATTTTCCCAAGAATTAAATCAAAGAGATAGTTGCAAACAAAATTTATGCCAATTCGCCTTTCATGCTACAGTAAGTCGCATATGGGTTATTTCCTTCAGCTTTTGCTGATGAAAATTATCGTAAGTAATATGTATCACCTGATGTCAAATATCACAGAATAAAGAACATCCAATTAGCCACTTCAACATGTTAGAAGAATAGGGGGTGTGAGAGAGGCAAAAAAATCTAAAATGAAATAATATGACAATCATTATCAATAAATGCTTGAAGATTGACTAGGCTCATAGCATTATATAATAATTATATTTAAGAAAAAATGAGGTAGTGTCGTGAGGAATCAACAACCAACACCTTAACAAGAAGAAGGCCATGATAAGTAAAACCTTTATTTTTTCTTTTTTGGCAAAAACAAATATTGTATTAAAAAACAAACTAAGGGAGCCCTTAAGAACCCTGAAGGCACATGAAAATATATAATAGTGAATATGGCTATACACTGCATCTAGCTTCATCTTCGCCGTTATGCTATTATTAACACAAAAATTTAGCAAATATAATAGTGAATACAATATGGTTAATCTAGTTTATGTTCAACCTTTATTTTTTCTTGATAAGGTATATATATGTACCAATAACGAGGAAGGAGAGTCAGTTTTTTGTAATCTTTCATTCATAATCAATAAGATTGTTCTTCTTTCTTCAAATCTTAAGCTTGAAGGGTTTGTCTTTCTTCTTCCACAGCTAGGTAAACCAAACCCATAAAACCAATTAGGGTTTCTTTACCAAAAAGAGAACAAAAAAACAAGAGTTGTATCTAAAAGAGTTTTTAGGATTGAACAATCACAACACAGAGTGAAACTCAAAATTTCATAATCAAGCATCAAACAACACAACCAATAATCAATAAAATTAAAAACTTTACCAAGATCGCATGAATCAAAAGCCATGATCAGAACAAGACACAAAAAAAAAAACCCTAGAACAAATATTTAAATTCCACTGCGTATAAAACACACACGTTAGAGAAATTGAAGAACATCGCGTGAAAAGTGAGAGAAAGTGTTGGAAGAGTATTGTTGTTCGCATAGATTTTTACCTGGTTTTGATTCGGAGTAATCGCAGAGTTCCGATTTTGCAACTCTCTAGAGAGGGAGAGAGACGGTGGCGGTGAGGAAGTGGTTTCTGTTTTCTTTTTTTCTGTTTTTATAGGTGTAGTAGTGGATGTGCGTAATGGCTTTTGGGGTAACAAAATTAATTTTTGTTTGCTTTTTTGGAGTGCCTTGTTAAGAGGTGACGTAACTTCATGGAGGAGATTCCGATCATGACACGTGTGGGGTTGAGGAGGGAGGATGGGGTCCTCTACTAGATCGGATGATGATGGGGAAAAACTAGTTTTTGGGTAGTGGATATGGCATCCAATTCTACAAGAAGTTTTTGTAGTTTTAGGGCATGGCTGATAATGTTGTGATTAGTAGACGGGTAAAGTTGTGTTAAATTATATAGTAACAACAAAAGATATGGCGTTTAGTGATTGGTGAGAGTTTATGTAGAATCATGAGTAATAGTAAGAGGTATGGTATTTATTGATTGGAGAGAAATAATGTTAGGTTGCGTTCGTGTAGAAGTGTATGATTATAGATAAAGATGGTTATTTTTTTCTGCTCAGCTCCATATTCACATCCCCTGTCTTGTCCCGTACAAATTTTCCTGCACAAATTAAGAAGTGAGGTAGGGACAGGTTTTATTTCCTCTGCACCCATTCCATCCGAACTCGACCTAATTATATTTATTAAATATATTTATATGTATAATAGATAATTTATTTATTTTTTATTATAATAAAGCTAAAACAATAAAATATTATATTTAATATTAATTTTCATTCATTTATTTTCTATCTTATATAATATAATTATGTTTGAGTATAAATTATTATTCATAATATACTATACTATCGATAATTTTTATTATATTTTTTTAATTTTCAACTTACAAAAGTAACCCGCCTCAAGCCCCGCTTCCGCCACTCCTTGATTGGTCCCGCTCTCAATATGATACTGGGAAGAGGTGAATTTTTATAAACTCGTTCCAAATTTGTTTCGTGACCATCCCTAATTGTATAGTTGTGGTGCTAATAGTAATGGTGGTAATAATGTTAATAAGATTTTAATTCGAAAAAATTGTTAATGTTGGAAATATTTTTATTAAAATAAACTTACATTTTTATTAATCACAGAAAATGTTTTTTGAGTTTGCTTTGGTTTTTTATTTTTCAGTGTAAGATTTCAATTTGGGCGAGTTTAATTTAGAAATTTGTCTATACTCAAGTCAAAATATAGAGCCAAGTGTGACAACCCTCACCTCTGATTAGCGTTAAATTGTGATTAAACATGATAAGTCATTGATTAAGACGAAATCCTAAATTGTTTGTGTGAATATGTTGTTTAGAATGCATTTCTATCTGTTTGTTACTGAATGATCTGTTGATGTTTTAATTTCGAATTGCAAATTGAAAGCCTTATCGGCGACCGATTCAGAAATTGGTTAGTGTTATATGCTAACTAGGATTTATAGGATTTTATGGTAGGTTTAATTAAAATTTGATTTGGAATGATTAATTTAGAATAAATAAAGTTAAATTACATTAGCTTGAGTTATTACACTTTTGCCATTGAGTGGATTAATTCAAAACCATTGTCTTGGGCTTAATTCACACACTTGACTCATCATTCTTCACCCACCTCATTGCAAGAACGTGAGAGAAAGAGAATTGGAAGAAAAATTGAGTTCAACAAGAAACTTTGTTTGAATTTAGAGGAATTGAAGAGGATTTGCAAAATTAGGCTACCACACTTGGAATTCAAGACTTAAGGTAGGAAATTCATTCTCTTGATTATGAATTTAAGTTGTTACATGCATTGTTCGTGAAAGTTTCATTGAAATTATGTTCAATTGGTGATTAGAGTCAAGAATTAGCTCAAAGTGTTGATTTGAAAGTGAATTCATGCATGCATGTTCATATCATAGAATTTTGAGGTTGTTTTCATGAAATCCTTACATGCATGTCCATATTGTGGTTGTACTCTAGAAATTTACCATGTTTTTGAGTTCAAGCTTGCATTTGATTATGCTTTGGAGCATTAGAGTTCATGGGAACTCATGCATGTTATGTTCTTGCATTGTTCTTCAAGTTTCATTAAAAATTGTGTTCAATTGTCACACCTTTGGACTTGATTTTATAAAATGATCTTTGAAACATGTTGTATTATGAGTTTCTAAGTATTTTCCAGAAAATTGGCCCAAAATGATGAATTTTGGCATGTTTGATTCTTGGTTTGAGCTTTGGAAGTAAATCTGGAAAACCTAGGCTCCGTTTGGTAGAACTTTGTAATTATGATTTGAGAATATGAGTTGTATTTTAAGTTTGTGTGTTTTAGAATTATGATTTGAGTGTAGAAAATTTGTTTGGTTATGGTTTTTGAATAAAGTGTTGAATTGAGTGTGGAATTGAGTTTTGAATTAAGTGTAGAATTGAGTTTTGAAAGTTTGATTTGGCATGTGAAGTGAAAAAATTTGTTTGGTTATGAGTTTTGAAAAGAGTTTTCAAAACTAAATTCAAATTGTTATAACTCATAACAAAACACATTACTTTCACATTATTGAAAATTTTGATCAACACTCATAACCAAACTCTTTTTAAAATTCAATTAAAAAAATTTATTATTAACAAAAAATAACATTAATTAATTTTTTAATTGAAAATACTACAAAGGAAATAATTTTTTTTCAAAATAAATATTCAAAAAATTTAAATCATAAATATTTAAATAATTTAAATAATCTAAAAAATTTAATAAGTAAAAAATTAATTTAAATATTCAAAAAATTAAAATAATTTTAAATTTTAATATTTTAAATTTAAAAACAACTGTACACTCAAATCCTAACCAAACACATAAAACAAAACTCAATTAAAAAATTATTTTTAAAACTCATAACCAAACACATAACTCGAAATTCCATACTACTTTCACAACTCTACACTCAAATCGTAACCAAATACATAACAAAAAATTAAAATATTTAAAAATATTTTTATAAAATAGAGTTTGAATTTATTTTTATAAAATATTTTAAAATTTAAAAAATTAAAATTGTAATATTTAAAAATTAAAATATTTAAAAATATTCAAAAAATTAAAAAAATTAAAAAATTAAAAAAATCATAAATCTTAAAAAAATTAAAATATTTAAAAATATTTTTATAAAATAGAGTTTGAATTTATTTTTATAAAATATTTTAAAATTTAAAAAATTAAAATTGTAATATTTAAAAATTAAAATATTTAAAAATATTCAAAAAATTAAAAAAATCGTAAATCTTAACAAAATTAAAATATTTAAAAATATTTTTATAAAATAGAGTTTGAATTTATTTTTATAAAATATTTTAAAATTTAAAAAATTAAAATTGTAATATTTAAAAATATTCAAAAAATTAAAAAAATTTAAAAATTAAAAAAATCGTAAATCTTAACAAAATTAAAATATTTTTAGAATATTGATTTGAATGGAGTTTTGAAAAGAGTTTTGAATTATGTGTTTGGTTATGAGTTTTAAAAAGTAATGATTATGTTTTGAAATGAGTTTTGAGAAATGAGTGTAGAATTGTGATTTGAAAACCCTAAACAAACACAACACTCAAAAGTGAGTGTTGAACTAGATTTTGAAAGCTCTGCCAAACGGAGGCCTAGATTTTGGCTTCCACGCTCGAGCGAAGGATTCAGCACTCGAGCGACCACCTTTGTGTTCGAAGATCTGCTCGAGCGATGGAATGCTGGCTCGAGCGTGAATTGCAAGCTCTCAAGTTTTTGCATGTGCAGACGCACGCTCGAGCGAGGAATTGTGTCTCACGCTCGAGCGAGGAATTGTGTCTCACGCTCGAGCGAGCATCGAGCAGAGAATTTCAGCAACCAGTACTTTTTGCGTTTTTCAGACCGCTCGAGCGAGGAAGTCTACGCTCGAGCGATCTCTCTATTTTGGTAAGCTCGCTCGAGCGGAGAAGCCACGCTCGAGCGAGACCCTTGTTTTCAGCAAATTTTGAAAAATGTTTTAAAGTACGTTTTTGCATCCTCATTCCATCCCAGGCATTCCTAGGCCATGTTTAAGACATCTTAATGAGGATAATGTTATAGAACCACACCAAGTCAAGTTAAGGGGCTAAGTTATTAATTCCAAGTGTGTAACTTAGTGTGTGTTCGTTCTGCAATTGTGTAAGGTTGGCACCCGAGGACGTTGATTATCCTGTCTACAGCCCAGTGAATAACAACTGTGTAAAGGGGTTAAGAATGAATGTCCTTTCAGTAATTAAAACAGTCATTAGCATCAGTAGATCAGTTATTCAATCAGTGGCTCATATTTCATGCCATATTAGTCACTTAGAAATCATAGCAGTCATACGTGGTACATTTGGTAGCAAAACAGTACAGTAGGTCTTAATAGACCGAACAGTCAGTTGATGGCCATCAAACAGTAAACAGTAGTAGTTCCAAACATTGGAACTGATAGAAATCTCTATAACAGTAGCAGTAATAGTAACAGTAACAGTAAGTTGCTATGGATGCCACGAGTACAGTTCATAAAATAGGACAAACATTCATTCAGTAAACAATGTCACTTTAGAAAGCAGTACAGTTGATCATTCAGAAAATAATCATAATTGAACATATTTTTACAACATTGTTACTCACAAATTATTGGGCTATAGACATGCTAATCAGTGTCCTCGGGTGCTAACCCTACACAGTTGCAGAATGAACACACACTGAGTTACACACTTGGGATTAATAACTTAGCTCCTTAACTTGACTTGGTGTGGTTCTATAACATTATCCTCATTAAGATGCCTTAAACATGGCCTAGGAATGCCTGGGATGGAATGAGGATGCAAAAACGTACTTTAAAACATTTTTCAAAATTTGCTGAAAACAGGGGTCTCGCTCGAGCTTAGCTTTCTCCGCTCGAGCGAGCTTACCAAAACAGAGAAGTCGCTCGAGCATAGACTTCCTCGCTCGAGCGGTCTATAAAAACGCAAAAAGTACTGGTTGCTGAAATTCTCCACTCGATGCTTGCTCAAGCGTGAGACATAGTTCCTCACTCGAGCGTAGGTCTCGTCGCTCGAGCGTACATTTGCACATGCAAAAACCTGAGAGCTTGCAATTCACGCTCGAGTCAGCATTCCGTCGCTCGAGCGGATCTTCGAACACAAAGGTGGTCGCTCGAGTGTGGAATTCTTCGCTCGAGGTTTTCCAGATTTGTTTCCAAAGCTCAAACCAAGAATCAAACATGCCAAAATTCATCATTTTGGGTCAATTTTCTGGAAAACACTTAGAAACTCATAATACAACATGTTTCAAAGATCATTTTATAAAATCAAGCCCAAAAGTGTGACAATTGAACACAATTTTTAATAAAACTTGAAGAACAATGCAAGAACATAACATGTATGAGTTCCCATGAACTCAAATGCTCCAAAGCATGATCAAATGCAAGCTTGAACTCAAAAACATGGTAAATTTCTAGAGTACAACCACAATATGGACATGCATGTAAGGATTTCATGAAAACAACCTCAAAATTCTATGATATGGACATGCATGCATGAATTCACTTTCAAATCAACACTTTGAGCTAATTCTTGACTCTAATCACCAATTGAACATAATTTTAATGAAAATTTCATGAACAATGCATGTAACAACTTAAATTCATAATCAAGAGAATGAATTTCCTACCTTAAGTCTTGAATTCCAAGTGTGGTAGCCCAATTTTGCAAATCATCTTCAATTCCTCTAAATTCAAACAAAGTTTCTTGTTGAACTCAATTTTTCTTCCAATTATCTCTCTCTCACGTTTTTGCAATGAGGTGGGTGAAGAATAATGAGTCAAGTGTGTGAATTAAGCCCAAGACAATGGTTTTGAATTAATCCACTCAATGGCAAAAGTGTAATAACTCATGCTAATGTAATTTAACTTTATTTATTCTAAATTAATCATTCCAAATCGAATTTTAATTAAACCTACCATAAAATCCTATAAATCCTAATTAGCATATAACACTAATCAATTTCTGAATCAGTCGCCGATAATGTTTTCAATTTGCAATTCGAAATTAAAACATGAACATATCATTCAGTAACAAACAGATAGAAATGCATTCTAAACAACATATTCACACAAACAATTTAGGATTTCGTCTTAATCAATTACTTATCATGTTTAATCACAATTTAACGCTAATCAGAGGTGAGGGTTGTCACAGTCTTCCTCCCTTAAAAAGAGTTTGGTCCCCCAAACTCGAATTACCTTCGTTTTGGAAGAACACTGGATCCATGGGGAACAATTCAGGATATCTTTTCGTTATATCTTCTTCCCTTTCCCAAGTGGCATAAACGCCACCATGGTTTTGCCAATCCACTTTCACTAACGGGATTTCCTTATTTCTCAACTTCTTGATTCGTCGGTTTACAATCTGAATAGACCGTTCTTCATAAGTGTAATCATCACTTAACGCCACACGGGTAGGCTCAATAACATGGAAGAGATCCCGAAGATAATTCCTTAACATTGAAATATAGAAGACATTATGCATATGCTCCATTTCAGGAGGAAACGCTACTTGGTACGCCACTGGATTAATCTTTTCAATGATTTCGTACGACCTAACATATCTCGATGCTAGCTTACCCTTAGCCCCAAAACGAGTCTGTCCTTTCATTGGTGTCACGACCTAAACCTGCCCCTATGGGTTTAGCACCGTAACCGGCCAGTAATCCGTGATTACTGAAGGCCTGCTTAACAATAATAACAGTAATACAAAGTACAGGGGCAGGCGGAAGCCAAAAGAGTAAATGAAAGATGTCCAATGAGCTACGCCAGTCTGTATGCAAAAAGACTTTTCATAACACATTCACATTCGGAACAAAAGTAGTATGTACATACATCATATACAGGCATTCCGGTGAGGGACCAAATCCCTACCATAACAGTACAGTACAAGTCTATACAGTATTACAAAACAAAAACAGAAGGGTGAACTGAGACACCCCAAACGAGCCTAAGCTTGAACACACTTGGAACCTCGCGGTGAGGCACGTTGGTTGGCTTGACAAAAAGGGAGTTTAATCCAACGCTCCGAGCTCCGATCTGGTGCCTGGACACCTACATATATATATAAATAGTGAGCTAAAGCCCAGTGAATAACAGTTGTGTAAAGAGGTTAAGAATGAATGTCCTTTCAGTCATTAAACAGTCATATAAGTCATTTAGAAACCATAGCAGTTATATGTGGTACATCCAATAGCAAAACAGTACAGAAGGTCTTAACAGACCGAACAGTCAGTTGATGACCATCATAACAGTAAACAGTAGTGGTTCCAACATGGGAACCGACAGAGATCTCTGTGACAGTAGCAGTACAGTAACAGTACAGTAACAATAAGTTGCTATGGATACCACGAGTACAGTTTATCAATAGGACATCATTCATTCAGTAAGAAATATCATTTCAAAAAGCAGTACAGTAGATCATTCAGAAAATATTTATGATTGAACATATCTTTACAGCATTGTTACTCACAGAGCACTAGGCTATAAGCGGCTAATGAGCGTCCTCGGATGTCAACCCTACACAGTTACAGAATGAACACACACTAAGTTACACACTTGGGAATCAATGACTTAGTCTCTAACTTGTCTCAGTGTGGTTCTACATCAATATCCTCATTAAGATGCCTTAAACATGCCCTAGAAATGCCTAGGATGGAAAGATGATGCAAAGATGCACTTTAAAACACTTTTCAAAATTTGCTGAAACAGGGGTCTACGCTCGAGCGTGGCTTTCTACGCTCGAGCGGACATATTGATAAAGGAGCTCCGCTCGAGCGGGACTTTCCTCGCTCCAGCGGACTGCAAACATAGGCAAAAGTACTGGATGCATGCAATTCACGCTCGATGGACGCTCGACCTCCGCTCAAGCGTGAGACACAAGTCCTTGCTCGAGCGTGCATTCCCTCGCTCGAGCGGACTGTAAACATATGAAAAGTACTGGATATACGCATTTCACGCTCGAGCGTTACTTTCCCCACTCGAGCTGGATGCATCGAGCGTGGAGTTCCCCGCTCGAGCGTGGATCCAAAATCTAGAATTTCCAGATTTGCCTCCAAGTACAAAACTCAACATTTAAAGCATCAAATTCGATTCCTTTGGGCCAATTTTCTGGAAAACTCATAATATGACATGTTTTGAAGATCAATTTGCAAAATCAAAGCTCAAAGGTGAATCAATTAAACACAATTTCAAATAAACTTCAAGAACATAAAGTGTATGTAACATGCATGTGTTCAATTGAAATCAAAACTTCCAATACGTAATCAAATGAGTCAAAACTTTCAAAAACATGATGAATTCATGAACTATAATCAAGATATGGACATGCATGTAGCAATTTCCATGAAAACAACCTCAAAATGCTAGAACATGTACATGCATGCATGATTTAAGCTTTAATTCAACATTTTGAACCAATTCTAGACTCTAATCACCAAACTTCCATGAAACATGCAAGATACAACTTAAATACAAGTTCAAGAAGATGATTCTCCTATATTGGGTCCTCAATTTTAAGAATGGAAGCTCAATTTGTGCAATTATCCCCCAAATCTTCTAATTCTCTAAGCCAATTTGATGAACTCAAGTCTTTCCTCCTACTCTCCCTCTCTCAATCAGTTTTGGTCTCAAGAATGAACAAAATGATGCAACACATAAGCTCTAACAAGACTTAACAAAGTGGCCCACTTCTATGGCATTTTGGTAAATAAGCCAACTAATGTAATTTACCATTATTTAATCTAATTTAATCATTCTAAATCACATTTCAATCAAATCTACTATAAAATCATATAATTCTAATTAGCATAAAACATTAATCGATTTCAGAGTCGGCCACCGATAAGGCCTTCAATTTACAGTTCAAACTTAAAACATGAATAGATCAATTAACAGTCAAACAGATAGAAATGCGTTTAAACTAATACATTCAATCAATTAGTTCAGAATGTCAGTCAAATCAGTTACTTAATCATGTTCAGTCACAGTTTAGCAGTAATCAGTGGTATTATCAGTAAACAGTGGTGAGGGTTGTCACAATTGGTGTCACTTTAATAGAAACATGATCACCCACTTCATATTCCCTGTCTCGCCTTCGGACATCCGCATAACTTTTCTGTCGGCTTTGTGCGGCTTTCAACCTTTGTTGAATCAGTTTCACATTTTCTGTGGTCTCGTGTACAATCTCGGGCCCAAGTAAAGGCTCATCTCCAACTTCTGCCCAGCAAATAGGAGACCGACATTTTCTGCCATATAAAGCCTCAAAAGGCGCCATACCAATGCTCGAGTGAAAACTGTTGTTGTAGGCGAATTCAGCTAAAGGTAAATGACTTTCCCAATTTTCTTAGAAATCAAGAACACATATACGCAGTAGGTCTTCCAGAGTCTGGATGGTTCTTTCTGATTGGCCATCTGTCTGAGGATGGTATGCACTACTCAGTCTCAATTCGGTACCCAATGTCGTTTGTAGACTTTGCCAAAATCTTGATGTAAATTTCGAGTCCCTATCAGAAACAATAGACACAGGCACTCCATGCAATTTGACAATCTCATCAATATAAATTGTAGCCAATTTGTCCGCATTATAAATTGTTTTGACAGGTAAGAAGTGAGCAGATTTAGTCAATCGATCAACAATAACCCAAATTGAATCCATACCTTTACTGGAGCGAGGCAATCCAACAATGAAATCCATAGTGATATGTTCCCATTTCCACTCTGGTATTGGTAAGGGTTGAAGTAAATCTGCAGGTCGTTGATGTTCAGTTTTGACTTGTTGGCAATGTAGGCATTTCGACACAAACTCGCCAATTTCTTTCTTCATTCCCAGCCATCAGAAATTAAGTTTCAAGTCTTGGTATATTTTTGTATTTCCTGGATGGATGGAAAGTTTTGAATTGTGGCCTTCCTGCAAAACTCGCTTTTTCAATTTAGGATCATTTGGTATACACAACCTTCCCTGAAATTTCAATACATTGTTTTCGAATTTAAAGTCCGGCCTTGGTTTGGATTCTCGTTCATCAATGATCTTCTTCAAAAGGTCATCTTGGTGTTGTTTCTCTTTAATCTCCTCAATAAGTGCTGGTTGAGCAGAAATAGCAGCCAATTTCCCACATTGTTCTCGTAAAACAATCTCAACTTCAAATTTCTCAAGGTCACATAGCAGTTCTTTCTGTCTAGTGAGTAAACAGACCAAATTCCCGATTGATTTCCTACTAAGTGCATCAGCAACGGTGTTAGCTTTCCCCAGATGGTACAAAATTTGCTAGTCATAGTCCTTTATCAGTTCTAACCATCTCCGTTGTCTCATGTTCAACTCTTTCTGTGTAAAGAAATATTTCAAACTCTTGTGATCTGTGTACACCTCACATGTTGCCCCATATAAGTAGTGGCGCCAAATTTTTAATGCAAACACTACTGCAGCAAGTTTTAAGTCATGAGTTGGATAATTCTTTTCATATGGTCTCAGTTGTCGGGAAGCATACGCAATAACTTTACCATTTTGCATTAATACACATCCCAAACCCTTATAAGAAACATCACTAAAAATAGTAAATCCATCCGTGCCTGAGGATAGGGTAAGAATCGGTGCAGCCACAAGTTGAGTCTTTAATTCTTGGAAAGCTGATTCTCTCTGATCGGTCCAGTCAAATGATATCCCCTTTTGAGTCAATTGAGTCAATGGTAGAGCAATTTTGGAAAAGTCTTTCACAAACCTCCTGTAGTACCCTGCTAAACCCAAGAAACTCCGAACTTCAGTAACATTAGTTGGTCTAGGCCAATTCACCACTGCTTCAATCTTCTGTGGGTCAACTGAAATGCAATCCTTACTAATCACATGCCCCAAAAACATAACATTATCAAGCCAAAATTCACACTTTGTTAGTTTTGCATACAGTTTCTGTTCTCTTAAGGTCTGTAAAGCAATTTTCAAATGATGTTCATGTTCTTTCCTACTCTTAGAATAAATCAAAATGTCATCTATAAAAACAACCACAAATTCATTGAGGAATGGTTTGAAAATTCTGTTCATAAGATCCATAAATGCAGCAGGCGCATTAGTAACCTTGAAAGGTATAACAAGAAATTCATAATGTCCGTACCTCGTTCGGAAGGCAGTCTTTTCAATGTCCTCTGTTTAAGACTTTCGACTGTACAGTTATGGTAAAAGGGATTGGATCCCTAACCTGTATGTTATGTGTATCCGATATGTATATATGTTTATGGTTATGAATGTGGACTCGTCCATAAAAGTCTTTTTCCTTTCTGAATTTCTCAACTCATTGGACATCTTTTATTTACTGTTTGGCTTCCGCCAGCCCCTTGCTCTGTATTATTGTTATTACTGTTAAGCAGGTCTTTGGTAATCACGGATTATTGGCTGGTTACGATGCTAAACCCTTAGGGGCGAGTTTGGATCGTGACACCAAGCCACCCATCTAAAGCCGTGTTTGTGGGATGCCTTTATTTATACACTACATTTCATCTCAAGACACACTATTAATTAGTTTATTTTTTATTACAATATTAACTTAATGTAAAATGACCACAAAAGATAAAGGGCTATGATACATACCTTATGTAATACACACTAATTACTCATTGCACACTACACTCAATTTTGATTTTTTATTTTTCACTCAATACACACTATCAATTTTTAAATATTTCCAAAACATCCTCATCTTCTCTAACCATAACCATAACCATAACCCTAACTCTACCACGCCGCCGTTGCCGCCTTCAACCATTGCCGTCAGCCATCTTACATCTTTCTGTTACCCTCTGATCGACACCATCCCCTTTTTGTTTCCATCCCCAATCTATTTGCATTCTTGCTATGGCAGCAACTCGCGTTGCCCTTTCCTTTACTGCTAACATTGCAACTCGTAATAAAATTTGTGTTGTGTGGATTGAGAAATTTGTGTGAAGGTTAAAAATGTAATTGACTAGAAAGATAAAGATGTAATAAATTTTTTTAAGGAAATGGAAGATTGAAGATCATGGGTGCGGTGTGTGAGTGAGTAAGGGTAAAGATGTAAGATTATGGGTGGGGTGTGTGAGTAAGAGTAAAGATGGAAGATTGTGGTGTATATTGAGCAAATTTCTTATTTATCAAATTACTAAAGGTGCGCCTTGAATAGTGGTTTACCTTGAGATGAAATATGGTGTGTAAATAGAGACACTCGTGTTTGTGTCCAAAATCTGATGAAACACATGGGCCTGAGTTTAACTCAAAAAACTAAAGCTAGGCTTGAGTTTTCCAAATTAAAATAAAAATAAATTTTTTTAATTGTCCTAATAATATTTTTCTAGTATGATTTATAAGTTCATTTTTTTGTTTATTAAGAAAAGACAAGTAAAAAAGTAAAGAGATGATATAACCTAAATAAATCAATAAGAAACTTATTCATAGTATTGCCAAATGAGCTATTGTACTTTAATAAAAAGTAGAAACACGAAACATAAGAAAATTTAGTTGAGTTGTGTATACCAAACAATATAATATAACTGTCACAGATTTAATCCAAAATGTGAGAAATAATTAATATTTTATGTTTATTACACATAGTTCATATATATTAAAAATAAAATTCGAGTTGAGCAGCTTGTTCGGATTGTGAGAATTCTTATACACACCGGATCCAAATTTAATCAAAGCTAACAAATTTTAATTTGGGACTCTTAAATTTTAATTTTTAGACGCAAATTGTTCGGATTAAATCCACACAAGTAATCCCCCATAATCTAATAGAGCCCTATTGAATCCAAGATGGGCCAAGTACGAGCCTGTTTGATTTAGAATTGGACTTTCATCTGGGCTTAAATTGTTCAAACGTGTTACTCATTATGGGCTTCATTTAAAAAAGGTAGTTGCCCTAACAATTATTTGTTAGCCCAGTATAAAAAAGTAGTTGATAAATATATATTTTTTTATTTAAAAAAATTAGTTGATCATATTGGAAGTGACTGAAATGAACAATTATTTGAACTGTTTTTTTCAAAAGGGCAAAAATAAAAAATAAATAATAACTCGGCGTTTTCTTCTTCTACTATATGAACAGAAGAAAATCCCCTAAAAAAGGGGGGGAAAGTGGTATAAATCACATATATGGCAGACATTAAAGTGATAATTTTTTCTTAAGTAATAATATTTTAATGTAAAGATAAGTTAATTTAATTCAAAAGAACTTTTAAGAAAATTTTGTCATGAACACATAATGCGTGTAACAATGTCAAAAGATGAGTATGAATAATTATTTTGTAATGTTTTATTTTTACTTTAAAATTTTGTGAATCACTCAAACACTAACTAGAAAGTCAAGACTTAGCCGATATAAATGATTGTGGGGATGGTGTGTATTTGGCGATAGGATCCTCTGGAGTGTTTTTCCTAGAGTGATCCCTAGAGTAATTCATCAATGGTTGACACGTGCTCCACTAGAAGATCTAAGGGCTGATATGCAAAATAACCACCCTCAGATTACCTTCACATTACCACCTTCAGATTTTGAAGAAAATGTGGACTCAGACACCGGCGATGGTGTCGCAGCCTTCCGATCTTTCACCGGCGAGAATGAAATGGTGCTCCAGAACTTCTGACCGTTGTTCCTTCCTTTGCTTTTACTTCTGTACAGAAATTCTTTCAAGAACACCCACCGATTCGAGCTCCAACTCACCGATGAATGAGTTCAACTCCATTTCTAAATGAGGAAATCTGAATGGTTGCTGGGAAGGTATGGTTGCTGGGAGGGTCTTCAAAAATGGAGAGAATGGATTTGAGAGAGAGAGTTATTGCTGTGATTGAGTTGAAAGAGAGTTTGATTGGGTTGTTGGGTTGTGATGATGATGATGAATTGAAGGCTTGAAGCCATTGTTGATCTGTCAAAAAAGCTTCAAAAAATCTGAAAATTTTTTTTTTTTCAAAATACTCACCAAAAAAGTTTGATTGGCTTGAAATTGAAGGCTTGAAGCCATTTTTTTCAAAATACTCACCAAAAATCTGAAAGAGAGTCGATTGAGGCGAGCCAGCCATAGCCCAAGACTACAGAAACAGAACAAAACACAAATCAGAACAGAACAGAGAACGAAACAGAGGATCTGAATCGAATCAGAAATCACAAAATAAGCTGAACATAAACATACCTTGTGGGTCTCATAGGAAAGCCCAGAGTCTGTTTTCCACAAATCGTCGTGGACAGTTGAGCGAGCCATTTTCCGAGTCAACCCAGCTATGTAGTCTTCCTCGTCGCTCTCAGTCTCGGTAGAGCTCACCACGGGCTCCACCGGAGAACTCAAATCCGAGCCAAACCCATATGGAAACTCGTTGGGAAAACAACACCCAGAAGAAGATGAAGCCGCAAGGGCTTACGACATCGCAGCCCAACGAAGAAGACGAAGACGCTTTTGAAATCTGATGATGATGATGAATTGAAGCCACCATTGTTGATCTGCAAACAGAGCTTCAAAAAATCTGATTTTTATTTTATTTTATTTTTTTGAAAATCCTCACCAAAACGATGTCGTTTTGGTGAGGGGTAACCACAGCCGTTCGATCATTTACTCTAGAGGATCACTCTAGAGAGTTACTCTAGAGGATCCGGACGCGTGTATTTGATGAGATTAACTTTGCTTTTGAAATCTTAAGTTGTGGGTAGGGGCGATAAACATGTTATTAAAAAAATATTAATAAAAAAATGATTATATGCACAATTTTGGTGAATTTGATTCTATTTTTTTGTGTTATAGAGACTTTATTCTGAAATTTGAAAATATATATTTGTTGACAATTCTATTTCATTAGTAATTGAATATTAAAGTAAAATTGATATATATAATCAAAGAAAAAGGCATCTCCAAGGAAATCTCATGAACATGCATTCAAATCGATTTTTTTTTATACCATCCAACACATGAATTAGTCAAATTTGTGCAAGAAAATGCATTAAAAAATGCCCGTGCATACACATCAGCAATGTCAATGTGTAAATATATTTTGGTTTCCTTTGGAAAATGGGTTAATTTTTTAATTAGTATAGGTTTAGAATTTTTGATTTTTTTTGACTTTTATGAGAGAAAAAGTAAAATGATTATAATTTAGATATGACATTTTGTCTTATTGACCTTTTTAGTCTATTTTATCTTTTTGGGATTATTTTAGCCTTTTAAAAACCTTTATGCCAAACAAGGTTTACAAGATCTTGGTAAATTATATATATTTTGCACCCTATAATTAAAAAAAAAAAAAAAAAAAAATTGATCATGGTAATTTTAAGGGAAATTTTTTTCAAAGTCCCTGATATTAATATTTTATAAAATAAAAGACATATAATATTTCTATAATAGTTAAGGTCTCTTAACATTTTTACAGAGAAAATCAGAAAAATTTCGTCCGGCTCAGAGAAATTTTATTTGACTTCGAGAAATTTCAGTCTTGATACACAAAAATTTCAATTTTCACAGAAAAATTTCAAAATTTTTATTATATTGAAATTTCTTTGACAGAAATTTCATCAAAAAATCTTAACTAACAAAATTTTTTTAGATCTCTTCTACGACATAAAATTTGAGAGGAATATTTCACTAATTTTCCCTAATTTTAATTAGGGCACATTAAGAACTTCAATAGAAATGAGCTAAGATTTTTTTTAACCAATAAATTAACTATTAAACCCCAGACAAGTCATATGTTCTAAATTCTTGCAATCACATTGCGATCACATTTCAAATAACAAATCATCTATCTCAGTGAGACAGATGATCTCATTTAAAATTTATTTATTTTTGGTTGAAAATTAGTGGAACTGAATATTTTCATCTAAAATACACAACCAACAACGAGAAAGAAAGAAAGAAAGAAAGAAAGAAAGGGAAAAAAAAAGTTTCTAATCTCAATTAGTTCTGTACAACAGCCAGTTATGGCATTTCAAATACAGTCATTTTTTTCTTTTTCTTTTTTCATTTTCTTTGTTTTAGGAAGTTTGATAAAAACTATTTTTTTATAAAATATAAATATATATATATATAAAATTAAAAAAATAATGAAACTCAAAATATGTTAAAAGTCAAATTGACTTTTAGCCAAATTCCCAAATTGGCCAAATCAGCAAGACAAAATTGGAATGAAATATGTTCATGCAAAATGTGTACAGGTCTCTCATCATCATAATGATCAATCTCTCTCTCTCTCTCTCTCTCTCTCTCTCTGCAATGTTCTTGATCTTGTATTAACCAACACTAAGGTACCAGAACCCATAAAAGTGAGAAGAAAAAAAAAAGGTTAAGAGAATTTACTTTTCAAATTAAAGAGAAAGAAAAAGAGAAAAAAATTATTTGCAAGGATTAATCAGATCACAGTAGTGATGCCATTGAATCTTGGTCTTGTTTTATCTGGTGAAAGCCCTTCTTCCATAGCTTTCCTCTTGTTATTGTTGTTGGATTGTTGTTGCGGTTGAACCTCCTGTGTTTTTGCTGCTTCTTGGCTTTCTTGATTTTCTTGATCTTGATTTTCTTGCCTTTGATGATTCAAATGTTTGGTTTTCATCATATGCGGTTTAAGCTTATTTACATCAGATAATCTCACTGGTTTGAGAAAAAATTCCTCCGCTCCTTCTTCTAAGCATCTGTTTAATTTGATCAACAATGCCCACTAATCAATCTCACCTCCAATTATACATAAACAAACAAAATTTTGAAAACCACCCATTCTTTTCATATCCATTTTTTTTTGTTTTTGTGAAAAACAACTTTTTGATATTTTTTAAAAAGTGGGTTGTTTTCAAAAACAATTGCTGAAGAATAAAAACACACAACAGATTATGAAAATACAACCAATCATAAATATTTACCACTATGACAAGGTCAACCCTTACAAATACAAATATGTAACAAAATTCATTCTTACCTGTTTATTCTTGAAGGAACATTCTCGGATGACATAATCACTACTGGTATATTTCTCAGAGATGAAGATTCCTGCAAAATTGAGGTGCATTTTAATTTGTTAAATCTGTTTGTTTTAATGGAGAATAGAATTAGAGAAAGTCCTTTCATAATCTTGATTTTCTTGTTTGGCTGGAAATTAGGTGGGAAGATTTTCAAGAGATTCTCATTGATCTCAAATGAATGGTTAGAAAAGGACCTTTATGTGAGCAACCTTTCCAACTATGTCAATTTGGAACGCGACAACTTGGTTGGAGAAGTTTTCTCATGGATTATTTTCCGGGAAAGGAAAATGATGGAAGTTGGAAAGATTGGACAAGAAAGACAAAAGGAATATAAACCTAAAACGTACCTTAATTTTCTTTAGCAAATCATAGCCTGTCATTCCAGGCATACAGTAATCTGTAATAATCAGATTCACTTCCACTACCTGTAAAAACCCACAAAATCAAAGAAAATTTTTGAGAAAACCCAGCAAAGAAAATCACTTGATTTATCCAAGAAAGTGAAAGAAAATCCATACATACCTGATGATTGTTTGGAGCAACACAGGGTTGATCTGGGTTGCTCTGCTCATCTTCATTCAAACCCAGAAATTGTAAAGCCTTGCTACCAGAATCCACTGTGGTAACTGCTAAACACACACACCAATCAACACCTTTAAATCAAAACAAGCAACAAAAGGAGCTAAAAAGTGTGTTTGGCAGGCTAGAAAGTCACCTTGAAATGATGAGGTCTTGAGGAGCCTCTCAATGAGTTTTCTGTCTATGAGGCTATCATCAACAGCTAAGACATGAAACTCTGACTCTGTGGGCAATCCCATTGCTCCAATTCAAGATCCAAGAAAACAGGAAGGAAAAATAAGAAATTTTCTGTTTGTTTCTCTCTCTCTCTCTCTCTCTCTCTCTCTCTCTCTTTCTTGGTGTGATGAGAAGAGAAGAGAAAATGAACTTGCTATTGCAATATAAGACCCAACAAAACCCAGAACCCAGAAAGCAAGATCTGACCAGATTTCATCCAAGGATCTCTCCAAATTTTCCCAAGATGATTTTGAATTACAAGGCAAGCAATGAGGAGTAATAAAACAAAGAAAGAATCAATTAATAAACGATACAAATCTACAAGACTTCAACATGGGGATTATTGTATTGATTCTTGAAGTTGGGTTTTTATATACAAGAGAGAGAAGAAATAAAAGGTGGAAGTTTTTTTAAGAAGAAAACAAAAGGATTGATATTTTTTAGTAACCGTTCATGAATTTATTGTTTGTGTTTTTATGACTAATAAAAATTACATTATTTGCGTTTTTTAGTAACTGTTCATGATTTTATTGTTTGCGTTTTGATTCTTGAAGTTGGATTTTTATATACAAGAGAGAGGAGAAATAAAAGATGGAAGTTTTTTTAAAAAGAAAACAAAAGGACAGACGTTTTTTAGTAACCGTTCATGATTTTATTGTTTGCGTTTTTTAGTAACCGTTCATTATTTTATTGTTTGCGTTTTGATTCTTGAAGTTGGGTTTTTATATACAAGAGAGAGAAGAAATAAAAGATGGAAGTTTTTTTAAGAAGAAAACAAAAGGATTGACGTTTTTTAGTAACCGTTTATGATTTCATTGTTTGCGTTTTTATGACTAATAAAAATTACATTATTTGCGTTTTTTAGTAACCGTTCATGATTTTATTGTTTGCGTTTTGATTCTTGAAGTTGGATTTTTATATACAAGAGAGAGGAGAAATAAAAGATGGAAGTTTTTTTAAAAAGAAAACAAAAGGACAGACGTTTTTTAGTAACCGTTCATGATTTTATTGTTTGCGTTTTTATGACTAATAAAAATTGCATTATTTGCGTTTTTTAGTAACCGTTCATTATTTTATTGTTTGCGTTTTGATTCTTGAAGTTGGGTTTTTATATACAAGAGAGAGAAGAAATAAAAGATGGAAGTTTTTTTAAGAAGAAAACAAAAGGACTGACGTTTTTTAGTAACCGTTCATGATTTTGTTGTTTGCGTTTTTATGACTAATAAAAATTACATTATTTGCGTTTTTTAGTAACCGTTCATGATTTTATTGTTTGCGTTTTGATTTTTGAAGTTGGGTTTTTATATACAAGAGAGAGAAGAAATAAAAGATGGAAGTTTTTTTAAGAAGAAAATAAAAGGACTGACGTTTTTTAGTAACTGTTCATGATTTTATTGTTTGCGTTTTTATGAGTAATAAAAATTACATTATTTGCGTTTTTTTAGTAACCGTTCATGATTTTATTGTTTGTGTTTTGATTTTTGAAGTTGGGTTTTTATATACAAGAGAGAGAAGAAATAAAAGATGGAGGTTTTTTTAAGAAGAAAACAAAAGGACTGACGTTTTTTAGTAACCGTTCATGATTTTATTGTTTGCGTTTTTATGACTAATAAAAATTACATTATTTGCGTTTTTTGGTAACCGTTCATGATTTTATTGTTTGCGTTTTGATTTTTGAAATTGGGTTTTTATATACAAGAGAGAGAAGAAATAAAAGATGGAAGTTTTTTTAAGAAGAAAACAAAAGGAGTGACGTTTTTTAGTAACCGTTCATGATTTTATTGTTGGCGTGTTTATGGCTAATAAAAATTACATTATTTGCGTTTTTTAGTAACTGTTCATGATTTTGTTGTTTGCGTTTTGATTCTTGAAGTTGGGTTTTTATATACAAGAGAGAGAACAAATAAAAGATGGAAGTTTTTTTAAGAAGAAAACAAAAGGACTGACGTTTTTTAGTAACCGTTCATAATTTTATTGTTTGCGTTTTTATGACTAATAAAAATTACATTATTTGCATTTTTTAGTAACTGTTCATGATTTTATTGTTTTCGTTTTTTTTGACTAAAAATTAAATTATTTAATTAAATTATTTTTTTAATAAAAATTTTAAAAATTAATTAAAATAATTACTTTTAAAATATCTTATCACTATATGACGTATTAACAAAGTACATAATTCAAATAAAATGTATTTTTTATCCAAGAATTCTAATTTTTTAAGTCTGGCATGTAAATCATAATTTAAAAAAAGTTAATTTAATAATTATAATCAATTATTTTTATCACATTCTGCTTTGAAAAAATAATGGTGAATTTTTAAAATTATATTTTTTATTTTTTATAAGTTAATTATGATAAAATCACCTGAATATAATTATCAAATTAATTTAATTTTATTTGTAATATAACCCATTGTGTGTCGTGATCTAATTTAAAAAATGTAGTTATGTTTAAAATGAAATAAAATGACATTGAGATCATATACTTTAAAATGACATCGAGACCAGAACTTTTGTACTTAGTTAGGAGGTCAGTAATTTGAATCTCTCTACTTATATGTGGATTTTATTTTTTGTATATTAATTGATATTTTCTCTTTCACTTTAAGAGTTTCTTTGTAAATTTTTTTTATATTATATTTGAATTTTATGTAGCATAATATTTATATATAAAACAAATTTAAATCATATAATAATTTTTAATAATTTATAAGTAGTTAAATATGAATCTGTAGTGCCAGATAATCCTATGAGAATTTGGGTCGAAGGGAGAGGGTTGAGGTGGGGTGGGATCCACAGAAATCCTCCCAAGAGATACAGGTGATGTCAGCAGAGGTGCCCCTTTTTCCATGGTGAGAAATCATGTGCTCTTTACCATATCTTGAGCAGGTGGGGGTAGTGGTGCAAAGAGATGGCAATTTCTTTTGATTCCCTTTTAAGATTTGCTTCCTATGATGGGCCATCCATGCCCATTCTCACCACAATATGTGCCCCCATCAATGCCCCATTCACCCCATTTATGTCCATTCATTTATCAAATTGAATCACTTTGTTTGGTTTTGATTTTCAAAAAATTTTATTTTTTATATTTTTACTGATTTTTTTTAAAATGGTTTAAATAATTTTAAAATTTTTAGACATACTTAACATAAATACACTTAAAAAGTATAATATTTGTGAAAAAAAACTTTAAAAAAGACACTGAATACCAAAAATACAAAAAAAATATAAAAAATTCAGTATATTTTCATATTTTTGTGTATTTATTAATTTTTAAAAATATTTTTTCATAAGTATTTTACTATTTAGATACATATAAGTAAGGTACATCTAAAAAAGTAAAAAAAAAAATTGCTTAAATTTTAAAAATATTCACTAAAAACAAAAAAAAAAATGAAAAACAAAAAATTTAATTTCTAGAAAACTGAATTCAGAAAATTGAAACCAAACACACTGATTATTATTATTATTATTTTAAATAGATATTATGAAAAATTTAACTCCATCAAATTAGGTACAAAGTTACTTATTTTATGTAGTGGAGTTCAGACTTTGAATGAATTTGAGTCCATCTTCCTGTGATTTCTTTTTTAATAAAATTAATTAAAAGTTAAATTGTGTGACTATGAGGATATGGGATACAAAGTAAAAACTTTTAAATACGAGCTTAGCTCAAGCTTGGAAAATTGATTGAGCTTATTAAATTTTAAAAGGAAAAAATAATTTAAATTAATTTGCATAGTTCTGTTCATTTGCATCCTAAATATTGGTGCAACATTTTAATTGTTGCTTAAGTTGAAAACAATACAATATGAGATTTCTACAATTGTCACATTGTGTCACAATGTGGATGAATGTGACACCTTTGTTGGTTACTTACGGTGTGTTTGGTTGGGGGATTTGGAGAGGAATTTTGGAAAGGGAAATGGAAATTGTAGGAAAAATGTGAATAAATTATGTCTATATTTCACATAGTTTCACACACCTTTTCTCTTTCCTTTTCCAAATTCCTCCCCAAATCCCCCAACCAAACACAGCATTAAAGGCTCAAATTTCACTCTTTAGCTTCTCAATTCTACCCTAACCAATTTAGCCTTTGAGCCATTTGGAAGATAAAAGGGTGAATATAAGATAAATTGAAAATAAGAAACTATCATAGAATTTAAGTGTACAAGTCAAAACTATCATTTTTGTACAGTTTTCGTTTGCATTGAATACATGTCTTACTTGCACTCTATTAAATCCTTCAAAAAAAAAAAAAAAAATTCCCATGGAGTGATAATAATTTAATAACATAGTAAACCCAATATATTAAAATTAAAATTATCTAGATTATAATCATCACATGTAAATGTAATTGAATCACATTCTTCTTTTTGATGGGCATGCAAAAGAAAAAGTTGCCATTCGAAACACCCTTTATCTTTCACATTTTACCTTGTTACTTTTCTCTTTTTATTTTTTGACTCTTCCTTTTCAATATTTTGTTATGAACAAAAGTGAAACTACAACAAAATTCAAATTGTTGGATAAAAATCTATTGAAATGAAAGGTAATACATATTATCGTTATTGACTAATACTACATTTTGGATGACATGAATCAAATAAAAAGAATGAAAATATCAAGAATTCCATTACCAGTAATAAATTAATGTGTCTATGTTATTAAGATGCTTGATTTTGTTACGGATTCATTTTGAAAAAAATGATAAAATTTTAAATATCATGAGCCAATCTATTTAATTATATATAAAAGAAAAACACTTTTAAATGGTTCACATTTCTATATAATGTGAGATCACTATAGAAGAGTTTTGGATCAGAGTTATACTTAATTTGAAAATATGATTCAACTTTAGTAGACAATCAAAATTATCCTTTCATTTCAATCTATTCATAGCATAGAATTCTAGATGCACAAGATCACATTCTCATTAACTTTAGAAAAAATTCATTCAAACAGAACTTGAACACCATAAAGTGAGAAAGTTCATACTATAGTCAAAGATTACTCAACATAAACTATTAGATTGAGATCTTTTCTTTTCCCATTTTTTCATTCAATCAAATGACTTTAAAGTTATTTTTAGTAGGAAAAGTGAATCTATAGTCAATTACTTCTTTTTTTTTATAAAACAGAAAAAATGTGATTTGACTTGACTCTCTAGAAATGTGGTAAATAGGCACATGCCCTATGTCAAAACATGAACCAATGTTTTTGGATGAGAAAGAAAGGACAGCACAATTGCTGCAAAAGGAAGAAAATATAAATACAGGTACAAAATTGAAGCAAGCAAAACAAGTAAGTGGGTCCATACAAGATTCTCTAGCTAGATTCATCAATAGCAAGCCTAACTTTGAAGGTTATGAAACCTAAGATACAAAGGCAAAGGTAATGACATATAAAAATTTATTATAACATTTTAATCTAAAATATTTTTATTATGATTTATAATTTTAATATTATCATTGTCCTATTATTCTAGTATAATTTTTTTTTTTAAAATTTCATGATCACTTCACTATTAGGTTTGGATCTTTAAATAATGGAAAGATCTTTACTAATAAGGCCTCGTTTGAGAATAAATTATTTTAGTAATTTTTTGATTTTTTACGAAAAGATGTGCAGGAAAGTAGAGAGGGTGATGTGACAACTTATAATAACTTTTTGACTTTTTGACTAAAATAGTCACTCCATGACTTTGCTTCACGGGCTCTTTTTTAATTTTCTTACAAATCAAAAATGCAAATACAATTTATATTCTTAGATTTGTTTTGGGAAGTGATTCAAAAGTTAACTTTTTAATTATTTTTTTAAAAAAAGTATAAAAAATTAGTGATGTGATATGACTTAAAAAAAAAATTAAAAAACCAAAAAGTTGGCTTTTAGCCAAGTTCCCAAAAAAGAGTTAGTATTTTTTTCATTTACTGTTGTCAAGTGTACATAAGAAATAGGAAAAAAAAGGTGAAAAAAAGAAGAAGTTGGAGAAGATGAGAAGATAACAACCTATTAAGCATAAGACAATATAAATAGTATCAAACACCTCTTTATCATATTTAAACTCATAACTTGACATCACAAAATGGCAATACACAATCATTATGCTAAAGATCCTGATTGGCGCAACTAGTTTATATATGTCCCAACATGATTATAAGGAAAGTTCAGTTTCTTGTTAATCAAAGGCAAACCCTTTTTCTAGTTTATTTATTCTAAAAGAAGAGAGTTTGAAGAAAAAATATTAAGAAAAATATGTTTAGAAAGGATAAATTATTCATTGTTCTAGGAGTATTACTCTACACCATTTATATTTGGATAAGTGTTCAGTTATTTCTTTAAAAGACACAAATAAGTAGTGAGACTCACTGTTTCAACCAATAATACTTAAGAGTTATTTGACATGATTGATATAAGTGTGCTTATTTAGGTTATAACGACTCTTTATTTTTTTACATATCTTTTTATAAAAAAATTAAAAAATATATTTATTTACATTATACCAAATAGGCCTCGTTTGGGAACATGCTATTTTAGTAACTTTTTGACTTTTTACGAAAAGATGTGCAGAAAAGTAGAGAGGTGATGTGACTAGTTTTAGTTGACTTTTTGACTTTTTGGCTAAAATAGTCAGTCCCCAAACGAACCACCTAAATTTATCCATAGAACAACGAATAATTTCTAGTTTAGAAAGAGTCTGGTGCTTATTTGTCTTTGTTGGAAGCAAAGATTCTCCGACACAACACAATAACTTGTACAACCTGTCACACCTAATCCCCACTCCTGAGATTGCAAAAGCAACTTTTGTGGGGGACATGTAAGCAATTTCCTAAAAACACGATGCTCATCCTTTGTGCTCTCAAATCATTTTTAAAATAAAAATAAAAAACAATTATTTTTTATATATTTATTATTTATTATTACAAAGTATTTTTATAAGAATGAAATAAAATGAATTATCAATTACAACATAAATTATAATTCCGAGAGAGAACTTAAATAAAATTGGACAAATTACACTAACAGTTTCTATAATTTAGGACTTATGTCTCTTTAGTTTTTAACTTTTCAATTGTGATACATTTGATCATAAATTTTGAATTTTGTTTCAAATAAGAACAATCAAAAGTGTTTCCTTTATAAACGATTCATTTCAAGGGTAAAGTCATCATACAACTTATTTTATGTTAGTCAACTTGTTCGTTGTTTGATATGTAATGTTTTTTTTAATGAATAATATTAAAACTTTCTTGGTTATAAAATTCTGTTTGGTTTGGTTTGGTTTGGTTTTCAGAATCTATTTTCAGAACATTTTCTAAGAAACTAAAAATTAAAGAGTAATGTTATGAATCATGAAAAAAAACACGAAATGTTTTATGAAAATTTTTCATCATTTGATTAGTGTATGGTGTTTTATTGTATATGTAATTCAGGGTGCAGAATCTTCATGAGACATTTTATGATATTTTTTTTATGATCCCTAATATTACTCAAAATTAAATTGGTGAAACAAAATTAAAAATATATCATTTTTATATAATTTTATTTTTTGGGAGGGTAGAAATAATTTTTTTGATATTTATTTTCTTTAAATGAGTTTTATTTTTTCAAAATTCAAACATGACGGCAATTTTGATATCATTATTAAACCAATCTATTAAATTAAAAAATCAAAAATTAAAAATATTTCATATATTAAACATATCACACATTAAAAACCTAATAACCATTCATTACATGATAATGATCTAAAAATATTTGTTACCAACAATACAACAATTTATTATATGATAACCATCCAAAATATCAACAAAAAAACCACTCATTATATGATCATCGTCTAAACACATATTAAAAATTAATTTGGTAAAAAAATAAAAATATAAAAGATTTACCATTTTTATATAATTTTATCTTTGGTGGATTGAAATAATTTTTAAATTTTAAAAATAATTTTTTGACATTTATTTTTGTCAAACTAGTTTATATTTTATTGAATTGACGATTTTGCCTTTGAAATGGTGTAACGGTGTCTTTAATTGTCCTTATTTAGAACGAGATTCAAAATTTATGGTCAAATATATCACAATTGAAAGGTCAATGACCAAAGTAACACAAGTCCTAAACTACATGGACTGTTAATCTAATTTGCCTAATAAAATTTGAGTAATACCCCAACCAAATTGGAAAGAATCAAAGGTAATAAAATGTAAAAACTCATCAAAATTGTTTTTTTATATATGGGGCTCCAATAGTTTTGGCATTTTAAAAATAAAATAAAAATTAATGAAATATACTTTTTATGATCAACAATGAAAAATGACTTGATTTGAACGAATACCCAACATTTAATTCCACATTTACTTGAGTATATTGATGATTTACTCAATTTATTTTATAAATTTATGTATATAGATCATTTATGAAAAAAATTCAAATTGATTTGATAACCACTCATATGATTTTATTATCTTCATGTTAAAAATAAAAGTATATACAATTTATTTAAAAAATTATATTGTTGTATACTTTTTTGAAATAAAAAATAATACAATTAGGTGGAGACAATTATTAAATTAATTTAATTTTTTAAAAATAATGAAGTGGGATCTAAAGTAGACCCACAAAACAAATTGGACCATTAGTCTGCTTTCATGAACTACACTTCGTTTGGGAGGTTGGTTGACATGTTGATTTTTTTGCTTTTTGACCTAAGGTGTCGCTTGGCAATTATATGTTTTAATTAAAAAGTTAAAAAGTTATTATAAATTATCATATCACTCTCTATTTTTCTGCACATCTTTTTGTAGAAAGTTAAAAAGTTACTAAAATAGTTTGTTCCTAAACGAGGCCAGTCTAGGGCTAAAAAGTTCGTTTGAGTTGGTTTTTTTGACTTTTGTGAAAGAAAAAATGAAATGATTATAATTTACATGTGACATTTTGTTTTATTGATTTTTTTATCTTATTTTTTTTTAAAAAACTAATTTAGCAAGAAAATTAAAAAAGCCCACAGACCAAAAGAATTGATGGTATATACCAATTTTGTCCTAATTTATAAGTAATAGCAGTGACAAAATTGTTTGATTGGATTGTGCATTGTTTCAAGGGGAAATAATAATTTATTATAATTTTTTTAAATAAAAATTATAAGTCAGTGAAATTTTTTATCAATATCAATAATTTAAATCTTAAATTATTTCATGAATTTGTAATTTTTTTTCTAAAAATATCACTAAATAGTAATTTCTTCTTGTTTCCATTACCCAAATGAACATTGAGTGTTCACAATTTAATTAGAGATATTGTGCACTTGGCGTAAAATATGTATCGGCTTGTTTTGCTATGTTTTATTACGATTTGAATGTAGCAAATCATAAGGTTTCACTCACACAAATAATAACCAATGGAATCTTTCATGTATACACAAAAAAATAAAAAAAAAATAAAACAAACTTTATCATTGAAAGTTGTTTTCAGTCACCTTTCAGAGTTTAAATGGAAAGGAACTTCTGAAATGGACTACCAAACTTGGATAAATGTTTTTAACCAACTAGTTGGTGCCAATTTTTTTTTCTTTCTTTTTTCTGTTGTATTACTAGTGCAACCAAAACCAATTATGAAATCAATTTAGATGGATAACCAATTGGGACTAGCTTAGTTGTTTAAAATTATTGCACCTCATTAAGAAGTCAATGGTTCAAGTTTTACTATCAGCAATGCTAGGTATCATGAAATTTTTTTTATGAAAGCTTTGTGACCCTTGGATTACAATTAGAATAAAGCACCACACACTAATCAAGGTAGTCCAAGGATCATAAATTTTTCACGATCATTTTCATGACAAAATTTTTATGATCCCTAACTTTTCCCATATACAGCCAAAATTCTTTCCCTCCATAAGTTAACGCCTCTGATATACCCACCCCAAAAAAAACAAAAAAAAAAAAAACTCAATTGTCCTAGTAATTCAAGTGATCCTTTTGATTGTTTGATTCTTTGTTTTCTAAGATATTTGCTTTCAAAGTTAGAGGAATCTTTCTTTTTTAAATTTACGAAAAAAAAAGAAATTCAAAAATGTTTTGAAAACAACAAAGGAACTTCTTGAAAATGCTTAAGCAACATCTCCAAAATTTACTAAAAAAATTTTCTTTTAATAGTTTTTTTTCTTTAAGCCATTTCCAATTCTAGTACATGTAACTATTCGTCCTATTTTTCAAAAGTATGGAGTTGCAGAAATAATAGAACAACTTCACCGTTGAGCCAAGTACCACCTCATGAATTACAAGTTATGATGCAAAATGTTCAAAACCAATAGCATAATTTAAGGCACATTCACTATTTTCACTCATAACTTCAAATACATCACTGTTACATCATTTGGATTGGTCTTTCTGTATAAAAATTATATTTGTAAATCATTTTCTTAAATTGAATCAATTGATATACTTACTACCTTTCCATCTTTGGACAAAAGCATCAAGCCATGCACCAGTTAGATTGTAGTAATTCTCTGTCTACTCCATGGGGACCTTACATGTTATCACCTCCAAAATTTCATGATCACTTATATGACCCTACCAATGTTTTGAAAGACATTCAGTTATTCATGGACCTATAAATCTCTCTCAGGATCTTGTCCCATTATTATCAGTACTATTATTGTATTATTGGAGACAATTCAAAATTCATTTGTCGGATTACACGAATAATCAAAATTTGGAGATTATATAGTGTCGGAAATAATTTATAACTTGTTAGTGAGATCTTTGTACGTTTACACGGATAATTTGCAGAAACAAAAGGGATTTATGTTCTAGAGAGAGAGAGAGAGGGGGGGGGGGGGAATTAAAACAAGTAGCATAAGCATGCATGTGTTGTATACAATTGTTCAAGAATCATGTTTGATATTCAAATTTATGGAAATAATTTGAAAAATTATTGATTCAAATGTGGTGTACTTGAATTATGCCACATGATAAAATTAGAAGTGTCACAATGCTTTAAGTAACTAAGAAAAGAAACTTAACCAAAACAGACCACCTCATATGATTAGCACATTAGTTTTAAGATTGTAACTAAATATAAAAAAATTATTTTTTTACGAAATAAAACATTTTCCACAAAACAGAACATTTTAAAAAAAAAAAATTTCTGCCAAAACAGAGCATAATTTGAACCATTCTCTGGTTGATAACTGAGTGGCCATTTTCCAGTTTTCATGTCATGGACTTGAAAAAAAGATCCTCCATCATTATTTTTACAAATGAAGACAATTTTTCACTGAGAAAAAGCTACAATTGAAGGTTGTGAATGTATGTGTTTGGATTGGTATAATGGCAATGAGTATCAACTGATAGAAAGTTGGAGGTGAGGCATCTCATCATGATCACATGGTTTGTCCACATATAATATAATAGCATAATATATATATATATATATATTTGACAGGTACAATACTGGTTAACTTTGGCTTTTAATTTGCATTATGGTCCCCCCCCCCCCACTGTCTCAAGATTTGTTGCTTCTTGGTCCCCCACTTCCCCCTTCACATATATATTTGATTTATTTCAATCCAAAAAGGGCTTCTACATTTGGTTTTGGGGAACACACTTTCGTTTGCTCAGTGATTATTATTATTATTATTGGTAGATTATCGATTATTTAAAAGCTTAAACTATTAAGAAATAAGTTCAATAATATATATCAATTTAACACTTTCTTTTATGTATGAGACGGTCACACTTAAAAACACAAAACATAATATAGTACACAATGATAGAGATAATATGAGGACGAAACTTGAATCTAAAATCTTTCATAAATGAGAATTTTGATACTAAATTAAATTATTAATTTCCCCAAAACTTAAGATATTAGAAAATGAGTCCAATGATATGCCTGAAATTAACTATTATTATTATTATTTTTTATATCTCTAGTAAACTATTATCAAGTGTTAATATTACATCCATACTTATCTCGTGTTTAGCAAAAGTAGTGTTTGATTTTAGGGTTAAATAAAATATTGGTATTCAAAATATGGGTTTTGTGTTATTTTAGTTTTCGATACTTCAATTGTATCAATTTGTATTTAAATGGTCTCCAGTGTCATTTCCAACCAAATTTTATATAATGCAAGTAGAGGTATTTTTGTCAAATTTGAACAAACGTTGAATGGGAATTTAGACCAAAACGGCACTAGGACCGTGTAAATATAAATCGGATACGTTAGACACTAAATTTATACAACTGAGATATCAGGCATCAAAATTAAACAAAACTCATATTTTGGAGACTAACAATGTATTTAACACTGGATTTTAGAAAATAATTAACGTCACTAATTGTAATATATTTATGAACTATATATGAATATATATCAATGATAATACTCTTTTCAAATATTTCAAACTCATTAGTGACTTTTTAAATTTTGGTCAAATGATTATCCCAAACCATCACCAGTATTAAAATCAATGGATGCATAGATTAAAGCCCATAAACTATTTCTTGCACTTCCAATCTGCAAAATAGATCTTTAGTTTTGGTTCTCTGATGTTTTTTTTTATAATATCTTATTTCTTCATAAAAATTATTGGTCCAAATGCACATTGAAAAAGAATAAATTGTAAATGTCATCCATGACATTAGTGTGGGGAAAAAAAATAAAGAAGATATGAGTTGACTTTTGCCCTGGAAGAGTATAAAAGTCAGCGATTACTTTAATCAGTGCTTGTGTTATGCTTAATTCTTTAGACATTGTTAAATAAATCTATAGTACAAAAGAAGTAAGCATAACAATTATTTTGGTATTTGACTCACAACAAATGCTATTAGGTCATTGTCAACTAAATGACATTATTGATTTGATAATTTTTTCTTATGAAGTGGACAGATGTGGGGGATCAGATTCTGTTTACGACGATTAATCTTCAAAATTTGTGACGCTAATTTAAAATTTAAATCTAATCCTTTTATTGCATATGAACACCGTTTTACTTTTCAAACCATACTTTTTTAGTATTTGACTCCACAACTAATGTTATTAGGTCATTGTCAACCAAAATGATAATATTGATTTGATCAAATATTTTTAGGAAGTGGACAAATATGGAGGACCAGACTCCATTATTGCGATTAATCTTTGAAATTGTGATATTAATCTAAAGGGTAATTAACCTATGAACATCATTTACTTGTTAAACGATTATTTGTGTTCACATATTATAACAAAGTTATGTCATTATTTAGAAGTAAATACAAAAATACATAGAAAAATTATTTGGATTTATTTGAGGAAAGAAAATGCAAAGTATCAAGATTATATAAATAATGAAGGGTGTGAGCAAGATTTTAAATGCCAGTTGATAGGTATTTTGATTTTGGACTTTCATCGTTTGGCATCCAACTAAAAATTCACAATTTTTTTTTTCAAATTTTTTTTTTTATTTAAAATTTGTGTCAAAATTTTATACTTTTGCAGTCCATCTAATGTAGAAGAATCTAAAAAGTAAAAAAGAAAAAAAGAAAAAAATCCCAAAGAAGCCAAGTGTTTTTTATTTTTGTAGATTTAAATTTATTTTTATTTTATTATTATTTTTTTTTTTAATAACTTTTCTAGTTTGTCTAGTCAAGTAAAACCTAAAAGTATAAATATTTTTGAAAAAAATTCAGTAAAAACGAAAAAAAGTCAATCCCAAAGCACCTACTACCGATATTCACCGATAATATATTAGTTGATATTATTCAATATCAATATATGACTGTATCACTAATA
The DNA here is from genome assembly GCA_036172215.1 of Camellia granthamiana. NCBI lineage: Eukaryota > Viridiplantae > Streptophyta > Magnoliopsida > Ericales > Theaceae > Camellia > Camellia granthamiana. The sequence goes on from CM069912.1 coordinate 13,688,032, forward strand.
CTGATACATATTTCGATATTATTATTTAAAACAATAGGCGTGAAAATAAGAAAAAGGAAAAAAAATAAAAAATAAAAGGAGGAGTTGGACAAAATAAAATTTAGTGAGCAGGTGCAACTGATCAGATTATGATTAAACTAATCTTGTAAGAACTAGGTACATTGAACCCTCCACCAAGGCTAATAGTTTTAATAGATTTGGCTGTACTTTAGGATCTCATTGAATTGAATAATAAAGGTGGTAGTTTCAGTATTCAACAGACTTGAATTAACAAACACTTGTATGGATATAATAGACAGGTCATGCTAAACCACATGGTAAAATTAAAAAAAAATACAAAAATACAAAACAAATTTTAATAACATGCCATTGTAAAACTTGAGATAAACCATTAGAATTCATGTAACAAAAGGTGTTTATTAAATCTTATGTTATCCAAAACTAGTTTAACACCACCACTATTTTTAACTCAATTGGTTTGAGCTTGTTGAGTAATGGAATAGACTTGAAATCCACAAGATCGAGGGTGATCTATTAGTCTGTGAAAAAATTGGTAGAACCGGACTGACCACCCCAAACCGATTGAAGTTTCGGTTTTTGGTGGGTTTTTTTATAAAGTACAATTTGTTTCAATTTAAAAAAAAATTTATACTAATATGATCGAATCAATTGAAATATTATATTTAAATACCTTTCATATTCTATCTTTTTAAGCATTAGAAGACAAGTGACAAATGTTTATGTTTTGTAATAAAGAATCCCCCATCATCTCTCTTCATTTATTCCCAATGTCAAATTTTTGTAAAACCTTTAAAATTTCATGTGAATCCCTTGTTTATACCAAACTGTAATATGTGGTCGGTTTCAGTTTCTCAATGAACAAAACTGAAGGATTTGTTTTAGTGTTAAATTTTTTCTCCACTTCAACTGACCCAAACCACTTATGCCCTGTAGACCTCTTCAATTTGTTGTTATATATTTTGGAGAATGTATGGAAAGAAAGCCCAAGAAAGTGTGGGAAAGTCGGGAGAAAAAGAGGAAATTCACAAATATTTCTCAATAAACAGTGTAGTAGTTAAGTTTGTCTGAATTATGGTTGATAATTTTACAAATGATTGCATTAAGAAAGAAAAAAATAAAATAAAAAACAATTATATTAACTTGACTTGCAAAACAATCATGGGTAGGTCAACCCTCTATGAAATGTAAAAATAAATCTATGAACACAGGAATCATGAGTATATGTGGGGGGCCTCATTTCATTTCATATGAAAGACCTATAACAAAATATGCTATTCAAGGTTTGTGTATTACTATGCTAAAAAAAAGGTTTGTATATTAGTCATAAAGTTTGGAATTCAATTATAAAGTTTATATAAATTTATCAAAGAATTTACCAAGTCTACTTCATTTCTATGTAAATTGTTATAAAGTCTATCACAAACTTTTATGATAAAATTGCAGTGGTCAGTATACATGTAGTTTTGCTCATGTAATTATCCATTTCACCTTGGGAGGACTTGTTAAAAATTTTGTAATCATTGATTTCTCAAAAAATAAAACGGCCAAGACGGCTATGTCATATTACAAATTAGTTTAATACTTGTTTTTAATGTTTAGTGGGAGGTACAACCATCAAATTATGATACTCTTTTTTAGGGCAAAGTACATATATCCCGTTTAGCAAAATTACAGATACTCTTGAGGTTTGAGAAATTACAGATACCCCCTGAAGGTACTATTTGCATAACAAATTAGGGGGCAAATTGTTATGAAAATATAAACCTCAGGAGACAATTTGTTATAAAAATATAAACTTCAGGGAGGTATCTGTAATTTTCGAAACCTCAGGGGATATCTGTAATTTAGCTAAATCTCGAGGGAGGTATATGTAATTTGCCCTTTTTTTTATATAATGATTTATGAGCAAATACATACACTACACAAAACACAATCATCAAAGACATCAATTTAAGAATTGCCCACTTGCAAAGATCTTATTTGAGATCATACAAATCAAGAAAAATGTTATTTATGTATATCTCAAACCAACTAAATCCAGTTGTTAAGTCATTGATGCATCTTTGTAATGGACAAACCGTGAAAGCCAATAAAAAATGGAATTAGAATAATCATAAAAGAGTACTCTAATACCACTTGCGGAGGTCGAAAATTTGCCAAAACAATGCATACCATTGTTCGTAACAAAAGCTCAAAAGTGCTTTCTGTGGGATTTGAGATGGTAATCTAAAAGTAACAGTATATTTAATTGATTGATGGTAATTCAATAAGGAGTCTACTTCGGATTAGATTAGTCGGTGAAAATTTTAATTTTTTTCCCTAAGAAACTGTCAAATTTTGGGTCCGTTTGAGGCATGGGAAGAAGATTTGAACTCTTAAGTACTGTTTTAAACTTGTGCCAACAAAAAAAAGGTAAACTAAACCAAGATTGGAGTTATTAATAGTGCCTTTTAGGAAGATATTAAGTAGTTTCGAGTATTGCCGTGACATGTGTATAACTAATAAGGTTCATACAAGGAAATAAATAGTGTTGATTTTATCTTTCACTCATTTAATTAAAATAGGTAAAGTCCGCTCTAATATTTCATAAATACTGTTTTTATCGATTTGAGAACACCAAAGTTAATGAACTGAATCAAAAAAATCAAGACTAATGAATAATTAGATGTTTACAAGAAAAAAAACCCATATTTAACCCTTTGTGAAAACCCAATCTACTTTTTTTTTTTTTTTTGGGTGTGTGTGGGGCTTTTTTTCTTCTTCTTTTTAAAAAATTGAACTTATGGCACAAATTTAAATGGGATGGTCCCAATCTCATAATCCAAGGAAGGGATTTGCTCTTAAAAAGAACGGGATTGTGGGTCAGGTCTATGCTTTTTTTTTCTTTTTTTTTTTTTGGTTAGAATTTTAAAATTTTTTAAAAAAACACTGATGCATATAATAATTTTAAAAAAATTTTGTGAGAAAATTGATTTTATAAAAAATTTAGATTAAATAAAAAAATCAAATTGCTCTCTATAATTCTGAAAATTACATTCAGGTAATTTTATTATTATATAAGAGAGTAGTTAGAAATTTTATTTTTTCTACTAATTTTGGTAAATAAAAAACTCTTTTAATGGAGTATTTGTAATTTTTAAAACCATAGAAAACAATTTATAATTTAAACAAATCTTAAGAGATATATTTATAATTTATTCTTAAATTTTTTTATTAAATTCTGTGAATAAAAAAAAAGTGATTTTATTTGTCATAACAAAGTTTTCAGTTGTCTTTCCCACCTCACTCGACCACAACCCATCACCACCCATTACTACTGCTGGCGACTCTTCACGTTTGACCATAGGCATCAGTGACTCATTTTGACCACAATTGTCAGTAAGAGTGTGCGCGATGCCATTAAACTTTGACCACAATTATCAGTAAGAGTGTGTGCGATGCGATTCAAAAAGTTTAAGAGAAATTATAAACCATATCTGATGAATCCCTACCTCCAACCACCGCTGACGGCCTCAAAAAACCACCTCCAACAAATCCTCCCTCTGTAACAATTCCTTGAATATATCATTAAATCATAGGTGGTCAAATGCATTCATGTTTAATAACCATGATATAGGATGCTTCGCCATGTTATACACTGTTTCCTCCATATACTTTGGTGCTGTAGACACAAACACACAGTGACGGGGTTAGAAAATTAAATTAAATGGGGTACTTATTAATTACAATATTAAAAATTTTTACAAAAATATTTCATACAAGTTTTTACGATTGATTTCAAGAAATATCAAAAAAATAATGTTATTTATAATTAGTGTATCATGTACAATATAGAAAAATATAGATATAAGTCTTAAAATAAAGGAAAATTTATCCATAAATCCTATTTTCTGAAAAGTTGAACCATTTAGTCCTACAAGTTTTCTTATGTACCATTTAGTCCCATTTTATTTTGGTAATGTTTTATTGAATTTTCATTATTTTACAGGTTACAATAGTACCCCTTTTATGGAATGTTTGTTTCCTAAAATTCTGTAACATTATAAAAATTAGTCCTTTTTTTACATCACAACATCATCAAACATCTGGGCCATGATCAACATCATCAACATTAGTTCCATCATCAACATCAGCGACATCCACCACCACCGTATCCACCCTCATGATGACCACCACCACCGCCCACTCTTCAAATCAATCTGCAACATTCGATAAAAATCGAACAAGCAACGAACTCCCTCAATTCGAACCTCGACCACCGATTTCCCTTCCACGAACCCTGATCGAAGCGAATCGACGACTTCTGGAGCGAAATCAACCCACGATCCCTAAAAGAGAAAAAAAAGTTAAATCTAAAGAAATCTGTCATTGGAGAGAGAGAGAGAGTGCAAAGTCGAGTTCATCCAACCAAACTTGGTCTGCCGACTATATTTTCTCACTCTATATCTATTCGCGTGTAGATATATGTATGTATGTATGTATGTATGTATGTATATCATGCACTTTGATGCTATGAGCTCTCGATGAATTCGAGCCCTAGTTGATCTCTCACACTCAACTCTCTCATCCCCTGTGGGATTTACAGCAACAGAACACAGGTTCGATTGATTTCTGTATGGGTAGTTTTATGTGTGTGTAGTCAATTTTCGATTGACTTCTAATTGATTTATTTAACAATTGTGATTTGGGATTTTTAGGGTTTTGATTGTTGAGCAAGATCAAGAAACCAGATTTTCTTGATGATGATGACGATGATGATTATGATGAATTTGGAGGAACCCTAACCCTAACAGTATCTACAACGTCCCTCTCGTTAAACATCAGCGTCGCTTTCGAATTCGATTTCGAATTCATGAGTTTTGGTTATGAGATATGGCACTGTACAATGAGAAGCTCTGGAACAAACACGCGAAGCAATTCACACATGTGATCTGGATAATGGGAGTCTGAAGAACAGTGTTTGATGTTCGATTAGGCCCTGATGTTTGATGTTTGATAGTGGAGATGTTCAATGTTTGAAGAACAATGTTTGATGTTCGATTAGGCCTTGAAATTTAATTTTTTTGTTGATGTTGTTGGTCCGGAATGTTTGATGTTCATATGTTGATCATTAATGTTGGTGATATTTGATGTTTGATGATGTTTTGTTAATGTTTGATGTTGTTGATGTTTTTGTTTGATGTTGTTGATGTTTTTTTGTTGATGTTGTTGGTCCGGAATGTTTGATGTTCATATGTTGATGATTAATGTTGGTGATGTTTGATGTTTGATGATGATTAATGTTGTTGATTTTTTGTCAATGTTTGAAGAACAATGTTTGATGTTCGATTAGGCCCTGAAAATTATCTTCCGATGTACCCAAAAAAAAAAAAAAATTAGGCCTTGAAATTCAATTTTTTTGTTGATGTTGTTAGTCTGGAATGTTTGATGTTCATATGTTGATGATTAATGTTGGTGATGCTTGATGTTTGATGATGTTTTGTTAATGTTTGATGTTGTTGATGTTTTTGTTTGATATATATGCCCTCTATGGTCAATTTCCCTATAATGGGACCTTTCAGTCTATAAGAAAACTTTTAGGACTAAACAGTGTATAAGTTGTTAATTTAGGATTTATTAGTGCATCACCCTAAAATAAATTATATAATGATAAATTATTTTTTTATATAAAATTTGATTAAAAATTCAATATAATGGTAATACCACTTCATTATTAGCATGTGATATTATCAACTAATAGTAAATAAACACATAGAGAGTGAACCTCACATGTCAAATGTAACTAACAATCCAATAAATTTCTTATCTTTATAGTGAGATTATTTATACTTGCATGTCAATAATAATGACATCACCATTACATTCAAAATTTTTCATAAAATTTTCATAGATAATATGGTTTACAGTAGTCTTTTCATTTTCAATTAAAACAACCGTTATTGTTCTCATAATTTTTAAAATATCATTGACATTTCACTCTAATAATATTTTTGTAATTTTTTTATTTAAAATATTTTTTTATATTTGCAAAAAAAAAAAAAAAAAACCCAAAATTCAGGGGGGTTACGTGACCTCCCTGGTCCCTTCTTCCCTCCGTCACTGCAAATATATATATACACTAGTGTTTCACTCGTGCTATGAATGAATTGTGTTTACAATTATTTGTTTATGTGTGAATTGTGATTTTTATTTTTATTTTTTTTTTGCACACAGAAAAATAAATATAACAAATGTAGCATATCTTTAATCAATCATTTTATGTTTGCTTTTATTTAAAATTTAAAAATAATGTATGGGCAAAATTTATAACTAAATTAAGGAAAAATTTATTCCTAACGACATTTTTTTTTTACTTCTATATAAATACTTTAAAAATAAACCTGGAAAGATAGTCAATATAATATTATACATTAAGTAAAAAAATGTAGTTAATAATTATGTTTACATAAATTTACTATAGTTTTAATTTCAAATTAAAAAAAGTATAATTATAAAGCATTTTATTTAGCTAGTACCAAATAGAATTTTTTTTAGCAAAAAGAAAAGTTATAAACTTTTGTTGCAAAGTTTCAAATGTCTATTGTTAAACATTCTATTCTACTTGCTTGTTTGCTTTGGGAGTTTTGATCTTTGATTTTTACTCCACATTCATCATATTATTTTATTTATTTTTCTTATTCTTACTTGATTTTCGTATGATACTTCTTTTATAGTGCATCTCTGAGTCTATTAGTGGAAATATCATACACTTAAAATGCACAAAATTACAATATATATAAAAAAAGTAAGTAATTATCAAAAACTAAAACTACTTTAAGAAAAGAAGAAGAAATTGTTTGAAATAGAAAATGATTTATTTATTTATTTATTAATTTTTAAAAATAAACTTTTTAAAGAAAACAAAGAACTATATAAAAAAAAAATACAGAAACCAAACATAAAATATAATATAAAAAATAAATGAATTATAGGATTTTCAAGAGGTGAGACTCACAAACAAATTTTTGTAAAATCTTGTTTATTCATATACTTTTTGTGTATATTTTTTGTACTTCTAATCTTGAGAATGACATTGAAATAGTCTGCACTTCTTGCATCAGGTTCATCTAATAGCTTTAGCAAATACAGATGTAATAAATTTCACAATACAAAACACAAACAATTGTGAGATAAAGTATCTAAAAAAAAATGAAAGTAACATTCAATGATGATATTGAAACACACCTGACGTTTTAATTAAAGGTATAACCAGATAAATCGTCATAGAAGGGAAAGACAACTTTTATTTTTCATCACAACAATTACATAACTCAATATATAATTTTAATGTCTCTCACTCTTCCACACGTCTAATTCTCTATCAATATTAAGATAAATGCATGAAAAAGAAGAAGAAGGAACATTTGAGAAGACAAAAAGAAGTGGTTTGAGATCTTTCAATTGCTGAATTCTATTAATTAGTAGTTATTAGGCTTCAATGGTCGGGTTTCTAATATTTCTTAGCCATTAAAATTAAGTTCTTTGGCTTCATCTATATTCACTTGATAATTTGAGAGTGAACACGTGTCAAGCCTTTACACAAACACTTGGCACATTTTTTGAGCATTATTAATGAAATGAACAATGTAATTTTTTTTTTTTTGCAATTGCAATATGCTATTTTTTTAATAAGAATTTATATTTGTTTTAGATATTTTTTTAATATATAAATTATTTTTTTTAGATTTTTTATAAAAATAATTTAATAATCCTATCACTAACCATAGTGTATGGGAGAAGTTGAAAAGCGCGGTAGTAAGTATGAGAGAAGTCAAGAAGACTTGTAGGTTGGGAGAAGTCAATAAATGCTGAGATTTTGTTTTTCTAAATCAAAAAATTAAAAAATTAAAATTAAAATTAAAATATTAGAGCTCTCACAAAACTTATAGGTTAAAAACTTCCGCTACTTTATACAATATATAGATTTGCCAGCTTATACTTTTAAATTTCTTGTTTTTGTTCATCTCTAACAATGCTGCATTAGTTTATCTTTTTCCAACTTATGTAAAGAATATTTTTATGAAAAATGACTGGTAGCTCGAAATTGTGGCTCGATTTTGGCTCGACAGCCCAAAACGACGTCGTTTTGGGCTGTCTTTTTTTTTTTTTTTTTTTTTCTTCTTCTTCTTCGTCATGTTGGTCTGAAACAGAGGGAGAGGAGAGGGAGAGAGAGAGAGAGGGAGAGGGAGAGAGAGAGAGAGAGAGAGAGAGAGAGGAGGCAAGTCGTTCGTCGTAGCCCTCCGCCTGCCGTCGCAGCCCTCCGCCGTCGCCTCTGCCCAATCGTCGCAGCCCCGCATCTGCCGATCGTCGTCGCAGTCTCTGCCTCGCAGCCCCCGCCCCCCGCCCCTCCTCCGCCTCCACCCCGATATGTTGGCCCCCTCCAGTCCCTCCTCCGCCCCTCCTCCAGCCTCTCCCTCCTCGTCCTTCTCTCTCACTTTTTCAAGCCAATTTCGAGCCAAAAATCTCGAGCTACCAATCGCGATTGTATTTTTATTTTTTTTAGCATCTCGGTTCATGCACCAAAATGTTGTTTGGGGTTTCATATCTGTTGAGATATCAATAGTACAACTGCTAGTGATTATTTATTAATGACAAATGAGAACAAGTAATATTTTTTTTTGAGACAAAGGGCACTATTCATTGTGATTCTTCGAGAGAATTATGTGCAAACAAAATATCCATACTAAAAAAAAAAAAAAAAACTTATTTTAAAATGATATGATAGTAGTGTTTTTGTAATAATGATTCAAAATAGTGGGCATTTTTATTTGAAATAATAAAAATTCTATTTGTAAAGCTATGAAAATGAAAAAATGTAAAGAAATGAACCCAAAAAAAAAAAAAAAAAAAAAAAATGTGGCCCAAATTTAAATTTGAACCAAATTTAAATTTGAACCATATACTATTTATTTTTAAGATTTTTTTATTTTTATTTTAAATTTTAATGCTAACCCACTCCAATAGGAAATAATGTGCCCTTGAGGAGGGCCTCGGTGGGCATATGTGGTGGGTCTCCCTGTGAGATCTCATGGGGTCACTGTAGTTTGTCCCCATGAGCTTTTCTTGGTTTGGAGACACATGTATGGATTATTTGAAAGATTTGTACCCCAACTTTAGCATATTATAAAATTCTTTTTTGATCGAATATTATAAAACTTCTTAAATAACCAACAAACGAACATAAAATTTTAAAAATAATTCAAAAGTTCAAAGCCTAGAAAAAAATAATTCTTTAATTTTTCAAAATTATATAACTTTATATCATATACATATTTACATATTAGTGTGCATAGTACATATATATGTATATAGTTTTTATACTTAAAATAAAAAATATACTTTTAAGAAAGAAAATACACCTACCTGGACTTGAATTTGTGATATGTTGGATAAGTAATAAAATTTTGATCCAACTAAACTACAAATTTATTAATATTTATTTTTTAAAATTTATTTATATATAAAATGTGAGTTTATTGGGCCGGCTTAAGATTGTAACATCATTTTAGAACTAGACTTTGAATGGAATTAGTGGTCCCAATATCAGGATGGGCTGGGCCAGACTAGTGCATGGCAATCTTATTTTTTTTGGGGAGTCACGGGCCAATCCTTTGGACCAGACTTAATTTCTTAGAAGTCCTGACTCTAAATAATTTAGCACATCTTCTATTTTTACCCCTTACATTTAGTTGAGTGATTTTATTCTAAACCCAAACACATCCCTATCTCTATTTCTCTCTCTTCTCTCTTTCTCTCACTCTCATATTTCTCATTGGCACACCATCTCCTCCTTCTCCATCACCAGATATGTTGCTCGACTCAACCACACTCGCCTCAATCACCATCGTCCTTCTCTCTCGTTGCCATCATCCCTGCTCCTCCCCTATCATTCATCTGATAGTTTCAACACTGCAATCCTCCATCATCGATCTACCATCTTCGACATCATCGTTGCCACCATCTTCCTCCATCATCGGTTTGGGATGCAAAGCATCCAATCAGTGCATTGAAAGGTGTTGTTGATCTTCTACAGAAGAGTAACCGATCTGGTAAATTTGTTACTTAATTTATGAATGATAAATTTGTTGCTTAATTTAGTGATAAATTTGTTACTTAATTTATGAATGATAAATTCGTTACTTAATTTGTTACTTAATTCAATGATAAATTTGTTGTGATGCCCTTTTCTCTCTCAAATCAAGTTTGCTATTTGTAAATTTTTTAACAAATTCAACAGTGATAAATTTATCACTGCAACTTTAGTTGAGATTTGTTACATGATAAATTTATCATTGAATTAGATTTTTGATTCTTTGGCTTGATTTGTGTAGCGTAAAATGATGAGAATTATTCTCTAGTAATGGCTTCTCATCTCTCTCCTTCATTCTCTTCATTTTTTTTTCCTCTTTTTCTCTTATCGCCACCAGATCTGAGGAGGTGGTTGCGGTGGTGATGTGTTGGAGATGAAAAATGGCCAAAAAAAATATTGTCGGAGGTTTGTAATTTGAAGTTCAAAAATAAAACGGGAAACAGGACTTGCTGGTGCATGAGATAGAAATTTAGGACCTAATAGGTAATAGATTCAATTATTGGGACTAGCTGGTAAAAAACTCTATTTTTTTGCCTAGGCCCGGCCCAATCCATGCCCAACCCTAAGCCCAAACCAAAAACTGTTTCAGTTCAACTACATTCATTATATTATTCTACAATAATGAGGATGATAATGATGCTTATAAGAAATTAATAAAAGTATCTGAGATGGAGATTTATGATCTGGATTGGGCCGTGGTAATGGCCGGGCAGATTTGGGCCGAACACAGTTGGGCCGTGGTAGCATGGGCCCGTCCGGAAAGGTTTTGCTCGGTTAAGGCAAGGCATGGTTGGACCGAGCTACTTGGCTTTAGGGTGCAGAAACCGGTCGAGTGATGGTTCGGCCGAGATGTCCGCTGCCTCATTGTGTTCCATGGTTCGTGGGTTAGCCTGGCAGGAAGGCCGACGGCTAACCAACATGAGCTGTCCCGAGCTCGGCTATGCCAGAATGCAACCGAGCTCGGTCGTCATTGAGCTTGGCGAGCGGAGCGCTCTGGCTAGCAATACAGCACGGCCTTTGGTAGCCGAGATGCTGCAGCCCGGCTGCCGAGCTCCCAGTAGTGTGGGCTGGTAGTTTGGTTAGGTGATGTTCAGCTAGATTTACGCTGACAGATGGGATAGCAACACCACGTGTCGAGAGACTAATGTGAGTAGATTTGGGGCGCAGAAGGTATATAAGCGAGTCTGCGCCCCTCATGCTGAGACAGATGAACATTTGGTGAGATAAACACTCAACACTCTCCTTTCTCTCTATTTATCCCCGAGTGTGTGTTCTAACTTGATCGTCGGAGGGGTTTTCCGGCCACACACCGCCGGGTAGTTCACCGCCATTGTGCTTGCAGGTCGATCGGACTGACAGGAGCTTGGAAGAAAAGAGTACGAGCTCGCTTGAATATTTGTCCCTCGTACAATTGGCGCCGTCTGTGGGAAACTTGACAGACAAAACCTTGTCTTCCAGACTCATCTGATCGCCGTCCATGGCGAACAACGACGAGATTCTGTTGTCTGCCATCGACGGAGTTACCCCGGAGTCAGGCCGACGGAGAGAAGGACATCCCGCCATTCCTCCAATGGCGGACCTGGAGACATCCCCAGGAGGACACTCAAGAGACGCGCAAGATAAGCGCGGAAGAAGCTTTGGTCATTCTCGGAGTCCAGACGGTCATCGGCGGCAGAGAGAATCACACGCCAGATGACTAGAACACAAGCTAAGGGACCAAGACGCCGTCATCCAGAGAATGGCGGCGGAGATGGAGGATCTCAAGTGGCATGTTAAAGGGAAGAGTGTAGCTGGAGTGGGAGACCACAATGAGCGCACCCAACCCCGCCGTTCATGCAGTCAGAGCTAGCGGCATACTCTGTCCATCTCAATCACCAGAAGTTATAAGGTTGGAGATTCCGACATGCATGTACAGAGGACCAGCGCGCAAGACAGCACCTATCAACCCTCACGTCCGGCGATGACGTCGAGGTATTCCTATTCCGCTTGCTCGGAGGACTTGCGGGTAGTCTTGAAGGAACGGGCTCGTCGGCGGGAAGCTCAGAGAGTGCCGGCATTCCAGCGGCCATCCTATGGGGGACACGCCAGTGAAGAGGTCGGAATGCCTCCACCCCGCCTAGCTGCGCCTCCTCTTTTAGACACAGACTTGGCGAGGCTGAGCGCCACTCCTTTCTCCTTGGAAATAGAAACAACACCGCTTCCGACGGGCTTCCACCAGCCAAAGTTCTCGCTCTACGACGGAAAAACCGATCCATATATGCATGTAAACCACTTCCGATAGGTCATGGCCGGACATAGGCGAAACGAAGCTCTTATGTGTCTTATTTTCCCGTCAAGTTTGGGCGAGCTGGGCTTGAAATGGTTTGAGAGGCTGTTAGAGTGGAGCATAGAAAGGTGGCATAAGTTGGTGGAAGCCTTTGTGGCGCGCTTGAAAACCAACACTAAGACGCTGAAGGAAGTTGACCACCTTCTCAGTGTCAAGATGGAGCCGAGCGACACGTTCAAGGCATACAACTCCAGATACTGGGAAACCTTCAACAAGATCTTGGATTGCCCGGTCAACCTTGCAATCACACAGTACAAGCGTGGTCTCCCGGTCGGACATAGACTGCGGGACTCGCTTACGATGCACCAGCCGACATCCATGGGCCAGCTAATGTAGCGCATCAATGAGCACATTCGAGTAGAAGATGATGCGGCAGCATCTACCGCGAAAGCAACACCGGTAGCAACAGACAAGAGGTCGGCTGGCAAGGTACACGTGGTCGAACATGAGGTAAACCGTTTAAATGACCGCGTAGAGGAATCAGACCGTGGCTCAAATCGCAAAAACGGGGTAGGGGTCATCGAAATGACCGAGATGACTACCCGCGGGATGACGTCGTTGATGCAAATAGAAGGTTGAAGGCCAGGACGGGCATTGCCACGGTTTTTAAGATTCCAATTTATCGCATACTTAGTGAAATCCGTGACGAGGATTATGTCCGGTTTCCTGCTAAGTTGGGCGACGGACAGAAGGGTTTCAATCCGCGGTACCGTTGCACATTTCACCGGGAGCGCGGCCATCGGACAGAGGACTGTTTGCCTTTGAGGCAGCACTTGGAAGAGCTAGTCGCAGCCGGACACCTAGACCTTTACATTGACGGGGGCGTGAAGGAAAATCAAGCCTCGGGTGACTTGGGGGCGCCCCCTCAAGGAGTGGTTAATGTCATCCACGGCACAGTGGAGCCGGCGCGTGTATGCGAGCTCCGAGGTATGATCAAGAAGGCAGAACACATGAGGGAAGTTTTGTCGGTCCAGCCCGCGATCAAGAGGGGGAAGATCGAAGAGAAGGACGTGATCAATTTCTCTACAAGGGACTTAGAGCGCATTCAGACACCGCACAATGATGCCTTGGTGGTCACTTTCTGCATCAAGGAATTCGATGTCAAGCGCATCTTGATCGACCAGGGAAGCTCGGTCAAGATCATGTATTACGATGCATTCAAGCAGCTCAAACTCTGAGATACAGACTTGGCTCTGGCGACTTCGCCGCTGGTTGGTTTCAACTCGCAACCGGAGTGGCCTTTGGAAAAAATTATCCCGCCGGTCAAAGCGGGATCCGTGGTCAAGCAAGTGGAGTTTTGGGTGTTGCAGGTGCCATCTACTTACAACCTGATCCTTGGTAGGGGATGGCTTCACGCTATGCAAGCCGTGGCGTTGACCTTCCATCAGGTGATAAGATTCCCCTCGGCTACGGGGGCAATTGAGGAGATTTGGGGCGATCAAGTCATGTTGAAGCAATGCTTCGTGGCAATCAATGGGAGTCGAGCTGCTAAAGGCTTCGTCCAAATGATAGAAGGACTGGAAGACTGAGGAGTCCTTGACGATGTGGGCACTAGGGCCGAGGACAAAGTCGTCGAAGAATTGGTTGAAGTGCGAATTGATACAGAGAGTCCGGACAGGTTCTTCTTGCTTGGCTCAAGCCTTACCGCACAAGAAAGGACCGAGATGGTTGAGTTTTTGATGGCCAATATCGAAGTCTTCGCATAGTCGCCTTATGACATGCCCGACCTCGATCCGAGTTTTATTTGCCATCACCTAAACGTCTTTCCCGGAGCCAAGCCGGTCATTCAGCGAACAAGGAGATCAGCACTGCATCACGCCGAGGTAGTTGCAGAGGAAGTGAAGAACTTGCTCGACGCATGAGCCATTCAGGAAGTGCACTACCCTCGGTGGATTCCAAACACAGTTGTCGTACCAAAGAAGAATGGGAAGTGGCGAGTTTATGTCGACTATAAGACCGTCAACCGAGCTTGCCCTAAAGACAGCTTTCCACTGCCTAGAATAGACCAGCTCGTGGACTTAACGGCTGGACATAACAGGCTCAGTTTCTTGGATGCCTAACGCGGTTATCATCAGATTGCCATGCATGGCCTCGACCGCGAGATCACCTCCTTCACTACACCGAGGGGACTCTTCTGCTGCTGAGTCATGCCTTTTGGTTTGAAGAACGTCAGGGCAACTTTCCAAAGGATGGTGACCAAGATGTTCGCTCCTCTGCTAGGTCGGACAATGGAGGCTTATATTGATAATATGGTGGTTAAGAGTTGGCATTAAGCAAACCACTTGTCCAACTTGGCCGAGATGTTCGCCATTCTCAAACAACACAAGCTACGCCTGAATGCGTCTAAGTGTGCCTTTGGCGTGGGATCCGGAAAATTCTTGGGCTTCCTAGTCACAAACTGAGCATCGAGGCAGACCCCACACAGATCCGAGCCGTACAAGAGTTAAAGCAGCCTAGCTCGGCTAAGGACGTGCAGCATCTGGCCGGCATGGCCGCCACGCTTAACCGATTCATAAGCCGGTCATCAGATCGCTGCTGCCCGTTTTTTCAAGCTTTAAAATCCAAGTTCTCTTGGGATGAAGAGTGTGACCGGGCTTTGGCCGAGTTGAAGGAGTATCTGTCTTCAGCGCCACTATTGGTTACACCGCAGCCTGGCGAAGAACTTTACCTTTATCTGGCCGTTTCCCAGCATGTAGTCAGTGCGGTGCTTGTCTGGTCAGAAGGAATCAAGCACCTTCCCATCTTTTACGTTAGCAAAACCCTGCTACCGGCAGAGTCGAGATACTTGCCGCTGGAAAAATTTGCATTGGCATTGATGATGGCCTCTAGGAAGTTGGCGCATTATTTCCATGCTCATACTATCATCGTTTTGACCGAATTCCCCCTCAAAGCCTTGTTCGAACGGGCGGACTTCTCCGGTCGAATTCTCAAGTGGGCGGTCGAATTAGGACAGTTTGACGTCAAGTTTCAGCCGCGTACTGCCATAAAAGTCTAGACATTGGCCGACTTCATTGCTGAATTCTCACCTGGAACTCATCCGGTATGCCCCGTGGATATTGCTGCGGCCGATAAGGAGGTGAATGTAGGCAAGACCGCAATAACACAGCCAGGCGGTGACGGTGATGCAGAACTTGCGCGCCCCGCCGAAGAACCTTCGGTTAGTGCAACACCACAGCCCGGCGATGCGATGACGGAGTTAGGTATCACCGACCAACCTGCTCCGTCCGGTACCGCATCACCAAGGGGGGAAGAAGTGGAACCGCTCAGCACGGAGCCTGCAGCCGGCATAACACTGTAACCCGGCGATTCGCCTACGAACTTAGGCATTACAGATCAACTTGCTGAGTCCGACGCTGAATCGCCGAGGGCGGCTGAAGTGGAACCGCCCAGCACAGAACTTGAAGCCGAACGGCCGAATAACCATGATCTCATCAACCTTCAAGCCTCTCAGGACCCCTCCGACTGTTGGAAGCTCTTTGTTGGCGAAATGTGAAAACTTTTTGTTGATGGCGCCTCTAACCGTCACGGTGCCGGGCTAGGTGTAGTTTTGATTTCGCCAGACGGGCTGACTATTGAACATTCTATCACTCTCAGATTCCCTACCTCAAACAACGAGGCTGAGTACGAAGCGCTTTTGGCCGGGCTCAAGAGCGCGCTTCAGATGCACGCATCCGAGCTAATGGTTTACAGTGATTCCCAGCTTGTGGTTAACTAAGTTTCTGGGGTTTACGAAGCAAAGGACGACAAAATGATGAAGTAACAGGTTCTGGTCAGAGACCACATCAAGCGATTCCAGGCAATAAGGGTCCAACAGATTGGCCGAGAAGAAAACGGCCGAGCAGATGAATTGGCCGGCCTTGCTTCCATGGTCGATAACACATCTTCCAACCCTCTCCTGATTGAATTCCTTCCGCAGCCCAGTATTGAGGAAACCAGACAGAGCGAAGTTCTCTGCACCGAGCTAGGTCCTTCATGGATGGACCCCATTATCCTCTTTCTCAAAGACCGGACCCTTCCAGCCGAGAAGAAGGAAGCACATAAAGTCCGGGTGAAGTCAGAGTGGTTTTGGCTTTCTCCGTCAGGCGCTTTATACAAGAAGTCTTTTACCAGTCCGTATTTAAAGCGTGTGTACCTGAGCAATGTAGACGCCTTCCTGTACGAAATTTACGAAGGCATCTGTGGCAGTCACATATGGGGCAGATCTTTGGCCTACCGAGCTATTTCGCATGGCTACTGGTGGCCGTGCATGCAAGCCGACGCGCAAAAATATGTTCGCAAGTGTGAGAAGTGCCAGAAGTTTGTCCACCAAATTCACCAACCGGCCAGAGAACTTCTTCCCCTCACCAGCCCTTGGCCCTTTGCGATGTGGGGGCTTGATATAGTGGGGCCACTTCCAACTACACCAGGCAACCAGAAGTTCTTCATCGCGGCCACAGACTACACCAAATGGGTTGAAGCAGAGCCTTTGGCAACAATCAAGGAGAAAGACGTCAAGCGGTTTGTTTGGCAGAATGTGGTAACGCGGTTTGGCGTCCCAAAAATTCTGATCTCTGATAACGGCACCCAATTTGATGGTCGCCTATTCAGAGGATTTTGTGAAGACTTGAAGATTGAATTCTATAACTCTACCCCGGCTTATCCACAGTCTAATGGTCAAGCCGAAGCATCAAACAAGACCATCCTTGATGGGTTGAAGAAGAGGCTTGAGAAAGCCAAGGGAAAATGGGCCGAGGAACTCCGCAACGTCCTTTGGGCATACCGAACAACCCCGCGACGATCTACCGGGGAAACACCTTTTGCTTTGGCATATGGCATGGAGGCGGTCATACCTTTGGAAGTTGGAATGCCCACCCTCAGAAGTGAAAGTTTTGAGCCCGAGTTGAACGCCGAAGCCATTGCCCTGGAATTGGACCTCGTGGAAGAACGTCGGGAAAAGGCTCTCATCCATGTGGCCACCTATCAACAAGAGCTCTCAAAGAAATACAATAAAACGGTGCACCCCAGACCGTTCAAAGTAGGTGACTGGGTCTTGAGAAAGGTCATGGGCAATACCCTGGTGTCAGGTGAAGGCAAACTAGGGGCAAACTGGGAAGGACCCTACAAGATAATCGGTCTGGCGGGCAAGGGGGCATACCACTTGGAGGACCTGGAAGGCAGAGGAATACCCCAGCCATGGAATGCGGCCAACCTCAAACTGTACTATTTTTAGCTTTTGTTTTCTTTTTGTGCAAAGGAATTTTTTGGCTTACACTTCAGAATGTAATATTCTTTTTGTCAATATATAGAAGTGTCTCATCTTTGCCTTAGCATTCTAATTGTTGCTTTTCAACTTTGAGATTCTCAACCGTGATGTCTCACTCCGGTTGAATGAGTTGATGTTTTGCTCAACTTTCAGATTTTCAACCGTGATGGCTTACTCCGGTTGAATGGCCCTGTTTGGCAGAGCTGTGGGAGACTGCTTATAGCTTATGCCCAAACAGCTTATACCTTATAACTTTCAGCTTAAGCTGACTTCCAGCTTATTCTCAAAGCATATCCAGCCCAGCTCACAGAATAAGCTGATTTCTGACTTCCACAAATCTATAAGCTATAAGCATAAGCTAAACCAAACATATCAAAACAGCTTAAATTAAGCTGAAAGCTGAAAATAAGTGCTGACAAACAGGGCCAATGAGTTGATGTTTTGCTCAACTTTGAGATTCTCAACTGTGATGTCTTACTCCGGTTGAATGAGTTGATATTTTGCTCAACTTTCAGATTTTCAACCGAGATGTTAACTCCGGTTGAATGAGTTGATGTTTTGCTCAACTTTTAGATTCTCAACCGAGATGTTTTACTCCGGTTGATTTTGAGATTAAAACCGAGATGATTTACTCCGGTTGAATGAGTTGATGTTTTGCTCAACTTTTAGATTCTCAACCAAGATGTTTTACTCCGGTTGATTTTGAGATTAAAACCGAGATGATTTAATCCGGTTAATTTCGTTGATGATTTGTTCAAAAATGTGATTTTAACCGAGATGTTTTACTCCGGTTAACGCAGTTAATGATTTACTCAACTTTATGCTGGAAACCGCGATGTCTTTTCCAGTTAGATAAGTTAGATAAAGTGGTTAGTCTTGCCGAGGTATTTTGACAGCTGACGTTATCTAGCATGAAGAACGTGCAAACACTTGAAGAAAACAGAGCTTTTTCATTGATGTAAAAAGTGATTACAACAGGAGGGGCGGATAACCCGGTTACATGTGTAAACCAAAAAGGAAGAAAGAACGCAAAGAAAACTAAGCTAGGGGGGAAAGGTCAGTGAATTCGTCCTCGGCTGCCTCTAGGTTGACCGTTGGTGTTTGGTCTTGGACACTGGTCTTCGTTTGGCCGGGCTGAACTGTGTGATTTTCCCCTTCCGCATTTTCCTCGGTTTCCTCGTCGCCTTCTTCCTCAGCCTCAGCCTGCAACGCGGCGAAGACGTCGTTGGCGTAGGGCACGAGATAGCTCGGTAGGGATGCAGCTGGAGGAGTGCGAACACGTCGGTCCCCGGTCCCTGGCCGAGATATTCACAAGCAGACTTCCACCCAGCCTTGAAGAAAATGTCTTGGGTGGTGCGGACCTGCTTTGTGTAACTCTCCTTGGCCTCAAGGAAATCGGTGTTGTTTGCGCCCTTCAGATCCTCTTCCCATGATAGTTTCAGCGCATCTAGCTCGGCTCGGAGCGGTCTCTCTCCTTCTCGGCAGAGCTAAGCTGGCCGAGCAACCGAGAGTTGTCGGAGTTCGCCATTTGCAATGAAGACTGGGCTTTCCCGAGCTTGGCTTAGAGGCTTTGAACTTGGCTGGTAGAGTCATTTGCCTTCTGCCGAAGTCGGTGAATACGCTCCATGACCAAGTGCTGCTTCTGGATAGCCTGCAAGAAGAGAAATTGATCAGAAATAAAACCGAACAAACACTTGGTGAAATTTTGAGTACAAGTTTGAGATTCTTACCCTAGTCATGGATTTGATCGACGACTTCACCAACCGGGTGTTTGGAACATGGTCACTGCCGACCACGTCGCTCGGTAGGAGAAGGGCCTTGGTAAGGTCAAAGGCGAGAAGATGCTCATTGTCGCCTTTGATAGAAGCTGTTGCCGGATCTCCTTGCCTCGGTGTTTGAGCTGGGGCCTCCACGCCAGTGTTGGGTCGACGGTGACAGCAGGCTGCTCGGTGTTGAGCTCGGTTAGCAGCTCGGCAGAAGGGTCTGCGCAAGGCCTTTTGCCAACCCGCGGGTGTCTCTGCTGGCTTGCCCGGCGGCCGGAGAAGCCAATGCAACCACGGTCCCGCTGGACTGTCCGCAGCAAGAGAGCGGGTTGAGATGGTTGGGATCTCGGTTGAGGTGGCGGTGATCAGGTTCTTGATTCGGCTCCTTTTGGCCATTTCTTCTGCCTCGGTTAAACGAATGAAGGGGACGTCCGGCAGCGTGGGTCTGGCAGCGGAGATGGAGCGCGGAGAAAGTCAGTGACTTTACTCCGGCGCGAGCTGAGTACCGGTATGTTGGAGTGTAGCCGAGGAGCTCGTTACAATCCCGGTTGCGGTAACGGAGCACGGTCCTGATGGCTGCTTCGTCGGGGTAGTGGTAGTTGGTTTGCAAGGCTTGGATCGCTGCAAAGGAAAGAAGAAAAGTGTAAGTACAGAATAGTAAAGAAAGATAGATTGGCCGAGCAGTTAGCACGGCTTACATGTCTCGTCGAAGTTTTGTTAATGAACCAGCCCGGTACGTCGGCCGTTTCTTAGTTTCTAGACACCCAGAAAAAGTCGTCGTCGTGTAAGTCCTTGTCTGGGCTGCTGGTCACTATTTTTTCTTTGCCCGATCGAATTTTTAGGTAATAGGCGAAGCTGTCGCTCGTGTGCCCAATGGTGTACTGACGGAGTATCTCGGCTAAATCTAAATTGGTTCCTAGCCGGTTATTCAACTCGTGGACCCCGTTGATTATTCGATAAGTGTTGGTTGATACTTGAGTGGGTACTAGCTCGGTGCGGTGCAAAAATTCGGTCATCAGTGGTTGACCGGGAAGCGGAGGCCTTCTTTAATGATGGATAGCACAGTGAAGGGGCATTGGTCTAATCTTCCCAAGGTGTTGTCTCAATTTCGCCGAGCTCTAGGTGGACGTCGGCCGGGATACCGTACTCTTCCGGAACGCGGCAGGCAGCCGGAGTATCAACAAGGAAGCGGAAGCGCCCCATGTGTAGCGGCTAGTTTAGCTCGGCCGAGGTGGTTTGGCACAGATTGGTGTTTAATGGCTGCTCGGTCTTTGAGAGCCTCGGTAATTAGTCAGTGGTCTCCTTGGACTCTGCAGGAAAAGGATGGCAAGTGTAAGTGGAAGCGCGGTCGCGCAAACAAGCTTGACTTTAGCTCGGTCATGAAGAGTGCCAGACCACCCCGGTCACATGGAGCTCGGTCGCTCAAGCGGAATAGATGTTAGCCCGGTCGAGCGACAAAGTTCTCTGCCTACCCGGTTTTTTCTAAGTTTTTGGCAAACTTGAATTTGCTCGGTCTTAATGTTTTTTGGGATCAAAGGAGACCTGGAGCCCGTCCGCCCCAGATCTTCAATGTTCATCAGAGAAAATGAAGAACAGCAATGAGAACGAAGGGTTAGGGAAGGTTTTGGGGCCTATACCCTAAAATCTATGATTTATGCCTAAAATGTGAAGTATAAAGCGAAAAAGTAATCAAAAAAGGATTCGAAGGACTTACCAGTTGAGGCAGGAGCTTGTTCTTCGATCACGAACGCAAGGGAGGGCAGGAACGAAGCTCGCAAGAGGTGCAAGAGCTCTGGAACAACTGGGGGGGCTGGAGAGTCAGTAAGTTGGAATGAAGTGAGATAGGGCATGTTTATAGAGGTGAAAAGGCCGCCAAAAATTTGAATGCAACGGACGCGGTGGTTGGCTGCTCGAGGCTATCAATGCATGACACGTGTCCCTATTGACGGTGGCATCAGTACTGAAGAGACAAGATGGCAAGTCGAGGCGTCGACCGGGCAAGTTCGGAAGCCAGTCATATCAACTAGCCCGGTTCTCGTCTTGCAAACCGAGGACCGATGAAGAGTTTACCGCGTCAGAACAAATAATCCCAGTCACGCTTGTGCGAACGGGATTAAGGGGCAATTGAGAGGAGATTTATGATCTGGATTAGCCGTGGTAATGGCCGGGCAGATTTGGCTCGAACACAGTTGGGCCGTGGTAGCATCGGCCCGTCCGGAAAGGTTTTGCTCGGTTAAGGCAAGACATGGTTGGACCGAGCTACTTGGCTTCAGGTGCAAAAACTGGTCGAGTGATGGTTCGGCCGAGATGTCCGCTGCCTCACTGGGTTCCACGGTTCGTGGGTTAGCCCGGCAGGAAGGCCGACGGCTAACCAGCATGAGCTGTCCCGAGCTCGGCTATGCCGGAATGCAACCGAGCTCGGTCGTCATTGAGCTTGGCGAGCAGAGTGCTCTGGCTAGCAACACAGCACGGCCTTTGGCAGTCGAGATGCTGCAGCCCGGCTGCCGAGCTGCCAGTAGTGTGGGCTGGCAGTTTGGTTAGGTGATGTTCAGCTAGATTTGCGCTGACAGATGGGATAGCAGCACCACGTGTCGAGAGACTAATGGGAGTAGATTTGGGGCGCAGAAGGTATATAAGCGAGTCTGCGCCCCCCATGTTGAGACAGATGAATATTTGGTGAGATAAACACTCAACACTCTCCATTTTCTCTTATCTATCCCCTGAGTGTGTGTTCTAAACTTGATCGTCGGAGGGGTTTTCCGGCCACACACCGCCGGGTAGCTCACCGCCGTTGTGCTCGCAGGTCGATCGGACTGACAGGAGCTTGGAAGAAAGGAGTACGGGCTCGCCTGAATATTTGCCCCCCGTACAGTATCAATAGATTTAAATGCTTCTGAGGATTTGAGGAGTGTTGTAGTTTGTGAAAATTTGACTAATAGAGTGGATTTCCAAAAAGAAAAATGAAAAATTAGGGATTCGGAAATTATTTGGAATCGAATATTTCATGATCAATGAATTATTCAAAAAAAAAAAAAAAATATCAACCAGAATGTAGAAAATAATTTTATAAAAAATTAGATTGAAAAAATAAATTTATATTGAAAGATCCCATTCTATAGTTGTCTTGAATGATTTCAAATTTTCAAAAAAATGCCAGAATTATTAATAAGAAGATTTGGAAAAAAATTTAAGGTTATTAAAATAATCTAATAAATAATCAATTTAGTTGACAAAAATACAGAGATAAATTTGAGAATTTTAATTTTTTTAAAAAAAATGTGAACATGTCATAAACATTAATTAACTCACAGAGCTCAAATTAGGCTGGGCTAACAGAACCCTTGGTACTTAAGACCTTTTTAAGTACCCAACCTTCGGAATTGACTGAAAAGTTATAGTAGAAAAATAGATGCATCAATGAATGAGAAGTTTTTATTTATTTATTTTTTTTAAGCGGTGTTTTCATAAAAAAAAAAAAAATGTCACTAATTATTTTTAGTGATAGTTTGAAAAATTTGTCATAGAAAAATGTGACTAATTGTCATTTATGATGACATATTTATAAATAGTCACATAAAAACGCCACTAATTAGCAACTTTTAGAGACAGATTCATAAAACTGTCACAAAAAATAATTTTTAGCGACGATTATAATAGAACCAAACTTTGAGCAACGAATTGATAGGACTTAATGTAAATTAAATCTAACTATTAGGGCTTTTTGATCTATATAAATACTTGTGAGATTTAATGGTGCACATGTTCTTATAATAGAATCTGTGAGTAATTATCCTATAATAGTTTAGATATAAAAGATAGATAGAGGATATATATATATATATTTAAAGATAGATGTATTTAGATTTGTAGATAGATAAAAAGAGTAAAAGATGTAAGAAAGGGTGGTGGTGGTGGTTGGTAGAAAAAATAAATGGTGGCTAGGTGGCGGTAGTTGTTAATGGTAGTGGTGGTAGTGATAGATGATAAAAAGAAAAAAGAAAAAGATGAAATGATGTAAAAAGAAATGTGAATGGAAAAATTTGAGACTTCTAATCTTTAATAAAAAAGTATGATGAAGTAAAAATATTGTGCAAGTAGAAGTTCCAATCACTCAAGGACTATTGTTTGGGAAGTGATCACATTAAGCTTTTTGTGATTATGTGTGTAATGCATCATTTCCAATTAAATCATTTCAACATGTTTACATTTGTTTTTATTATATCTATATAAAATTCTCTCTATATCTTACAATTGACGATCTAATTTGATTCAAAATTCACAAAAGTAGGATTTTGTCTCATGATTTGATTTGTCCTACCAAAGCGATTCATCCAGGCCTTGTTTATGAAATAAAGGGAGAAGATTATGTGGTTGTTTTAATGCATGACACTTGTATCAGATCCAAACTGTTTGGAAAAAGTAGGATTTTGTCTCATGATTTGATTTTTCCTACCAAAGCGATTCATCCAGGCCTTGTTTATGAAATAAAGGGAGAAGATTATGTGGTTGTTTTAATGCATGACACTTGTATCAGATCCAAACTGTTTGGAAAGAATTGATTGAATCTGTTACAGAATCAATACCGAAAAGGAACTTGAACTATCCATCTTTCAGAGCTTCAATCTTAGAAACAAATTCAATCTGGAGCTTCAATCCTAGAAATAAATGCAATTTGAGTGTTTAAGAGGCATGTAAAGCAAGTTGGGAGAAGAGAGTGGAACCTTGGTTAAGTTTGACACTAGGGGACCCAAAAATATAATAACACTTAACTATACAAAACCACACTAGTTCACCTTACTTATTCACTCACACAATACATTTAAACACTCACACTTAGACTTTGTGTCTTTTTCACACAAGAGTTTAGGACACCTCTCACTATATCACTCTTGTAGTGCTTCATCACTCAATACGGTTGGTGGGTTTCTTACCACACCACCCTATTACCACAAAACTTTTATCTCATTTCTATCTATCTATAACGAGGGGTCTTCCTTTTATATATTAATTCTATAGTATTCTCTAAACTATTCTAATACATAGTAGAGTTTTCTATACTTTTTTAGAATACTCTAAAACCTTTTGAAACTTTCTAGATTGGTCTAGATTTCTCCGAACTTATCTAATGTTCCGAATTCTTCTAAAATGTTCTAGAATTTTTTGGATTTCTCTAAAACTTTTTGGAGTCTTATAGATTCATGTGGAAGACTCTATAGAGTCTGTATTGAATCTCAACTATATTAGATATTCAAATCATTTTTGAGCCTCCATCAACATTGAAGATTGATTATTGAGCCTCCAGATTGTAGGGGTTAAAGCGAGATTTGGGATTGAAATTCGAATTGAGATAAAGAGATTGGCTTATGTTTCTTGTTTTTATTTGTTTGCTACGTATGATATTTTATGTGAGATTTGTTTCGACGACAGTTCTCGAGTTGTAAATTAGGTTGAATGTAGTTTCAACTTTGCGGATTTTGAGGTTGGAATTCTCATCCTTCCTTGATTTTCCTTTGAATTTGTTGACAACCTACTAATATAGGTCAGAAATCCATTTGGATATTGTTTATATCTGGTACTGATTTGAGAGGAAGAAAAAAGAAATTGTTGTTGTATCAAACTCAATTCTTTCTTCCAGAGAATACTAAATTTGATTTGTTTATTAAGAAGCCTTTGGTAATGGGTTTAATTTAAAAATAATACAATAAAAAAATTTAATGGATCGGATCCGTATAAATCGAATTGAATTCAGATGGCTCATTAGCATATTTGGACAATCACATTTAATCGGATCCTTCTAAATCCAACCCGAAGCCGATCCATTTACAGGATCAGTTAGAGCAATATTTGCAGAGACTGACTGGAGCCGCCACTGATCATCAAAAATTTTTAAAGATTTTTCCACCATTCGTCCGGATTATTTGGGCAAAGGGAAACTATTACACATTGATTTATAAACAAGGTCTATGCTTTCCAATATCATTTGGTTTTTGTATTTTTTTTTTTTAAAGGCTAGCAAAGCAAGAAATCATAAACAATTGAGAAAGTCAATTGGATAAAGTTGACTACATATACGCTTTTGATTCTCCTCTTCGCCCAGACGCAAATACTTACGCTACAATTAGTAGAAATTATAAATAAAAAAATTGATAAAAATGTTAGGGATATTGATATGTCCATTATAATGTATATATTTTATACTCTTAATTTATTCTTTGTTAGACCTATTTTATATAGTATTTTATCTAATTATTAGGGATGTAAGAAAAATTAAAAAAAATATGACCAAACCGATTGAACCGGAACGATTCAGTCATATTTGGTCTTTTTTTTTTAAACAATAATCACTTTGTGTGGTTTTTTAATTTGAATTCTTTTGATTTTCGGTTCGGCATCAGTTTAAACACTTTATGCACTGAACAATTTATATATATAATTTATATAATATAATGATATTAATAAGTATAATAAATTATTAATCTCAATTAATTAATCTTATCATCTCTATAACCTAAGCTAATAAATTTTATTATATATAATCTTAATTATAACTTATTATTTTTAAAGCCTTAGTATTTTTTTTTTTGAACTAAAAGCCTTAGTCTTTATTATTAATATTTTTGTTTGTATTTTTGTTAATCTAAGAATTAAAAAATATTTATTAAATGGATGGATTGGATATGTTTCAAATAGTGGACAAATAACTAATTTAATATTTTTACATATATTAGTCATTATACTAAAAATGACTAAAGTTTAAAAGGTCCTAGATTGATTAAACCGCATGAACAAAATCGTATCAATCAGTTCGGTTCGATTTAGTGCGTTTGATAAGAGAAACGATCTGTATTAATATTCAAAATAATAAAATCGATATTATCTATTTGATAATTATTTTTACCTAAATACGGATCATATCAAACCAATTACATCTCTACTGAGATTATGTTTAGTTTCATGTTTTTAGAGTTTAGTTTCATGTTTTTAGATGTTCTACAAGTTTAGTGGAAAAATGCTCCTACATGAAGAAAATTGGAATTTGCATGAAAGAAGACAAATCAATAAAAGGGAGCACAATGATATAATCTTGTGGCTAACTTGGTTGGCAATTGTGAGTAGGTCTCAATTGTATCAATGCCACGAAGCACCAGATTATTTCTCAAATGTGCTGTGTACGGGAGAAATTGTGTTTTTTATTTAATAATAGTTTATTATTATTAGGGTTTAGGTTTTCTCTTCTATAAATATATATAACTTTAATTGTTAGGGGGAAACTTTTGAGAGAGGAAGGGAAGAGGCAAAACGACGGCTAGGGTTTTGCTGCTTTTTTCTTTAATACTTGTAAGTTTTATAATTAATTGTTTATGGTTTTGATTATTTCTTTAATGATGTGTAACTAAACTAATAATGAAGGTTGATGATGAAATCTTATGCTTTGTACTAATTAAATATATGATCTGATTGTATTTTTTTGAATATGAATTTAATCAAGTTTTTTTAATGATTTGAAATTTACTGATTAATTAGTTTGTCTTGATTATTATCTTATTAAATTTGAATATTGAATATATATTGTGATTTGTTATAAGTGAATACATTAGATAATTTGATTTTTAACTTTTAGGCGAGAAAAAAAATACATAAGATTATTATTTTTAAAAGAACTTAACGATCTTATTTTTTATAATAATTGAGACTGATTTCTATATCATTGTGAAGAAATTTAAAGAAACTATTAAGATTATGTTATTAATTATTATGTATGCTTGAGTGTGGATTGGAACCTTAATTTTATTTATTTGATTAATTTATTATTCTTCTATTCAATTATTTATCTGTTTATTTAATTATTTTTTTATTACATCTTTAGAGTTAATTACAGTCACCCCAAAATTTGTTCATTAGATTAGGATTTATTCAGTTTAAAATTGATTAGTTTTTATAAAAATCATACTAGTCATTGTGAGTTTGACGTTATCTTCATTAAACTATATTATTGTACGATCAATGTACTTGCGAGTAATTAAAATTGATACATCATATACCATATCGACCTATATGGACCTTGACTTAAAAGTTGTTTGAAGAACGTCAAAATTCCAAGACTATTTCATTCTATCACTATAATGGTTGATCTTGGAACTCATATTATTTCAAAATGATTAAAAATCATATTCAAATATCTTTTAAACACACCCAAAATATATATATATATCATTTATTACAATGATTATATATATTTTTTAAATATAAATTTTACTTTTGTTATTTGTTATTTATATGTACATATATATGATAAGTGGTGAGTACACGTCATGCTCGTCCATATGATTAGAGAAATAGGATTGTAAAATGTATGATTAAATTCAAAATTAGAACATTTTATAAATCTAAAGAGATTAATAATTGAGTGATTTGACAAAACAACCTTATTGGGGTATTTTGAGAAAAATAAGATTATAAATTGTATGATTGAATTCAAAATTTGAAATTAAAATGAATTTTGAAAAATCAAAAGTTGAGAGAAACAAAAAAATAAAATAAAATAATAATAAAATAAAAAATAAATTTAGGGCATAATTGCCCATGTACATATAGAGGTATTTTGAGAAAATTAAAAAAAAAAAAGAGACATAAACACCAATTTAAGTCTTCCTTTTATAATAGTACTACAAATGTTGACACATGCATTTTATTTTAGAAAAACAAGATTATAAATTGTATGGTTGAATTTAAAATTTAAAATGAATTTGAAAAAAATTAAAAGTTGAGAGATTTGATATATATATATCTATATAACAATGGAAGGTTCAATTTGAATTCAAAATTGAAAATGTATATGTCTCAAAATTTGGACCTTTAGATTGCTTCAATTCAAGGGCTAAAAATGTTCCATTCTCATTTGTCCTACAAAGACATTTCAATGGTTGAGATCATTAGATTGATTGAATCTAAGGGCTCAAAATATCTTCCCCCATTTATCTCTTTTTGATTTTTGATTTCAAATTTTGAAAACACACAGCCCCTCTCTCTCTCTCTCTCTCTCTCTCTCTCTCTCTTTTCTCCATCAGAGCCCAACCTTCCCTGTCGGAGCCCATTCCCTCTCATCATCTTCTCTCTTCCTCCCTTTCTCTCCCAATCTTCATCAGCAATGGCAGCCCCAAACCACATTGACGATGGAGCCCAGGCAAAAGAGGAACAAGGGGGCTGCAAAAGGAAACAATGGAGAAATAATCCGGTATACATACGGTTCAGGTGAGCAAACCTGGGATTTTTCTTTACTTTTTGGATAATCTTTACTCTAATCTTTGGGTAATTTGAGATTGCTGAATGTTTATTTCCCTCATCTGCATCCCGCAATAATTAAAACTGCTTATTTCTAACATGTTTGTTGCCCTCATCCACAACTGCTTTTTCTCCTGCCTGCAGATGGATTTACATTTAAAAAATCCAAAATTTTTATATCTTTTATGGTTCTGCAAAAGGGAACAATGCTGTTAAATAATCAAGATTTCAGAGTTGAAGATGTTCAAGAAAATAACCAGGTACTGATTTGTTTCATTCC
The DNA here is from genome assembly GCA_036172215.1 of Camellia granthamiana. Lineage (NCBI taxonomy): Eukaryota > Viridiplantae > Streptophyta > Magnoliopsida > Ericales > Theaceae > Camellia > Camellia granthamiana. The sequence continues at coordinate 13,717,075 of CM069912.1, forward strand.
CATTTCATTTCATATAATCTGTTCTATTACATGTTTGACGAAAGTCCAACACCAACCAGATTTTTTTTTTTTTTTTGCAAGGTTTTGAGTATATATTTCTACTGAATTCTGTCAAGAGTGATTTAAAACTACCAATTTTTTACATTTGTGACAATCAGAACTGACAATCAGAACTGAGTTGTGCCAATATAATCTGTTCTATTATTTTTGTTTTTTTTCAAACCAACCCTTTATGTTGATTAGATAGTATATAGAGATTATGATTGAATTTTGGATTTTAAAATTTTCTTTTTAACTTCAAGCTAGCTGCTACTTTTGTTTAATTTTCGATTATGAGTTACTTAGCAAAGTATTTTCTTTTTTTAAAAAAAAAAATTAAAAAAAAAAATCCCATGCTGATCCATTGGATTTTCTCTTCACAGTTTTGATTTTATTGCTTTGAAACCCAGTAATTATAGCATTGAATTGCACTTCTTATGTTTCAATTTTTACCATTGTTGACATGTTTTTTATTATCTACTTTTTTACCAAAGAATCTTTGCATGTTTGTCTCAAACAAGTTCTTATCCAGTTATTTAACTGTTAATTTTGCTAACTTTTAGTTTAGCAGACTTAAAATAAATTATAAATTTCCAATGAACTCTGTAAATTCAATCCGTTAGACCTTCTTCTGATCATACTAATAATTTATTTATTTTTATTTTTTTTAAAATTTAATGATTCAGTTAGTACATTTTCTTCTTAAATACTCTGTTTCTAACCCTATTTCTAAATGCTAATTTCAGAAACCTTCGCAAATTGAAGTCACCGAGACTAGACAGGAAGATCCAGCAGCAACATCATGTGAAAACCCGAAAACACCATCTGTCGAAAAAGAGCATAGTTCATCCATCATAGTTTCCAAGAACGACGAACAGAGCGAGACTAGCAATAACTCACAAGAAAAAACACTGAAAAAGCCTGAAAAAGATTTTTTTTTTTTTTTTTTTCCCAATCATCTCGGCTGTTCTTTCAATCTCCACTAATGAGCATTGACCAACAGATGTAGATGGTGTTAGCGAAGCCATCAGCTAACATTTCTGTCACTCCAGATTTTTCTCCTTTTTTTTTGAACTCCTTCAGTGGCCTTGTGTCTACATTCCAAGCTTTTCTCTCTCCTTACCTTCTTTTTCTTTATTGCGGAGAGGTCCTCCTTAGCTTCCTATATTATCTTTGTTTCCAACCGAAGGCTATTTTCTGTAGTTTTGATTTCTTCAATTGAAAAATGGGTATTGTTAAGGTGAAATATTTTCTGAATGCTTTAAATTGTGACTTTAGTTAACAATGTATCATTAATGATAATTTTTTGTTTATTTCTTACCATGGAGGAAAATAAACTTTAGTAACTTAAGCAGAATAACAGTGTTAGTGGCTTCATGCTTCGATTCTGATTGTTGTCTATTGTTATAGACGTATCTTCAATCTCTTACAATTCGACTCGAGGAGATGAGAATCAAAAGATGTGATTCAGAGCAGTGGATACATCATCACTTGCTCCCACAAGATCTCAGGGAACGTGTAAGACGCTATGATCAGTACAAGTGGTTGGAAACACGTGGAGTGGACGAACATAACATAGTTCAGAGTCTACCTGGCTTTGGTGAAGAGGGTAATTTCATTTTTGTCTGGCTTTGGCTTTGGTGAAGGGACATCAAACGACATCTCTGTCTGGCTTTGGTGAAGAGGGTAATTTCATTTTTCCTCTACTGTGTTTGTTTCTGATACTTACAACTATTTGCATCTATAATAGCAATGGTTGGATTGATTAATTAATTGGTATGTCCTGCCATGGTCTTCCGTATATTTTTTGCATTGTAATATCCACTTTGCACTGAGCATATATACACCCAGTTTTCCACGCAGATATAAATGGTGTACACATTCTTATAAATCTAAAAAATGTTCAGGATTTTCAAATTTCTCAAATGATAGAGGAACATAAGAAAATTAAAAATAATAATAATTACCTTGCTCATTTATGTGCTGAATTTTTCTAATTTTTGCATAGTTGGAAGTAGTTGGAATAAGGCTACAATAAGTTTGTGTCCCGTTCCATTTGTTTCTATCTTTGGATAATCTCTACTATAATTTTTGCATAATCTTTACTCTAATCTTTAATTTCAATAATCAATTTTGTGATTGAAACATTTAAACATTGATTCGGTGAAACACTGTCCAATTTGTGTTTGAAACATTGTGTCTGATGTTTACAGTTTGTGATTGATCATTGTTTTGGTTGGTTGTGTAGGAAATTTATAAACCTGGTTTTTAAATTTTTTCTTAAAATTATCATTATTTGGGTGGGGTAGGGGGAGCAAGAATCAAATTTTTTAGTCTGGTTTATTAAAATTTGGGTTTATTAAAATCAAATTGGGTATATTAAAATCTATATAATAAGACACAATAGATTTTGAAAATGTACAAAATGTATGAGAGGTACAGATCTTTTCAAACAAAAATAAACGGCTGAGATGAATTTTTAAGTATATTTGTTTTATTGAAATTCATTTATTTGGGTCAACTTTTAGATCCCTATCTATAAAAATTAGAATTAAATTTTTTTTGTTAAGTTTCTAATTTTTCAAAATTAGAATTAAATTGTTTTATTGTAATTTTTTTAGAATTTAGAATTATACTAAGATGAACAATAAGAAGGCAAATATCCCAATTTGATTTATAGAAATTCTTTAGCCACAACTGCAGATAATGTTGGTGCAGCAATATGTGCTCAAGGTGTTGAGAAGTGAATTAGTAGACATGACAAATGATGCATGGCAAGAGCATCATGTAAAATGCTTTCTTCACATTGATGACAAGAAATTGATTTTGATATTGTGATCTGAGAAATTCTACAAAATCAAGTCTTTGAAATACCAAATCTTGGATTTTTGTAAGAAAGGTCTATATACCTAAATGGAAAAAAATAAGAATAAGCACTTAGTTAAGTTAAAGTCTTGGATTTTTGTAAGAAGGGACTATATACCTAAATGGAAATGTTTTCTGCTTTAAACCTTTGTGATTCTTAATGTTACACTGGATTGCAGGGTTAGCGGGGGGCCACCGCTGATGTGCACTGCTATGATGTGTTGACAAATAAATGGTCTAGGTATGCTCAGAATAATTATCATTTATTAGCACAACAATACTTTTGGGATAACGTCTTTTTATCACATGCTCACTTCTACTATGCTTTAATCAACTTGCTCTGTAGTATTACACCCTTTGGAGAACCTCCCACACCAAGGGCAGCACATGTGGCAACTGCTGTGGGTACTATGGTGGTTATTCAGGTCAAGGCAGATAAATATTTTCCTTTTAATGCTTGGACTAACCTTTTTTCTCTTTCAATTTGTTAGTAAATAATAACTATTCGCTGAATCTTTCAACCCAACAGGGTGGAATTGGTCCAGCTGGTTTGTCTGCTGAGGACCTTCATGTTCTTGATCTCACACAGCAACACCCACGATCGCATAGGTTAGATTCGTCAAACCTAACATTTTTGGCTTCTTTTGCTTCTTTTGCTAAGTCCTCAAATCCAACTTCCCAAACATAGGCTATATAATTTATATTAGATCTGTAGCTCTTTTCCAATAAGTTTGCCTTATTGTATTGAGTACTTAATACATGCACTATTTTTGATCCATTATTTGTAGATCTCCATGATGGATTAATGAAGAAATTAATTGTTGTAAACAAAGGTAGTGCCATAGAATTTTGGTAATTCAGTAAAGGGAAAATTGCACCAATGATAGCTATTCATCATTATTTACACCGTGCCTTTAGGTACGGGCATACGCTAGTATATATATACTAGAGGGGTGCACACACTACGTGTGTAATTTTTTATAGATTAAATTTTGTGTATTCTTGTTTAATATTTGATTGATAATTATTTACACCCTTCTTTTCATAAATTTTATTTTATTTTTTATTTGGGCATTTTACTATTTCCAATTTCTCATAATTTGCATTTTTTTTTTACAGCTCACGGATTAATTTTTTGTGTGATTTTTATTTAATATTTGATCGATTATAAACTGCACTCCTCTTTTGGTAACATTTTTGTATTTGATTATATGATTTTTTTTTATAATTTTTTATTGGATAATGATTGTTTAAGCAAATTTTTATACTAAAATTCTAGTAAAAGAAATAACTTAAACTGCCTTTTTTTTTTAAAAAAAAAATAAATAAAAAAATAAAAAATAGCTTAAATTGTATAGAGATGTACTAACAATTGAAATATCAATTGTAAATAGAAAAAAATAACTCAATATTCTTTATCAAACTTAAAAATACGAATCATGCTTTTAACGTAATTTACAAATAAAAGCCTTGCAATACTTTGCACTTATAGTAAAAGTGCATCAAATCATGACATCTCTCCCGACAAACATTATTTTTTTTTCCGTAGTAGAACTCAAGCCAATCTATAGATTGGATTATTAAACCATACTATGTGCCCTTTTTTCATTCCCTCTTAAATTCTATCTCTATCTCTTAACCCAATGCAGTGATTGATTAAATTATGTGCCCACGACTCCTTTCCCTCTTCCAATATTTTCTATATAATGTTTATTATATAAATGTGTATGTATAGACATTACCGTATTGTTGTATATATTTGAATTGAGAGAGAGAAAGGAAGTTACAAAGATGAGAAAGAGAGGAAGTTGAGCAATTTTAGGGTGTGTTTTTATAATTGTTTATTCTCATAAAAGAGTGACTGACATTAAGTAAAATCTGTAAGGCTTTAGGACACCAAATTTGGTATTTGCTTTATTAAATAGTATAGATAAACTAAATTTATGACATAACTGTCTATAGGGTTACTTTGAGAAAATTCAAAAAATAACATGTCAATACGAATTATAGCCTTCACATATAATAGTACATATAGATCTCTTTTGAGAAGTGACTTATATCAATTTTTTGACTTATTTAGGTCATTACCTCTCTATTTTTTGCATGTCTTTTCATAATAAATAAAAAATTCAATTTATTTCCAAAACAACCCATAAAAAACAGATAGAAGATATATATTGTGGGGACATATTCTGTGAATGACAGCATGTGGCCAAGGTGATGCCGAAGTATTAGCCGAGGTGCCACGTGGCCTGATCATGATGCCGAGGTGATCTCGGCTAGGCCAAGGTTATCTGCGGAGATACCGGAATCCGAGATGAGTGGATAAAGGGCAAGAGTTCTAAAACAAGAGTGGGTCTCAGTTAGGATAAGGATAAGGTTCATGAAGAATTTATCCCTATCTAGCTGAGAGTCCAGGATGAGCATTGAGCCTGAGTCCACTGAAGTGATACTTTTACAGGGATCAGGTCAGTGCTGGCTATAAAAGCATGGCACCCTCGTGGGTCTGAGATGTGATATACTGTGAGCAATAAGTTCTTTTTTTGTGAGATTAAGCACAATTTACTATCTTTGAAAGATATTTGATTACTAACTTGATCATCGGAGTGCCCTCGGGTGGACGAACCATTGTCGGATTTTTATTTTTCTGTGATAGGTTGTTCGGGCTTAATCTATTCTACTAATGCTCTCCAGCTGAGTTCCTCGTTTGGTTGTGTGGTCAAAAATCAACACCCACAATTTGGCGCTGTCTGTGGAAACTTAAGGAGAATAGATGGCCAACAACGGGCAGAAAGAAAAGACCGGGGACGACGTCCCATATGGAAATGGTAAACATGTCGATCCTAACATCGAGGAAGAAAATCATAATGAAGGAGCACGGATATCAGAATCTTGGGGATAAGGATGTCGGCAAAGAGGGAGACACCCCGCAAAAATCAAGCCGAGATGAGTATTACAATGAAAGCGACCTCTACGTATGGAAAGACAGATGTCTGAGGAGGGATGTCGAGATGAAGGGAATAGCCAACAAGTTGGTAGATCTACAATCGATTATTCACTTCATGATGCAGAACAACATCATGCAACCACTGTTTTCGTTGCAGGACACGCCGATGCCAAGGGCAAAGACTGATGCCCAGAAAGGGGGCAGGAAACAATCCCAGTAGTCCCGTAGCATGGCAAGGAAAAAGAGCCCTTACATCGGCCTTTACGGGATGTCAGGCGAGGAGAGTTGATAAGAGGTGACTAGTAGATGACGTCTTGTACTAGGGGAACCTATGTCAAAGAACCTCGGCATATCCAGAAGAAGGGCCTGTGTTTTGATACGGTGAATGAAGAAAAGTCCAAAAGGACACATAACGACACCGGGAGCAGTGCACCAAAAAGACTGAAATCTATTGACAGCCGAACTCCTGGTCGGACTAAGAAGGATTTGAGGGACTACCTCTAGAGGAAGAGGCAGGATGTCGAGGTCACATCCCCCGTCAAGCTGAGAATGCCGTTCTCAGTGGACTTGGATAAGTTTGAGGCCCCAAAAAGGTTCCATATACTGAGGTTCCAGATTTATGATGGTAAGTTCGATCCGAACTTTCACGTTGGCCTATATCTAAATTCAATGGCTTTGTATACTGGGAACGAACTGTTGCTGTGCAAGGTGTTCCTCTCATCCTTTGGGGAAATCGTATCGGATTGGTTTCACAAGTTGCCGAAAGGAACTGTGAAGAGTTGGGAAGGCCTGACTGAGATATTTGTGGCCAGGTTTGTTACAAACTAGTTGCAGCCACTAAGGGTAGACTCCTTGATGGCTCTGAAAAGTAGCGAGGGTGAAGGCCTTAGGGCTTATGCTAAAAGATATTATGACATGTTCAACCGAATACTAGGATGCAACCAAGAATTGGGGTTCATGTGTTTTAAGAATGGCGTGGAGGATGAATGCTCGCTTCGAAAGTCGTTGGCAAAAAATCTACCAAAGAGTATGGAGGAGCTCATGACACGGATTGAGAAATATGCCAGAGCAAAAGAGGATACGCTGGGAACGAAGGCGCCAAAATAGGAGAAGAGAACAGCTCGCCAAAGTGAGGTCGAGGTAATATTGGTTTTAACAGGTAGGAAACAGGGCTAAGGACTGCACAGACAGTCACCACTGTGTTCCGGATCCTGATTTATAAAGTTTTAGAAAGGATTAGGAACCAGCCCTATTATAGAGAACAGGAGAAGGTTCCTGGTGAGTTCATAGGAAGGAGCCTTGTGAAGCACTGTGCTTACCACAATGAGGATGGGCACTTGACTTAGGGGTATGGAGCCCTGAAAATGCACTTGGAAGATCTGGTCAGACAGGGTCGCTTGAGAGATGTAGTAGATGAGACCAAAATTAGGGAAGAGCATGCAAGGCTTCCCCCCAGTACCAACGGCACCACCATCGCCACAACCACAGCAAGCAGAACCTTGAGTGATCAATATGATTCACTTGAAGGTTAATGAGAATGATATGCGAGGAGAGACCCAAAAGGTGAGGCACTTACAGAATGTGTATCAGGTCTAGCAAAAGAGGCCCAGGACAAACGAGTACCAAGGACCAATGGTGTCCTTTATTGAGGTGGACCTAGACATGGTGCAGCATCCACACAATGATACTCTAGTAGTGACCCTCAAGATTGGAGAATGCCAGGTAAGGTGCATTCTGATTGACTAAGGCAGCTTTTGTTACATCATGTATGCCAGTGTTATAAGCAGCTTGGCCTTCACTGAGATGATTTGGAGCAGTCGAACAGCTTAATGGTCCGCTGACATGGCCTCTAGGAGCAATAAATTTGGAGGTGCAGGTAGGCACTAGGAATGTTAGCACAGAATTTTCGGTAATTGATACCCCTTTCCCTTACAATGCTATGTTGGGAAGACTGTGGCTGCACGCAATATGGGTTGTTTCCTCAATGCTGCACCAGTTGTTACGATTTCTAATTGAATAGGGGATTAAGCAAGTCAGAGAGGATCAAGTGCAGACCAAGAATTGCTTCATGGCAGCAATGAAATCCAACTGCAATGTGCGATAGGCAAAACAAATGAAAGTCGAGGACGAGGACATAGAAGTCCTAGATGATGTCGGCAAAGAACCGGCCGAAAAGAGCGAGGAAGCCTTGGAGAAAATTCTGGTCCAAGAAGGGGATGAAGAGCGCTTCTTCCTTCTCGACTTAGGCTTGGCCAAGGATGAGGAAATGGAGTTGGAGGCTTTCTTACGGGCCAACATAGAAGTATTTGCCTGGACGCCAGATGAGATACCAGGCATTGACCCCGAGGTCATATGCCATATGCTCAATGTAGATAGGTTGGCTAAACCTGTCATCCAGGGAGCGAGGAGGCCGACATTAATGCATGTTGAGGCAGTTGAGGAGGAAGTGGACAAACTGCTAGAAGCCAAAGCTATTCGCAAGGTGAACTATCCTACTTGGCTATCAAACACTATGGTAGTGAAAAAGAAGAACGGCAAGTAGAGGGTTTGTGTTGATTTCATCAGCCTGAATAAGGCTTGCCCCAAGGACAGTTTCATATTGCCCAAGATTGATCAGTTGGTAGATGTCACCTTAGGGCATGAAATGATGAGTTTCCTAGATGCTTACAGGGGATACCACCAGATAGCAATGTATCTCCCTAATGAAGAGAAGACTGCATTTATCACCCCAAAAGGGCTGTACTGCTATAGAGTGATGCCTTTTGGGTTGAAAAATACAGGAGCAACCTACTAGAGGTTGGTGACCAAGATGTTTAGACATTTGATTGGCAAAACAGTAGAAGTGTACATTGATGACATGGTCATGAAGACCAAAGAACCTGGGAATCATCTGGCTGACTTGAAGGCAGCTTTTGATATTCTAAAAACATATTGGCTCCGATTCAATGCTTTGAAATGTGCATTTGGAGTCGGGTCTGGTAAGTTTCTAGGATACTTGGTCACCAGAAGGGGCATTGAAGCAAGCCCAGATCAAATCAAAGCCATCCTTGACTTGAGAAGCCCGACATCATCAAAACAAGTACAAATGTTGATTGGAAGGGCCTCAGCCCTAAACAGGTTTATAAGCCAAAGTTCCAATAAGTGTAAACCATTTTTTAATTTGTTAAAAAAGGCCACAGATTTCTTGTGGACAGAAGAGTGCAAAGCCACAGCCGACTTGAAAAAATACTTGACAACTGTTCTAGTTCTGTCAAACCCAATACCTGGAGAAGAACTGTTCTTATACTTGGCAGTTTCAGAGCACGCAGTGAGTGGTGGTAATTAGAGAAGAGAAGGAAGAACAAAGGACAATATGCTATGTGAGTAAAACCTTAACAAGTACAGAGACTAGGTACTTACCCCTGAAAAAATTGACACTAGCCTTGGTGATGGCTTCGAAAAAACTGAATCATTACTTCCAAGCCCACAAGATTATGGTACTGACAAAGCATCCTTTGAAGTCCCTGTTGTAGCATGGAGATTTGACAGGCAAGGTAGCCAGATGAGCAGTAGTGTTGGGCCAATATAACTTGAAGTTTAGGCCCATAACAGTAATTAAGGGCTAGGTTCTGGCCAACTTTGTGGCCAAGTTCACCCCTGGTGCCATCCCACGTCGGACTCCGGTAAGCTGCGGCTTGGGATGCCCAAGAAAGCAAGAAGAAACCCAATTAGGGCCCAAGAACCCCACTCTAGCAAAACAAAAGAAAGAAGAGAAACCAAAGCCCTGCGACATATACATCGGCGATTCCTTCCGCTTGTTTGTTGATGGAAGCTCAAACAGTCATGGAGCAGGGGCATGAGTAGTGTTGGTATCGCCAAATGGGCGAATGATAGTGCAGTTTATTCGTTTGGGATTCAAGATCTCAAACAATGAAACAGAGTATGAGGCACTGATTGTAGGGTTGAAGTTGGCAGCAACAATGGAGGCCGATGAGATGGTAGTCTTCTGTGACTCCCAACTTATTATGAATCAGGCAATAGGCGAGTATGCAGCCCGAGATGAACTAATGATAGCCTATGTTAAAGAGGTTTTCAAATTGCTTTCCTTGTTTCAAGATTGCTGGCTACAACAAATTAGCCGAGATGACGACAGTAACGCCGACGCCTTGGCCAACCTATCTAGTGCAATAAAGTCGGGGGAGCCAAGGATAATTATGATTGATTACTTGACAGGACCAAGTGTGGAACCTCTAATAACAGAATATGAGGCAATGTATGTGGAGATGAGTCCAAGTTGGATGGATGCAATAATGATGTTCCTCAGGGATGACAAGCTGCCAGATGACCGAAAAGAGGCACACAAGACCAAATTGAAGTCGGCCAGGTTCAGCCTAACAACAGATGGTCATCTCTACAGGAGATCTTTCACAGGACCCCTTTTGTGATGTGTACATCCCTCCCAAGTTAAGGACTTTCTGTATGAGATTCATGAAGTAGTCTGTGAAAGCCATGCTGGGGCAGATCACTTGCTCATAGGGCTATCACTCAGGGGTACTGGTGGCCATAGATGTAGAAGGATGCTAAAACCTACGTCAGAAAGTGCGAGAAGTGTCAAAGGTTTACACCTTTGATACATCAACCAGCAGTAGATTTAAACTTAGTATCCAGCCCTTAGCCATTTGCTCAGTGGGGCATGGATCTTGTTGGACAACTGCCCTAAGCAACTAGGCAAAGGAAGTTTTGCTGGTAGCAACTAATTACTTCACGAAGTGGGTAGAAGATGAACCCCTTGTGAAGATTCGAGCTATTGATGTGAAGAATTTCATATGGAAGAACATCATCAGCAGATTTGGGATCCCAAGGGCAATAATAGCAGATAATGGTACACTGTTTGACAGTAAGCTAATCAAAAGCTTCTATGCAAAGTACAAAATCAAGAACTACTACTCCATTCGAGGTTTCTCTCAGAGCAATGGTTAGGCAGAAGCATCCAATAAGACTATCTTGGATGGGATCAAGAAGAGGCTGGAAGTAGCAAAAGGGAAGTGGGTAGAAGAGTTGCCCAATGTGCTCTAGGTATATCGGACTACGCCGGGAAGATCAACTAGGGAGTCTTCTTTTGCTATGGCTTATAACACTGAAGCAGTTATTCCACTGGAAGTCGGCATCATTGGAATCAAAACCCAGGGAGTAGAAGATGGGACCAATGAGGCATTCTTAGCCCGAGATCTGGATCTATTGGAAGAAAGAAGGGAGAGAGCAGCAATTCGGCTAGGGGCATACCAACAGTAGCTTGCTAGTGTTTATAACAAGAAGGTCAACCAAGAAAGTTCAAAGTTTGGGGACCTCGTCTTGAGGAAAGTGACTGGCAACAAAAAAGATCCTAAGGAGGGCAAGCTCGGCCTAAATTGGGAGGGGCCTTATAGAATCATCTCGGTTGCCGGCAATGAGGCATATCAGCTTGAGGACAATAATGGCAAGGAGTTGCCAAGACCCTGGAACACTTGCAATTTGAAGTTTTTTTATCATTAGTCTTTTGTTTTTTGAAGGTTATGTCATGATTTTATTAGCCGAAGTAATAATAAAGTACTAGTTTGATTTTTATAATTTTGGAATTTGTGCGATAGGACTGATCAGTCCTATGACGATGTTTCCGATTGAAACATGACGAATAACTTAGACTTATTATATGGCAGAGTTGAATTATACTTGCATATAATATAGTTGAACTAAGTTGGTGATGTTTTTGAATGAAACATGACAAGTAACTTAGACTTATTATATGACAGAGTTGAATTATACTTATATATAATCGAGTTGAACTAAGTTGGCAATGTTTTTGAATGAAACATGATGAGTAACTTAGACTTATTATATGGCAGAGTTGAACTATACTTGCATATAATAGAGTTGAACTAAGTTGGCGATGTTTTTGAATGAAACATGATGAGTAACTTAGACTTATTATTTGGCAGAGTTAAATCACACTTGCATATAATAAAGTTGAACTAAGTTGAATTAACCTAGACTTGCCATGTTGGCAGAGTTAAACTCAGAATGGAACTAAGTTTGCTTTAGTTAGATTAACAGAGAAACCAAGGGAGAACATCTCGGCTAGTCTTTGTTTGAATCTGACTTCGGCGAAAGGCCATAAACACATAATGTGAACTTAAGTGGAACTTAGGTTCACATTAGGGGGGCATGGAGCAGGAATGATAAATAAGCTTGAGAGCAGAGCTTGACACTTGTTAGAAGAAATTTACAAGTTAGACTGGGCTTGACACTTATTGAAAATTCAGAATAATTTACAAGTTGAAGTTAGACGAGATAATAAGGGAAGAGGTATCCAAGGTATTCATTACCCGAGATAACCAACCTGTCAGGCTTGGAAGGGTTAGAAGGGTGAAGTCCTGTTAGAAAATAACAAGTACAAGTAATGGAAGAACACTTGTAAAAATGTTTGAATCAAATGTTTTGAAGTGTTGTTTGACCAAGATCACAATAAAAGGTGAACTCTGAGGTAGTTTGGTCCAAGGTAACCAACTAAGGGTGCACCTGAGAGAAAGTGGATCCAAGGTGAAACTTGTCTGAGGAAATTCCAACCCAAAGTGATTACACAGTTAAAGTGTACTTTGAAGAAATGCAAAAATATTCTAAGTATGGAAGCATGAAAGGCATGAAAGCATATATGAAGAGAAGCATCCAAACACTTAGAAAGAAAAGAAGGCATGCATTCAACAAAAGATTACTTGTTTAGATATAAAAGGGGCACATCGGCCAAATATAAAGTTAACATTGTTCAAACAAAAGATTACAACTGTTCAAAAGTAAAGTTCAAAGTAAAGAAAAAAAAAATCCTAAGTGTTGGAGAAATGGGCATTGATCTCAGATTGCTCAACCTCGACTGTTCGCGTTGTGTCGACCTCGGTCGGTAATGTGGTTTCCTTCTCTGCCGCTATCTCGGCTTCAATTTCCAGCAAGATCTGGTCCAAGCTCAGCTCTTCTCAGCTACCTGGACCTCGGCCTCAGAAGTTGTTTGTTTGAGAGAGGCACCCTTGCAAACCAAGTCTTCCTTCTCATCATGACTCAAGTCCAGGACTTGATCAGTCAATGTTAGAGACTTGGCCCCAACAACAACCTCTTCTTCTTCTTCGGCATCCTTTGCGTCGGTTTCTTCCTCGTCGACTTCCTCCTTGTTGGCCTCACTGTCTGACTCTCTGGAAGTTGGAGGGAAATGTACTTGGAGTTTGCTGATACCTTGGAGATCAGAGTCCATATGTATAGATAATTTGTTGAGAGCTGCAGTCCAGCCGAGGTAAAAACCTTGGTTACAGGCTTGGTTGACTTGTTCTTTATATACATCACGGACGATAGCCTACCCCTCTAAGAATGTTTTCTCGTCAGTTGCCTTGATCTCGGCCTCTTTTGTAGCCAGGGCTTCTTGGGGCTCCGCCTTGGCCTCGGTAATTTTTGCCTCGGCGTTCTTGATCTCGGACTTAAGTACCTCAGCCACAGCCTCAGCCGCCTTAGCTTTTTCCTCGGCTTGGTCTTGGGCTCATTTGGCTGCCTTGGCCTGATCCAACAAAACTTTGATCTTGGCCTCGGCATTTTTTAGAGAGGAGAGGAAGCTAGCAGCTTCTTGGGTCTTCTGCACCAACTCTTATTTGAAAGCCTTGACTTTCGTGGCAAAAGAATGGGCGTTCTGGATGGCCTGCAAGGAAACAAGCAAATTAGTAAAATTTCAAAGTGTTGAGCGTTTGCAGGAAAACAAGAATGATACAAGTGTCGATTACTTATAAGAATTGAATGCTGCATCATCAATGCGAAATTTTCATATTCATTTGTCTTGGGTATGCGATTGAGATCAGTTGGAAGTAGCACGACTGTAGAGAGAACGACACCGACCTTAATGTTGTCGATGGCACTATCACCAGCCTTCATTGGTCGATTCCCAACCATGATTGCAAGATCCCATGGCTCATCAACTTTGAAAGCAGCTGGGCTTGCAGCAGCCTCGGACCTTGGCTTTTTTAACCAAGAAATGTCGGATGACTTAGCCTGGGCAGGCCTCTTCTCGGCGGTAGAAGAGCTCTTCTTGATCTCAGCAAGTTTTGAGATCGACACGGTATCTTCGGTGTCCACTTGGGTAACTGGGCCCTTTGCCTTAACCTTTTTACCCCCTTTGGTTTTGTCTTTGGTTGGGACTTTGATGGAGAAGATTGAACAGTAACCACTCCTGGCAAGTCGGCCAGGAGGTCCTCCACAACGGCTTTGCTACTGCCAATGTCGTCAGTAGTGGAGGCAACAGTAACTCGGGTGCCGAAGTGAATGGCAGGCAAAGTAGTTGGAGGATTGGCTGGATCGTACGCCGATGGCTTAGAGTCTCGGCGTTTGTGACTACGAGTTCTGCCTGTAAGCGCGTTGGGTGGTGCTCGACGTCAGCGTTGACACTGAGATGTTGAGATAAAATGGGGGGCAAATATGGATGGCTATTCTACTGGGCCTGAAGAAGAGGCCTGATCTGGCCTTGGTGAGGAAACAACTGGTGGAGTTGACGTAGATAAGGGAGTTTTACTTTGACAGGGAACGTCGGGCAAAACAGACTTATAGGTAGGGATATAATTAAGCAACAAAGGGGCCTTGCGCTTATTGATATCCAAACCAAGAAGTCTTTTTAGATCGGGACTGGGGAAAAAGGTTTGGCAGAAATCCTTCGCTAGCTAAGGCAGAGCTACAAAGAACAAAAAGCATAAAATGTTCAGTATAGATGAAAGAGTTGACAGGTCTTAGAAGAAATAAGGTTATGGGATGACTCAGTCCTAACATCACCCTCTTTAAAAATTGATCGGCGCAGAGGATAGAGATGAAGATCGTCGTCAAGCGCAAATTCCCAATTGCCTGAGATGATGTAGGTTTGTTTACATTACACCAAATTCCACCATTGTTACACAACGACAAATAACTAAGTTAAAAACCATATTAAAGTGTAGAAAATCCCTACTTCAAGAAGAGAAGACGAGCAAAGCAAAGGTGGAACTCCAAAGACGCTTAAACCCAACTTTATTCAGTTCAAAATGAAGATCTTGAGATGGTCTATCTTTTTAACAAAGGGATTAGGGTGAGAAATCACTAGAACTAGATGAAAATGTAGAGAGAGGAAGTATTTTAGAGAGAGAAGGTCTCACTTTAGGGTTTTGAAGTAAATAGATCTGAAAAAGTGATGTAAAAAGTCATTTTGCGATCTGATATACGCACAGTTCGCTCGAGCGAATAATTGACGCTCGAGCATTAGACATAAAAAAAGTTGTTCCGCTCGAGCGGTAAGATACAATGAATGCTCCCCACTCGAGCGCAAGAATTCTCCGTTCGAGTGTAGAAAATACTTATCCATAAGTCTTACAGACAACAAACTAACGCTTGAGCGCAGGAAAGGTCGCTTGAGCGCAAACCTGCTTGAGCATAGGAAACACCTCTCGAGCATAGAAACACCCTCCCAGTAGCTTTGCAGACCTGCAAAGTACTGAGAGTTCGCAAATCCCGTTCGAGCGCAAGAATGGCCGCTTGAGTTGAGGGGCAAAATTCTAGGCAACATAATGTTTGAAAAACTGGCGACCAACCTATCCAAACACAATCACAACAACCCAAGAGCCAATTTCCAAGGTATACAAGGGGAGAAAGAGGTAAACAATAGTATGAAAGCATTAAACCCGAGTCCGGGATACCACAAGAGTCAGGTTAAAACCATGATCGCTATAGATTTGGGGATATTGAATCTTGCAGCTTGATCTATTCTAAAGATGCAAGAGCCCCAATAGGTGTTGTTGGTACTGGAAGTTCAAGTTCTATGCCCCGGTAATAAAATAAAATAAAACATACTATTTTTATTTTTCGAATGGCATGAAATCATGAAAGAATGGTTATTTTTTGCATAATTTGAATTCAGGTCAAGCAATGGGCTAGATCCCAAAAAAGTGAAAGGAAAAATAGTTGTCTATGCAATCAACACAAATGGAATGTTTGGCTTGAAAGCTGGTGATGCAGATGTTATCATTATAAGCAAAGGGAATGATACACCTCGATCTCTAATCTTTCTATTTCGGGCAGCATGTGTGACTAAAGAAGATGGTGAATTTATTATTCGATAAATGACCCGTACCTGGTTGTGTGCTAAATTTAGTTACTCTATTTTTTTCTTAATATATACATATATATCTATATATATAATCTTAATGATTTTTATGTTAATTTTTGAATAATAACCCAATAGCTAAAATTTGCACAAGTGAAGAAGAACCAAATCCTGACTATCTAGCTATATGTCACGTTCCGCCAAATTACCTAGACAGAATTGCCTACCAAGAGAAAGTCTTAAGGAAGGAAGGTTGATGGAATATTTCTGGAGGCTCCTAGAAGACTTGAGAAAATGTGAAAATATGGTACATAATTCTATAATGTACATAGAAGGATCTAGAATAGGTTTTATAGCATTTAAGTGAAGATTGGAGGAATGGAAGCAATAGAATGATCTAGAACCCCCTAGAGAAACGGAGGTGGTAAAAGATCCTTGTACCTACTTCTAGAATGATGTAGATGTTTGTATAGATATTTTTAGGGAGGATTCTAGAACCCTCTTGTACGATAAGGGAAGCTTCCATGAGAAGTTTCTCCATAGTTCTTTTTCTTGATAGTCCTTTTTCTTGTATGTTCTGGAATATTCCAGAGAAGACCTAAGATGCTTATAAATACGAGAGGGGCTCATTTGTTTCATCAATAATCCAAGAGTTGTGTAAGTTTTCTCAAAGTGAATACAAAGGCATTCTCTTAAACTCTCTTTATCTTCTAACTTGTCTTTCTTGCAAACTTGTAAATTAAGCTGACTTAGCATCACCAAGTAAGGCTTGTGATTGTCTAAGTGCCGCACGAATAGCTTGGAAACAACCAAGGCTGTGACATATAGCTAGGTTTTGTGCAAAAGGGGCAAGCCCACCGTCAAAACATATTAGTAAGGTACATTCTACCAAATTCAATATATTATTGTTGTTTCTTATAATTTTTATCTTTAAACATGATAATTTGTTGGATAAATATAATACTAAATATCTTCTAATTTTCAACCTGATATTTGTGCAATAGGGGTTGATATTGTTTGTGCGAATTCAGAAGAGGGGAAAGGTGCTAAAGAGAATTTCTCATTTACCATGGCCTTTGGAACATCTATGGCAACTGCCATTGTCTCCAGTGCTACTGCATTTGTTAAATCATTTCGCCCAACTTGGTCATCAAGCGCTATAAAATCGGCACTCATGACAATTGGCAAATTTTACATGATTTTTTTTTGTATGGTTATTTAAATCTTTTGAAATTAAAGGCAATATATATATATAATATGCAGCGATCCAAATGAATGTGAAGAACATATGTGATATCCATAGAATTGGCTCAGGACTTGTGAATCCTACCAAAGCAATTCATCCAAGCCTTGTTTATGAAATAAAGCCAAAAGATTATTCATCTGGTGTACTTGTATGGAACTTGAACTACCCATATTTCAGAGCTTCAATCCGAGAAACAAAACCAATTCGAGTGTGTTAAGAGATGTGTAAAGCTTGTTGGGAGAAGAGACACAAAAGTTTCAACTTATTTTCTTAAAGTTACAAGTCCCTATGCGGTTGAAATTAAAGTGAATCCTACTGTATTGTGCTTTGAGAATGATAAAGAAAAAGCTTTTACATTACGTGTGAGGGTAAGGGATTGGAGCGAAGCAAAAGAGGGTGTGCTCTCTGCCTCTCTAGAATGGTACAACTCTGAGTATAGTGTCAAAAGTCCGATTATCATAGTGAAAAAAGCTATTGCAGTTGATGAATAGTTTTTGGAGTTTGAAGCTGAGATTTCGTCCACTTTTGTCTGATGTAAATGTTTGTTTGATAGCTATACTATTTTGTATTGAAATTGACTTGTAAGTTGTAGTCAATAGACATAGTAGCAAACAGACTCGATTGTAACAGATGAGCGCTTGAGGCAGATTTTTGTTAGTTGATAATATCTGTTTGACCAAAAAAAAGTACACACTTTTTTATTCTCTCTTTCATGTCCACTGTCAACCACTACTAGTTTTATATAGATTCTAGAATAAATATATATATATATATATATTGAGGGTTTTTCAATACAAAATTATTCAAAATGTATGGAGTATATGGCTTCCTTCATGCCACGTGTTGCTGCCGTTGGATAATCAAGCATTTGATTGACAATTGAGTTGTTGATTTGAAGTGTTATTGCGTGGACATGTGTTTGCGACCCTCTGAAGTAGGAATGGCAATGGGAGCTGCGATGGGTTTGTAGTCCACATCCCTCTCCTTTAATTTGTTGGGGGCGGGGCATGGAAGGGATGGGATGGGGTGGGGAATATTGGGGAGGAGACGGGAATGGAGAATTATTGAGTTAGATTTGTCTTATTTAAAAAGAGATGATAAATTTTAACTAAAATTTTATTCTTAATATACAACATAAAATTGAAATTTTTACCAAAAAAAAAATAAAAATTATGGTTAAATTCATTTTATCCCCTCATGATTTGGAAGTCAAACACTTTATCCTCTTATTGTTCAAATATAGTCATAAAGTCCCTATGATTGGAACATAGTCATAAAGTCGCTATGTGATTTTGAATTAAAGTGTCGCCGTTAGTTTTTTCATTCAAACTAACTAAAGGTATATCACACATACTATTTTTTTGAATCGATTTGATTTCTTGAAAAAATAAAGGGGAATTAATACAACAAAAAGATAATTTTACCCTAATTTTCCAAACTTAAAGTTAGATTAATGTATTAATTAAAATCAAATAAAATATAATTAAGGATTAATCTAAAATATAAAATATAACTAAGGATTGATTTACAATATAATTAAATAAAAATACAAAATAAAATAATTGAGAATTCATCTAAAATATAAATAAATTAAAATTAGATTAACATGTTACTTTACAATAAATAATTAATAATTTTGAACTAATTGTGATCTAAAATATAAGTAAATTAAAATTAGATTTAAAAATTAGAAATTACAATAAATAATTAAATATTTAGGATTAATTGTGATTTATAATATAATTAAATTAAAATTAGAATAAAAGTTAATAATTACAATAAATAATTAAGAATTTATAATTAATTATGATTTAATTGAATTAATATTAGACATTATAAATTATGTATATGAAAGGACAGAAAGAGAAAAAAAAATAACAAAAAATGTATCGGGTTTGAAGGTATTATTATCATTTCACATCTATAGTTAACGATATTAAAAATTATACTTCGATCCAAAACCACATGCGACTTTCTGGCATATTTGAACCAGGAAAGTAAAATGTTTTTGCCTCAAATACAAGGAGATAAAATGGACTTTGTCCAAAAAAAATTATAAAAAACAACCATATTACAACATAATAAAATAAATTAAGGGAGTGCGTGGAGTTGACCTTGTTAGTGTGTTTTATTTGTTTTTTGTTTTTTTCCGTTTTAGTGAACTTTTCTTTCTAGTTTTTCAGAAAATTTTATATTTTGGAGTTCTATTCGACTAAATAGAGATCATCATTTAAGTTTTTATATTTTTTTTAAAGTTAGTTTTTTTGGCTCTTTTTTTTTTTTTTTGGTAGTGAACTATATATATGCTCAGACAAAAAAGATTAATAAAAAAAATCAAAATCCAAAAGTCAAGAAAAAGCTAAAAATTAAGAAGTTATTAAAAAAATATATAAGTTAAAACACACTAGTTATTCATGTTTCTTCATACAACTTAAAAATCATTTCAAAAAATATTTTCTTCACCTCGTAAAAACATAAAAAGATAAATTACATTGACCTCTCCTAAGATTTCTTGTAATTATTGCAACTTCTCTTGAAGTTTCAAAAACTATAATGAGATGACACATTACACATACCCCCAATTGTAGTAACATACTCAATACATCCTTTCAATTTGAGCATTGCAATTAACCCCTACTTTTATTCTTAGAACCTTCACATCTTCTATTTTTTTTAATTCACTACGTCAAAATTGGGCTTTAGCGGCGGTTTTTTACCGCCGTTAAAGGCTGTAAAACCGCCGTTAAAGCCTTTAAGGGCGGTTTCGTTACCGCCGTTTATGCGCGTGTCGGAAAAAGTAAAACTGTCGTAAAAAAGTAAATTACCGTCGTTAAAAGTCAACCAAAAACGGCGGTTTCTTACCGCCGTAAATAGGTTCGAATTTTTTAAAAAATAATTCTTTCTTCTTGCACTCCCCAAGTTTTGAACCCAAGACCTCTCATCCACCCACACTAACCACTTTGCCACAACCACTCTTCATGAAATATATTACCTAAATAAATATTTAAACATTACTTTTACTTTATTGTAGATGGTTTCGCCGGAGCACGCCGGAGTTTTCCCGGAGCTCCGCTGGCAAAGACCGCCGGCATTAATGGCGGTAATGTTGGGCATTAGCGGCGGTTTTTTACCGCCGTTAAAAGTGGGCATTAACGGCGGTTCGTTACCGCCGTTAAAAGTGGGTTTTATTACTGTCGTTAAAGACACTTTTAGTGACGGTTTTTTTAACGGCGGTAACGAAACCGCCGTTAAAAGTACTACTAACGGCGGTTTTCGTTACCGCCGTTAAAAAAACCGCCGTTAATGCTGATTTTTGGCGTAGTGATTCTAATTTTGTCCCAACCTAAAATTTCACTTTTACCCTTATTCTTAATCTTCTAACCCTAATTTTTCAAACCCTAACCTTAACCCTAATCACCTCCAGCAATCACCACCATCTCTGACCACCCCTCACTACTCCAACCATTACTCCTTCCATCGTAACCAACATTATCTCCACTAAGTACCCACAGCCCCTACTTTACCATCGCAACCCATCTCTCAACCCCTAGCTCATCTTCTTCTTCTTCTTCTTTTGATCGAGGAGCGATGATGGTTATAGATCTGAATCAGAGAGAAAGAGATCGAGCGAGATCGATTTCCACCCTAGTTGTCGTCATTGCGATCACCCTAGCCGTTGTTGCGATCGCGATCTCATAGCATTTGTAAGAGAGAGAGAAAGAGACGATATGGGGTCTTCGATAGAGATGGGTGGCGATGCGGTAGGAAAAGGTTGGGTTAGGATTTTGCAAGTGAAGAAAAAGGAAAACAAATAAAGATAGAGGTGGTCGAAATGGCAAACCGATGGGGCAAGGAGCTGGACTAGTTCAAAGCAGCATCAATGGTGGCTGCCATGGATGGTAGTGCTGACATAGCAGTGGAGGTGGGCTAGCGGCGTTGGTTGTCGGAGTTGGTGGAGATGAGATTATGATTAAAGTTAGGGTTTGGGTTTAGATTTGGGGTTAGAGGTATAGTTGGTATTAAGGTAGGGGTTCAAAGAGAAAATGGAAGGGTTTCATTTTCTTGGGTGGTGGTTCAAAGAAGTGGGGGGAGGGGGGGCGAAAGTAAAAAAGTGGAGGCAAATAGCAGCCCTCATTCAATTTTTCAAAATACCATTTTTACCCTTAGAAGTCATATATCTCCCGTATAGTTCTTATTTTAGTCTCTTTTTTATGTAATTATGAAGATACACTTAACCTAAATGCATAAAATAAAATAAAATATTTTTTGAAAAAATCTATAAAAAAATCAATGTATTGAATTTTTATATTTTTATTTTAGTGATTTTTAAAATATTTTTTTTACAAATATTTTATTTTTTAAGTGTATTTAGATTAAATAAATCTAAAACATAAAACTAAAAGTATTTAAAATATTAAAAAAGTTCACTAAAAAATAAAAAAAAAAATTCACAAATTATTTTTGAAAATTGCTAACCAAATATAGTGGATGTCTTTTCAAAAATAGTTTGTGAAATTTTTTTATTGAATTTTTTTAATATCTAAAAAAAATTATTTTTTAGATTTACTTCTACGGGTAAAAGTGGTATTCTGAAAATTTGAATGGATGAGTTGAGCATGTTACAAACATAAATTGTACAATTGGAGGTATGTGTGCCAAAAAAACTTACTTTTTGTAAAAATATTTGTATTATAAAATAATGTAAATGAGTTAACTCATAAATTTATTTTTTTGGCTTTTTTAATTGAACTATTTTGTTGGTGCCTATTAATAAAAACTCTAGTTTAGGTTTGATTTTTATTTTTTTGACCAAATTATTTAGACTGTACAGGTTATTCAACTACGAATAATATTAGAGGATGAAGTCAATTATGATTTATCTTAAAGATAGTTTTCACACTTTATATGTAAATTTTTAAAATGAGTAACATAATCAGATTTTAATACCATATATTGTAACACATCACATCATTCAATGGGCATTATATGACGCATTTAATTATTATTTTTATAGCGTTACATTAGATACTATTAAATACAGTTCAAGAAAAAAAGATACTATTAAATGGCGATTTACACTAACGGTCCTTGCAGTTTGGTCCTTGTGTCACTTTATTCCTGTCAATTGTTATACATTTGACTCTAAATTTTAAATCTCATTCTAAATAAGGACAATTGAAAATATTTTTGCTCCATTTCAAGAGCAAAGTTGTCAATTTTATAAAATATATATTAGCTTGACAAAAATAAATGTCAAAAAATTATTTTTTAATTTTTAAAAATTATTTCTACTCACCAAAGATAAAATTATATAAAAACAATAAATCTTTTACATTTTTATTTTTTTACTAAATTAATTTTTAGTATGTGTTTAGATGATTATCTTGCAATGGGTGGTTGTTTTGTTGATATTTTAGTAATAGATGGTTATATTTATTGTTAACATATATTTTTGGATGGTTATCATTTCATGGACGGTTATTAGGCTTTTAATGTACAATCGATATGTTTAATATATGAAATGTTTTTACTTTTGGATTTTTTAATTTGATGGATTGGTTTAATAATGATATCAAAGTTGTCACCGTGTTTGATTTTTGAAAAAATAAAAACTAATTTAACAAAATAAATATCAAAAAAAATTATTCTACCCTCCCAAAAGATAAAATTATATAAAAATTATATGTTTTTAATTTTTTTTTTCATCAATTTAATTTTTAGCTTCTTAGAAAAAAATTTATGAAAATAGATTTTAAAAACGAAATCAAACAGAACTTTATAACCAAAAAAATTATAACATTAAAGGCCATTATATTTCAAAAAACACATAAGTTAACCAACACAAAATAAGTTGTATGACAACTTTGCCCTTCAAATGGAGCAACAATGTCTTCAATTGTCTTTATTTGGAACGAGATTAAAAATTAAGGATCAAGTATATCACAATTGAAAAATTAAGGATCAAAGTGACACAGTCCAAACTATAGGGACTATTAGTGTAATTTGCCCTACTATTAAATACAATCACCATAGCATTAATAATTTCATATTTTATTTTTTAAATATTCCAAATTTTCAAATTTGTGGTTTAATTATGAATAAAATTTTATTTTGGACTTTCCATTTAAAAAGATTTTCAAATTAGATATGTAACTTGATGTGCCAATAATTTTATGCCAAATATATTTCTTAGCTTTTAAAAAAGAATTGTAAGAATTTTAAAAAGAAAATAGATGTAAAATTTGAACCCAAAAAAATTGAACTCTACATAATATAATATGAAAATTAACATTGATAGGTCATGATTAATAAGTAACACTACGCATTATGAAATAAATATCATAAAAATGTATGAAATTAATCTAAAGGTGATTGAATAACATCTATACTCTTATTAAAAGTGAACACCTAATTTGGTGTCCATGAACTTCCTTAAAAGAAAGACACAAAATTTAAACCCAAAATCATTTACTTAACTTAGTAAGTTCACTTTTATCACTTAAACAACATAGAAAATATGTTATAAATTCAAAATTAAAATTTATATTTTAAACACACCCATTTGGTGGGCTCACACCCCTAATATAATAAAACACTACAAATTAATTCAAGGGTAAAGAATCTTTATGAAGATTTTCATGATATTTCTTTCATGATACCTAATATTATTGCATGATTAATATGCATTGCATGAATTCATGTTTACTATTATCCATAAACAAACTAAATTTGGTAAATTTGCGTTCCATTGTTATTATAGTTTAAAATTCTAATTTATTTTTCATATTACATAAAAGAACGATACATTCAACAATTTGAAATATATTATCATAATAATTAAAAATATCAATGACTATAATTAAAGTTAAATGACCAATGAATTTAAGACACATGTATTTTTGTATTTTATTAATTAAAAAATATTTTAAAAAATGGATTAGAAGTTTTAAATTTATTTACCCAATAATATTTTTATTTAATAATATAAATAGAAGTATAGGTATAGATTTCATACCATAATTAGTAATTACATCATTGCTTGTTTTGAAATCACAAAATTTAAATAAAAAATAGTAATATATTAGAGGTTATTACATTTTATACCCCTTAATTATCTTTAAATTATCTATTTAGTTTTTGAATTATCGATTGTGTCTACTAGATCCTTAAACTATATAAATAAAAGTTTATTTAGTCCTTAAAATATCGATAATCTATTAAGTCCCTAAAATATTTAATTCAAACTCATTTAGTCCCTAAAAGGATTATAAAAATAAAATATAGGCTCATAACTATTATAAATTAGTAAAAAAAACTCTAACTAGTTAACATTTTATTTCAATTTTTAATTTTTTTTTTTTTTTATATCTTTGAAAAGTGGGTATCAGTTCTTATATTGAATTTTCTTTATAAGGCTAAGGGTAATAATCTATAGTATTTTCAACTTATCTTTTACAATGGTTACACGATTGCTTTTGTCTAGTATTATATGCTAGTTTTTTTTTTTTTATAATTTATAATTGATTATTTTTAAGTTTTTCGCTATATTCTTTTTATTACTTAATTAATATATTATTTTGTTTTATTACTATTTGTAGCGAAGTGTTATTATTTAAATTATATAATTCTACTTCTTCAATATATCTAATACTCATATAATTTATTGGCAACACTTAGAAACCATACTCTAATATTAATTTAAACACACATTGAAAGAAAACGCTTTTTAAGAACAAAATAAAAATTTAAGATTTTTCTGTAATAAAATCTTAATTGCGTAGGGTCATATAATACTCATGGGTATATACTTTATTTTTGTAATCCTTGGACTAAATATGTTTGAATGAAATATTTTAGGAACTTTATATATTCAATCGATAGTTTAATAACTAATGTGGGAATATATTTTTTAAGTACCAACACGTGGCATGGTGACGCCGACGTGTCAGCCGAGGTGCCCCGTGTCGTAGTAGTTACACCGAGGTGATCTCGAAGTTGCCGAGGTTATCTACGAAGATATCGGAATCCAAGATAGGCGGATAAGGGACCAGAGTCCTAGATTGAGAGAAGATTTCAGTTTGGGTAAAGATAAGACTCTTAGAGAGTTTATCCTAATCCCACTGGGAGTCCCAGATTAGCAGTAATCCTAAGTTCATTAGGGCCAGGCTCCTATTGGGACTAGGATTGTATTGGCTATAAAAGAGAGGCACTCCCATGGGTCTAAGGTATGCTTTTATGCTCAAGCTTATGAGTTTAGCTATTGATTATCTTTGAGAGATAACTGACTTGATCGTCGGAGTCCCCCGGGTGGACGAACCACCATCGGAAACTTCTTTTTCTGTTGCAGGTTAGCTAAAAGCCATCTATTCTGCCGGTGCTCTCCAGCTGAATATTGAGTTGGCAGTGTGATCGGAAAATCACTCACACAATTTGGCGCCGTCTGTGGGAAAGAAAGACGTATAGATGGCCAATTACGCACAACAAGAAAAGGTTGGGGACGACGCTCTTGCAGGGAGTGGCAGACCTATCGACCTTGACATTGAAGGAGACAACCACAACGAAGAAACCCGTGACCAGGGTCACGGAGGAAAAAACGTCGGCCAGGAGGGCGACACTTCAAAGAAGACGGATCAGGACAGATACGACAACGAAGATAACCTCTAGGTATGGAAGGATAGGTGCCTACGGAGGGATGAGGAAGTGAAAGAATTAGCAGACAAGTTGGCAGACCTGCAGTCGGTCGTAAACTTTATGATGCAAAACAATGTCATGCAGCCACCATACCCGCTGCAGGACACGCCAATTCCAGCAGTTAATACTCAGGAGGGAGGAAGGAAAATAATTCCCGAAGCACCTCAGCTGTCACGACCCTAACCCGCCCCCGTGGGTTAAGGGCGTAACCGGCCAGTAATCATGAGATCACCTACGGCCTCATACTGATCCAAACGTATTCAAGGGGCCAAACGGAAGCAAAAGTTTTAAACTTTGTCCATAGAGCGGTGCTTATATGCACATCATACAAACCATATTCATAAACGTTAATAACCCACGTCACAGTATAGTAGCATAAACTTCTTTACAACAGGATCATCAGACTGAGCCAACCCATATCGGACTACATACAATGTATACAAAACCCTTGCCAGTAAAACAACATATAACTATATGACAAAAAGGCAAGGACGGGTCCCGCACGTGAGACACGAGGGCTGACTCTCTAAAACTTGGGTTGTTCTACGCAGGCTTCACTGAGGCTGGGTCTGGGCTTCTCTTGGCTCACCTACAAAGACATGAATGAGTATGAGCGATAGCCCAGTGAATAATATCAAATACAGAATTTATGCAACAAGACGTAGAACAACATTTTTCCAAACGGCCTTGGGCCCAATTCATGTCTATAGTTAACATGTATAAGGGTAATTTAAACCAGGTAACCATAGTTCCATTCTGGCCTTTGGCCCATTCAGATTTACATTCATGACGAAACGGCCTTCGGCCCATTCGATTATGTCCAAACGGCCTTGGGCCCAATCGTGTGTGTCAAAACGGCCTTTGGCCCACTCATTCCTTTCAAAACGGCCTTTGGCCCACTCATTCATTTCAAAACGGCCTTTGGCCCACTCATTCATTTCGAAACGGCCTTCGGCCCATACATTCGCTTCAGAACGGCCTTCGGCCCACTCATTCATTTCAAAACGGCCTTTGGCCCACTCATTCATTTCAAAACGGCCTTTGGCCCACTCATTCATTTCAAAACGGCCTTTGGCCCACTCATTCATTTCGAAACGGCCTTTGGCCCACTCATTCATTTCGAAACGGCCTTTGGCCCATACATTCGTGTTCATCAAAACGACCTTGGGTCCATTTATGCTTTCATATCAGACTTACGTCCACAATCCCAATTAGCAATTCATAAAGCTTTAACGGGAATAAATAATTGGACATTTACAAGCATTCAATTAATGATATTACTCACAGTGATCGGTTGATTGATTTGCCCTGGAACTCGACCCTACACATGTCATGAACATAAGAGGGTCATTAACAATTCATTCCGTTCAAAATTCACATTCTCCTCTTTAGGCTTTACTATTATCTTATTAACTCATCTACAATGCTTAACATATGCCTAAGAGTGCTCACAAGTGAAAGAGAACGGAAAACGGAACACAAAATGCAAGAACAGAATTTCTGGAAACAGGGTCCCCGCTCGAGCGTAGACTCCCCCGCTCGAGCGGACCCTTACGTCTGAGAAAGTACTGGTTGCCTTTATTCCCCGCTCGAGCGTGAACTCGGACGCTCGAGCGGACTTCCTGTCTACATAGCTCCCCGCTCGAGCGTAGACTTCCCCGCTCGAGCGGGAATCATGTCTGCAGGAAATGCTGGGAGCTCGTTTTCTCCGCTCGAGCGGCGGTTTCCCCGCTCGAGCGGGCACCAATTTTCTGGGTTTTCCAGAACTGTTCTTGAACTCCAAATCAATTTTTCCAGTTACAAAACTTGCATGCAAAGGCTCAAATCTCAATTACAAGCATGCTAACATGGTACCAAGGCAAGATTATCACATTATGAAGCTAAATTCCTTGATTTATCTACATGCATGGCCCAAAATGTGTCAAACTCAACATCAACATAACAAACTCATGCATTTAAGCTCATATCTCTTCAATTTGTACATGCATGTGATGGATTAGCCACATTCTCAGCTTGAATACTCAAATGGTGATCAAAACATGAGTTTTCTTTAACATTTCACATGGATCATACACATTTGTGCCCAAACATGCAAATTTCAAGGAAATTCTTACATGCATGTACCTATTAAGCTTCAATTCAACAAATCCTACACAATTCCATTTTAATCTCACTTTTGATCATCAATTTAGCTTGAGCACACAACATTACAAACTATCATTCAAGAATTACTCACCTAGAAGCTTTAATCTTCCAAGCTCTAGACAATTCTTGAGCCAAATCTTCAAATTACTAAGCTTTGAGCCAAAATTGCCCAAGTCTCCTTCTTTCCTCTCTATATCCGGCCTCTCCCTCTCTTCTCACTTGTCTAACTCAGATTTTGAGTTCTAAGAGAGCTAAAGGAGAGTGCAATGCAATTAAACAACTAGCCCCACTAACACAATATTTAATATAAAATATTTGGGCTCTTAATCCATTATTTTAATCAGTTTACATTGACCAGAATAAATTTCCAATTAAATTTTACCGTAGGCTCTAAAAATTATGCCAATCACAATGGCGTAGTCGAGTCCGGGTTCTGTAGCCGATAAGGCCCTCAATTTAATTTCCGAAGCAGACTATTCAAACAGATATTCCTACGGTGAACAGATAGAGTTCCAAAATCACATATATTCGCATAATGGCACGTAAAATCATGCTAAACACATAATCATATTCAAATTAAGGGCCAATTAGCGTAATACAGAACAGGGGTGTCACAGTCTCCCCCCCTTTAGGAAGTTTGGTCCTCCAAACTTAAGTTACCTTCGTCGAGAAACAAATGTGGATAGCGTAGTCGCATTTCCTCCTCTTTTTCCCACGTGGCATCCGTCCCATAGTGTTCCTTCCATTCCACTTTCACCATTGGGATGGACTTATTCCTCAATTCTTTCACTTGTCGGTCCACAATTCTCTCTGGCCATTCAGCATATTCCATATTTTCATCAATAGCAACCCGGTGAAAATCAATCACATGAAACGGGTCTCGGAGGTAGCCCCTCAACATCGACACGTGAAACACATTGTGGATTTGTTCAAATCCCGGTGGCAAAGCAACTCTATAAGCCACTGGACCAAGCTTTTCCAAAATCTGAAACGGCCCGATGTAACGGGGCGACAACTTGCCTTTTTTCCCAAATCTGACTTGGCCTTTCATCGGAGAAACACGGATGAACACATGGTCACCAACCTCATACTCAAGAGGTCTCCTCCGAACGTCTGCATAATTCTTTTGTCGGTCTTGAGCCGTTTTGAGCCTTTGTCGGATAGTCTTGATCTTGTCCGAAGTGTCTTGCACAATTTCTGGCCTAAGCAAAGCTCTATCCCCGACCTCTGTCCAACAAATAGGTGATCTACACCTCCTACCATACAAAGCCTCGTATGGTGCCATACCGATGCTGGAGTGGAAGCTGTTATTATAAGCAAATTCTGCAAGTGGCAAATAATCTTCCCAACTCCCCTGAAAATCCAAAGCACACATGCGAAGCATATCTTGTATCGTTCGTTCCGACTGGCCATCTGTCTGTGGGTGGAATGCAGTACTGAACCTTAGTTCTGTTCCCATAGCTTCCTGCAAACTCTTCCACAACCTAGATACAAATTTCGGATCTCTATCCGACACAATAGACACTGGGACTCCATGTAAGCGGACAATCTCATCAACGTAAACGGTAGCCAATCTATAAGCAGTAAACGTAGTTTTGACAGGCAGAAAATGTGCAGATTTAGTTAGTCTATCAACTACAACCCAAACAGAGTCCATACCTCGTGAAGTCCGAGGTAGGCCAACAACGAAATCCATAGTCACATGTTCCCACTTCCATTCGGGAATAGAGAGGGGTTGAAGTAGACCGCCTGGTTTCTGATGTTCAGCCTTAACTTGCTGACACTGAAGACACTTGGACACATATTCTGCAATCTCTTTCTTCATCTTAGGCCACCAATAGGTTTGTTTCAAATCCCGATACATTTTATTGTTACCCGGATGCATAGCAAATACGGATCTGTGGGCTTCGTCTAAGACCCTCTTCTTTAGTTCCGGAATGTCTGGGACACATATTCTGTTCCGAAATCTCAACACCCCATTCTCAATGCTAAACTCTGCTTTCGGACTTGCTTCAAATTCATCAATTACTTTTCTGAGGGTTTCATCCCCCTTCTGTTTCTGCTTAATTTCTTCCATGATTGCTGGCTCGGCTGTAATAGCGGCTATCAAACCGCCTTGTTCACACAATACCACTTCAATATCCGACCTCTCAAGATCTTGTAAAATTTCTTTCTGCTCAGTAAGCAAACAAGCCATATTCCCTGTTGATTTTCTGCTCAGGGCATCAGCCACTGTATTAGCTTTCCCGGGATGATATTGAATCTCTAGGTTGTAATCTTTTATCAATTCCAGCCATCTCCTCTGACGCATATTCAACTCCTTCTGCGTGAAGAAGTATTTCAAGCTCTTGTGATCTGTGTAGACTTCACACTTTGCCCCATACAAATAATGCCGCCAGATTTTTAGAGCAAAAACAACTGCTGCCAATTCCAGGTCATGTGTCGGATAATTCTTTTCATGTGGCCTCAACTGTCGGGAGGCATAAGTGATGACCTTCCCGTTCTGCATTAACACACAACCCAAGCCCTTATAAGATGCGTCACTAAAAATCACAAAGTTTTCCGTACCTGAAGGTAATGTCAAAATTGGCGCGGTAGTCAATCTCGTTTTCAATTCATGAAAGGCTGATTCTCTTTCTTCGTTCCATTCAAAAGGCTGCCCCTTGCGTGTCAATTGGGTAAGAGGTACTGCTAATTTCGAAAAGTCCTTCACAAATCTCCTGTAGTACCCGGCCAAGCCCATGAAACTGCGGACTTCTGTCACATTGGTTGGTGTAGGCCAATTCACAATTGCCTCTATCTTTTGCGGGTCCACTGAGATTCCTTCCTTGTTGATTACATGCCCTAAGAAAATAACCTCATCCAACCAAAACTCACATTTCTTCAGTTTAGCAAATAATTTCTTTTCCCGAAGTATTTGTAAAACAGTTCTTAAGTGATGTTCATGTTCAAGTCTGTCTTTAGAGTATATCAAAATATCATCAATGAAAACCACAACAAACTCATCAAGGTAAGTCTTAAAAATTCGATTCATTAAGTCCATAAATGCTGCCGGAGCATTAGTCACCCCAAAAGGCATAACAAGAAACTCAAAATGACCGTACCTCGTTCTGAATGCGGTTTTCTCAACGTCCTCTGCCATAACTTTCAACTGATGATACCCGGACCTCAAATCAATCTTAGAAAACACCTGTGATCCCTGCAACTGGTCAAATAAATCATCAATTCGAGGTAAAGGGTATTTGTTCTTTATCGTTACCTTATTCAATTCCCGATAGTCGATACACAGACGCAAGGTACCATCCTTCTTTTTCACAAACAACACCGGTGCACCCCAAGGGGAAGTGCTAGGCCGGATAAACCCTTTATTAAGAAGGTCTTGCAACTGTTCCTTTAATTCTTTCATTTCGGCGGTAGCCATCCTGTAGGGAGTTTTAGAAATAGGCTGGGTGCCTGGCACAGTCTCGATGGTAAATTCTATCTCCCTATCTACCAATTCCCCTGGTAATTCGTTTGGAAACACATCTGGGAATTCTTTAACAATGAGAATATCATTCAATTCAACATTCACTGATTGTTCAGTCAATACATAACACAAATAACCCTGGCACCCTTTCCTGATCAATTTACATGCTTTCATTGCAGATATCAAGTATGGTGGAGGCACTACCCCATTTCCCACAAACACAATCTCTTTCTGTTCTGGTGGTCTAAACACCCTTTTTGTCACACAATCTATGGTGGCACAGTATTTGGTCAACCAATCCATGCCCAAAATTACATCGAAATGTCTAAAGTTTAAGGGCAATAAATCTACATATAAGGTAGCACCCTCAATATGCACGTCGCAAAACCGATATATATAGTCACATAACACAGATTCCCCCGATGGAGCAGACACACACAACAAATATGGCAACAACTCTAGGGGTCTTTTTAGTCTAGATGCAAATGCATATGTCACAATGAGTGTGTCGATCCAGAATCAATTAGTACAAAGGCATCCTGATTACATATTGAGATAGTACCTGAGACAACGGCATTGGCGTTCCGTGTATCGCCCGGAACAAGCGCAAAAACTCTCCCCTGTCTCACTGTGTCCCCAGTAATAGCGGATCTCACGGTATTTCCCGGCTTTGGAACCGATGCAGTTGAACTAGGCTGCTAGTTTCCCACCGTTCTGATTGCATTCTCGGGCTATGTGTCCTTGTTTCCCACACTTGAAACAGCCTCCTGATGCACGGTAACAAACCCCACGGTGCCTTTTGCTACAGATATTGCACATGGGGGCTGTGTCTCGGGAAGAATTTGAAGTAGTGGAGGAACCCGTGTTTTGCTTTTTCAGAAATTTCTTCTTCGAAAAGAAGCCTTCCCTTTTGTTACCCTTCCATTCTGACGTTGGTTTAGCTTGTCTAGCTATATTAGCCTCGGATATGATGGCCCTGTCAAGCACCCCCAATATAGGTTTCCAGCTTTAGGACATTCACCCTCTCTAGGATGTCACTGTGGAGTCCACCTTCGAAATGTCTTGCTTTCTTGTAGTCTGTGTCGATTACATGTGGTGCAAACCTGGCCAACTCAGTGAACTTGGCCTCATACTCAGCCACTGTCATGCCATTTTGCTTAAGTTCCATGAACTCTGCCACTTTCCTATCCCGGACACACTGCGGGAAGTACTTATCATAAAAGATTTCCAGAAACTTTGCCCAGTCAACATCCTTATGATTTTCTCGCATCAACATCCACCATCTCCTCACTTCGTCTTCTAGCATAAAAGTGGCTAGAAGCACTTTCTGAGTCTCGGAACAGGGGGAACACTTCAAATAATTTCTCAATGCCGAGGACCCATGCTTCGGCCTTCAACGGATACAATCCCCCGTGGAACTGTGGTGGTTTCATTTTCTTGAATTCCTTGGTGAGAGCTATAATTCGGTCATCATTCTGATTATCGGGCACGGGTGGTGCCTGAGGTTGAGGTGGAGGTGGCGGGGGTGGTTGTTGCCACTGTTGTTGCCACTGTTGTTGCCACTCCTGTTGCTGTCTCAGTGTTTCTGCCATCTCTTGGATCAATCTTTCCATTCTGTCCATCCTGGCAGTAGAAGACTCCTCTAGCTCATCACCTCTTGTTCTCACCATCTGATTAAACTTGCATTATATTTCATACAGGATATACACAAGTATGCACATACAAAGAGTATACATATCCAGATAATTTGCAATGCAAGTAGGTCACAACTTATAGCACACAATCAATGCTTCCAATTCCATATTCATCACATGAATGCATCCCAGATCTTATCTAGACGCTTATTGCTCTTTTGGACAAGTGTGTGAGTTATTAACTCGTGCTCTGATACCACTCTGTCACGACCCTAACCCGCCCCCGTGGGTTAAGGGCGTAACCGGCCAGTAATCATGAGATCACCTACGGCCTCATACTGATCCAAACGTATTCAAGGGGCCAAACGGAAGCAAAAGTTTTAAACTTTGTCCATAGAGCGGTGCTTATATGCACATCATACAAACCATATTCATAAACGTTAATAACCCACGTCACAGTATAGTAGCATAAACTTCTTTACAACAGGATCATCAGACTGAGCCAACCCATATCGGACTACATACAATGTATACAAAAACCCTTGCCAGTAAAACAACATATAACTATATGACAAAAAGGCAAGGACGGGTCCCGCACGTGAGACACGAGGGCTGACTCTCCAAAACTTGGGTTGTTCTACGCAGGCTTCACTGAGGCTGGGTCTGGGCTTCTCTTGGCTCACCTACAAAGACATGAATGAGTATGAGCGATAGCCCAGTGAATAATATCAAATACAGAATTTATGCAACAAGACGTAGAACAACATTTTTCCAAACGGCCTTGGGCCCAATTCATGTCTATAGTTAACATGTATAAGGGTAATTTAAACCAGGTAACCATAGTTCCATTCTGGCCTTTGGCCCATTCAGATTTACATTCATGACGAAACGGCCTTCGGCCCATTCGATTATGTCCAAACGGCCTTGGGCCCAATCGTGTGTGTCAAAACGGCCTTTGGCCCACTCATTCCTTTCAAAACAGCCTTTGGCCCACTCATTCATTTCAAAACGGCCTTTGGCCCACTCATTCATTTCGAAACGGCCTTCGGCCCATACATTCGCTTCAGAACGGCCTTCGGCCCACTCATTCATTTCAAAACGGCCTTTGGCCCACTCATTCATTTCGAAACGGCCTTTGGCCCACTCATTCATTTCGAAACGGCCTTTGGCCCACTCATTCATTTCGAAACGGCCTTTGGCCCATACATTCGTGTTCATCAAAACGACCTTGGGTCCATTTATGCTTTCATATCAGACTTACGTCCACAATCCCAATTAGCAATTCATAAAGCTTTAACGGGAATAAATAATTGGACATTTACAAGCATTCAATTAATGATATTACTCACAGTGATCGGTTGATTGATTCGCCCTGGAACTCGACCCTACACATGTCATGAACATAAGAGGGTCATTAACAATTCATTCCGTTCAAAATTCACATTCTCCTCTTTAGGCTTTACTATTATCTTATTAACTCATCTACAATGCTTAACATATGCCTAAGAGTGCTCACAAGTGAAAGAGAACGGAAAACGGAACACAAAATGCAAGAACAGAATTTCTGGAAACAGGGTCCCCGCTCGAGCGTAGACTCCCCCGCTCGAGTGGACCCTTACGTCTGAGAAAGTACTGGTTGCCTTTATTCCCCGCTCGAGCGTGAACTCGGACGCTCGAGCGGACTTCCTGTCTACATAGCTCCCCGCTCGAGCGTAGACTTCCCCGCTCGAGCGGGAATCATGTCTGCAGGAAATGCTGGGAGCTCATTTTCTCCGCTCGAGCGGCGGTTTCCCCGCTCGAGCGGGCACCAATTTTCTGGGTTTTTCCAGAACTGTTCTTGAACTCCAAATCAATTTTTCCAGTTGCAAAACTTGCATGCAAAGGCTCAAATCTCAATTACAAGCATGCTAACATGGTACCAAGGCAAGATTATCACATTATGAAGCTAAATTCCTTGATTTATCTACATGCATGGCCCAAAATGTGTCAAACTCAACATCAACATAACAAACTCATGCATTTAAGCTCATATCTCTTCAATTTGTACATGCATGTGATGGATTAGCCACATTCTCAGCTTGAATACTCAAATGGTGATCAAAACATGAGTTTTCTTTAACATTTCACATGGATCATACACATTTGTGCCCAAACATGCAAATTTCAAGGAAATTCTTACATGCATGTACCTATTAAGCTTCAATTCAACAAATCCTACACAATTCCATTTTAATCTCACTTTTGATCATCAATTTAGCTTGAGCACACAACATTACAAACTATCATTCAAGAATTACTCACCTAGAAGCTTTAATCTTCCAAGCTCTAGACAATTCTTGAGCCAAATCTTCAAATTACTAAGCTTTGAGCCAAAATTGCCCAAGTCTCCTTCTTTCCTCTCTATATCCGGCCTCTCCCTCTCTTCTCACTTGTCTAACTCAGATTTTGAGTTCTAAGAGAGCTAAAGGAGAGTGCAATGCAATTAAACAACTAGCCCCACTAACACAATATTTAATATAAAATATTTGGGCTCTTAATCCATTATTTTAATCAGTTTACATTGACCAGAATAAATTTCCAATTAAATTTTACCGTAGGCTCTAAAAATTATGCCAATCACAATGGCGTAGTCGAGTCCAGGTTC
Organism: Camellia granthamiana; assembly: GCA_036172215.1. NCBI lineage: Eukaryota > Viridiplantae > Streptophyta > Magnoliopsida > Ericales > Theaceae > Camellia > Camellia granthamiana. The sequence continues at coordinate 13,752,860 of CM069912.1, forward strand.
TGTAGCCGATAAGGCCCTCAATTTAATTTCCGAAGCAGACTATTCAAACAGATATTCCTACGGTGAACAGATAGAGTTCCAAAATCACATATATTCGCATAATGGCACGTAAAATCATGCTAAACACATAATCACATTCAAATTAAGGCCAATTAGCGTAATACAGAACAGGGGGTGTCACATCAGCACACCAAGAGCGCAAGGCACTCCCACCCGCCTTCCAGGGAAATCGGACAAGAAGAGCCGAGACAAGAGAAATCCCAGAGGATATATCACACGAAGGACCCAGAGCCCAGAGAACATCGGTATATCCAAGGGCAGGCGCTCTTCTTTGACAGAACCCATAGAGAAAGATCAAAACGGGCCCACCACGAGGCCGAAAATAGTGTACCGAAAAGATTGAAGTCAAAAGATAGCCGAGCTCCAGGGAGGAGCAAAGAAGACTTAAGAAATTACCTCAAGAGGAAGGAACACAATGCTGAAGTCGAGGTTACCTCACCCGTCAAGCCGAGGACACCATTCTCAGTAGAACTGGACAAATTTGAGGCACCGAAGAGATTCAGCATGCCGAAGTTTCAAATATATGATGGTAAGTCAGACCCTAACTTCCACGTCGGATTATTTTTGAACTCAATGGCATTATACAATGGAAACGAGCCATTGTTCTGCAAAGTGTTCCCCTCGTCCTTTGGGGAGATTGTATCAGATTGGTTCCATAAACTGCCAAAGGGAAGCGTGAAGACATGGGAAGGCCTAGCCGAGATGTTTGTGGCCAGGTTCGTGACGAACAAGCTACTGCCATTAAGGGGTGGACGCACTAATGGCTTTGAAGATCAGCAAGGATGAAGGCCTTAGGGCCTATGCAAAAAGATACTACGAGGTGTTCAATCGAATACCCGAATGCAACCAGGAAGTGGCGGTCGTGTCTTTCAAGAATGGCCTGAAAGATGATTATTCATTGTGGAAATCTTTGGCAAAGACATTGCCAAAGAGCATGGAAGAGCTCATGGCGAGAATCGAGAAGTATGCTAGAGCCGAGGAAGATACATCGGGGAATAAAGAGGTAAAGCAGGAAAAAGGGAACGGCTCGCCGAAGCAAGGCTGAAGTAACAACGGATTCAGCAAAGCAGAGATAGAATTGAAGGGAAAACAGGCAGTGACGACTGTGTTCCGAATCCCGGTCCACAAAGTCCTGGATCAAATCCGAAATCAACCCTATTTCAGAGCACCAGCAAAAGCCCCAGGGGAATACATGGGCAGGAACCTTGGTAGGCGTTGTGCTTACCACAATGAAGAAGGGCACCCAACTCAGGGCTGTAGAGCCCTAAAAGCATACTTAGAGGACTTAGTAAGACAAGGCCATCTGAGGGATCTTGTCAGCGAAGCCAGGACCAGAGAAGAGCAGGCAAGGTTGCCTCAAGCACCAGCAGCCTCGTCTCTCCCAGCACAGCAACCACAGGGAGGGGGACCTAGGGTGGTTAACGTAATTCACTCCAAGGTGAACGAAAACGACATACGGGGGGAGACCCAAAGAGTAAAACATCTGCAGCACGTGAACCAGGTCGGACAGAAAAGACCTTGGCCTGAAGAGTACCCAGGCCGATGATAGTATTCACCGAAGCCGACCTAGAGATGGTCCAGCACCCGCGTAATGATGCCTTGGTAGTATCCCTCCAGGTTGGGGAGTACCAAGTGAAACGCATCCTGATAGATCAAGGCAGCTCTTGTGACATCATGTATGTTAGATGTTACAAGGAGCTGAGCCTTCACCCAGATGACATGGAGCAATCGAATGGCCCGATGGTCGGCTTTAATGGAACGCCGACGTGGCCACTAGGCGTTACAAACTTAGAAGTACAAGCCGGCTCTAAGAAGATCAGGACAGAGTTCATCGTGATTGACACACCTTCACCATATAACATCATCTTGGGAAGGCCATGGTTGCATGCAATGGGGGTAGTTCCCTTAACATTGCATCAACTATTGCGGTTCCCAACAGAGCATGGAATTGAAGAAGTCAGAGGAGACCAGCTGCAGGCAAAAAAATTGCTCCATGGCAGCAATGAAAACAACCTGCAACATACAAGAACCAGGGAAGGCAGAGATTGAAGATGAGGACATGGAGGTCCTAGATGATGTCGGCAAGGAGCCGATCGAGAAGAGTGAGGAAACACTAAAGAAAATCCTCATCTAGGAGGGTGATGAAGAGCGCTTTTTTCTTCTTGGCTCAGGCTTAGCCGAAGAAGAAGAAAAGGAACTGGAAGCCTTTTTGAGAACAAACATAGAGGTGTTCGCCTGGACACCTTATGAAATGCCTGGCATTGACCCCGAGGTCACATGTCACAGACTGAACGTTGACAGGTCGGCCAAACCTGTAATACAACGAGCCAGAAGACCGACGTTGATGCACGTCGAAGCAGTGGAGGAGGAAATAGACAGACTTCTAGAGGCCAGGGCCATCAGAGAAGTCAACTATCTGACATGGCTATCAAACACTGTGGTGGTAAAGAAGAAGAACGGTAAATGGAGGGTATGCGTAGATTTTACAAGCCTGAACAAAGCCTGTCCCAAAGACAGCTTTCCTCTGCTCAAAATTGACCAGCTGGTGGATGCCACATCTGGACATGGAAGGATGAGCTTCCTGGATGCTTATAGGGGGTACCACTAGATAGCCATGTACCCCCCAAACGAAGAGAAGACAGCGTTCATCACCCCAAAAGGCCTGTACTGTTACAGAGTGATGCCTTTTGGGTTGAAAAACACAGGAGCAACCTACCAAAGGCTGGTACCCAAAATGTTCAAGCACCTGATAGGCCAAACAGTAGAAGTCTACATCGATGACATGGTCGTGAAGACCAAGGAGCCTAAGAGTCACCTTGTCGACCTAAAAAAGGTATTTGAAATCCTCAAAAACATATCGGCTCCGACTCAACGCATCAAAGTGCGCGTTTGGAGTTGGATCTGGTAAGTTTCTGGGGTACCTAGTAACAAGGAGGGGCATAGAGGCTAACCCAGATCAGATCAAGGCCATTTTAGACCTACAGAGCCCAACATCGGCAAAACAGGTACAAATGCTTACTGGAAGGGCCGCAGCCCTAAACAGGTTCATAAGCCGAAGCTCAGACAAATGTAAACCCTTCTTCAACCTGGGAAAGAAAAACACAGACTTCCTATGGACTGAGAAATGTAAGGCCACTTTGGCCGACCTAAAGAAATATCTGACCATGGCTCCAGTCCTCTCAACACCTAAACCTGGGGAGGAGTTGTTTTTGTACTTAGCCATGTCAGAACACGCAGTAAGTGCAGTGCTAATCCGAGAAGAACAAGGAGAACAGAAGGCTGTCTATTATATAAGTAAAACCTTGGCCAATGCTGAAACAAGGTATCTACCACTGGAGAAATTAATGCTGGCCTTGGTAATGGCCTCAAAGAAATTAAAACATTACTTTCAGGCGCACAAGATTGTGGTGCTAACAGAGCACCCACTAAAGTCCTTGTTGCAACAAGGAGACTTAACAGGAAGAATTACAAGGTGGGCAGTGGTCTTGGGCTAGTATGACCTGGAGTTCAGGCCCAGAACAGCAATTAAGGGCCAAGTTTTGGCCGACTTCGTGGCAGAATTTACGCCTGAATCCATCCAACATCAGGCTCTATTGAGCCAAGATGAACGATGTCCCAGCAAGCAAGGAGAATCCCAGCCAAAGGCAAAACAGTAAAGGAAGGAAAAACTCAGACCCTGCAGCATCTACATCAGCGACTCCTTCAGACTGTTTGTCGATGGAAGTTCAAACCGACAGGGAGCGGAGCAGGAGTGCTGCTGATATCTCCAGATGGAGAAATAATAGAACAGTCCATCCGTTTGGGGTTCAAGGCCTCAAACAATGAAGCAGAATACGAAGCATTAATTGCAGGGCTAAAACTGGCAGCAGCAGTCGAAGCAGATCAGGTAATAGTTTTTTGTGATTCACAGCTAATTGTTAACCAGTCAACAAGAGAATTTGCAGCCAGAGACAGGAGGATGTCGGCATATGCAAAAGGGGTCATCAGATTGGCAGCCCTTTTTCAGAACTGCCGACTACTCCAAGTAAGCCGAGATGATAATAACCACACCGACGCGTTGGCCAACCTGGCAAGTTCAATGCAGACTGGAAAAATAAGGACAATTATGATTGACTACATGTCGGGGCCCGAGCATAGAACCACAGAACACAGAGCAAGAAGCAATGCATGTGGACATGGGGCCAAGCGGGATGGATGCAATTGTTGCATTCCTGAAAGAAGGAAAACTGCCAGAAGACCGCAAGGAGGCACACAAAGTCAGATTGACGTCGGCAAGATTCAGGTTGAAGATTTTTTATATGAAATTCATGAAGGAATTTGTGGAAGCCACGCTGGGGGCAGATCACTAGCTCACAGGGCCATTACCCAGGGGTATTGGTGGCCCTACATGCAAAAGGATGCAGAAGCATACGTGAAGAAGTGTGAACAATGCCAAAGGTTTGCACCTTTGATTCATCAGCCAGCTGCTGACCTGAATCCAGTATCCAGCCCTTAGCCGTTTGCCCAGTGGGGCATGGATCTAGTTGGACAACTTCCCCAAGCAACTGGACAGAGAAAATACTTGTTGGTAACAATAGATTACTTCACAAAGTGGATAGAGGCAGAACCTCTTGCCAAAATCCGAGATGTGGACGTCAAGAATTTCATATGGAAAAACATTATCACCAGGTTTAGCATTCCCAGAGCCATAGTTGCCGACAACGGAACGCAGTTTGACAGCAAACTCATCAAGAACTTTTGCGCGAAATTCAAGATCAAGAATTACTTTTCAACACCAAGTTTTCCCCAAAGCAATGGGCAAGCAGAGGCCTCCAACAAAGTAATTTTGGATGGAATAAAGAAAAGGCTGCAGGCAGCAAAAGGAAAGTGGGTAGACGAATTACCCAACGTGCTTTGGGCATATCGAACTACGCCAAGAAGATCAATAGGGGAATCCCCCTTTGCCATGGCTTATGGCACAGAAGCAGTAATTTCCATTGGAAGTCGGCATCCCAGGGATCCGAACCCAGGGAGTTGAGAATGGGACTAACGATATAGTTCTAGCCCGAGATCTGGATCTTTTGGAAGAACGAAGAGAGAAGGCTGCAATTCACCTTGCAGTATACCAGCAACAGCTTGCCAGAGCTTATAACAAGAAGGTCAATCCAAGAGATTTTCAAGTCGGTGACTTAGTCCTGAGAAAAGTCGTCGGCAACAAGAAGGATCCCAGAGAGGGCAAGCTTGGCCCAAACTGGGAAGGACCCTACAGAATTACTTCAGTATTAGGCAATGGAGTTTACCAGCTTGAAGATAATGAGGGCAAAGCATTGCCAAGACCTTGGAATACTTGTAATTTAAAATTTTTCTATCATTAGATGTGTATTATTTTTGGCCGATGTCATCAATAAAATCTTTTTGGAATTCTTCAAACACATATGATTGTTAAAGACATATAATGTTGTTTCTGTGAGACATGAATAATGAGAACCCAAGTGGAACTCAGGTTCACATTGGGGGCAGAGAAGAGACAAAGACACTTAACACTTGTTGAAATTTGTAGCAATTTACAAGTTGAAGTTAAGCCGAGATGGTTCCTTATCTTCACTTGTTGAAATTTGTAGCAATTTACAAGTTGAGGATAAGCTGAGATGGTTCCTTATCTTCACTTGTTGAAATTTGTAGCAATTTACAAGTTGAAGTTAAGCTGAGATGGTTCCTTATCTTCACTTGTTGAAATTTGTAGCAATTTACAAGTTGAGGATAAGCTGAGATGGTTCCTTATCTTCACTTGTTGAAATTTGTAGCAATTTACAAGTTGAGGATAAGCCGAGATGGTTCCTTATCTTCACTTGTTGAAATTTGTAGCAATTTACAAGTTGAAGTTAAGCTGAGATGGTTCCTTATCTTCACTTGTTGAAATTTGTAGCAATTTACAAGTTGAAGTTAAGCTGAGATGGTTCCTTATCTTCACTTGTTGAAATTTGTAGTAATTTACAAGTTGAAGTTAAGCCAAGATTACTGTTTCTCTTCGCTTGTTGAAATTTGTAGCAATTTACAAGTCGAAGTGGAAGCCGAGGTTATTGCTTGAACAATTATAGCACTCTACAGGTTGGTTAAACCAAAGAGGATGCTTAAACACTTGTTGGAATTTGTAGCAATTTACAAGACGATGTTAAGCCGACATATGATCATCTGTTGAAATTTGCAGCAATTTACAGGTTGAGGTAAAAGCTAAGTATTTTGTTTAAACACTTGTTGAAATTTGTAGCAATTTACAAGTAGATCATTATTTAGCACTTGGTATAACTTGAGAAAAGTTTACTGAATATGTTAATCCTTGTTGAAATTTGTAGCAATTTACAAGTGGGTTAGACTGAGATCACTGTTTAAACACTTGTTGAAATTTATGAAAAGTTTGCAGGTCAGTATCTTGCCGAAGTAAAGTTTGTAGTTATTATACCCGAGGTATATAACACCGAGAAGATTGCACAAAGAAGGAAGAAGTATGAAGAGTATATGCAAAATATTCTAAGTATAGAGTCATACAGAGCAATCAGAAAAAGTACAAAGGTACAAGCATTTAAAAGAAAGTTGTATTGAGCATTCAATAGGGAACAGAGGCACATCGGCCATATAAAGAGCTTGCAGTGTTTTAGAACCAGAAGCACAAAGAAACTTATATTGTCCAAAGAGACAAAAAGAGTACAGAAGACATCGAAGTTATGATTCTTCAGCTTCAGGAGGGATTTGGGTCTGGACCTTGGCCGACTCTTGGAGAACTACCTCGGCAGATTCTTGAGGAACTACTTCGGCAGCCTTTCCTGTAGCCAGCTCGGCGTCAATCTCAGCAAGTGTTTTATCAAGAATTCTTTCAGCTAGAAGAAGGTCGGAAGATAACTTCCCTATATCAGCTTCCTTGGGCACCTCCTCAATCTCTTCATCTTGGGTTAAGTCCAGGATTGGCTCAATCTGAGGAAGAGACTTGACCCCAGCAGCATCCTTGGATTTCTTCACCAAGGCCTCGTCATCATTGTTATCTTCACCCTTAGACTCAGACTCAGATTCTTCTTCAGCCTGACTTGGAGGTGGAGGAGGAGGAAATGGAAGAGGAATAGCATCAGCGTTGCGGAAAGGCGAGTCAGCAGGGAGATCAAGTTTTTTTATCAGGGACATCTAACCAAGTGAGAATCCCCTGTTGCATGCCTACCTGACTTGAAGCTTGTTGTCCTCAGTGACGTCGGCCACGCCCTAGGTATAAGCCTTCTCATCAGCCTCTTTTATGTCAGCTTCTTTAGTTGCCAAGGCCTCCTGAAGCTCCTTCTCGGCCTGGGCCACTTTTTCCTCGGCTTCTTTTTTCTGCGCTTCAGCAACCTTCTTTATAGCTTCAGCAGCATCAGCCTTTTCTTCGGCCAAGGTTTGGGCTTTAATAGCAGCCTCGGCCTGATCTTCTAACTTCTTCATTTTTGCTTGAAGACCCTTGTTGATCTTTTGGAGGGCAGAATACTCCTTCTTCAAGTCAGTTAACTTCTCCATGTTCTCGAAAGATTGCATAGAGAAGGAATGGGCATGCTGAACAGCCCGAAAGAACACAAAGCAAAAAGTTATTACAAGGTTTTACAAGTATGAAAAGATGAGGAAGAGATAGGTTACCAAGTAAAGACACTTACTTGAACACAGCATTGAAGCATGAAAGCGTAATTTTCCGTACTCACTCATTTCAGCATTCTTTTCCAGATCACCTGGGAGAAGAAGAGCTGTACTAAGTGCAACGCCGACATTTATGTCGTCGGCGCTATCAGTAGCCATGACCGGCTTATTCTCCAAAGTAATCTCGGGCGTCCAAGGGAGGTTTGGTACTTTGGACTTTGAAGTCGTTGCAGAGGAGGACCTCGGCCTCTTTGACTTTGAGGACTTTGATGGCTGGGTCTCTGCGTGTCTCTTCCCAGCAGAGGGTTGGGATTTGCTGCTTTCAGCCAACTTGGAGATGGGCAGGGCATCCTCAGCCTCAACCTCAGTAGCCTTGGCCTTAGGCTGGGCCTTCTTGGTTCTTTTTGGCTTTGGTGGGGGCATAGATTGGGTCGGAACAACATCGACGTCGGTTGGGAGGTCGGCTAGGAGATCTTGGGCGACAGGCTTTGGGTGAACCATTTCGGCAGTTTTGACAAGTCTGCGCCGGCGTTTTCGTTCGGGTATTGGTATCAAGTATGGGGCCGAAGTTGATGGCAGATCAACTGGGTCAGATGTTGACTCCTGATTTGTTCGAGATATAAAGGTAGTTTAGGTTGTGACAGTAGGTGGAGAGAGGCTCTTTTTCTTCTTACTTGGAACGTCGAGCAGAGTGGATTTGTACGTTGGGATGAAATTCAGTACCAATGGAGTCTTGCGCTTTTGGATTGGAAGGTCTAGGAGTTTCTTCAAATCTTTACCAGGGATAAAGGATTGGCGAAAGTCTTTTGGTGGCTAACGAACATCTGCGAAAAGAACAGACATTAGAAACAGACAAAGTATTGAGGACTTGGAAAAGCAACAACTAAGTGTTGACACTAGACTCTTACCCTTGCGCTTTTTAACTATTCGAGGAAGAGGGAAGAGATGGGCATCCTCGTCTGGGGCAAACTCCCAATTTCCTGAAGTAATGACATAGTCATCTCCAGCTCCCTTGTTGGAGTCTTGGAGGTCGGCTACGATTTTGAATTCAGTGGACCTCGGCTTGAGGTAATAGACATAGCCTTTTTCCTTCAAGTTCAGGGCACACATGGTATAACAATATTGAACGTCGGCAAGGGTGATCCTAACGTTCTCTTGCCTAGCTAAGGCTATGATACCGTTTATCACTCGATAGGAGTTAATGGTCAGTTGCATGGGGTTCAACGTATAGTAGTGAAGAATTTCGCAAAACAGAATGTTCAGTGGGAGCCGGAGTCCATATTCAACTAAAGGAACAATGGGAAAGGGCATGGTATCATCTTTGGGCATGATAGAGTCATGATCCCCAGCCAGTCTCAGATGGACATCGGCAGGAATGGAGAACTCCTCCCTAAAGTATTTAAGTTTGGTTGGGGCATCTACCCTATGTCTCCACATACCCATGATATCAGCGAAAGGGTATTCGACTTCAGAAAGAAGATGTTCTTAAAGGGTTTTTTAGGACCTCGGGAAAAACCTAGGTAAATACTGGTAAGAATTGTTTCAGTTTTTCCTAAAGAATTGGCAGGTTCTATATGCAAATCCCAAACCTAAATCTATGAAAGTAAAGATTGGAGGCTCGAATCTGGGAAAAACACAGAAAAACAAGAAACAAGAGCAAATTTTCAGAATTGAGAACGAAGGTGGGCTATCAAGAGCATAAAGAATACGAGAAGTAAAGGGCCAAGAACAGGGGCAAAAGTGCAAGAAGTGGTGAACAGTGTGTATGATTCAAAACATGGGCAAGAGCAAAATCATGAGTAAAATACATCTAAATGTATGATTCACAGGTTGGAAGTTCCAACAAAGCAGTAAAGGCAGCAAGTAATGAAGAACATTAACAGAATTGAAGACAAAAGGAACAAAGGCTTACCAGATAGAATGGAATCGGTGTGAAGATCGCCGGAGTCAGACGACGGTTGCAGACACTACGGAGTAATGAAAACTTCGCTGGGATGGAAGAATAAAACCAGTTACAGAACTTGGAGACTGAATAATAGCAGATTCGAAGAGAAAGAGCTTTAGAGAGAGAAGAAGCAAGTGAACGAATGCAAAAGTGAAAAGACAAAGGAGAGAGGCAAAAGTTTTTGTCAAAAACTTGAAACGGCGGCAAAAATAGGGCATTTATTGCGCTTGGAGCAATGCATACGTCAGATGGCGCAGACGAATGAAAGACAGTTTTTCAGGCGTGTCACAGGCGCGAGCGAATGGGAATACAAGGTGTGCAGAAAATGGTTGAGAAGTAATACATGACAGCTCATGTGCGTAGAAGAGTTCATTTGAATTCTTGTTCTTGAAGGAAAACATGTCGGCCTGAAATAAATGACCTCGGCTGAAAAGTTCTTATGCCGACGTACTGGAAAGAGGATCAATATAGGTTCCATCACCTCAGAATGCCGAGATAATAGAACCTAGGGGGCAGTTGTGGGGATATATTTTTTAAGTACCAAGATGTGGCATGGTGACGCCAACGTGTCAGCTGAGGTGCCACGTGTCGTGGTAGTTACGCCGAGGTGATCTCGGAGTTGCCGAGGTTATCTACGAAGATATCAAAATCCAAGATAGGCGGATAAGGGACCAGAGTCCTAGATTGAGAGAAGACTTCAGTTTGGGTAAAGATAAGACTCTTAGAGAGTTTATCCTAATCCCACTGGGAGTCCTAGATTAGCAGTAATCCTAAGTCCATTAGGGCCAGGCTCCTATTGGGACTAGGATTGTATTGGCTATAAAAGAGAGGCACTCCCATGGGTCTAAGGTATGCTTTTATGCTCAAGCTTATGAGTTTAGCTATTGATTATCTTTGAGAGATAACTGACTTGATCGTCGGAGTGCCCCCGGGTGGATGAACCACCATCGGAAACTTCTCTTTCTATTGCAGGTTAGCTAAAAGCCATCTATTCTGCCGGTGCTCTCTAGCTGAATACTGAGTTGGCAGTGTGATCGGAAAATCACTCACACAACTAAATAGATTTTGATTTATATACTTTATTGGCAAAACTTAGAAACCATACTTTAATATTAATTTAAGGGAAATTTATTGGAAAGTTCTATTTTGGGAACTTCTGTACCATTTGGTCTCACGTTTTAAATGGTTGATTGAGGAGTCCTTATTAGGTCTAATGTGTGACCAGTAAGTCCTTTTTCAAATGTGGATGAGTGTTGGTTAGACAGATATACCCTCACTAGTTAATTGAGATTTTTTTTTTTAATGTGTGACAGGTATGGTGTGATATTCCAATGTGGCAGGTATTAATATGACACTCCAACGATGGGACACTCCAAAAAAATTAAAAACTCCTTAGTGTACTTTTTTCAAATGTGACAATGTGGCAGGTATGATGTGACACTCTAAAATTTTTACTCATCCGTAGTGAACTTTTTCCAAATGTGACAACGTGGTAGGCATGATGTGACATTCCAAAAAATATAAAAACTCCATAGTACACTTTTTCAAATGTGACAACGTGGCGCAGGTATGTTGTGACACTCTAAAAAAAATTAAAAACTCCTTAGTATATTTTTCCTAAATGTGACATGTGACACTTTAACATAGCGGACCTAATTTGATTGAATTACTGCATGTCTTCACATCACACGCCAAAAAACAATTAGTAAGGAATTTACGTCCTACACTGCGCGTGTTAAAAACAACTAAACTTTAAAAAGCTACGAGCACACTTTTCGAACAACGTGACACACAAACACCCCATCACCTTCCCCATACATAACTATGCCACCTATCCTCCAAATGTACTAACAATGACAAAACAGTCAACAAATAATTTAAAGGACCACTCAGTCACCAAAAAAACATTTGGGACCTTATGGATTACAAATCTACAGACGGGATTTACTGGTCAATCCCCTTAATTTAAACACACAACGAAATAAAATATTTTTTAAAAACAAAATAAAAATTTAAGATTTTTCTATCATAAATCTTAACTGGGTAGGATCTTTTACTAATCTATAATACTTATGGGTATATATTTTATTTTTATAATCCTTTTAAGGACTAAATAGGTTGGAATTAAATACTTTAGGGACTTTATAGATTTAATCGATAGTTTAGAGACCAGATAGACTTTGATTTATGTACTTTAGGGACTGAATAAATTTAATCGATAGTTCATGGACTAAGTAGAGAATTTGATGATAATTTAGATGTATAAAATGTTATAAACCCAATATATTATTGGCAATGATTAAGAGGGTTTAAAAATTAACTTAATTTATGTAAATTAGATTTTAGACTAATCACAAAATGACGTGTGTATTTTAAGTGTTAAAAAATATGAAAAAAAAATTATATTGAGATTTTTAAGCTCAAAGAGGTCATAACATTTTTATTTATATTATAGGGATAATTACTTTTTACCCCTGTGGTTTAATGCGTTTTCACATTACCCTCCTGACGTTTATAAATGTACTCATAAACACCCTGTGATTTTGACTAAAGTGCGCGGGAACCGGTAGAGTTAATAGTGCGTGTAGAACACGGGCTAGAGAAGCGTGTCTGCGCTGGTTTTAAGTGTTTTGGCGCCAAAATAGAAGGGTTAAATGACCAATTTGCCCCCAATTTGGCCAGCCACTTGCCTATATAAACATGAAGCAACCAAACCCACTTTTCCAGCTAAAAAAAAATTTCAAACCCACTTTTTCCAACCAAAAAATTTCTGGGACCACTTCCATTCTTGAAGATGTCATCCTCTCAAGGTTCCCACTATAGTGGACAAAGTTTAGCTCGTACATGCTACTGTGGCCAAAGATCTCCAGTTAGAACAGCTTGGACAAATGCAAATATGGGAAGAAGATTTATAGGATGTGCAAATTATGGGGTAATCTCTTTCAATATTTAATAATTAAGTAATTAATTAATTTATTTGTTATGTTATATAATATTGAAAAAAAATCTAAACTTATTTATTAAAATTTTTAGATTCAAGCCACTTGTGAATATTTTGAGTGGATTGACCCACCATTGTGCCGCCACTCACGTGATCTACTACCAAGACTCGTGCAATGATTAAATCATATGGAATTAGAAGTGAAAAAGGCTATATAAAAAAAAAAAAAAGTTGTATTGAGGAATGTTACTAAGAAGCTGGATACTATTTTTATGCTATATTACATGTACTCTAAAAAAAAAAAAAAAAAAAAAAAAAAGTTATGTAACCTAATATGAAGAAGGAAGATATGTAATATTGAAGACTATTTTTGCTATAAATGAAATATATTTTTGAAGCATTATGCTGTTTGACTGTCTAAGATCAACATTTCAACATTTCAACAATTCAATTACAAAACCTATTCAATTCCAACACCTGAAGTATGTTCATTAAGCATCAATATATTAACATATGTTTACAAAACCTGCTCCCTAAGACCAACAATTCAACAATTGAATTACAAAACCAGTTTTAATGTCAACAACATTCCAACATATCAATTACAAAAACTTGTGCATTCCAACGTAAGATAACATTCCAACATGTCAACAACAATAACAGATGTTGTGAGTACCTTCAATAACATTCCAACATGTCAACAACATTTCAATTACAAAAACTTCTTATGTTTGAATCATAAGATAGGCCACCTAAACCTAATCCCTCAAACCCTTTCCACTATCCTTTGCATTCATTCCAGCTGCTGCAAATCCACTTCCACTTCCACTTGCACTTGCTCCACAAGGCATTGTTGGTTGTGATTGAGTATTAGAAGCTAGTTCGGATGAAGATGGGTGAGTATTGGCAGCTTGTTGGGATAAAACAGGATAAGTGGCAGCTGGTTGGGGTGAAGATGTGTGTGTTACAACTTGTTAAGATGAAGCATTTGAGAACTGCAATAACAATTCAATTTAAATTGAAATGCATAAAATGAAATTACTGAAATTGAAATGAATTTAGTTTTTATACAAATGAAATTACTGAAATTGAAATGAATTTACCTTGCTTGGTTGACTTGCAGATTTTCTGGAACTAGTGGTTGGTCCACCCCTCCTTTTGAACATTGTGGATTTCTTGTGTATTGGACCTTTGCATGATCTTCTGTTGTGTCCAAAACCCATACACTTTGCACATTGCACTATTTTGTACTTCCTTGACACCTTATGTACATTATTAGGCTCATCAGCAACTTTCTTCCTCTCTTTTTTAGGCCTCCCTGTTGGTTTTCTATAGTAAGGAGGGGCTATGACATCATATCCAGTCTCAATCCAGTCATGTTCCCCTAGCACAGGATTTATCATGAAAGAATATGTCCTCAAGTATGTCTCCTTGCTAAAGTAATTATGCACATAAGCTTCAAGTTTCTCCCTAGTAAGGTATATACAACTTATGGCATGTTTACAAGGTATACTTGTTAGATCCTAATCCCTACACCCACATGTTCTTGTATCATAACAACCCACCTCAAACTTTAAGTCACCTGCAAAGCTAGCAAAGCAATTCCTAGCATCCTCTTTGTTTGACTCTAATTTCTGTTGCACAATTGGACAAATAGAGCCACCATATTTTTCCATTCCATTTTTCTTGACTTGTATTTTGTTCATCAGTTTCTTCCTAATCCACTCCACCATTAAGATGATTGGTTTATCCCTTGCTAGCAAAATGCACTTGTTGAAAGGCTTACTTAGATTATTCACTTGAATATCACACTTGGATCTTGTGGTGAAGTAAAACCTGGTCTATGTTTCAGGATTTTCTTTCATCAACCACTCATTTGGCTCATTTTCTTTGTCCAATTCCCCCAACTTCTTCATGTGATAATCAAACTCCCTTTTTACCCCAGTCTTTGTAGCTTTCCACATCAATTCCTTAAACTCTTTTCCCCTGAACTTCTGTTTTGAAGTTTGTGTAGAAGTGCCTCAAGCAAAAACCTATGCTTAACATTAGGCAAAATCTGTGTAAAGGGTGTGCACCAATCCTTTTTGTTTGTCTGAAATGAATGTCCACCCAATGTCAATGCCACTTCTTATGTCCTCTACTAATTGGGTCCAGAAACCATACCCCATGAATCATTGCATTCAGCCTCCACTACAGCAATGGCAATAGGAAACATGTTATTATTCCCATCAAGACCAATGGCTGCTAAAAGCTAGCCCCCCATATATGCCCTTCAAAAAACAACCATCTAACCCAACAACAGGCCTATAACCTTGTACAAAACCTTGTTTCTATACATCTAGTCTGATATACAACCTCTTAAAAATAGGTGTAAGTTGTCTGTTAAGCCTTTCTAATTTATCATCATCTTCTTCAACTATAGGCATGTCCAATTTAATCACTAAACAACTGTTTGGATTATGCTATTTGACTATCTCACAGTAATCTCATAGTCTATCATACTGCTTCCTAAAATCTCCTTCAATTGTTTCTTTTTCTTTTCTTTTTTCTCTATACACTTAACTCTTATTTACATCAACCATTAGTTCTCTATGAATGTCCTTTTGCATGGTTGAGATCTCTATGTTAGGAGAATTCCTCAATCTTTTCAAGGTATTTTTTGTGATAAATACCTTGAGGTAACTAGATGGTTGTCATAAGTCCTACCACATGAATGAAGTGGTTTTTTGCTTTTGATTTGAAATGTGCTTTTCATTTTGCATTGGGGGATGCATGAATTCTAAAACCCACACTCTTATTTACACACTGCAGTAATCCTCTTATTTTCATTTCTAACCAACTTCAAATCAATATCCCTGTTACACTTGCCATACCTTCAATGCATTCCTAAAAAACTTGTGCATTCTTAAAATCTCATCCCTACTTTTTAGTTCAAGTTTCACCATATCCATATCCTCATTAAATTCTGCAAACTTATCATCCATTTTCCTCATCATCTAATGATCCATACAAAGTATGCATCTCAAAGTCTTGATCTGAATACCATTCATTAGAACCTGAAGCATTTGGTTCATTTCCTACATTTGTCTTAACACCTACATTTGGTTCTACCCCTATATCTTTATCAACATAAGTAAATATATCTTTCTCTTCACTGCCCTCTAACCCATCATTAATCCACTCTGGATCTGTGCTATCACCACCATCACAATCATTCATTTCCTTATCACCCATTTATTCTTCTTCAATTTCAGTCACATTTCTCCATTCATCTTCTTCTATTTCAGGCCTATTTAACCCTTCTTCATCTAATTCTATTTGTGCTTCTATTTGTAGAATTTGTGTCACTTTTATTACTTCCTCATTTGGACCTAAGACATGAAGTACCTCATGACCTTTCTCCATATATAAGGCAACTACATTTAGACCCATATAATGGAATAACATATCAATTACATCCCTATTTGAATTCATCTCCCTAAGACCAATGTTCAGTATTTCTCCAGAAACTCTGTAATACAATTGGCTAGTAGAGGGATGAACTAGTGTAATAACCCCGACCAATAATTAACAGTTAAACCATGATTAGGGATGCCTAATAAGTAATCAAGAAGAAAATCTATATTCATTCCATATGTGTTGTATTATTTATGTTTCTATCTGTTTATCATAGAAATATCTGTTTGTGTTTTGTTTTGTTTCGCGAATTGAAGGCCTTATCGGCCTTTGATCACGAAATTAACTTGACTTTTGTATTAGTTAGAATTTTTAGAATTTTATGGTAGGTTTTATTAAAATTTGATTCGGAACGAATTAAATTAGTGTAATTATGCTCATTGATTAATTAAAGCCCAAAATTAATTAAGTAAACTTAATTACGCCTATATGAGGCCCATGTATATTCTAGACCACACTTGACACTCACATTCTTCCTTTTTGAAGCATCAAACGTGGGGGAGAGAGAGAGAGAGAGAGAGAGAGTGTGTTGAGCTTGGAAATCTAAGGAGAAGAAGAAGAATTGTAGAGAATTCAAGATGTTGACCTAAGTGACACAACCATTTGAACATCTAGGACACAATTAAGCTTTTAAGGTAAGAATTTCTACCTCCTAGTTTGTAATCTAGTTGGTTGCTACATGAAATCAAGTGTGATAGGTGAATTACCATGAGAATTGAGCTTAAATAGATGAATTCCATGCATGCATGCATATTTTATGGCATTATAAGTTAAATTTTAAGGAAATCTCACATGTATGTGTTCATCTTGCTTTTGGTTTGAGAATTCATGAAGTTTACAACCAAATTATCTCAATAGTTTATGGTTTGGAAGCCTTGAAACCAAGATACTTCATGCATGTTATGTTTTCAAAGATTTGAGTTTGATTTTGCACAATTGGCGACACTTTTGGGCTTGATTTTGCGAAATGATTTTGGATTCATGACGTTTGACAAGTTTATGCAAGTTCCTTAAGTTTTTGGCCCAAAAGATCATAAATTTCAGCTTTGAATTCGAGTTTGAAAGCTTGGAGGTGAATCTGGAAATTCTAGAATTCGACCTCACCGCCTGAGCAACAGATCCTACGCTCGAACGACCCCTTCGCTTGAGCGACCAAAAGTTGGCTCAAGCGTAAAATGCATGCTTCTAGAAGTTTACCATGTTTGTTGTAGCACTTGTGCCCTTTTAAAACTTTTGAGAAGTGTATTTGAATCCTTTATTTTATTTTAGGGATCTTTGGTGTTGTTGTATCTTGGTTTTGGATGAGTGAAAATCAATTTAAACTTGTTAGGTTTGGTTGTTTGCACTTGTTCTTGTCAAAAGTTCCTTGGAGACTTAGAAAATTCTATTCTAGGATTTACACCAGCCTTCCTAAGGGTCGACCCTTACCTGTTGGTGAAGTTTCTGGAAGTGTTGCTAGAAAATAGGGTAGACACCAGTCTGGGGAGGGTCAACCCTCTTATGTTGCAGAATTTGTGTGTTAGTTGCTGGAAAATAGGGTCGACCCCCTTTGCTTGTGCCAGATTGTCTTTCTACCTAAAAGGTCGACCCCTGCGTGTGTTTTTATTTTTTATTTTTTTTTATTTTTATTTTTTATTTTTTTTCAAATTTTGGGGTTCGAATGGGCCTTACCCTTGGGGGGGTTTTGGGGCCTATTATTTTATTTGACCTTGGGGCTATTTGCTACTAGTATAAATAGACCCAAACCACTTTTCTCTCATTACTTTTTCTCCTCTTTTCCTCTCAACCCGTGATTTCTCTCTTCTCTCTCTAAAACTTAACTTTTCGTACTTAGATCTTTAGATCTACTCACCTAGAGCCATCTTTTCACCTTGGTCCTTTGGGAAAGGTTGTAGATCTTGTCAAGGGCTTTCTATTGATCCAAGTGGTTTGTGATTTCGTCGCTGATGATTTTTAGGTTGTTTTCTCTTCACTTCAAGAGGTAGGGATTTTTTGCTCTTTTCCAATACTTCATCTATAGATAGACATGTGGTAGATTTTATTGCATAAAAACCATATTCATTATGGATTTTCTTCAAAGCCATGAAAGGGGATCTAGGGTTTTATATTTGTGATTGGAGTTGTTAAGTTGTTTGTTGTTGGGTTATTTGGGAAAAATGATTTATTATGTTTGTGAAGAGAGAGAGGAAAGCCCTAATTTAATGTTATTGAGTTAATGGATTTAAAATGGAGGAAGTTGAATAACCTTTGTATTTTGCTAATATGGGTTGTATAATTATGTTTCTACCAAAAGGAAACAAAAAGATAAGTAACTACGGTATTGGTATTGTTTTAGACTAATCATGTGAAGTTGAGTTGAGTTATGGTTTTGATACCAATGGAATTGGTTTGAAAAATAAAGAGGATGGATTTGGTTTTGATTTTGTAAAATGACGAGAATGAATTCTTAGAAAATGGTTGGAGTTGTGTGGATTGGAAAATAAACAAAAGTGGTCTTTTTGAAAGAAAATGAAATCATCACCCTTTGTAAACGAATAATGAACTTGAGGTCGAATCTTGGAACCTTCACATATTATCATTGTTATTGGACTGAAAATCTTGCGAGAATTGGATTTTTGTTTTCCTTTCATATTAGATGTAGAAATGGATAAATATGAATGTAAATGGTGGGGTTGGATATTTGAAATCTCTCACCTATGAAAATATGGTTAGTTTATCTATTTTGGAGATTGTATATATGTTTCGAAATATATGTTTTGGGCTATTGGTGGAGGATAGCTATGACTGCCGTAGAAATTGCATGTAGACTAGGTGAATTGAAATTAATCACTTGTACTTGTCATTGAATATGACTATAATTATATACGTTGGATATGTATGGTTATTTGGAAATGTAAAGGGGATGTACTCCATATGTGATCATGTGTTTATATACATTGTGTATGTATTGCACTTATGTTGTTATGCATTCTAGTATGTTGAGATGGTTAGGAATGTGCTTGCGCTTCGAATGAGAGGTACCATTACTTTCCAGTTAGTGCCTGGAGAATTGGTCGCGCTATAGAATGAGAGGTACCAGTACCTTCCAGCTAACGCTTGGAGAACTTGGCAGAGGTACCATTACCTTCCAACCGGTGTCTGGTAAATTGGCATTTCATTATGGAAAGGTTATCCTTGGCTTGGCATTTTGTTATGGAAAGATATATCCTTGGCTTACCGTGCTTAAGGCAGGTAGAACGGAACTTGTTTATCATTAATGTCTCAGTATATCTGTGTATATTATGGGTTATGATGGTTATGGTTCCGGAAGGCCAAGTTGCCTCATTTGTTGAGTAGATAGTTTTTGATTTCTTGTTGTTTTCCCTTTGTACTGAATGTTTATATATAAAGATATGAATGTGTTGGAAATGGACGTAAGTATTGTATTGAGATTGTGAATAATGTGAAGGACATCGAATACTTGTGAACACGTTTCAAAAAGGAAAATCAGGTGTACGTCTGGAAAGTGTGAGAAAACGTAATGGGCTCTGTGAGATTGTTTTCAGGAACTTATTATTGTCATACGAATTTTGAAAAAAGTAACATGAAGAAAGAAAAGTAAAATGCTTATGTTGTTGAACGAAATAAATGATTTTGAGAAAAGTTCCTATATAAGTATATTTTTTTTATAAACCATCACTATATGTGTATGATATGATTTAAAGCATTCATGATCATAGCTATCTGTATGTTGTTATTGTTTAGGATCATATTGGGATCCCTACTGGACTTTATGTTCATCCCACGTTGCTAATCCTTTTTCAGGTGAACGTCGAGAAGGATTTCAAAATCGAGGATCTTCCTTATGTGTTGGCCATGGGGCCTTTTATTTATAGGCGGAATGCCATTGATGTAAAAAGGTTAAACCCTTTCTTTTAATTTAGAAGATGTAAGCCTACGGGCAATTTATTTATTTATTTTCATCTTATGTTGCATTCATTTCATATTCGAATGAGAGAACCATTAATAAAAGTATTCATTATTGTATTAGATTTCCGCACATGATATCTGAAATTGTATTATAATAAGGGATTTGGTAATGGTGGTCGTTGGCATAAAAAGTAGGATGTGACAGCTCAAGCGACAAAAGTTGCGCTCAAGCGAGGACCTCAGTCTCACGCTCGAGTAACCGTCGAACGGCCATCGAGCGGAAAATTCACACAACCAGTAATTTTGCAAGGTCTGCAGACCGCTTGAGCGACCACTCACATTTTGCATGTCCGCTTGAGCGAAGGAAGTTGCGCTCTAGCGAGACCCCTATTTCCAACAAGTTTTATTAAATGTTTTCAAGTGTAATTTAGTATCCTCATTGCATTAGGCATTCCTAGGCCAAGATTAGGACATAGGAATGAGGATAAAGAGTAGGAACACACCAAGATAAGAAAGAACTAAGTTAACGGTTTTGGGTGTGTAATTCAATACGTATTCGTTCTGTATCTGTGTAGGTCACGCACCACAAGATATCTGATTTGCCTA
This sequence comes from Camellia granthamiana, assembly GCA_036172215.1. NCBI lineage: Eukaryota > Viridiplantae > Streptophyta > Magnoliopsida > Ericales > Theaceae > Camellia > Camellia granthamiana. The sequence continues at coordinate 13,773,403 of CM069912.1, forward strand.
CTCCATCTATTTGCTTTGGAGCTAACTATGAGTAGTAACTTAGTAAAACTATGTTCAACTTTATTTATTTTCTGTATGATGACATAAGATCTGTTTTTTGTAATGTTATGTTCAGTACAATGAATGATTGTCCAATTTCTGACAACGTTGCCCAAGTAAGTTATTTGTTTCCGGTCCGGAGGTTCCTTTGTGGAACTGACAAGTTATCTGTTCCCGGTCTGGAGGTTTCTTTACGAAACTGACAAGTTATCTGTTCCCGGTCCGGAGGTTCCTTTGTGGAACTGACAAGTTATCTGTACTCGGCCGAAGGTTCCTTTATGGAACTGACAGGTATGACCCTTGATGCCCTATATGTGATCTATTAGCGCTAACGGATGTACCGTGTAAGATCAAGCATGAACTCTGATTTCTGTTTATGACTCGAACGAGAACGTACATGTGAATCTGTTTCTGTTTACTGAATTAATTGTGGGACATTATTCATTTAACCCTTTACTCTGTTATTATTCACTAGGCTTTCGTTTGTAGTTTATATTATGTATGTAGGTGAACAGGAGTGTGACCAGGCTTAAGCTACTGCCTGGAAAGTTTAGTTTTGTCAACCAGCTATTGTGCCTCCCAGGGAGGTTCCCGTTTGACAAGTCAAGTTTTGTGCATCATGTGAAAGATGTTTTATTTTGTTTTTGTTTATCTGTACCTTGGGCTAAGTCCCTTAAGACACAATCTGTATAGCAATACATGATGAATATGAGGTTTGACGTATAATATTTAAATTTTTGTTCCATGTATGTTAGCACAGCTCATTAGACTATGTATATTTTGTATATTTGTTTCCGCAGCCCCTAATTATATGTTATTTTGTTCAGAGGCCTTTGGTAATCCAAGGATTACTGGTCGATTACGGTGCTAAACCTATAGGGGCAGGTTTGGGTCATGACACCTAGGCTCAAGTATAACTTCTGAAAATCAAAAAACCGAACCCTATCTGGATCAAAGTACTGAAAGTAATTAACTGTAAAGAGTTGAATCACATTGAATTTATACTTTAATCTTAGTTGGGGATTTATTTTAAATTATTAAACTCCATTCATTTTGGACCCAATTGATTGAATTGTGACCCGTTAGTAACCATGTAACAGTGTTATGCTTTTATTATTATTATTTAATTACCATAAAAGAATTGTAAATATTTATGGTGTGCACCATTAAACGAAATATATTTTGTGGTGAGAAAATATTATATTTACTTTTGTCATTAAAGATGTTGAAATGTATTTTTAATTGATATATATATATAGGTGTATATATAGTTAGATATTTGTTTAAGAAATATCTATAAAAGTGACCAAATGGAATTTTTGTCAAACTTTGGGAGTTCTTGCCGTGAGAAGAAGAGAAAAAGGGTTCCAATGTTGGTTTTTCATGGGTTTGATCTAGTATAAGTCATTTTTGACCCCTAGTGCTTTGGATCAAAACGTAGAGGGCAGAAAAGACGTCATTCGGCTCCGAGCAAATTTAATTTATGTTGCCAAAAAATTTGAAAGCTTCTTGGCTTGAAGTAGGGATTTTTCCTACATTTCTTTATGCACTTTTACTTGATTGTATGGGGCTTAGAAATGTATATAATTTAATTAGATTTTTTTTGGAAAATTTGTGATTTATTTGCTTAAAAGAGAAATTTTGAGAAAAATAAAGAGTTGATGCCCAAATTGTGAAAATGTAAACTTAGAATATGTTTGTAAGGTTATGAAAGAGTTGTGTTTTAAATTTGAACAAAAACGGACTTCGATTCGATCGGTTTTGAAATTTTTACCGGTTTGCGATTAAAAGAGCATTTTTAAAGAAAACAAAGGAATTATGTTTAACTTTTAGGGCTTTTGATCAAAATAGGATGTCATAGTTGAATAATGCTTGGAAAATGAGTTTGGAAAGAAAATGATGTTTTTCTTGGGCATTAACGGTATTATTTTGCTGAATAAAACCAACATGGTTAGAAATGGACCTTGCGAGGTTACCGAACGTGATTGTGATATGAAAACTAGTGTAGTTGTTCATATTTGATGAGATGTTGAATAGATTATATTTATCATAATTTTTGAAATTTAATTGTTTAAATATTTGTTTAGAAATATCTGTTTTAGGCTATCGGTAGAGGATAGCCATGATTTTTATAGAAATGCATGAGACTAAGGAAAATTGAACCACATTCCTCATTTGTTGCATTGGACATTGCATTACATTCATTTCATTAGAAATGTATATGTTTTTGAGAAATGTTTGGAAATATATCTGTTTGCGAAAAGATGAACACTTGGTGAATCTGGGTAGAGGGTGTAGAAACGCGCAGTTAGGTGTCGAACCTTCAAGTTTACTGCCTACTTGCAGACACTCACCTAGAGATTCACAAAACCTGTATTCATGTAACAGATATGGTTTAAAATGGAAATGGTTTTATATCTGTTGTTGCATCTCAGCATTTGATGCTTTATAAAAAGAGAGATAAACTGTTTTATCATGAGCATGGCATGAGCATACTCCTCTTTAGTCTTATCATGGTCCATATGTTGTGTAGTATATATTTACTGGGCTGTGGCTCATCCTATAAGGGAAACCATTTCAAGTACAGGTGATATGCCTCTGCCAAGGCACTGACTTGGGAGGACTCGGAGCTGAGGCTCCATTTTTGTTTTATTGTTATTTGTTGAATGTAAGCCCAACGCTGTATTTGCATTGAGTTGAAACTCCATTTTGTGTAACCAAGAATGTTCTTAGATAAATTTGTAAGCCTGTAGGGCACTTATTATCTGTTTGCCTTCCATTTCATACTTATTATAAAATGCATGCTTGGGATTGGAACTGGGGCATTGAAATGTGAACAACATGTATTTGGCATTTGGGATTTAATAGAAATAGATGTATGGAATAGTTAGCTATATATATGTGTTTGTCTATCAGGTGGGTCTTGTTGCATAAATAGATATACCCTGCCCAATTTTTGAGGCGTTACAACTTAGTATCAGAGCGTATCGGGTTCGAATACTTTGGGTATGTGGGGAGTGGTTAGTACCACAGTGAGTTTATCTCACTTGATAGAGATATCTGTATGGTGAGGTGCTATGTGATAACATGCTTATGTGATTATATGGGTATGGGGTTTGATTTCTGAGATGTTGATTGGGTCTGTGAGTTCCTGAAAGTCCAGTCAGAAGAGCACTTGATCACTACTATTTCTGATTGGAACTCTAGTAATGTCATGGGACAATCATTATCTAGAAAGAAAATTCGTATTTGTTTATGTGACTATGTGTTTATGTGGAATGAATTAACTGTTGTCCATTGCCTTAGGACGTGAGTAAGTTAGTTTCGGCACAACTGTGATTGTACTAATCTCGACTGTTATCTTTATTAGGATGTTAGAACGCGGAAGGGGCAGTGGTAGGCGTGGTAGGCCCAGAAGGCATGAGATGCCAATACCGGGTGAGATTCTGGCACAAGATGAGGGGACAGGGCAGGCAAATGTTGCTGAGCCAGCTGGACAACAAGCCATGAGTGCTTTGGCACGAGAGATAGCAGAAGCACTGAACATACTGAGGCTGAGAGCCTAGCACAGGCCCCAGCAGCCCCAGTTGCAGAGACAGGACCACTCCTGCTAAAAAGGGAGTTCTTCCGGACCAATTCGGATTTTTTTTGTGGAGATCCTAAGGAGCCGCTGAAGGCTGATGAGTGGCTAGAGTAGATGATTAAGACGTTCGAGATATTAGACATTAAGGACGACGCTCTGAGAGTGACCTTGGCATCCTTTCAGCTGAAGAGAGAAGCTGGTCAATGGTGGAAATATGCGCGAGGACGTATTGGGGTGACCTGAAAGGCCTTTGTCAACGCCTTTTAGGAGAAGTATTTGTTTGCTACTATCAGAGAGAGGTTGAGGGAATAGTTCAAGAACCTCAAACAGCAACTTGGCACACCGGTAGCGAAGTTCGAGGCCACTTTTGCTAGTTTGTCCAGATTTGCTCTTGAGCTTACGGCGACAGAGGAGTGCCGTTGTATCAAGTTTGATACTCGACTAAGAGATGAGCTTGCTTACTGTGTGGGCGGGTCTATGACGAGGGAGTATAGCCGTCTTGTTGAGGCAACGACACAGATGAAAACCCGATTAGGAGCTGGAGAGAGAGAGAGAGAGAGAGAGAGAGAGAGATGAAGGGTTTCAGGAAAAGAGGCCAGGAGATGCAAGGTGAGGCTCGAGACAGCAAGAGACAGAGGGGTTTTTCACCACAGCAGTCTCATGGAGAACAGTCTAGGTCCACTTTTCCAGTGCCGAGTTCAGGGGCAGAGGGAGGTGGCCAGGAAGGATTTTCTTGTTTAAAGTGTGGCCAGTTGGGTCACAAGTCTTTTTCTTACCCACAGAAGGGGGGAGGACAGTGGTCTGCTCCGTCTTCAATTCGCCCACCGAGCTAGAGTTAGGAGAGGGGGCAGTCTTTGACTTGCTTTCAGTGTGGACAGGTAGGACACATGAAGAGGTACTGTCCACAGTTGGATGGCACACTTAGTGCATCTAGATCGAGACAGACTTAGAGTCACCAGCCAGCACAGTCGGCACAGGCCTTGAGGGCCACTCTAGGAGCCTCTTCGGCTCAGTCTGTACATCCGGCTTATGCTCCGAGAAGGGAGTAGCTGGATCAGAGACCTACTGGGCATGTGTATGCTGTTACCACGCCAGAGTTAATGCCAACACCTTCGGTTGTGAGAGGTACCTTCTTGTTTTGTAATTCTATTGCCAATGTATTGATTGACACGGTTTTTCTTTCGTTAATACCAATTAGTGTATATAAGTGTGTTTGGATTGTTTTGCTTCGTTTTTTTTTTTTTTTTTTTTCCGTTAAGCCATGATTTTGATTTAGGTCAGTATAGAATCAATGTCCAGTTCAGAGTTCAAAATTCAATCATTCTCAAATTTAATCAAACAAAATTATTTTCAAGCTCAAAGTGATATGCCTGTTACGCTATTGATGTGCCCAAAAAAAAATGAAATTGGTTTTGTTGAAGTTAGGGGATGACACCCCCGATTGCAAAGACAACAGCAACAACAACAAAAAAAGAAAAAAAAAAAGGGGATCTTGTTTTTGATAACGGCCACACTCCGACTTCACTTACTCGACTCTCTCGCTGAGCTCTTTCTCTTTTTGTCAATCTTGGAAGACCCTTAAAGGCCCTGCCTCAATGCGTACAGGACCGCCGAGAGAGTTGACTCCCTGTTGGCTGTCAAAGGCGAAGTACAAAGGTGCTCCGAATCGAGCCATGACAATGGTATTTCGTTTCAGCTCTTTATTTTCCGCCTTCAGTGCGCAAATCTCTGCTCGCACATCTTTGTACTTGCGCTGGAGCAAAGAAAGTTGGGCATTTAACTTATGTACCTCACTGGTCCTATTCTGTAACCGGTGAGACAATTTGGTAACCGCAGTCACTGTCTCCATGTAGGATCTCAGTGTGAAGTGGTTGGCTTCAATGTCAGATTGAGTAGCCATGATTTGCTCAACTAACATCACGGGAAAGTTAAGAAGAGTAGGAGCAAGGGTATTCTGTTCAGGATGGTTAAGAAGAGTAGGAGCAGGGGCACTCTGTCCAGGAAGGTTATGAAGAGTAAGAGTAGGGACACTTGGTCCAGGAGAGCTTGGATCATTGAGGTCCAGAAAGAGAGTGAGGGGACGAGATAAGGCCATGTGTGGTGAGAGGTGTAAAAAGAAAGAAATGAGAGTTAGAGAAATAGTAGAGAAAAGACTGAGTTTTGGGGCAGTTTTTCTCCTCCGTTCAATCTCGATGTTCTGTCTCTCTCAAGAGGAATGAAGAAGAAGAAAGAGAAGAGAGTGATTAAGTAGATGAAAGAAAGTGATGAAGAAGAAGAAGACGGAATAGAAGAAAACAAAGAGGGAGAGAGAGCCGAGGCGAGCTTACAAATCGAGGAGGTCTGCTTTTGTCGGCCAGCTGACGCAAAAGCAAGGCCGCGTGAGTTTACAAATCGAGGAGGTTTGCTTTTGTCAGCCAGCTGACGCAAAAACAAGGCCGCATGTCAAACGCAGTTTTCGAACAAAGAGAGAGAAGCGAGAAAGTTGTATATATTTATGTATATATATTGTATATTTATGTATTATATACATTTATTCAATTATTTTTGTCACAAGAGTGACTTGGTTAAGTGGTCTGGTTCGACGTCTAAGGATGGAGAGGCTGAGCCCGAGGTCGGGGGTTCGAAACCCCGTATCCTTGCATTCGTGTTTTATTTCCTTTTTGCATGTTTTGCTTACGCGCAGTGACGTCAGCTAATAGAATATTCCGTCGTAGTAACGGCATATGCTCGCTGATGTCCATAGAAAGAATATTCCTTTAACAGCATATTTCCCAAAAGTGTCTGTGTATATGTACGTATCTGTGTATTTTCTCCGTATTTGTCCGTATGTGTCTGTGTATCTTTTGTTCGTATTTGTCCCTTGGTGAAAATGTTGTGGAGACACCACGGGGTTGAGAAGGCGACTTGGGAACGTGAGAAGTATTCGGACCTTTTTATCGATGTTTGAATGTTGTGATAGAAATGTTATTTTGATATTAGAATGTACATTGTATATGTTATGGAGTAGGGTGAATCTTTTATGTTTGATTGGGAGGTTGTGTTATCATGCCATGATTGTGTTTCTATGGTTGTAATTGATTTTAATTCAGCGAAGTTATCGAGTTTAAATTTCGGGGACGAAATTCCTTAAGAGGGGAAGATTGTAACGAGTTGAATCAAATTGAATTTATACTTTAATCTCAGTTGGGGATTTGTTTTAAATTATTAAATTCCATTCATTTTGGACCCAATTAATTGAATTGTGACCCGTTAGTAACCATGTAATAGTGTTGTGGTTTTATTATTATTATTTGAATATTTATGGTGTGTACCATTAAACGAAATATATTTTGTAGTGAGAAAATATTATATTTACTTTTGTCATTAAAGATGTTGAAATGTATTTTCAATTGATATATATGTGTGTGTGTGTGTATATATAGTTAGATATTTGTTTAGGAAATATCTATAAAAGTGACCAAATGGAATTTTTGTCAAACTTTGGGAGTTCTTGCCATGAGAAGAAGAGAAAAAGGGTTCCAATGTTGGTTTTTCACGCGTTTGATCTAGTATAAGTCATTTTTGACCCCTGGTGCTTTGGATCAAAACGTAGAGGACGGAAAAGGCGTCGTTTGGCTCAAAGCATATTTAATTTATGTTGCCAAAAAATTTGAAAGCTTCTTGGCTTGAGGTAGGGATTTTTCCTACATTTTTTTATGTACTTTTACTTGATTATATGAAGCTTAGAGTCGTATATAATTTAATTAGAATTTTTTGGAAAATTTGTGATTTATTTGCTTAAAAGAGAAATTTTGAGAAAAATAAAGAGTTGATGTCCAAATTACGAAAGTGTAAACTTGGAATATGTTTGTAAGGTTATGAATGAGTTATGTTTTAAATTTGAACAAAAGCGGATTTCGATTCGATCGGTTTTGAAATTTTTACCGGTTTGCGATCAAAAGAGCATTTTTAAAGAAAATAAAGGAATTATGCTTAACTTTTGGGGCTTTTGATCAAAATAGGATGCCATAGTTGAATAATGCTTGGAGAATGAGTTTGGAAAGAAAATGATGTTTTCTTGGGCATTAACGGTATTATTTTGCTTAATGTATCTGTTGAAATAAAACCGACATGGTTAGAAATGGACCTCGAGAGATTACCTGACGTGATTGTGATATGAAAACTAGTGTAGTTGTTCATATTTGATGAGATGTGGAATAGATTGTATTTATTAGAATTTTTGAAATTTAATTGTTTAAATGTCTGTTTAGAAATATCTGTTTTAGGCTATCAGTGGAGGATAGCCATGATTATTGTAGAAATGCATGAGACTTAGGTAAATTGAACCACATTCCTCATTTGTTGCATTGGACATTGCATTACATTCATTTCATTGGAAATGTATATGTTTTTTAGAAATGTCTAGAAATGTATCTGTTTGCGAAAAGATGAATACTTGGTGAATCTGGGTAGGGGGTGTAGAACCGCGCGGTTAGGTGTCGAGCCTTCCAGTTTACTGGTAAAAATGACAGTGGTAGTGCATTAGGGCCTACTTGCAGACACTCACCTAGAGATTCACATAGCCTGTATTCATGTAACAGATATGGTTTAAAATTGAAATGGTTTTATATCTGTTGTTGCATTTCAGCATTGCATGCTTTATAAAAAGAGAGATAAACTGTTTTATCATGAGCATGGCATGAGTATACTCCTCTTTAGTCTTATCATGGTCCATATGTTGTGTAGTATATCTCTGCTAGGCTGTGGCTCACCCTATTAGGGAAACTATTTCAGGTACAAGTGATATGCCTCCACCACGGCACTAACTTGGAAGGATTCAGAGCTGAGGCTTCATTTTTGTTTTATATTTATTTGTTGAATGTAAGCCCAGGGCTGTATTTGCGTTGAGTTGAAACTCCATTTTGTGTAACCAAGAATGTTCTTTGATAAATTTGTAAGTCTGTAGAGCATTTATTATTTGTTTGGCTTCTATTTTATACTTCTTATAAAATGCATGCTTGGGATTGGAACTGGGGCATTGAGATGTGAACAACATGTATTTGGCATTTGGGATTTAATGGAAATGGATGTATGGAATAGTTAGCTATATATATGTGTTTGTCTATGAGGTGGGTTTTGTTGCATAAATAGATATACCCTGCCCAATTTTCGGGGCGTTACATTAACTTTCCCTCTCTTATACACTCTATTTGGAGGCTTAGTAAAGTAACCTCCATGATGCAACTCAACACTAACTCTGTTGCCATCACCTCACCCTAATTAATCATCCAAGACGCAAAAGACAAAAATAATACATAAATAAATTAATGCCTAAACATTACAACACACAAAAGAAAAAAAGAATACATAAACCAAAAAAAAAAAAAAAAAAACTAACACTAAACAAACATATTGTCTCCCAATACACAACAAACAGTTAAGAGACTACAAAAATCATTGTCATGCATCAAAATCAACAAAATCCCAAATCTATGGCCATTTTTGCATCAAAAATTAAAAAAAAAAAAACCTAATTTATTATTCCAGATATACACAACAAACAGTTAGGGAACCACTATGAACCCCACCTCTATGCACAAATATCATAGTCATGCATCAAAATACAAACTCTACCAAAAAAGGTAACAATCAAACAACAACCTTAACAAAAAGGTAACAACAAGCTAACAAACATACATCGTAAAGCAAAAACCCTACCAATAAAGCCCTTTTTTAAAATTTTCGAAAACATCAACCATCAAACAAGTCATTTTCCAAACATATTATACAATAAATTTACAAAATAGCAATCAAACCAGCAAATAATCACACAAAACAGATTTTTTGTAGGGTTCGTCAATTGTTACCTAGAGTAAAATTTCAAAAAGAAGATTCTTTGTAAATCCATTGAAACCATAACCCAGATATTTTGTAAATCCTTTGAAATCCTTCGATTATTACTGATTCGATTTGCAAATCCTTTGAAACCCTAACCCATGTGTATCTCTCTCTCTCTCTCTCTCTCTCTCTCTGAAAATCGTAGTCAAATAACTGAAGGGACTGTAACATGTAAGCAATACAAATATCTAAGGGTATTCTAGTCTTTTCTATCATTCTGTCATGTCCCGTCACTTTTGCACTTTAGTCAAAACCACAGGGTGTTTATGAGTACATTTATAAATGTCAGGGGGTAATGTGAAAACACGTTAAATCATAGGGGATAAAATGTAATTATCCCTATATTATATAATATCATATATAAATTTTGTGTATAAGTGAGATTTATTAGTAAAAAATTGTGGGGTTAATAAAAAGAATGACTTGAAAAATATATTAATGTGTGTAAAAGAGAATGTGGAAAGCTTAGAGGATGTGATGAGCACATGCTGGAAGTCGACTTGAGGAGAGGAGTGGCTCGAGGAAGAGAGGGTGATTCTCTTTTATATTTTATTTTTTTCAATTTTTTTATATGAAATATTTTTTATTGGGTTAAAAAAAAAAAAGATGGTAATTGACAAACATGATTTGTTATATTATTGAATGAATTCTAACATAAGGCTAATTATAATTATGAAACTCTAAAAGCAGAATGTGTTCATGTTTTAACTGTAAGAATAATTTCTATAATTTACATTATTATTTGTCTTTAATTTTTACCAATTGCATTGTAAAATATTTTTATAATGTAAACAGTTCGGATCATTAAGGTCAGTCTTAAAATAGGCTTATCAAACCAACACGCTCTCTCAAGTTGGATGATTAATTTGAGATAATCCAAACTCTTTAATATCAAGAACACACCATCAATGGCCATAGAAAAAAAAAAGAAAAAAAAAAAAGAAAAAAAAAAAAGAAAAAGAAAACAAAAGCCTCTTTAAATGTAATAGAGATGAAAATAATTGAAATTTACATGATTATAAATTGTTTTTTTTCACATTTTAATTTTAAAATTAATTTTTATTTATTTATTTACGACGGTGCATAACATGGTATTATGCTAGTTCCTTATTAAGATAAAGCTTGATTCTCCTCTTTGGCCCAGACGCAAATACTTATGCTACAATTAGTAGAAATTATAAAACAAATTCCGATAAAAATGCTAGGGACATCATGTCGAGCTTGGCTTAGAAATTGTTTGAAGAACGTCAAATTCGATGGCTATGTTTCATGCTATCACTATTGCCTATGGTTGAGCTTGGAATTCAATTTTTTTCTTTCAAATAATCTGAAATTATATGAAAATGATTGAAAATCATATTCAAATACTTTTGAAAAATAATGACACATTTAGTAAAAATTTAATAATTTAATAGTGCACACATTAGAATGATATCTTATTGTTACATTTTAATAATGATATATTTAGTAAAAAATTATAAAATAATAGCACATAAATGAAACATACCCCATAGTAAAAGGACCTTACAGTGTACCTTTTCAATTCAATATGATTTAATTGTCTATAAAAAAAAATTCATGAAACTTTCCAGTACATACTTTTCTGGCATGGAACTTCTAGCTAAATTTTCCAAAGGTATTTTGGGAAAAGTAAGATTGTAAAAATATATGATTGAATTCAAAATCTGAAAATTAAAATGAATCTGGAAAAATCAAAAGTTGAGAGCGGGAAAAAAATAGAAAAATTGAATTTAGGGCAATATAGGAGTATTTTGGAAAAGTTCAAAAAATGAGACATAAACACCAATTCGAGGGGTAATTTTATTTTCACACACCATTTGATTTTTGTACACATCATTTCTCAATGCACACACTTATAAAAATCCAACATCAACACAAAAATCTAACATTATGTACACACACCACAAAACATAAAGTCATACCATATCCTTAAATATAAACATAAATTGTGCCTTACACCTAGCATTTTCCGGCTATCTTCAACGTACTCCAATGATTGAAGCATGACAAAAAAAAAGCTTCTGAGGCACAACATTCTCCGCCATTCTTTGAGTTATGGGATTTTTCGAATCGACAATTTTTGGTTATTGTTTTACTATTATTCTAGAAAAAACTATTTTATTATTTTCATTATTCATTTCGGTGAAGAGAATGAAAATCACTTGACATGCATTTCCGAATAAGATTTTAATTTTTCTCTTCCTTTCTATTACTTATTATGCATATGGATGCTGAACCTAGTATATGTTTACCACCTATTGCTTCAAACAGAAGATATCATGCAGTAGAAATGTTTTATAAACTTGATTTTCTTATAGGTGAATTATTTTCGAACTTGTTTTCCTTATGATAATCATGAACATTGAAAAAAATCCAAACATAGAAGTCTCACATTTTCGTCACCTAATTTGTTGTGAATAATTAGATTCTTCTCTACGTCTGAACCTTCAATGTTTTGTAAATCCTCCATTCACACAAATCAACAATGACGATGGGGTATAATCAATGGCGTAGCCAGGAATTCAGTGGATAGAGGGCACAAATTAATGACAACATTAATTTTTTTTTTCATAATAAACAATAATGAAATATTACTAAACTTAAATATTAAGAGTTCATGTAGATAACTATGAATTTTAAATTAAAGGATTTGAGATTAAATTTTATACAAATATTGGAGAGTAACTATTTTATAGGTGGATTGGAAATTTAAAAAAGAAGATAAGTTGAGATAGAAATGATATATTTTAGAAAAGAAATTCTATAAAACATACCGCAAAAAAAAAAATGTCTATCATATGTCGCAATTATGATTTTTGTGATCTTTAGTTATAGCACATTATAGTGTTAGATATAATTTAGTTATAACTTTTTGTGTTTATTATTTTGGTTATGACTATATATCAAATAATAGTTAGTTATGACTCAGATATTAATTATGACCTATTGTAATTTTATTTTATTTTTAATAATTGAAGATGTGTTGCTTGATTATAATTTATATAGTGGTCATTTTAGTTATGAATGGAAAGAAACATATGGATGATAAACTCCACATGTCAAATGTAACTAGCAATCCAATAAATTCCATATCTTCATTGAAATTAATTATGTTTGCATGTCAATAATGATAGACATCACCATTATATTGAAATTTTCATAAATAATAATATGACTTATCATAGTCTCTTTATTTTTAATCAAAATAATCATTATTATTCTCATAATTTTAAAATGTCATTGACATTTCACTTTAAATAATATTTTTATAAATTTTTTTATTTAAAATATTTTCTTTCGGTTAAAAAAAAAATTCCCAAAACCCAGGGGGGCACATGACCCCCCTGGGCCTAATGTGCCTCCGCTACTGGGTATAATAGAAGAATGTTACGAATAATAGAGTATGGAGTTACAAGAACTTGGGAAGTGAATTGTTCGAAAATGATTTTATTAAACTTTATTTTTTTACTAACTTTGAGCATGAAGTAAGGTGAGGCCCAAACATTAATTTTAACAAGTGTATTTAACGCCGCGTACATTAATTTTAACAAGTCTAAATGGGTTTATATTTAATGCCACGTAATAAATAACATCGTGTATTTAATTGCTCAAAGCCATTTATGGATGAATGAGAGTCTCTGAGAAAGAGAGAGTTCGACACTTGTTTGGTTCACCAAGCTTGAATATGTAGTGTTGCAAATTCAAGATATAGTTATTGCATCTTGAGAAGTAGACACCAGTAAAACTAGAAACACCGGAGCGAGAGGGAAATCTACTTTAAGGAGATTGTGTCCAATACAAGTCTCGATTTAAAGTTTCCGTGTATTAAGCGTTGTAAGCATTAAATACATAATTTAATTTAATTAATTAATTTATGTATTGTTTTATTTTGTTATTTATTTTATTGTTATACAATTAATTTTCTCACACATTACACAGAGAACCATTGGGTTATAACACAATAGAACAATATCAACAAAATTTATGATAAATAATAGACGAACAGTAAAGTTGTCAAGGAGCAATAGAGGGAGTGAGAAACAAATAAAGAACGGAGAAGTTAGTCTTATGTGTGTATTTTTTTTAAAAGAAGATGTGTACTAAAAATTTTCATATTCAAAGATGTCTATTGAGAAAAGCTAGTTTAAGGTTTAATGTGTGTATTAATGTCCATGTTAATCATTTTGTTGAATAGTTAAATTGTAAAAAAGTAAAAAAATATCAAAGGGTACGTGAAAATTGAATTTCCCCACCTCAAGCCTCTATTTTATAATAGTAATAGCATGTTTGGTATGATGGAATAGGTTAGAAAGAGATGCCATTCTAACTTTGTATTCTCTTATTTCATCAACCCAAAGAAGAATCTTAATATAAATATGGTTAAATTTTGAAGCCTTAGTTTGCAAAGAAAAATAATATACAAACTCATTTTTCAATCCTGTTTTTTAGACCCAATGATATGTAAGTGAGATGATCGGTTACTGTAATAACCCTCATCCTTGTCTTAGTCACATTCAGGTGCATTTGCATGATTTTGTCTTGTTAAGCTTACATTTGTAGGCTTTGACTTGTTTTGCCTAAGTGAAGGTCCCTGTCTTGTTTTGTGCCTATGTGTTTTGCCTAAGTGTTATATGCACGCTTTGTTCCTTGCTTGGTGTCTCAAGCCTAGGTCACACCCTTAAACCTCTTACACCTAGGACCATCTTGGAACCACCTTGGTTGACCTCCACTGTCTCCTAGGCATATTAGTCGAGATGTCATCATCTAGGCCGAGATGTGCATCGCCTAGGCCGAGATGTGTATCATCTAGGCCGAGATGTTATCATCTAGGCCGAGATTTGGATCCTTGCACCTAATGATCTTGTTCCTAGACTGGTATGACCTAGACCGAGGTGGGGCACATCTAGGCCGAGGTGTGGCACAGCTAGGCCAAGTGTTATCCTTTTTGTCCGAGATCAGTGAGACCTTATGTAAAGCCCCTGAAAAATGTACTTTCTTTAAAAACCCTAATGTTTGAATTATTTCCTCAAAGCCCCTCAGTTCCTTGAATTATTTCGAATCTTGCCAGTTAGCATTTTTAATTTTTATCAGAACTAGAATATCCTAGCTAGATTAGGTTCCCTAACCTAATTTAATTTAATTCTATATGAGTAAGGTCCCAATACATGTATTTAACTCCAAGTCCTCACTCTTTTATTTAAATTCAAAACTTACCCAAAAACTAGCACATGTACCCCAATATTATTAGTACCATCAATCTTGTAAGATATATATATATACACCTTGAAGAGTGTGCTCTAGGATCAAAACAAATAAAATAATAACCCATCACACTCCTAGGGAAGAGAGAGGAGCCAATTTTCAAGACTTATGATGAAGATATTCTAGGAAACCCAAACCTAGTACCCTAGACCTAGGGTGATGTTTCCAAAACTAGTTACCTTTCAACTAAAAACCAAACTAATTGATGCCTAAACCTATGATTTAGCACCTTAGTTACTCCTATCCCATTTGACACCAAGCAAAATCCCAACTTTTCCATCCATTTTCAACTAATGGGCCTTTTTGTCCTTTTACACCAAATTGTCTATAAATACCCACCTCCCCTAACTTGGCAAGGCACAAACACCACACTCACACACACTTTTGGCTAGAGAGAGGGAGGAGAGCAAGAGAGAGAAGTCTAGAGAAGTAGAGGAAGGAAGAAGAGAGCCTTCTTGTGCAAAGCTTAGTAGGTAAGCCACAACACAACCTTCTCTTTCATTTTCCTTTTTCAAATACATGTTTCTAAGGGTTCTAAATAATGTTTTCAGATCTGTTGTTGATGAATTCTTATGTTAAAAATACTAAGATTTGTGTATTGATTTCATCCCTCTTGTATTTTCCCTATTTTGGCACAAACCGTCTTCTTTTTGTACAAATCTCTCAACTTTTCAAGGACACTCTTTAAACAAATTTTCTGAGTTAAACATGTAATAGTTAGCATATTTTCTTCACAAAAGAAATGAAACTTTCCCATGGTGGAACCCCCTTTTTATAAATTTTCTTGTTTTGGGCATTCTACCTTAAAACCTATTTTTGCAGTCAACTTTCAGATATTTCAGAAAAATGTACAAAAATATTCTGGACCTCTATTTTATGTCAAAACCTTCCTCGAGAAGTTAGCTTTCAACTAAAATTGGTTTCATCGAAAAACATTGAGCGGTTTGCAAGAAAATCAAGTTTTTGTAACCGTCGACGGATCTGGACAGATTCTGGACAGCATTGAAATATTTTCTAAATAACTTAGAATCTGGAAAAGCAACCCCATTTCTGAAAAATGTTCTAGAAACTAGATCAAATTCTCTACGAACTATAGGAAGACTAAGTCCGGTGGAAGATCTAAAATAGTCCTTTCATTTAATCTTTATGTGATGCTAAATCTGGAAAATTTGTTATGCATGGATGTTTTATGCCCTTGTATTCATAAAAATGTTTATTAGCTTATGATCGTATCTTGGCATGATATTGTATGTGTTATGTTATGTTCTTTATCTTCTTCACCTTATGGATGCATGCTTGTGTGGACATTTTTATCTGGTTAAGTTGTCAAACCTTGATGTAAAATATTTAACTCAACGGGAAACCTAATGGGGAGGGTATTGGGTTTTCGAGCACTTGAGTAATGAAAAGATGAGAATATGTGATATATAGATTGTTGGGATGCGTTCCCTATGTGAAGGTTAAGCCTTGCGCAAGCAGTTGTCACGTAAACCCTAGAATGGAACAGACGTATTCGGACTCTTTGCGATGGTTTGATTAGTGAGATAAGGTTGGGTCCGGATGGGACATTCAGGAGGATAAAACTTTTTTTGAAGGATGAGGTTGGTTTCAGGAGATAAAACATTTTTCTTTTCGCTGTCCCTTTTGAGGCCCTGCGGTTGGCGCTACGCGGTATATAACCGTTGGTAGGCATCCGAGGTTAGTTCTGCAACAAAGCAGCAAAAAGGGGAGTTCCGAATAGTTTGGTGTCCAATTCTTGTGGTTGGGAGGACGAAATCTCTTTGGGGGATTTCTAGTTTACTAACATCTAATTTGTAACCCTTTGTTAGTTGGTTGAGTATCATGCTTACTATTTGATGTTTTATTTGTGATTGTGTATTGGATTGGGAAAAAAGGATGGGGTGTGTGTGTGTTTACTGAGTATTCAAAGCTCACGGCGTGTCATGCCAGGTGCTGAAGAGGAGTTTATAACTGGAGACGACGAGCCTAAAACCTTCAAAGACTTTTGGCCATCTTAGGAAAGTTAGAAATCCCTTTTGATATTTTGTAAGGCTCATGTAAAGATTTAAATTTTCCTTTTGGGATGTAATGTAATGGAACAAGCCTTTGGAATTAAGAATATTCGAGGTTGTTATGTACTTATGTTCTATCTATTTATATATATGAACCTTATCGTTGCTTATGAGACCTTGTGTCAATACCTTTTAAGATCTGTCAAAAGGGTAGTGCGCTACCTAAAAAAGCCGGACTTAAAAGGGAGGCTAATTTGACTCCTCCGGCGATCTGGGATCTTACTTGGTTATTGACCATAGGACTCATTAGTGACTCTCCTTTGAATACAACCAATAGTGTAGATTCGGGGCGTCACACCTTACTTGCCGAAGCCTATGTTCTAATCCGAGATCATTGCCTTGTCAAAATACCCATGCCATCTTACTTGTTATACACACTTTGTCGTACTCTTGTCTTTTCATTCTGGCACCTTTTGAAGAGATCCAATCCGGTAGTGCCACGTGTCCCAACAGAGGGTTAAGTTAGGTGCTAGCTAAGAAACCCATATCACTTTCCATATCCTAGCCTTGTAGAGAGAGAAGCTCTAAGAAGAAGAGGAAGAAGTTCTTAGAGAGAGAACTAGATTTCCAAGCTTGATCTTCACACCTTGAACCGTTAGATCCGTGTTTTGAGCTTAGATTCTTGATTCACTCTTGTTGTTGTTTATGTTGATCTAATCACATTGCATGATCTAGCGTGATTCATGAGCCATGCATTAATTTAAAGTTTGGTTTTAGAAAGAGAAAATGAAGTTCTTGTGTTCTTCAAGAAAAGCCTTGTTTTGATCCGAAAGTTTGTAACAAGTTCCATGTTTTTGTATTTGTTTTCAAGAAATCTTCAACTATGGGTACCTAAGTCCATGATTTCGAACTCATATCATGAACTCTCAGATTTTGAATAAGAAGTTATAATTTTTGCATTCATGTTCTTCGTGTTCTTCATGTTCATGTTCTTCATGTTCTTCAAACCCAGATTTCCAGACTTCATTTGCCTAAGTGTGGTCACTGAGACCCACTCTTGCCTAGATCTCACACCCAGGCCAAGCATCGTATCTCACCTTAGCCTACCTTGCATGATCACCTGCACCTTAGCCTATCTTGCACGCACACCTAGGCCTAGGAGACCACACCTCGGCCAAGAGGTGTGAGACCTCGACCAAGACCCCCTGAGTTCACCCAACTAGGCCATTTTTGCCTAGATCATTTCTGTGCATCCATTCCAAGACCTGGTTGGTACCCAGCATGTTTTCCCTAAAAGAAAAACAGTGTTTTAACTCCCAGCATATGTTTTACTTTGTCTTGACTTGGTTTTGAAAAGAAATGCCGGGATCTTTACCCTCATGTAAGGCTTGTTTTGAAAGTGCATTTCATAACCATCTTCGAGCATTCCTTCTTGTCTTCTCGAAGTGCTTTCAGTGGACTTTTATTATATATTTGTAGGTCTTGGATCCTTGCCTTAATCCCTATGCACAAAAAGCTATGTGAGTGATATTTTTAATAAAGCTATGTTATAATGTTTTGATAAAGCTTTACTTTGCTTTGTTTTGGAAAAGTATTTAATCAAGCATGAATGATTATCCACTAATTTTTGTACCAAGTATTATGTTTGTTTTGATGACATTCTTGGAAGGTCCTTTTGTGCTAGGGGATGTTAAGCCTAAGTAGCACATTTGTTGAAATATCTCTGCCATCGACGGTCTTATACGGATGGTACCACCGACGGTCTTGTACGAGTGGGTTTGTCTAATCGATTCCGGATCGGTTATTCCTTTGTTTTGTCAGGAATGTTATCCTTTGTATTATGTAGATGTTAGTAAACATCCCAAGAAGCTTTGAAAGACTTTGATTGATGAACTTGATTCATCCCATGTTTTGCACAAGTTATGATATGTATTATTTTGATAAAGATCTCGAATGTCATTCATTCAAACATTTATTAATTATATCATTCACTGAGTATCCAAGCTCACTCTCCCCTTTATATATATGTAGATGACGAGCAAGAAGGCGGTGACGCCTAGATGTTATTTGCAAGTTGTTTTCGGATTCATGTTTTGTTAACATTTCGAAGATTATGCTTCTTAGCTTATAGTTCATGTCTTTTGTATATTTTGGATTGAGAAGCCTTTTGATCCGAATGTAAGATGTATTTTATTTTATATTCAAGTTGTGAAAATCATGTTAAGATGTATGTCATTTTATTTGATCTATGCACAGCTCTTATGGACTACTTAGATTTAAATTCATTGCTTCCGCACATGTAAGCCCCATATGTATATTCTAATTGTGTGTGAATTTTTGGTAAGTTGGCCTTTGGTAATCTCGGATTACTGGCCATCACGGCACCATTTTACTAGGGCGGGATGAGGTCGTGACAGGTTGACATTTAAAGAATGAAAGAAGCTCCTATTAAGTTGATTTTCCTAATTTGAGGGTGTTGTTGGGTCTTCTTGGGTCCACCACAGAGTCTATCGATGATTTGGACATTTTAATGTATATGACTCGTCAAATACGTCATCTATGTAAAAAATCACATTGATAGGATATTAATAGTCACTTGATCAGATCACATCTGTGTCAATAATTAAAAATAAATTATTAACAAAAATGTGATATGATTAAGTGGCTATTAATATCCGATTAATGTGATTTTTTTGTAAGGATAGAGTGTTTGGCAAGCCCTAGACATTAAATGGTTCAGATACCTAATGTGGATTTCATGAAGGGCCTACGGAGACCCCGGCAATACCCTCAAATTCGATTTGGATTAGAGAGAAACCTCTTCCTCAAAATACATAAAAGAGAGAAATAACATATAAGAGTGATTAGTTAGTTAAGCATTGGGAGTGATTATAATTTTTGAACTTGAACAATTCACAAATTTTAATTTTGTCTTATAGTACTCTATGATTAGTAGATAGCAAATAATGAGAAATGTTATGGTATACACTCTCAAATATGCAATTTATGTTACCTGTGAGTTTGATTATGATAAATGGCATAACTCAATATTATGGCTAAACATCACATGAGGTATAACCAAACAATTCTAGAATCACAACGAAAATAATATTATAATTAATATCACAATATATCATAACTAACAACACAATAAATCATAAGTAAAGACACAAAAATTATAACCAAATATATATATACCATAAAATTTTCCAAATACAATGGTCTCACTTGGAAGTTAGCTTTTTTAGTTGGTTTTTTATTTTTTAGTTATTTTAACCTAACTAAAATAGTTATGTTTAAAAATTTATTTGACTTTTTTTTGTAATTAATTTAATGATTGTAAAAATAATAATAATTATCAACTGAAAGTGACATTTTGTCTTATGATTTTTTTTTAAACATATTTTTATCTTTATTTGTTATTTTAGTTCAAATTGTGTTTTCCAAAAGGGCCATAAAACACTAAAAATTAATCCTAGGGTTAAGAATTTCATGACCATCTATCCCTCTCGATCTCGACTGAAACCCTTCTTCTAAAAACTCTCTCTCCTCTATCCTCGTTCCTTTGCGCCTTTTAATCCCAAACTGTTGTCACTTCACCCTCTCTCTGGTGTACTGATCTGCGAAGTTGTGTCGTGTGCTATGTAACCTCCCTCTCACATCTACATTCTAGGGTTTGGTTTAAAAAATTAGGGATTTTGTTTGGGAGTAAAATTAGGGATTTTTTACTTATTTAGCCCAAAAAAAAATTAGGGTTTTTATTTGTTGTTGAAGAAATTATTCTACTTTTCTACGGTGTTTTAATTAAGGGTGCTCGCGTATCAATTTTTGACTGTTCGATTTGCAGTTTGGACCTGCCCGCATGTCTGCGATTTGGGAAAATTTGAACCTGCAACTACCCGCAATGCAGGTTGCGGTTTGTGCGGATAAGATTTGTGGATTAAGCTTTTTCCTTTAAAATTTTATTTTAAATATTTGTTATTGCAACACTATCCTCTATTAAAGCTGGGTTACAAAAAATTAGAATGAAAATTAAATAAAAACTAACATACGAAAAAAAAAAAATCACATAACTAAATTTGCAAAAAATTGAAGAAATTTCAATTGAATAATAAATATTTTAAACAAGGCAGTGTGTGACATTATTATAATGTTATAATGTTAGAGCCTACAGGTTTGATAATCAAATTAAAGAGAGTGAGAGAAGAGAAGATTAGGGTTATACACTTATAAAATTTACAAAAAAATCTGATGGTTCAGATTTAAAAATTAAAAAAAAAATTGTATATAGATGCGGGCGGGTGAGTGTGGGTGTGGGTAAAACGTGTGATCTATCCTCAACCTGCAAAATAAGAAAATCCTAAACCGCATCCAATCCTAATAATTTTGCAAAACCATCCAAATATGTGCAGGCGGTTCGAGTTGGGCAGGCAGTTTGGGTTGAGTGATTTTCGCAAATCAGATAACCCTATACCCACCCTATGTTTAATCATGTTCATATATTATTTTCTATCTAAATTATGTTTGATTGTCTTTTATACATACCTTCTGGCTAGCCGCAATTGGGGCTTTTTTTTTTTTTTGGTATTTGGAACTCCATGCTCCTATTGTTTGAAGCCTCACTTATTTGTTTGTATTGAATTTTCTTGGGCTGCATAGATTTCCTTCTTTATCATATCATACTTAGCAGAAAAATACAACTCTTGCGTCTTTTGACTATTTGTTTCCTTATTGGTTTCTTTCTTTCTTTCTTTCATTCATGTGCTTTTAGATGGAATCTGAAGCAAGCCAAGTTGCCGATGTGGTTGCAGATAACCAAGGTCCAATTGGGTCAACACAACAGGCTGCGGCAAATTCTGGTAAAATACCTTATATCCCTAGGAAGATTAATAGGTTAGAGGTTTACAAATTCTGATTTTTACCATCTGGGTTAACATAAAAAAGTGGAAGGCAGCGATGGAGTCAGGGCACCTTGTAATTATTGTAGTAAATCATATGCATATGAAACAAAAAGCTACTGTACAAGTAATAACTCGTGGCCTCAGCTGCTGCTGCTTGGATGTTTTAGTCTTTTAGAGGTTTCGTGTTTGGATGTTTTAGATATTTTGTTTGTCATTCCTGCTTCCTACTTCTATTTGGATGTTTGCTTATTACTAGGTTGTTGGGCTGCTACTATTTGTGTAATTGGGTGGTTTTAGATTGCTAATTGGCATCATGCTTTGTAACTATGTTGTTGGATGATTGGGATTGCTAGGCTTAGCTGGGGTCTCGGGGATTATGTTTTGGAAGACAGTTTCTTTTGTTTTTTCCTTCGTCATGTTTACTGATATGTTGATTAGATAATTATGGATTTTGGTGATGTATATATTGTATAATGGGTCAAGCACGGGTACTCCGAAAATGTTACTGTACAAGTACCAGGTACACCAAAAACGCACCGGGTACGTTTTATACAATCAGTATAATGATGGGTATGTTTTTGGTTTTGGATACTTCAGGGTAAAGAACGAGATTTTTTACAAATTAAAAGGTACCGGAACAATTTTTTTGGTCTATTTTAAAAAAGGTAAACTACACTGACACCTTCTAAGGTTTATGTTTATTAGAGTTCCCCCCTCACATTTTGGAAATTACATCTCCCCCCTTGAAGTTTAAAGTTTTATTACAGATTCTCCCCTCAGCAATTTAATTTTTTTAAATACTAATTTTGCCCTCACTGGATAAATTACATTGACACCTCTCACATTTTAGAAATTACAATCCCCTCCCTAAAGTTTAAAGTACTATTACCAATTGCCAATTGAAGAAGTTCTCACAGCATCAGCATCTACTTCAACCACTACAGCATCAGCATCCATTTCATCCACTACATCACAGCCTCTCCAGCTATCACCTACATCTTCAGCATTTGTGTCTGTTCTAGATTCTTCATCACAGCCCTGTAAAGCTAGTACTACACTGCCATATTATCAGGGCATTAGTTGTGGTGGTTAGATAATTAGTTTGTTAGTTTGTTAAGTTTGTTACAGAGTTAGTTTAGATATTTTGAGAATTAGTTTCAGTTGTTAGTTTCAGACTCTTAGTATATAACAAGATGTAATCCACAGTTCTCAATAATGAAAATATAGAAAATCAGTTTTCAGATTCTTATTATGGTATCAGAGCTCTGAGCTCTCGTGAGCAAGATCCTTTGTCTTTCAATGGCTGATACTCCGTTACCTCCAAATCTCAGTTCACTAATTTCAAATTTTCATTCTCTTATCACAGTGAAGCTTGAGTCAAACAATTTCATCATATGGAAATCACAGATGACAAATGTGCTTCGAGCATCTGGATTTCTTGATCATGTAAATGGATCTCATCCATGTCCACTTGCAGAAATCATTGATGATTCTGGAAAAACTGTTCCAAATCCGAGTTATGCAAAATGGCAATTGATTGATGCACATCTGCTCACCTTTCTGACTGCAACTTTATCTTCATCCATTTATTCCTCAGTTCTTCATCTGACTCAGAGTGATCAGGTATGGCAGTTCTTAGAGAAGCAATTTACTTCCGTCTCACGGTCTCATATTCATCAGCTCAAAACCAAACTTCAAACCATCTGTAAGAAGTCATCTTCAATAGAGGCATACCTGTCTCAAATTAAAGATATAGCTGCTCAGTTAGCTTTGGCATCTGCAAAGGTTGATGATGAAGATCTGGTATTTCTAACCTTGAATGGTTTACCAGAAGAATATGAAGCCTTCAAAACATCTATTCGCACTCGATCTGAACCTGTCAAAATGGACCAATTGTGTTCATTCTTATGTTCTGAATCCATTCACATTGAACAAAAACTTAAACAGTCTACTAGCACAGAGCTTCATGTTGCTTACTCTGCCTCACGAGGATCTTCCTCTTTCTCTCAGACTGGCTATGATTCTGCATATGCTTCCAATCGAGGTTTTTATTCTCCAAGAGGCAGATCTTCATATCGTGGTTCGAGATGAGGTAGATATAGTCACTTTAGAGGAGGCCGATTCAATACTAGGCATAATAATAGATCCAGAGGCACTTTTTCATCTGGCTGTCAGATTTGTGGTGGTCTAAACCATAATGCCTTTGACTGTTGGCATAGACTTGATCCAACTTTTCAACAATTCACTCCTAACACCTCTTCTCAGTCTTCTCTGCCCAAAGCTTATACTGCTTCAGTCCCACAACCTTCTGCTGATCCTACTATACCTCCTTGGTATGTTGACTCTGCTGCTACCAATCATCTGACAAATGACTTGGCTAACTTTCAACAATTTCAGCCTTATCAAGGTCAGGAGCAGGTTCAAATTGGTAATGGTTCTGCCTTGCAAATTAGTCATACTGGTAAAGGTATCTTACCTACACCACATCATGCTTTTCAGCTCTCAAATCTACTCCATGTTCCTGCCATTTCTTCAAATCTGTTATCTGTACATCAACTTACCAAAGATCACAATTGTTTGGTTATTTTTGATGCTAACACTTTTGTCATTCAGGACAAATGCACGAACAAGATTCTGCATAGAGGTGTTAATATCAATGGTCTCTATCAATTCATTCCATCATCTCAGCCATTCTCTTCTCCTCAAGTGTTTCAATCTAAAACCACTGCTCCTGTATCTGCTAGCAGTCCAGCTCCTGTGTCTGACATACTTTGGCATCAAAGACTAGACCATCATTCTTCTTCAAAACTTCAACATATGGCTGGTTTCTTACCAGATCAAAATAAAATGTTTTTGAATAAAGCTTTGTCTTGCTTGGATTGTAATGTGTCTAAATCTCACAGACTTCCTTTTTCTTTGTCTAATGCTTCTGTCAATTGTCCTTTTGCCTTAGTGCATAGTGATGTTTGGGGGCCCTTTACAGTGGATAATGCCCCATTTCGATTCTATGTTTTGTTTGTAGATGATTACAGTAGATTTACTTGGGTGTATCCTTTGGCTTACAAGAGTGAGGTGTATGATAAATTGCTTGTATTCAAAGCCTATGTTGCCACTCAATTTCAGACTTCTCTTAAAATTCTTAGGACTGATTGTGGAACTGAATTTGTAAATAAAAGAGTTGATACTTTGTTGTCTTCTCATGGCATTATTCATCAAAGTAGTTGTCCATATACTCAAGCTCAAAATGGCATAGCTGAACGCAAACACAGACATATTATTGAAACTGCCATCACCTTGCTTCATCACTCCTCCGTTCCAATCAATTTTTGGTTTGATGCCATTGCTACAGCTACATTTCTAATTAATAGAATGTCTTCTAGCATTTTACATCATAAGACTCCTTTTGAAATGTTGTTTCATCTCATCCCTGATTATTCCCTTTTTAAAGTGTTTGGTTGCCAATGCTTTCCTTGGTTGAAGCCTTATGCTTCTCACAAACTAGCACCAAAATCTATCTCTTGTGTTTTTCTAGGATATCATCCTACCATTAAAGGTTATCGATGTCTTGAGCCTATTTCTGGAAAAATTTACATTTCTAGGCATGTTATTTTTAATGAAACATGTTTCCCTTTTTCTCAACAGCAAGCATCTATGACTACTTCTTCATCTTCAGATTTGTTTAATCTTGCTTCATTTTTCTGGCCTTCTTCTTTTAGCACTGCCTCTCCTAACCCATCTATACCTTCGGCATCTCCTCTAACTGTTCTATCCACTTCTTCTTCTAAGACTTCTTCTTCTTCCTTTCCTACTCCTCCTCCTCAGTCTCATGCACATCCTATTCCTATTTCTTCTATTACTATTGATCTACCTCCTCCTTCTCTTCCTTCTTCTGTTGGTAACACACATCCCATGATTACTAGATCCAAACATAAACTGCCTCAGTGTTTTTCTGCTCCTGTTTCTCTTCTTGAAACTGAGCCTCTCACTGTTCAAGCTGCTCTTCAATCTCCAGTGTGGCTTCAAGCTATGAAGGAGGAATATCAAGCTCTTCAGCAACAAGGCACTTGGGATCTTGTTATCCTTCCTCCTCATAAGCTTGCCATTGGATGCAAATGGGTTTTTCGCATTAAAAGGGATTCCAATGGTAACATTGCCCGTTATAAAGCTAGATTGGTGGCAAAGGGGTTCTTGCAACAAGAAGGCATAGATTTCCATGAGACCTTTAGTCCAGTGGCAAAACAACCTACCATTCGAATTTTCTTAAGTGTTGCACTTCAATCTCAATGGGCTATAAAACAACTTGATATTTCAAATGCATTCCTTCATGGTACTCTGCAAGAGGAAGTGTATATGTTGCAGCCTCCAGGATTTGAAAAGTCTTCTTCTCATGTTTGCAAACTCAAGAAGGCCTTGTATGGTCTCAAGCAAGCCCCTAGGGCTTGGTACTCCACCTTTTCTGCTTTCTTGATTTCCCAAGGATTCATCAACAGCTTGTCTGATGCCTCTCTTTTTATCAGACACACTGCCACTAGTATTACTTTGTTATTGGTGTATGTTGATGACATCTTACTCACAGGAAATGATACTGCTTTTATTACTCTGCTGCTTCAACACATGCACAAGGCTTTCTCCATGAAAGAACTCGGTTCTTTATCTTATTTTCTGGGAATCTCAGTAAAGTTTGATGCACATGGTTATTTTTTATCCCAAGCCAAATATGCTGCTGCCTTATTACATAAAGCTGGCTTGGCCGACTGCAAGCCCTGTTCATCCCCTATGGTTCTTAAACCTCTGTGTTCTGCCACTGATTCCCTACCATTTGCTCAGCCCTCACTCTATCGCAGTATAGTTGGTGGACTGCAATATTTGACTATCACTAGACCCGATATCTCCTATGCTGTTAATCAAGCTTGCCAGTTTATGCACTGTCCCACCAATGCCCATTTTCAAGCTGTTAAAAGGCTCCTTCGATATGTCAAAGGAACTCTGCATCATGGCCTTTCTTTCACCCCAAGTCCATGTGAGCTGTCTGCCTTCTCCGACTCTAACTGGGCTAGTGATCCTCTTGATCGTAAATCCACCTCTGGCTATTGCGTCTATCTTGGTGCAAACCTGATTTCCTGGTCCGCTAAAAAGCAAGCAACAGTTGCACGCTCATCCACTGAAGCTGAGTATCGAGCCTTAGCTCATACCACAGCTGAGCTCACTTGAATTCAGCAATTACTTAAGGATTTCTGTGTTTCCTCAGCTCATATTCCTGTCATCTGGTGTGACAGTTTATCTGCCATGGCATTAGCATCAAATCCTGTTTTCCATGCTAGATCCAAACATATAGATATTGATTGCCATTTTATTCGGGAGAAAGTGGTGGCTAAGCAAATTGAACTTAAGTATATTCCTACTATGGATCAAGTGGCTGATATTTTTACTAAGCCCCTGTCTCCTGCACGGTTTCATTATCTACGAGACAAGCTGTTAGTGTCTGTCTGCCCTATCAGCTTGCGGGGGGGCTGAAGAAGTTCTCACAGCATCAGCATCAGCATCTACTTCAACCACTACAGCATCAGCATCCATTTCATCCACTACATCACAGCCTCTCCAGCTATCACCTACATCTTCAGCATTTGTGTCTGTTCTAGATTCTTCATCACAGCCCTGTAAAGCTAGTACTACACTGCCATATTATCAGGGCATTAGTTGTGGTGGTTAGATAATTAGTTTGTTAGTTTGTTAAGTTTGTTACAGAGTTAGTTTAGATATTTTGAGAATTAGTTTCAGTTGTTAGTTTCAGACTCTTAGTATATAACAAGATGTAATCCACAGTTCTCAATAATGAAAATATAGAAAATCAGTTTTCAGATTCTTATTATTGATTAGTATTAGTTGGAAAAAAAATTATTTGAAAAAAAAATTGTTAGTAAAATTTTTAAATTTCTGTTTAAAAACCAACATAAACTCATTTTTTGAATTTACGTTTTTTCTCAAATTTACAAACTGAGACAACAACTTATAAACCAAAAAAATTATCAAATAAGTTTTTATGAAAGTTTTTTAAAAATTTTGTAAATATAAATTGAAAACTGAAAACGAAATGGTTACCAAACAAGTCTCAAATGGTAAAAATATCGTAAAACTAACAAATAATTAAATAAGTTACCAACGTAAGAAATGATTTATCAAAAGATTCTTAAGTTATGTATGATTTGATTTTTAGAATTTTTTTTTAAAAATTAAAAATTAATTTGGTTAAGAAAGAAAAAATAAAAAATAATTATCATTTTAACTTTTGGGCAGGTTATATACATACATATGGCTGTTTCAATTTAATTTGAAAAAAATTATTTATAACTATTTGAAAGATAAAAATTATATAAAAATGATAATTATTTTTTAGTTTTTATTTTTTACCAAATTAATTTTTAATTTTTTTAAAAAAATTCTAAATATCAAACCATATATAGCCTAAGAATCTTTTGATAAGTCGTTTCTTACGTTGGTAACTTAGTTAATTATTTATTAATTTTACAACATTTTTACCATCTAAAGCCTGTTTGGTAATCATTTCGTTTCCATTTTTCAATTTATATTTACAAAAATTTTAAAAACTGTCATAAAAACTTGTTTCATAATTTTTTTAGTTTATAAATGGTTGTCTCATTTTGTAAATTTGAGAAAAAACCATAAATTCAAAAAATAAGTTTACGTTGGTTTTTAAGCAGAAATTTAAAAATTTTACTAACAAAAAAATTTTTCAAATAATTTTTTTTCCAATTAATTTTTTTTTTCAATGAATTTTTTTTCCAACTAATACTAACCGATGGGGCAATTAGTAATGCTACTTTAAACCTTAGGGAGGAGATTGTAATTTTTAAAATGTGAGGGGTGTCAATGTAATTTACACACTGAGGGTAAAATTGATATTTAAAAAAATTAAATTGCTGAGGGAAATGAAATTTTAAACTTGAAGGGAGATGTAATTGGGGCTTTTTCTAAAATAAGCCAAAATACCAAGTTATTTCTCAAACTAGGCCTAGTTTTGACAGATTTCCCAAAATAAGCTAAAACATGGTTACAAACCATGCTTTCACCATTTTTGTAGCCCTCCTGTGAAAAATTTATAAAATTATAAAAGCGTGGTTACAAATCACGCTTTTAAGTAAAAAAATTCCTTTTTTTTTGAAAAAACGTGATTACAAACTATATTTTTACTGTTGAAATGTAAAAACGTATTTTCAAAACACGTTTTCCATACAAACCAAACCAACCCACACTCACGCGCACACACACCCACAGCACTAACCCACAACACTCACGCACATCAACACTCACTCACACACACACCCACAGCACTAACCCACAACACTCACGCACATCAACACTCACTCACACACATTAATTTTTATATATAATAATAATTAAATATATATAATAATTTTTAATAACAAATAATAATCAATTATATAATTTTTATAATTTTTGTAAATATAAATTATTTTTATATAATTTTTATCTTTCGAGTGGTTAGAAATAATTTTTTACAAATTAAATTAAAACAACCATACGTATGTATATAACATGCCAAAAAGTTAAAATGATAATTATTTTTTACCCTTAAGTGATAATTATTTTTTATTTTTTATTTCTTAACCAAATAAATTTTTAAATTTTTTTAAAAAAATTCTAAAAATCAAACCATACATAACCTAAAAATCTTTTGTTAAATGACTTACATACGTATGGTTTAAGGGATTGTTTGACTTACATACATAACCTAAAGGGTGAATTACACTAATAGTCCCTATAGTTTGGAGTTTGTGTCACTTTGGTCCCTGATTTTTCAATTGTGACACATTTGACCCTGAATTTTGAATGTTGTTCCAAATAAGGACAATTTCAAATATTATTAGATTTTTTAAGGGTAAAATCGTCAATTTGATAAAATATAAACTAATTTGACAAAAATAAATGTCAAACAAATATTTTTGAATTTTTTAAAATTATTTCTACCCACTAAAAATAAAATTATGTAAAATTGATAAATCTTTTAGACATTTATTTGTTTTTTTATCAAATTAATTTTTATTATGTGTTTGGATGATGATCATGTAAAATTAATTTTTAAAAAATTAATCATGTAATTTTTATTAATTTTTTTTTTATCAATTTTACATAATTTTATCATTGGTGGATAAAAATAATTTTTTAAAAATTAAAAATATTTTTTTGACATTTATTTTTATCAAATTAGTTTAAATTTTATTAAATTGATGATTTTGCCCTTGAAATTAAACAATGGCATATTCAATTGTCCTTATTTGGAACAAGATTCAAAATTTAGGGTCAAATGTGTCACAATTGAAATGTCAAGAACCAAAGTGACATGAGTCCCAAACTATGGGGACTATTAGTGTAATTTGCCCTAACCTAAAAACTTTTAGGTTATGAATGGTTTGATTTATCATTTAAGTCATTTATCTATGTAAGTCATTTATTAAAAGATTTTTAGGTTATGTATGATTTGATTTTTAGAATTTTTTTTAAAAAAAATTAAAAATTAATTTGGTTAAGAAATAAAAAATAAAAAATAATAATCATTTAAGGGTAAAAAATAATTATCATTTTAACTTTTAGGCAAGTTATATACATACGTATGGTTATTTTAATTTAATTTGTAAAAAATTATTTCTAACCACTCGAAAGATAAAGATTATATAAAAATAATTTATATTTACAAAAATTATAAAAATTATATAGTTGATTATTATTTGTTATTATAAATTATTATTATATATATATTTAATTATTATATATAAAAATTAATGTGCGTGAGTGAGTGTTGATGTGCATGAGTGTTGTAGGTGTGTGTGGGTGTGTGTGTGTCAAAGTGTGGGTTGGTTTGTATGGAAAATGCGTTTTGAAAACACGTTTTTACATTTCAACAGTAAAATCGTGATTCGCAATCACGTTTTTGGAAAAAAAAAAAATTTACCTACGATTTTACAAATTTTTCGCAGAAGGGCCACAAAAACGGTGAAAGCGTGGTTTGTAACCACGTTTTAGTTTATTTTGAAAATTTTGTCAAAATTAGGCCTAGTTTGAAAAATAACTTGGTATTTTGGCTTATTTTGGGAAAAGCCCGATGTAATTTCTAAAACGGGAGGAAAACTGATTCTATAATCTATTCGATTGTGTCTCTCTTTCTAGAAACATAAAGGGCTTGTTTGGTTTATTTTTGAGAAAAATTCTCTACAAATAAATTTTCAAGAGTAATCAAACTAAACAAATTTTTTCAAAAAAAATCTCAAAAGTTTGTTTGGTTTGCTTCTTTCCAAAATCACTCTCTCTCTCTCTCATACACATCAAATCAATCACTTTTTTTAAAATTATCTCTCCAAAACAATTTTTCAATACCATTTCTGAAAAAAGACAAACCAAACAAGTTTTCGTACTTTTTATCTCAAAAACTACTCTACAAATACAAACCAAACTACCCTTTGAGACTCCCAAGGGTCTGAAGAACTCCTTCGAAACTATTTGAAGAGGTTTAATCGAAGGTGCTGATTGATTCTCTCCTTCAAAGATCATGTTAATGTATCATGTATATAATAATGTATAATGTATCATGTATATAATAATGTATATATTATATATTAATGTATCATATATTAATAGCTATAGGATGACAGAGCATAGGATTCTAATATCTTTCAGTTGCCTTCGCTTTCGGCTGCTTTCTCTTTTTATATGTTTTGCTTTCATAATGATGTTGTATAAGCAGCTCCTATATATGGAGTCTCTTCTTACACTTTCAGATATATTGAATACAAGAGTGTTCTTACTCTCTCAATATCACTCTCTTATTTCTTTCATGGTATCAGAGCACAGGTGTATTGCCTAGTCTCTTCCTCCGCTGCATCACATTTTTGTTTTAAGCAGATTGTTGCATATCTCGTCCTTATCTAAATTACAGATTGGACCACACCACAACCTTCGTCTCCTCACGACGAATCCAACGCCACCAGATTCACTCTCATCCGACGTTCCACGCACCTCCACGCGCCACTAGAACTTTCTGCCACGCGCTTCCTCGTTCTCAGACGCATTCTACGCGCCTCAACACTTGCCCCGTGATATTGCGCGCCGCGGCCTCATCTGCTAACGTGAGCCGCGTGTTTCTGACGTCAGCCGATGTCAGCCATGGCTGCTTCCGTGCGCCGCTTGTTTCCTCTGCTATCGTACACCGCGCACTTCTATGCTAACGTGCGTCGCGCCTGTGACATCATCATCTGTAGCAGTGACGTCATCTTTGACCAGAATTGTTGACCAACTTTGACAAGCCAATTTAGTGCCTTCTGGTCATCTTTTTTTGGTCTGTTCACTCATTTCCCACTGATTTCGACCCTCTGAATTCACTGGTAACCTCGGATTTTTCAGATTCTACCTCAATAGTACTACTTTTCCCTCATGGATTGCCTGGACTCCTCTAACCACCCTATTTCCGTTGTTCTTGACGGGACTAACTATGTCTTATGGGCACAAGCTATGTCTGGGTTCCTCAAAGGAAAGAAACTTTGGCGTATCATCACTGGCGATGTGTGCAAACCCATCCAAGCCACCACGGAATCCGCTGTCACCACGGAATCTGCTGCCAAATATGTCGACCGTCTGGAGGATTGGGATAGTAAAAACTATCAAATCATCACTTGGCTTCGTAATACTTCTATTACTTCTATCAGCCTTCAATTTGGTCAGTTCTAACTTGACTCTGCTTCCTCTCCAGCCAAGGCCATCTGGGATTTTTTACAAGAACGCTATCAGACTACTGGCATTGCTCACCAATATCAGCTTCTGAGTCATCTTCACCATATGCGCCAAGACACAACTCAAACCATTAATGATTTCCTCTCCCAAATGTATTATGTTTGGGATCAGCTCGCTCTTTCTGAACCTCCATGGAATTGTACTAAGGATGCTGCCTTGTTTACTACCTACCGTGACCAACAGAGCTTGGTTTAGTTTCTCATGGCTCTCACTCCCCGTTTTGAGCCAGTCCGCGCATCTCTCCTTCATCGCACTCCTTTACCCACTCTTGAGCAAGCAATTTTTGAACTACTGTCAGAGGAAACCAGGTTTGGTACTTTCCATCCGCACCCTGTGGACTTTGTTCTTGCTACTTCCCAGATTCGGAGTACTCCTTCACCATCTTCACCACAGAAGACTACTATCTCCAACTACTGTCACAACCGCAATCTTCGGTCGACTCATCTTTTGGTTAATTGTCCAGTTCGTCTTTTATGTTGGTTTTGCAATAAAACTGGTCCTGGTCATCTCTAGCAAGATTGCTTCCGCAACCCTGCCCGTGCCTCTCGCAATGGTTCTTCCCCCGGGAATTTTTCTCGCGGCAACTCTCACCGCTCTGGGACTCCGTTTAAACCAATGTCTGCTCAATGCACTACTGCTGCTACCTCAGAAAATTCCTTCCACTCTAGTCTTCTCTCATACCGATGTCGAAACCATGTTTCAACATTTTTGGCAGAATTCCGGTACTTCTCCATCTACTGCTTTGTTTGTCACCGGCAAGGGGGAGGGAAGGGGGTAGGACACTTCATGGTACTTTGACTCCGCTTGTTGTAATCACATAACCTTTGACCCTACTATTTTTATTCTTCTCTCTTCTACTTCTCATGTTCCTTCTATCCATACTACTGATGGGTCTCTTCTGTCTGTAAGTCATGTTGGTTCTGTTTCCACCTCTTACTTATCTTTATCCCATGTATATCTTATGCCTGCTCTCATTTTAAATCTTATTTCCATTAGTCAATTATGTGAGCATGGTCTAACTGTTACCTTTTCCCATACTGGTTGTTTGGTGCAAGACCCTCGGACGGGGCAAACTCTTGGGATAGGTCGTAAGCATAGACATCTCTACGAACTTGTCCATCTTCATGTTCCGAATTCCTCTCAGATCACAGCTCCTATCCACTGCCTACCACTGCTCCTCCTTTATCTCCCTTTTCAACTTTGGCACTGTCGTTTAGGCCTTCTTTCTGTTGGTCGTTTAAAATCTTTAATTTCTAGTGGTCATTTAGGTCCTGTAAGTTCTGATGCTTTAGATTGTGTGTCCTGTCAACTTGCCAAACAACCTGCTTTGTCGTTTAATAAAAGTGACTCTGTTTCTCTTGCACCATTTGATCTCATCCATTCTGATATTTGGGGACCCTCTCCTACTCCCACTATGGGCGGCGCTTCGCTATTTTGTTGTTTTATAGATGATTTTTCCCTGTTTTACATGGTTGTTTCTTATGAAAAAATCGATCTGAGCTCAAACAACTTTATTACAATTTTGCCGCAATGGTTAAAACATAATTTTCTAAAACTATTAAGCTTTTTCGTTCCGACAATGCCATGGAATATAAAGATTTTGACTTTCTTTCCTTCCTTCAGAGTCATGGTACTCAACCTCATCGATCCTGTCCGGCACGTCTCAACAAAATGGACGTGCTGAACGGAAACATCGGCATATTCTCGACACTACTTGCGCTCTTCTTCTGTCTTCCTCTTGTCCGGGAACATTTTTGGGAAGAGGCAGCTCTCACTGCTGCTTACACTATCAATTGTATCGCTACACCTGTCAATTATAATCACACTCCTTATGAGCGTCTGCATGGCACCCGTTCCCCTTACACCAACCTTAGGGTCTTTGGCTCTGCCTGTTTTGTTCTTCTCTAACCTTATGAACGTACCAAACTTGAACCCCGTTCCCGCCTTTGTTGCTTCTTGGGGTATGGTATTGAACATAAGGGGATATCGTTGTTGGGATCCTCTCTCCAGTGACTTCGTATCTCTCGTCATGTGGTCTTTTGGGAACACAAATGTTTTCCTCTCTCTCTCTCTCTTCCGTTTGTCCGTTCCTCACCCTCTCTGTTTTTTACTGACCCCTCCACAGATCTGTTTTCTGATGAACTTACTCCACCACCCTTACCAACCTCTCTCGAGTTTTCTGATACGCTTACTCCACCGCCCCTAGCCAGCCTCTCTCGAGATCGCCTTGCCTACCGGTCTGTCCCATACACCTGCTCGCTCTGATGGTCCTGCTCTTGCTCCCTCGGGATCCTCCCCTTCTGCTGAGTCTCTTCCTCTGGCTCCTCCTCCCTCTGCTCGACCACATTGGGTAACCCAACCTTCTACTCGTCCTCGTGACTTTATTGTTGGTTCTACTGCTTTTTCTACTTATGAACCAGACCTCCTATCGTGAGGCTCACTCTAATCCTCTTTGGCAGCAAGCTATGACTGATGAATTGCAGGCTTTAGATAAAACTCATACTTGGTACATTGTTGATCTTCCCTCCTGGCAAGACTGCCATTGGCTGCAAATGGGTATACAAAATCAAGACTTGTTCTGATGGATCTATTGAGCGTTACAAAGCACGCCTTGTTGCAAAAGGCTTCAACCAAGAATATGGTATTGATTATGAGGAGACCTTTGCTCCTGTTGCTCGTCTCACCTCTGTTCACAACTTGATTGCTGTTGCTACACCTGACAATGGGATCTTTATCAACTAGACGTGAAAAATGCTTTTCTTAATGGTGTTCTTCTCGAGGAGGTCTACATGCAACCTCCCCTTGGGTCTACTTATCCACCTCATCAAGTCTGCAAACTTCAACGTGCTTTATATGGTCTCAAACAAGCTCCACGTGTTTGGTTTGCCAAGTTCAGCTCTACTATTCATGAATGTGGTTTCACCTCCAGCTCTTATGATACTGCTCTTTTTATCCGGAAAACAGCTCAAGGGACCACCCTGCTTTTACTTTATGTGGATGACATGATTATCACCGGTGATGATATCGATGGTATTCTTTGCCTTAAACAGTTTCTTAGCCATCATTTCGAGATGAAAGACCTTGGTCCTCTTAGCTATTTCTTGGGTCTTGAAATCTTCTATGATTCTACGGGTTCTTTTCTCTCTAAGGCTAAGTATACCTCTGATCTTCTCACACGTGCTGGTCTTCCAAATTACAAGACTGCCTCCACTCCCCTGGAACCTCAGAGTCGTCTTACACCTCTTGATAGCACTCTTCTCTCTGATGCTACCCTATATCGTCAGCTGGTTGGCAGTCTTGTCTATCTCACTGTTACTCGTCCTGATATTGCCTATGCCGTTCATATTGTCAGCCGGTTTATGTCGACTCCTCGTACCCCTCATTATGCTGCCTTAGTTCGTATCCTTCGGTATCTCAAAGGCACCATATTTCATGGTCTTCATTATTCTGCCCGCTCATCTCTCCAGCTTCGTGCTTTCTCCGATGCTGATTGGGCTGGAGATCCTCCTGACTGGCGCTCTACTACTGGGTTCTGCTTTTTTTCTGGGTGATTCTCTTATTTCTTGGCGCAGCAAGAAACAATCTCTTACTGCTCGTTCCAGTACCGAGGCCGAATGCCGTGCTCTTCTTACACTTTCAGACATATTGAAGACAAGAGTGTTCTTACTCTCTCAATATCACTCTCTTATTTCTTTCAGATCACATTCTGGTAAGTTCATCTTCAATTCTTCCTCCTCTTCTTCTTCGATTCTTCTTCTTCTTCTTTGTTCTGTCCAGATTTTTTTTCTTTGTTCTGTCCATATTCGATCTCTTTGTTCTTCGATTCTTCCACTTCTTTCATTTTTTTTATTCTGTTTCTTCGCTACAAACGAAGAACGAAGTCATTTTTCTTTTTCTTTTTTCCAGATTTTTGTACTCCTTCTTGGTAGCAAACGACCCCCCTCCGCTCCAATGACGACTCCTCTTCTCATCAGGTACTCCCTCTTTTCCCTCCGTTTCTAGCGTTTTGAATGCTGTTCTGTTTTGCATGCTCTTCTTTTGAATCTCAATCTCTGTTTTTTTTAAGTATTTGAATGCGTATATTAATATATTCAGTTGGTTTTTTAGACTGTTTGTTGGAATGAGAGGTTTGTTCTGTTGTAATGGTTATTAAGTTGTTTCTTTGTTTTACGCTTCGTTTGATTAGAAAGAAAATTTGTTTGAATGTGAAAGGAAAGGAAGGAAAGGAAAATATATTTTCTTGTAAACATTTTGTTAGGATGAAATTTTTGCGGGAAAAAGATAAGAGAATTTTTTTATAATTTTAACTATAGGTAACCCCTTGCGTTGCATGGACAAATTTTATATTATTATTATTATTATTATTATTATTTGTGCAAGAAATTAAAAACTCAGTTACAATTGCAAATATGTGTACTACAGAAAAAACTAATTTTTCTGTTGTTTCCTACTCTTTCATGCTAAACAAACTTACCGGAACAGATTGGTTTTTGAATCAATGTGAACAAATTGTGCTGAGTTATATTAAAATTTAATTAAGCTAATGGGTGTAGTGTATTAAAACGTTTTTGTTTATAATATCTTTTCTTTGATATACTTATCAAAAAAAAAAAAGGGGGAATTACATCCGTATTTTTTATTACACAAATATGGAGGGTGCCCCCCACAGCATTTCACATGTTATCAAAAAAACTGAAACAAATTTTCTTTTTTCATTTTTTTTTCCAAATTTTTGTACTCCTTTTTTTTTTCTTTTTTTTTTCTGTTGCCTTTTTTTTTTTTTTTGTAATTTCTCTTTTTAATTATGTTATTGAATTTTAATTTTTATGTTGGATGTTTAGCTATAAATTTAAAATTAAAATTTAAAAAAAAATTTTGGCATATCCCAGCCTTATCCATACCCTACTGTTTTTAAAATTTTTCGTATCGACGTATCTGTACCGGTATCTGTACTTTTATTAGGAAAAATTACTCATAAATCCTATATTGGGAAATATTGGTCTATCTAGTCCTGAGTGTTTTTCCTTAAACCATTTAGTCCTTTTTATTTTTGGTATGATATATATTTTTAATTTATTATATATGTAATTTACATTTGTATCCATATTGATTTCATTTCGGTGATGTTGCTAATGTAACAAAACAACCAGAATCAACATTCAAACACCAATAGCACAACAATCAACAAGCGCAATTTCCCAAAAAAATAATCAAGAAATCAAGAAAAGCAGCAACAAAAATAACACAAGAAATTAAAATTTCACAGAAGTTTCTACAGTGGGTGAGAAGTCGGCCTACCTAAAATCGGTATTGCCATCCCGTCCACAAAGCCCAAATCTCCATCACCATCACCATCACCATCACCATATTGCTAGGGATTGTGAGAGAGTCGTGTGTGAGCAATTTTGAGATTGCGACTCTCTCTCAGATTATGTGAGTTTTGATGATGATAAGCGGCGGCACAAGGTGATTCAAACATCAGATTCAAACATCAGAGATTGATGATGTAGTTTATTCAAACATCAGATTCTGGGTTCCGACTCACCGTTCTCTGCTTCTTCGGCGCCATTGATGAATACTCTTGAATTCTCTCTCTCTCTCTCTCTGCAAATGAATTGTTGATGTTGATGTTTATTCAAACATCAGATTCAGATTCTGATGTTTTTTTTTTCATTTAGGGACGATGTTTGATGATGTTCTTCTTCTCCTACTGGCTCTGCTATTTTTCATTTTCTTCTTCTTCGCGATGTTTAATGTTTGACGATGTTCTTCTTCTTCGCGATTCAGAATTCTCATCAATTTTTTTTGATGTTGCTAACGTAGTTGATCTTCATTTTTTTTTTTGACGATGTTTGATGTTTTTTTGACGATGTGTGATTTTTTTTTTTGATGATGTTCGATGTTTGTTGAAGATGGTTGATGTTTGTCGATGATGGTCGATGTTTGTTGTCGATGTTCGATGTTTGTCGAAGATGGTCGATGTTCGTTGTTGATGTTTGTTGTCGATGTTCAATGTTTGTTGAAGATGGTCGATGTTCGATGTTTGTTGAAGATGGTCGATGTTATGTTTGTTGAATGTTCTTGTGGTTGATGTTCTTGAATTTTCTGATTGTTTGGAGAATGTTCGATGTTTGTTGTCGATGTTCGATGTTTGTTGAATCTTCTGAATGTTCTGAACATGGTCGATGTTTAATGTTCTTGAATGTTCAATAAAAGTTCTTGAAAATGGTGATGGTCGATGTTTGATGTTCTTGAATGTTCGACAAACGATCGAGTGCTGAAAAAAACCTTTTGGCAACGTCTGTTCATTTGCAAACATCAAACGATGCAAACTGTCCGGGTGGTTTTTGTGGTTGATACCGAGGAACATCGTAATGTTTATGATGTTAATCTGTTATGAGTCACCCGTTAGATGTTTGCATGATGTTTACACTAGAAATTGCTCTGATGTTAATGACATGATATTGCTTAGCCATAAATTGCAAACAGTGTTCATGAATATCCACTGACGTTCATCGTGTTTGATGTTTGAACACTTTTAAAAAAGGTAGTTTTATTGGTAATGGATGGAATGTGGAACTTGATGTTGGTGAACATCCACCACATTAATAAAAACCCATTGACGAGATCCATCAATGGGTTGCTAAGGTTTTTAATCTAGTGGACTTTAGTTGATTATAAAACCTATTTGAATGTTTGATGTTGGACATTTAATGTTTTAATGTTTGATGTTGTTGATGTTTTGATTATGATTTGATGATGTTTGATGTTTGTTAATGTTTGATGTCCATAAATGAGTGAAATCTAAAAAATACCTATAATAAGCTTCTTGGACAATTCCGTAAATTACACATAAACACCAACCCAAAATTACCCCATCAATTATTGTCCCAGTTGCCTAAAAAAATGGGTACTAATGTGTTTTTACATAAAATAGGACCTATTAGTCCAACAAAAACTTCGGGACTAAATGGGTTAACATTCCCAAATTAGGGATTTAATGGTGCTTCCCCCCTTTTATTATGTTTTATTGAAAATTTGGTATGGCGTTATGGTGGTGAAAATTGGATGATGTCTATTATAATGGACCATTTATAAGTTTGCTTTCAAGGGTCTTTTTTCTATGTGAGGCCATATTGTGAAGTGCCTTTTCAAATTTTTCAAATTTTGTAGTCTATGTGCACTTTGCCCCTAGGCCCCAGGAGACTTTAGCGCCTCGATGCGCCTATCACTGTTAATGACACTAGAAAGAACAAATGATAACTTGACATATGCGTTTTTGTGTTTCATAAGGAAAAATATCGAGATACACAATTTAAGTCTCACAATTGTACGCATAATGACATGGCAGGTAATATGTGAATTTTTTATTTGTCATAAACTTAACTGTGTAATCCTAGACTCCTTTGCCATATCATTGTGAGTCTTCAGAATTTATCATTTTATAAACTCAAAATTTAGGAAAAATTGGGTAGAACTTTCAGCTCAAAAACCTAAGAACATATGATAATAGTATATATAATAGATGAGCGTATTTATTTTCATTTTGAATAGAATGAACCAATTATTACATGAATTGAAACAATTTGCTTTGCTTTAGTGGCATAGTGTGATGTGGAATGTGCGCTCTCTAAGTTGAAATGGAGATTTTATTTATTTAATATTAATTTTTAATTGTAGTTTGATTAGAAACTTAGTAATATTTGGTTTCTTGCATGTGTTTGAAAAAAAAAATGTTGATCTTCTTCTTCATCGCTTGTCGTCACCCATCATCTTCAACTTCATCATGATGTTGTCAATCTTCATGTTCAGAGTTCAAGGGAAGGGGTGAAGAAGAGGGGTTTAGGGAGGAGATGGTGATCTAACTTCAAAGAAAAGGGAGGGCTTTGACAAATTGAGATGAGGGAAGAGGGCTTAGAGTTTTTAAATTGTGGTGAGGATGGAGGGGAGAGAGAGAGAGAGAGAGAGAGAGAGAGAGAGAGAGAGAGAGAGAGAGAGAGAGAAGGGTGAAATTCACTGAGAGATAAGGGTGAAATTCACCGACTCATGTCCATGCAATAACACTTAAAATTTTAGCTATTGGGTTACTGTTCAAAAATTAACATAAAAATCATTAAGATTATATATATATATTTTAAGAAAAAAATAGAGTAACTAAGGCCTCGTTTGGCAAGTGACTTTTTTAACCAAAAAGCCAAAAAAATCACTAAAAAAACCAAAAAGCCAACAACTTATACCAAAAAATCAAAGATTCCATTTTCTCTCTACTTTTTACACATCTTTTCATAAAAAGCTAAAAAGTCATCCCAAACATCCTAGTTTTTTTTACATCACATTTTAGCCAAAAAGTTATTAAAAAAACATGTTCCCAAACGAGGCCTAAGTCATGAATTTAGCACACAACCAGGTACGGGTCATTTATCTGATAATAAATTCACCATCTTCTTTAGTCACACATGCCGCTGGAAGTGGAAAGATTAGAGATCGAGGTGTATCATTCCCCTTGCCTATAATGATAACACCTGCAACACCAGCTTTCAAAGTAGGCATTCCATTTGTGTCGATTGCATAGACAACTATTTTCCCTTTCACTTTTTTGGGATCTAACTCATTGCTTGACCTGAATTCAAATTATGCAAAAAATAACCATTCTATCATGCCATTCGACAAATAAAAATAGTATGTTTTATTTTATTTTATTACCGGGGCATAGAACTTGAACTTGTAGTACCAGCAACACCTATTGGGGCTCTTGCATTTTTAGAATAGATAAAGCTGCAAGATTCAATATCCCCGAATCGATTAATTGAGAATCCCTGCATACAAAATCCAAAATTAAATGAAAAAAAAAACTAATATAATAAGCATTTGTTTCTGCAGAATTAATAGAATTTTATCAAATTAAGAATTCCGGGGATGAGACAGCTTTTGGAATGTTCAATTAGCAGTAAGTATTTATTTGTTTTGAAGGTTTAATCTTTTTTTTAACATGATTGAAAATCTTATCCACTAATCAAATATCCAAACTAATTCGGAAAATTCTTTTGAGTTGTGTATCATATGTACCTTTGGCTATAACTTTTGTGCCTTCAGTTATGACATATTGTGATTTTGGTTATGACATTATTTTTCTTATGATTTAAGAGTTGTTTGGTTATATCTCATTTGATGTTATCAATTTATTAATATTGAGTTATGCCATTTGTGATAATCAAACTCACAAATGGCATAACTTGCATTGTGTGTACCACAGCATTTTTTTTTATAAATTTCACATATTTTAAATATGCGAAGTTTATACTTGTTGTTTTGATGTGCAAAGTCAAGCGTCTTTGTAAAATAGATAAATTATAATGAAAGAAAAAGGGATAAAAGGATTACCTTTTTGAGAAAGTTGCTGTGGCCGACTAATATTTTGGTGGTAAATGTTTTCGGTGAATTATAGGCTACAACACACAATGTCCATGGGGCAACGTTCTTGGTTATAGCACTATCATTTCCAGCAGCGGTACAGGATAATATATCACACAACATAACCTCGTAAGTTCCAAGTTCAATTTCATCAAAACATCTTAATCTTTTCATCATCATTTGGATGGCCGATGGATAGATTTGAGATATCTACTTTATCTTCAATAGCAGTGGTGAATGCCCTAGTCATAAAACCATAACATAGACTTCCGAGAACCAATTTGTAAACAGCTATCCTTGCTGCTGGTACTCCTCCTCTGGCCGTACCAATCTTCAATTTACCAAAGCTAGCATTTTTCACGAGATTCCCTGTTGTTACACAAGCACATTGGGTGTCGTGCCCAATATAATCCTTTATAGAATACAAATTAGCA
Source organism: Camellia granthamiana (assembly GCA_036172215.1). NCBI lineage: Eukaryota > Viridiplantae > Streptophyta > Magnoliopsida > Ericales > Theaceae > Camellia > Camellia granthamiana. The sequence goes on from CM069912.1 coordinate 13,815,764, forward strand.
TCAGCACTTCCTTACCCTGGTCATAAAACCATAACATAGACTTCCGAGAACCAATTTGTAAACAACTATCCTTGCTGTTGTTACTCCTCCTCTCGCCGTACCAATCTTCAATTTTACCAAAGCTAGCATTTTTCACGAGATTCCCCGCTATTACAAAAGCACGGTGTCGTGCTAATTTGTATTCTATAAAGGATTATATTGGGCACGACACCCAATGTGCTTCTGTAACAGCGGGAAATCTTGTGAAAAATGCTAGCTTTGGTAAATTGAAGATTGGTATGGCAAGAGGAGTACCAGCAGCAAGGATAGCTGTTTACAAATTAGTTCTCAGAAGTCCATGTTATGGTTTTATGACCAAGGCATTCACCGCTACTATTGAAGATAAAGTAGATATCTTAAATCTATCCATCGGCCGTCCAAATGATGATGAAAAGATTAAGATAAGAGAATCCGATTATTTTGATGAAATTGAACTTGGAACTTACGAGGCTATGTTGCATGATATATTATCATGTACTGTTGCTGGAAATGATAGTGCTACAACCAAGAACGTTGCCCCATGGATATTTTGTGTTGCAGCCTGTAATTCACCGAAAACATTTACCACCAAAACATTAGTCAGCCACAACAACTTTCTTAAAAAGGTAATCCTTTTATCCCTTTTTCTTTCATTATAACTTATCTATTTTACAAAGACAGACGCTTGACTTTGCACATCAAAACAGCAAGTATAAACTTCGCATACTTAAAATATGTGGAATTTATTTAAAAAAAAATGCTATGGTACACACCATGCAAGTTATGCCATTTGTGAGTTTGATTATCACAAATGGCATAACTCAATATTGATAACTTCACATGAGATATAACCAAACAACTCTTAAATCATAACAAAAATAATGTCATAACCAAAGACACAAAAGTTATAGCCAACGGTTCATATGATGCCCAACTCAAAAGAATTTTCCGAATTAGTTTGAATATTTGATTAGTGGATAAGATTTTCAATCATGTTTAAAAAAAATTAAACCTTCAAAACAAATAAATACTTACTGTGCTTATTATATTAGTTTTTTTTTTCATTTAATTTTGGATTTTGCATGCAAAATCTTGCAGCTTTTTCTATTCTAAAAATGCAAGAACCCCAACAGGTGCTGCTGGTACTGCAGGTTCAAGTTCTATGCCCCGGTAATAATATAAAATAAAACATACCATTTTTATTTGTCGAATGGTGTGATAGAATGGTTATTTTTTGCATAATTTGAATTCAAGTCAAGCAATGAGCTAGATCCCAAAAAGGTGAAAGGAAAAATAGTTGTCTATGCAATCAACACAAATGGAATGTCTGCCTCGAAAGCTGGTGCTCCAGGTGTTATCATTATAGGCAAGGGGAATGATACACCTTGATTTCCTGATCTTTCCACTTCCGGTGGCATGTGTGACTAAAGAAGATGGTGAATTTATTATAAATACATGACCTGTACCTGGTTGTGTGCTAAATTCATGACTTAGTTACTCTATTTTTTTCTTAAAATATATATATATATATAATCTTAATGATTTTTATTTTAATTTTTGAACAATAACGCAATAGCTAAAATTTAAAGTGTTATTGCGTGGACATGTGTCCTTGATTTGAAGGGGTTTGATATAGGGGTTTGGGGGCTTAATTAGATACAGAGATAAGGATGAAATTCACTGAAAAATGATCAAGGGTGGCACTTAATTCTTTATTTTTTTTAAAATGGTTGTTTCGTTCGGTTTCAGCTGGTTCTCCTAGATCTCAGCTAAGATCCGACCAACACCCGAAACATTTATAAGAAGTTGCATTGTTGACTGCATTTGTTCACGAAACTATTTGTACACATATCCAATTAGACGAGAGGGTTGGGTGAATAGTTATTTGAACAATCCTAAAGCTGTAATTGAATTAGGGGCAAACACTTGGTGCTTTGTAAGGGTGGGGAGACTAACTCTCATAGATACTAATCTAACAACTAACAATTGATTTTCACCGATCAAAAAAAATTTTAATGGAAGTATAAGAAAATCTCACAGAGAAAATAGTTTTACCAAAAGAAGAGCTTCCTACTAACTCATCACCAACTGATTACTTTATCAAGTTCAAAAGAGTTGTTGTTGAAGATGTTCTTTGTGTGTTCAATCCATGTTTGATGGATCTTGTCAATAACCAGTGAATGAAGATATTTTGGAAAGTGTACTTGGACAAGTTCTTTTTGTCAATTAGAGAGAATGACGCGGAACATTCACACTTTTAAGTTTGGAATGGAAATTTTATATATTTTATAATTTTAATGTTTATTTATTTATAGTTTAATTAGGATCTTAGTCACTCTTTTTGATTTTGTTTTCAAAATATTTTTTCTTAAAAGCACTAAAAGCTAATTTGGTGAAACATAGTGAAAAATTTAAAAACACTAATCATTTTCTTTTCTTTTCTTTTTTCTTTTTTTTTTTTTGGGGTGCAAAAATGAATTTAAAACATCTTTTTGGTTTTAATTTTCATCATACTAGTTTTTAGATTTTCTTTTTTTAAAAAAAATTGAAAACAAAACCAAACAAAGTGAGAAATATTATTATTATAATTTTGGGGATTTTTAGTTTTCATTTTTCTATTAAGTTTAGTTTTATATTTTGATTAGGGTTATTAGTCTATAAATAAGATGTTTTCGCATTGTATTACACAGATTTGGTTATAATAATATTGTGAGAATAGGTTGTGGTCAGCGTTCTTCTCTCTTTCCCCAATTCCGTTCTACATTCTACATCAGTGCATCTCCCTTAGGTTTGAAGATTTACTTTTGAGTGGGCTTCTTTCATGGTGAAAAATTTATGGTAGTATACCCGATGGCTGGACCCGAATTTTCGGATATTATATAGAAGTCCATCCCACAACACGTCCATTAATAGTGAGACTAAAATTTTTCCAAAAAATTGCTCACGGCCTTAAACGAAGCTATCCTAAAATGATCTTGTTATGTGTGAAAGTCTTGAATATTTGGCTTTTAAACTTAAATGGCATATTTATTACTTATCATTCATAAAAAGCATCAAAGTAACAAGGTATTTTCGTCCAATTTTATACAAATAGCAAGAAGAGGGTTTTTTTTTTTTTTTTTTAAATTCCCTATTAGGTATGACGCAATCAAGCCAAGGCTACCAGTGGCAATACCATAGAGTAGGTAGATAGATTACCCTACTCTCTCCCTCTCTCTCTCTTTCTCTCTTTGTGCCAACATTCTAGCACCAATGATTATTGACTCGCTTTATATTCATTTTAAATATCGCATGAGCAAGTCAAATTAACAGCAATATATATCGGGTTTTGTTTGACAATGATACTTATTCGGGTTTTGTTTGACAATGATACTTATGCTTGTTTCATTAAGTTTAAGTTTTGTCTTTATTTTATTTTAAATTTTATATTCTCCAATTTATTATTTTGGCATATTAATTTTATTGTTGTAAATTGAACATGTTTTTAGGCTTCATTTATTTATTATAACATTTTGGTAAGTAGGGTGTATTTTCTTAGTATATTAACACCATGCAAACAGTATTGTTGGTTTAAAAATTTATCTTGATAAGATTAGACTGACCCTAGCAAATAATTTTTTGAGTTTGCCTCTGTTTTTCTTTCTAGCTCTTGCAATAGGGCAAGACCCTTTCAATTTCATGCTACCATGATCTGCTTATCGTGTCCAACTTTTGTTTAAGATTTATTCCATTGTGTGATATTTGTTGCGTTAATCTCATCAAGATACTGATGGTTGGTTTTGGAATCAAAGGGTTTGTTTCTTGCTTGTGTTTGGTTGCACCACTTAACTAAAATCGAAACTCATCCTTTTAATTTAAGGGAATTCGGTTCTAGTCTTAAGTAAATTAATAATGAGGCAAGTATTTGGCGCAATCCCCTTTTTGATACCCGCTCCCCCTCCTCTTTGAAGCCAAAATCTAGTGCTCATAAAATCTGTTTCAGTTACTATTCCAAAGCAAAAGCTTTCTTTAATTGCTTTTGTTTTTGCTTTGGGGTTTAGGGTAAATTACCAATAGGTCCTACTTTTGAGACTTATTACCCATTAAGTCTTATTGATAAATTTATTAAGTGATAAAGATAAATTTATCAGTCTTTTATTTTTATGAATAAATTTATAGTGATAAATTTATCAGTCTCTTTGTTTTTATGCATAAATTTATAGTGATAAATTTATCAATCTCTTATTTTTATAGTGTTAAATTTATTAGTTAGGACCTGTAAGTAAATAAGTTTAGTTAATAGGACTGATTGGTAAGTATCTTGGGTTTAATAGTACACGAAGCTTGGTTTTCAATTTTTAGTTTGCATGTTGTCCTTTTGATGTGTATTTGCCCATTGTTTCCGTTTACTGTATTTTTCTGGAATCTCCTTTAACATATCTTGCGGTTTCTTGTTTGTCAAGTTCTAAGAAACATATCACTTCAAAGGTGATGGCATGTCATGTTTGACATGTGTCCAACACAACATGACACTACCCTCATTAGACACTTTCCAACAAGTCATACTATGTTAAAAATACTTATAAACTTGGACACGTTTCTAACAGTTGAAGAAGATACATTTCTATTGCTTCAACACATCATTACTAGTCTGACTAAAATAACTTGAAATCCATTGATTGAAGATAAATAAATAAATTTAAACATGTTGTCCTCACTATACTTAAAAAATATTATATTTGAATTAAATATTCATATATATGACATAATAATTGCTTATCCTTATCAACAATGCTAGAGACCTCTAAAAAGGCATCTCTAAACCCACCTCTAATGAGGTGGAAAAGGAAAAAAAATAAATAAATAAATAATCAAGACACATGATTGGCTGTGGTAGTGGGGGACCCACTGCCACATCACTAGTGATACCTCTAAATTAGAGGTTCCAAGCATTTTTGTATCCTTATATATGCCAAATAATAAATATATGAATTTATATTATTGCGCATGTTCCTATTTTTTTTGAAAATTTTTGTGTCTGTGTTGTGTCACGTATCTGTGCAAGTCCAGTTTTATATGATTTAAGCAAATCACGTAATTGAATCCCTTTCTTTGTCCTTTGTGGCTTCTAGTATGTGGTGGTGGTCGTGGTGTCGATGATTCTATATTCTCTAAATTGCTTTGTGTGTATTTGCATCGGTGCTTGCAAGCACCCTTGCGAGATAGTTATTCATTATTGTGCATGTACTGATAACATGCGAGTTTAATTTTGGCAGAAAAATTGAGGCCAAAAGCGGGCCTAAAAGAACAACTGAAAGGGGTATGCTTTTCATTTTTTGGAATTGATTAGAATTTCCTTACATTTCCCTTATGTTTTAGTTTTCATTACACTTACAACTTTAATACCTTATGTTGCATGGTCAATGCATCAACCAAGGCCTAAAGAAGGAAAAGGAATATGTATGTTTTATTTTTGTAATAGTATTGGCTCAAATTACGGCAATTGCATATGATTATCTTGCAAGTTCTCTATACATCGTTTTATTTTTTTTGATAATTGTTTAAGCCCTTTATGTTTTTATTTTTATCAACTACTGACACATGTCATACTTCTTAGTTTTTTTGATCGGCAAAAGAGAAGCTTTATTGATGAAAAACATAACGAGAATTATAATTTACATCAATAAAGATGAGGGTGCAGAAAGCATCACAGTGAAACATTTGGATCCCAACTAGGTTGGTACCTAAACGCACACCAAATCATCTGCTAGCACAGACTCAAGGCTCCAAGAAGGAGAGAAACCAACAAACAGAGCATAACAAAACAAAATAAAAACAAAAAGGCAACAAATACTTCTTAGTTGAAGTCTGTTTTGTTCTATGATTTAAAGACACACAAATAATGTAACTGTATCACTTTCTTTGTCCATTGTGGTTTCTATTTTGTGTTGGGTATGATGATGTTGATGATTCTGCATTCTTCAAGCGTGTGTGTTTGTGTGGGCGCTAGCAAGCATGTCTATGAGAAAGAAATTCAATATTGTAAATGTACTGATTACATGTGAGTTCAATTTTGGCAGCAAATTTGAGGCCAACAGTACAGCCTAAAAGAACAACTGAAATGGGTATGCTTTTCATTTCTTGGAATTTATTAGAATTTATTTACATTTCCCTTATATTTTAGTTTTCGTAACGCTCACAACTTTAATACCTTATGCAGCAAGGTCAATGCATCATCCAAGGGCTAAAGAAGGAAAAAGAACATGTATGTTTTGTTTTTGGCGCAAATTACGGCAGTTGCATATACTTATCTTGCAAGTTCTTTGTACATATTTTTACTTTTTTTTGGTAATTGTTTAAGCCCTTTATATTTTTATTTTTGTCAATAACTGGACACATGTCATACTTCTTAGTTGAAGTCCATTTTGTTTTTTGATTTAAAGTTGTAAAGAAGTGGTTTGGAAATACTCTTCAGATCCTGGGAGACGCTAATGATCCTCAGCTAGTCACCTGAAAAGATACTAACACTCCGGTCGGGGGTGCCGAAATTAGTACTCCGACGGACAAGTTAGTTCAGACACTCAGGATAGCTTGTTTACTAAGTTAAGTGAAGTGATTCTTACATGCCTTTCTAAATCTGTGGTTCTTGTATTTATACTCGCTTTTTGGGCCTCAGGGCCTGAGCCTACTTTTATCCCATTCCCCTTTTATCCATTCGGAGCTACTGACCTCCGTCTATTCGGCTTTACTAACGTATTCGGCGTCCTAGTCACGCAATATGAAGCCGAATAGTATCTAATTTCTGGGGTACGCGTCTTCCGACTCTTCTACTTATTCAGCTCCCACAATTGGCCCCCAAGCACTTTACCGACGACAGTTGGCTGGAGTGCTTGGTTTTGAATTTCGAAAAGTCAGAGCCAAAATTCGGCGGTTGGCCTCATCGTCATGCGGATATCCAAGCGCACCCCTTTCGGTTGTCGTGTCGACTTTCCCCCCTCGCACGTGTCTATTTATTGCGATTTAAAATTTTGACATCCTTTCAAGTATGTATTTTATGACGCTCATCGCTAGATTGCCTTTTGGATCGTCCCTGCAACTCTCTTTTCCGATATCCCTTTCGTCCTTTGTAAGTTCTCTCCTCCCTTGCTTTGAAGACTCTTTCTGGTTTATTCCTTCCTTGGCATATTCTCATAAACTGTAGGGTATGGTGAAACATTTAAAAGACCTCCTCTCATCAGATCAAATTGCTGGCTTTAAACGCCATTTCTTCATTCCTGATGATGTCCGTCTGTCGCTTGTGGCAGACAGCACTCTTGATATGGAAAGGGAGGACAAAACCACGATTGTCTTTCCTCTTTTGTCAATTGCAGAGGGTGGAGTCCGTTTCCCCTTTCACCTGTTTCTCAGGGCTGTGCTTCGCTATTGGGGTTTAATCCCTTCCCAACCTAATGTGAATTTCTTTAGAATCATAATGGAGGTTATAGCGTTCAACCGTCGCCTAAGAATTAACCTTGGCATTCCAGCCATCCGGCATTGTTATGCCTTGGCTAAGTCTTCTGGTCGGCACGGGCGTTTCTTCCTTAGGGCCAAGGATATCGACCATCAGCTGATTACTATGCTTTCCAGTTCTGGAAAACGAGTTGATGATGTTATGGTCGTTGTCCAGGGTAACTGGGAATTTGGCGAAGGGGAGGATCACGTCGACCCTATTCCTAGACGGAGGGGCGAGCCAGGTGGCGGATTGCCTTCTCGCTTTTATTATTTGTTCATTTTTGTTGTAAAGCCTCTTCTTTGAAATGTGACGGCTTGGCTTGTGCAGGGAGCAATTTGAAGAAAGTTCTGTCTTCAACTGATGGCGCCGTTCTTTCGGATATCGAAGTCGCACTCAAATATTTCGGCCATCGAAGTCTTCAAAAACAAGGAAGGTCGGCGCATATTCTGCTTCGTTACGAGCCGACATATACGACCTTCTCGGCGACGGAAAATATCCCAGTTCCGGAGGGTGAAGATTCTCTTATCGCTCTTATTTTGTCCGACTTCAAAAACTTGAGGCAGGTTGGTTTTGAAGGGTCCGATTCGGAGCGGGATGTTGCTAATGTTATCGAATCAAATCAGTTCGAAATCAAGTCTGACGAGGTATTGAATTCGGCTGATCCCCCATCCACTTCGGGCCGAGGGGATCTTTCACTTGACGGCATTTTTCACGGCTTGGAGGGTATTCTCGCCGCAGACCCAGAAGACATGGCCGGGTTAAGCCTGACAAAACTTGCTAGGAAGGCGAATGCGGAAAGGTTGGCCGCGCGGCGAAGAGCGGAGGCCCTTCCGTCTGAAGTACCACCCGCCACCGAATCTCAATTCTCCCCGCCTGTTAGCGAATTAGAGTCCGTGCGCATTGTTGAGGTGGAAACGGCAGAAAATCGAAATGCCGAATCTGCTGTGATCGTGCAGGCCGATCAAGAAGTTGAGGCAGAGAAACGCCCTGCCGAGTTCGAGGCCGGCTCAGAAGAACATGGCGGCAAACGTCCTCGATTAGAGGGATCGAACGTGATCGTTCTTTTTGTCATTCAGCCAATGATAAGAAACATACCGGTTTCTTTTGATGCTTTGGCGCTTAAAGATCCAAAAGTCGCATTCAGCTTGGCTACGTTCGTGTCGTTGCCGTCTGACAATGAGGCTTTTCGGGTGGAAACGAATCTGAATACGACAGCACTAGCCGCCCAATCGGCACTTTTGGTACATATTCGAACTTAGCTTCACTTAATCCAAACACTGTTGAAGTTATGGTTTTAAATTCTTGTTTTGCAGACCGTCGGATGGATAGCCGATATGGGTCGTCGCCATCGCGACGCCGTCAAAGAGATTGGTCATTTACGCGAGGAAGTTGAAGGGCAGAGGAGAACGGCCGAGGTCGAGGCTTTAAAGGCGAACAAGGAAGCCTCAAGGGCCAACGCTGAAATGGAGAGGGCCCGTAGCGCGGATCAATTGAGATCGGATGCCAAGAAGAAGGCGGACGCGAGCGAAGATGCGCTCAAATTGGCCTAGAAAGTGATCTCCAAACTGGAGGCTGAGTTGGCTGAAATGAAGGCGGCGAAGGAAGCAGCCGACTCAGAGTCTTTCAAAGTATTCGAGGCCGGGAAAAATGCTGGACTCGCCGAGTACGTTGACCAAGTCCCCAAGTTTGAAAATTGGGGGTTCAAACACGGGTGGCTCAAGGCCCTTGATGCCGCTGGGGTTACGTTGGCCTTGCCAATTCCTTATGAGCAGGTGGACATTGAGCCACTTAAGTCTGACCCTGAGGATTGATCTGGGAGTCATTTGAATTTTGTGAAATGCTTTACCTTTTAATGTATGTTTTTGTTTTTAGGACTTTTATTGGTTCCAAGTAGTTTTCATGTATAAATTGGCTGCTGTCTGCGCTCAATTTATTAATAAAAATTATCTTCTTGTTTTCACTACTAATGCGCAGTTTGTGATGTTATGTTGGTGTAGAATTTTTTCCTTTCACTACTTTAGATAGAATGATTACTCTGTTGACCTTTCTATGATTGAATATCATGGCAATCTTATCATTCGTATGCCGAATATTTCGTTGGTATTATGCTGAAACGATTCATGGATCGGCTGGGGCACTTAATCTGAATAGATTAATTAATCTGCCCTTGCCCCAGGCGGTGCATGATCATTCAGGCACCGGAGGAGGCAAATTTAGGATTTTCGTTGTCGATTCATGGGTCAGCTGGGGCACTTAAGCCGAATATATTGATAAATCTATCACGCCCTTGCCCCAGGCGGCGCATGATCATTCTGAAGTCGATTCATGAGCCGACTGGGGCACTTAAGCCGAATAGATTGATTAATTTGCCCTTGTCCCAGGCGGTGCATGATCATTCTGAAGTCGATTCATGAGCCGACTGGGGCATTTAAGCCGAATAGATTGATTAATTTTCCCTTGCCTTAGCCAGGGCGCGAGCTTGGGAAGCCGAATGGGCCTCACTCATGGGCTAGCTGAGGTACAGATTGATCGGCACTTGTGCTTGAAAACTAGGCCGACCAGGGTAATAAATCTACCATTGCCTTAGCCAGGACGCGAGCTTTGGAAGCCGAATGGGCCTAACTCGTGGGCTGGCTGAGGCACAAATTGATTGGCGCTTGCACTTGAAAACATGGCCGACCAGATTAGTAAATCTGCCCTTGGCCAGGGCGCGAGCTTTGGAAGCCGAACGGGCATAACTCGTGGGCTGGACAATTGTCATCCGACTGTTGACGTTTGGGATTACTGACGTTGCCTCAGGAGAGCTACAAACATTGAAGGATAAATGGAGCGGGTGCACACCAGAGGCCCTACTTATTTCCATTCAGGCAACTTGGGAGGGACGAAGATTGACTGAATCAGACGCCGCAATGAGTTGTAGTAGTGAGCCTACGCGTACGGGAAGAAGAATGTCCAAGGATCGGGAAACACAGCGGCCCCTTAGTCATTGAAGCAGATCACCCCGAAAGGACAGGCAACAACGGGGAAATTCTCCGCGCCCGCGACCGGGAATCGAGCCTGATGCGTCGCCACGACCGTTGAGTTTTGCGGTTTCTGTGAGGAACAGACCAATGACGGAGGCGGATTCTATCATTAAAGACTCAGATGTGGCAGTCGAGTTCGTTCGACAGATATTCTCACCGGAAGTCCAACAATCGATGGTCGGACGTCGAGATTTTGAAAGTATTTCGAGACGACATACATGGGGCCGTGAAAGGACTATATACTGCTTAAGAAGTCAGCATGCGTCTGTAAAAAGCGCGACGTGAGAGCGAGAAAAAGGACGAAAGGAATTGCAGTCTGGAAATTCGCACGGAAAAGGCTGAGCGTGAGCTTCGGGAGCTGAAGAATGTTCAAACGAGTGCGTCGGTGGCGGCCGGTCAATCTAAATTGGTTGTTGCGGAGAGAGTAACCCAACAGACCTCGGGTTATGAAAAGGGGTTTCAGGACGGCCTGAAGGTCGGGATAGAGAAGACCAAACAGGACCTTGCCGAAGAGGTTTGTCGATGTGAAAATCGTGGATTCAAGCACGGTTGGATAAAGGCCCTTCAAACCGAGGAATCTCTCGAAGCCGTGGGCATTGATTTGGCCTCGCCCCTGTATCATCGCCACTACTTTCCTTATCCTGATTTTGAAATTGAGAAGAGCGACGATGAGGGTGCCGAAAGAATAAACTTCGCGCCGAATAAATAGAATTTCTTTTATTTTCAACGTTTGTATTTGGTCTTGAAATGTTATGTGCTTAATTAATCGTATTATTTCAACTTACTGGCAAGTTTTGTGTTGCGTGGCGTAAATGTTTAGGCATGCATTGACCGGCTTGAATTAAGAACGATTCTCAGTGAATATTTATTCGGCCAATCAAGTGGTCCGAATGCACCTCTCAAAAAGGCCAATCGTGATATCCACGAAGGGCGCTCCGAATTCGGAGTCTTAATCGACCTTAATAGGCTTAATCGGCCCTAAGGTGACATGCACCAAAAGGGGGCTCCGAATCCGGAGGCTTTATTTTTGGCCAATCGTGATATCCACGAAGGGCGCTCCGAATCCGGAGTCTTAATCGGCCCTAAGGTGTCATGCACCAAAAGGGGCTCCGAATCCGGAGGCTTTATTTTTGGCCAATCGTGATATCCACGAAGGGCGCTCCGAATTCGGAGTCTTAATCGGCCCTAAGGTGTCATGCACCAAAAGGGGTTCCGAATCCAGAGGCTTTATTTTGGCCAATCGTGATATCTACGAAGGGCGCTCCGAATCCGGAGTCTTAATCGGCCCTAAGGTGTCATGCACCAAAAGGGGCTTCGAATCTGGAGGCTTTATTTTCGCCAATCGTGATATCCGCGAAGGGCGCTCCGAATCCGGAGTCTTAATCGGCCCTAAGGTGTCATGCACCAAAAGGGGCTTCGAATTCGGAGGCTTTATTTTGGCCAATCATGATATCCACGAAGGGCGTTCCGAATCCGGAGTCTTAATCGGCCCTAAGGTGTCATGCACCAAAAGGGGCTCCGAATCCGGAGGCTTTATTTTGGCCAATTGTGATATCCACGAAGGGCGCTCCGAATCCGGAGTCTTAATCGGCCCTAATGTGTCATGCACCAAAAGGGGCTCCGAATCCGGAGGCTTTATTTTGGCCAATCGTGATATCCACGAAGAGCGCTCCGAATCCGGAGTCTTAATCGGCCCTAAATAATCAAGGCTTGGGAGCGAGCTTGAGAAAACGAGAAACTTTGTATTGCAAAGGTGGAACATGTACAAGTATCAAGCCCACAAGTCGGGTCAATGATAGAATTTACGTAAATGTGTTGAATTCCAAGGCCGTGGCAGGCTAGTTCCTGACATGTCTGAGAGCCGATATGCCCCTGTTCCTGCGATGGATTCAATTTGATATGGGCCGTCCCAGTTTGGTCCCAATTTTCCATCGGCCAGTCTCCGGTCGGTTGGAAGTACCTTCTTTAGGACAAGCTCTCTTGGTGTGTATCGATGCAACTGAACTCCCTGATTATACGACTTGGCAAGCTGCTGCTAATACCGTGCCATGGATGCCAGGGCACGGTCTCTTCGTTCTTCGATTAGAATCAGATCTAGGGCAAGCATCATGTCATTTCGGCCCATATCAAAAACTTGCAATTTCAGAGTTGGGAGGCCGATTTCCAAGGGTAAGATTGCTTGGGTTCCAAAGCATAGAGCAAACGGCGTTTCCCTAGTGGATCTCCTCGGCATAGTACGATGAGCCCACATTACACTCGGCAATTCTTCAACCCATTTGCCTTTAGCTTTTTCCAGCCTCTTTTTGATGCCGTCCAAGATGGATTTGTTAGAGGCTTCGGCTTGACCATTGCTTTGGGGGTAGGCCGATGTCGAGAAGTAAGGTCGAATGCCATATTTGCTGCATAACTCTCGATATACACCACAATCGAACTGGGTGCCATTGTCTAAGATGAAAGCTCTCAGAATGCCGAATCGTGTTATGATGTTTCTCCATACAAAGCATTTAATGTCGGCATCTCGTATATGTGTTAGAGCCTCCGCTTCGACCCATTTTGTGAAGTAGTTTGTCGCGACGATTAAGAATCGCTTGTTCCCTGGGGCCCTGGGCAATGGTCCTACGATATCAAGTCCCCACTAAGCAAACGGCCAAGGGCTGGTGATAGAGTTCAACTCTTCGGCAGGCAGATGGGTTAATGGAGAGAACTTTTGGCACTGTTCGCATTTTTTTACATAACTCTCCGCGTCAGCTCTCATTGTTGGCCAATAATATCCCTGCGTTATAGCTCGATGGGCCAGGGAGCGTCTGCCAGAATAGGCACCGCAACTGCCCTCATGTATCTCTGTCAGAAGCTTCTCCACTTTGTCGGGGTGCACGCATTCCAAATATGGACCAGAGATGGACTTTTTGTAAAGCCCTCCATGCGGATCCAGATAGTATTGCAAGGCTTTATTTCGCAGCTTGTGTGCTTCTTTTTTGTCCTCTGGGAGTTGTTCAGAAAAGAGGAATGCAGCAATGGGGTCCATCCAGCTTTGTGCGGATTCTATAACGTTGACATTGATTTCCTCCGAAATGCCAATACTTGGCTCCGGGATGAAACCTACTTCGATGGTCCGTTTGATCTCAGAATTGATGGCGGAGGCTAGGCATGCCAAGGCATCCGCGTGCGTGTTCTGGCCGCGTGTTATTTGGTTCAGTTCGTGATGGTCAAATTTTGCCAGCAATGAATTGGTCGTTTTCATGTAGGCCGCCATACGGTCGTTTCTTGCCGCGTACTCCCCCTTTAGCTGATTGATTACCAACTTTGAATCACAAAACATAAGCAGACGCCGCGCGCTGAGAAGGTGCACATTCCGCAGACCGGCTAGAAGGGCTTCGTATTCGGCTTCGTTATTTGATGCTTCGAAGCCAAGCTTAATGGCCTGCTCAATTACTGCGCTGTCTGGAGACATGATTACAACTCCGGCGCCACTGCCCCTTTGGTTAGATGATCCATCACAGTATAATTGCCAAGTATCCTCGGCATAAATTCTCCAGTTCGGCTTTGGTAGAACTTCAACCTTTGGTCGAACTTCATCAGGTTTGAGGCTGGCAAGCTCGCCGGTGAAT
>CM069912.1:13830083-14163880 GCA_036172215.1 Camellia granthamiana
AAGAATTGGCTCAAAATGTTGTATTGAGTAGCTATGGTTGCATGCATGTTCAAATCATAGTGTTTTGAAGTTGTTTTTCATGAAATCCTTACATACATGTCCATATTTTGAATGTAGTCCATGAATTCACCATGTTCTTGAACTAAATCTTACATTTGATCATGTTTTGGAGCATTAGAGTTCATAGGAACTCATGCATGTTGTGTTCATAGTATGTTCTTTCATTGTTCTTCAAGTTCTTTGAAATTGGTGTTCAATTGGTTTACTTTGGGCCTTGAATTTGTAAAATGATCTTCAAAAACATGTTGTATTATGATTTTCCAAGTGTTTTCCAGAAAATTGGCCCAAAAGATTGAGTTTTGATGTGTTGAATGCTTGGTTTGAGCTTTAAAGGCAAATTTGGAAAATCCAGAATTTGGCTTCCACGCTCGAGCGAAGGATTCCACGCCCGAGCGAGCACCTTTGTTTCTGAGTTCCGCTCGAGTGACGGAATGCTAGCTCGAGCGTAGATTGCAAGCTCTCAGGTTTTCTGCGTGTGCAGATGCACGCTCGAGCGAGGACTGTGTCTCACGCTTGAGCGAGCATTGAACTAGCATCGAGCGGAGATTTTCTACAACCAGTACTTTTGCATTTTTACAGACCGCTCGAGCAAGGAAGTCTACGCTCGAGCGACCCCTCTGTTTTGACAAGCTCGCTCGAGCGAAGAAAGCCACGCTCGAGCGAGACCCCTGTTTCAGCAAAAATTTGAAAAGTGTTTTAAAGTGCATCTTTGCATCCTCATTCCATCCTAGGCATTCCTAGGCCTAGATTAAGGCATCTTAATGAGGATAATGTTATAGAACCACACCAAGTCAAAATAGGGGCTAAGATGTTGATCCCAAGTGTGTAACTGTCACGACCCAAACCCGCCCCTCTGGGTTTAGCACCGTAACCAGCCAGTAATCTGTGATTACCAAAGGCCTACTTAATAGTAATAATAGTAATACAGAGTACAGGGGCTGGCGGAAGCCAAAACAGTAATAAAAGATGTCCAATGAGCTGTGACAGTCTGTATGCAAAAAGACTTTTTCGAACATATTCACATTCGTAAGCAAAACATATATACACCATATGTACAAACATTCAGAGTACAGTACAGTACAAGTCTCAAATAGTCTATACAAAACAGAAACAAAAAGGGGGAATCTAAAACACCCCAAAGTAGCCTCAGCTTGAACACACTTGGAATCTCGCAGTGATGCACATTGGTTGGCTAGACAAAAAGGGAGTTTAACCCAACGCTCCTAGCTCTGATCCGGTACCTGGACACCTACATATATATATATATATAAACAGTGAGCTAAAGCCCAGTGAATAACATATGCGTAAAGAGGTTAGGAATGAATGTCCTTTCAGTATTTAAAACAGTCATTTGAACAGTATATCAGTTATTTGATCATAGCAGTCATAAGTGGTACATCCAATAGCAAAACAGTACAGTAGGTCTTAACAGACCGAACAGTCAGTTGATGGCCATCATATCAGTAAACAGTAGTGGTTCCAAACATGGGAACCGACAGAGATCTCTGTAACAGTAGCAGTAACAGTACAGTAACAATAAATTGCTATGGATGCCACGAATACAGTTTGCAAATAGGACAAGCATTCATTCAGTAAGAAATATCATTTCAAAAGGCAGTACAGTTGGTCATTCAAAAAATATTCATGATTGAATATATCTTTACAACATTGTTACATACAGAGTTTTGGGCTATAGATAGGCTAGTAAGCGTCCTCGGATGCTAACCCTACACAGTTACAAAATGAACACACACTAAGTTACACACTTGGGAATCAATGATTTAGTCCCTATCTTGACTCGGTGTGGTTCTACATCAACATCCTCATTAAGATGCCTTAAACTAGGCCTAGGAATGCCTAGGATGAAATGAAGATGCAAAGATGCACTTTAAAACACTTTCCAAAATTTGCTGAAACAGGGGTCCACGCTCGAGCGTGGATTCTACGCTCGAGCGAACATGCAGATAAAAAAGCTCCGCTTGAGCGGGACTTTCCTCGCTCGAGCAGACTGTAAACATAGGCAAAATACTGGATGCATGCAATTCACGCTCGATGGGCGCTTAACCTCCGCTCGAGCGTGAGCCACAAGTCCTCGCTTGAGCGTGCATTACCTCGCTCGAGCGGACTGTAAAACACTTGAAAGTACTGGATACACGCATTTCACACTCGAGCGTTGATTTCTCGTTCGAGTGGGATGCATGTACTCAGATTGTACGCTCGAGCATGAAGTCTTACGCTCGAGCGTGGGTCCAAAATCTGGAATTTCCAGATTGAACCTCCAAGCTCAAAATCAACTTTTAAAACATCAAACCGATCCTTTTGGGCTAATTTTCTAGAAAACACTTGTAAACTCATAGTATAACATGTTTTGAAAATCAATTTGAGAAATCAAGCCCAAGGATGAGTCATTTAAACACAATTTCAAAGAAAATTTCAAAAACATGATGAACATATAACATGCAAGTGTTCTAATGAATTCAAAGCTTCTAATACATGCTCCAAAGAGCCAATTCCCTCAAAACATGATGAATTCATGGACTATAATTAAGATATGGACATGCATGTAGCAATTTCCATGAAAACAACCTCAAAATGCTAGAAAATGTACATGCATGCATGATTTAAGCCTTAATTCAATATGTTAGAACCAATTCTAGACTTAGATCACTAAAGACTCATTAACCATGCAAGGAACAACTAGAATCCACAATCAAGAAGATGAATATCCTACCTTATGTCTTGAATTCAAGGTATACAAGCTCAATTTGCCAATTCACTTTCAATTCTCCCAAGTTCAAGCAAGAATTCCTAGTTGAAACCAATTCCTCTCACTCTTCCTCTCACATGGTTTAGGCTTAAGAAAAGGGCTGAAGAAATGTTGTGTCTAAGTGTGTAGTTCAAGCCTCAAGATGTTAATAAAAGTGGCCCACTAGATGGCATTTTGGTAATTAATGCAACTAATGTAATTCAACCTTATTTAATCTGATTTAATCAAACCAAATCACATTTCAATCAAATCTACCATAAAATCACATAAATTCTAATTAACATGAAACACAAATCAATTTCAGATTCGGCCGCCGATAAGGCCTTCAATTTACAGTTCAAACTTAAAACATGAACAGATCAATTAACAGTCAAACAGATAGGAATGCGTTTAAACTAATACACTCAATCAATCAGTTCAGAATGTCAGTCAAATCAGTTACTTATCATGTTCAGTCACAGTTTAGCAGTAATCAGTGGTATTATCAGTAAACAGTGGTGAGGGTTGTCACAGTCTCCCCTCCTTACAAAGAGTTTGGTCCTCCAAACTCGAATTACCTTCATTTTGGAAGAATACCGGATTCAGTGGGAACAATTCAGGATATCTCTTCAACATATCATCTTCTCTTTCCCAATTGGCATAAGTGCCACCGTGGTTTTGCCAATCCACTTTCACTAACGGAATTTCTTTATTCTTTAACTTCTTGATCCGTCGGTTTACAATCTGAATAGGCCGTTCTTCATAAGTGTAGTCATCGCTTAGCACTACACGGGTAGGCTCAATCGCATGGAAGGGATCCCAGAGGTAATCCCTCAGCATAGAAATATGGAAGACACTGTGCATATGCTCCATTTCATGAGGAAGTGCTACTTGATACGCCACTGGATTTATCTTCTTAATGATTTCATACGGCCCAACATATCTCGGTGCTAGCTTATCCTTGACCCCAAAACGAGTCTGGCCTTTCATCGGTGTCACTTTAACAAAAACATGATCACCTACTTCATACTCTGTCTCGCCTTCGGACATCCGCATAACTTTTCTGTCGGTTTTGTGCGGTTTTCAATCTCTGTTGAATTAGTTTCACTTTTTCGGTAGTTTCATGTACAATTTCGGGCCCAAGCAAAGGCCCATCTCCAACTTCTGCCCAACAGATAGGAGATCGACATTTTCTGCCATATAAAGCCTCGAAATGCGCCATATCAATACTCAAGTGAAAGTTGTTGTTGTAGGCAAATTCAGCTAAAGGTAGATGACCTTCCCAATTTCCCTGGAAATCATGAACACACATCCGCAGTAAATCCTCCAGAGTCTGGATGGTTCTTTCTGACTGGTCATCTATCTGAGGATGGTACGCACTACTCAGTCTAAGTTCAGTACTGTAACAACCCTCGTCACTGTTTACCGAATAAGCGCTGATTACCGATAAACTGAACTGATTATGACTGATAAGTGAACTGAATAAATTACTGAACTGACTGACTGAAATTGAAACCGAATTGATTGAGTTTATCTATTGTATTGTATATTCTATCTGTCTAATCGGGTGATTATCTGTTTGAGTTTTTATGTTTAAACTGTCAATTGAAGGCCTTATCGGCGGCCGAACTGAAAATTGTTTAGTGTTTCATGATCAGCAGAATATTTGTGATTTAATGGTATACTTATCTAAAATATGATTAGGTATGATTAAATTCGATTAAAATAAGCTAAAACACATAAGTGGCCTTATTTACACCTTTGCCATCTAGTGGGCTTTTGTTTAACAATTTATAAAGCCTTATTACACTTGAAACAAACCTTTCCCTCAGCCAATTTGTGAGCTCAACCGAATTCATAGAGAGAGAGAGAGAGGAATTTGCGGAATTGATTTCATCTCAATTTTGCTTGTAAGTTGCTTGGTAATTGAAGGAATTGGAGGTTGATTTCCATATCTAAGCTTCTACACTTGAACTACTAGGCTTAAGGTAGGAATTCATCTCCTTATTCTTATGTTTAAGGTTGATTCTTGCATAGTTCATGCTAAATTAAGGAGTGAAGGCACAAATTAGTCTAATAATGTTGAATTAGAGCTTAATTGTTGCATGCATGTGCATATTGAAGAGTTTTGAGTTTGATTTCATGGGAATCTTGCATGCATGTCCATCTTGTGACCATAACCTATGATATCACAATGTTTTTGAAGGAATGAGCTCAAATGAGCAAGCTTTAAAGCTTCAATTTGGTTTGAAATTCATGCATGTCATGTTTGGAGCATGTTCATGAAAATGGGTTTGAAAAATGGTTTTAATTGACTTACCTTTGGGGCTTGAATTCATAAATTAAGCTTTGAAATGTGTTATACATTGAATTTAGATGTGTTTTCCAGAATTTGGGCCCAAGAGGTCGAGTTTTGAGTGAAAAAAATGCTTGGTTTGAGCTTAGGAGACAAATCTGGAAATTCCAGAATTTGGCTTCTTCGCTCGAGCGAAGGATTCTTCGCTCGAGCGACCAACCTTTGTTTGAAGCTACGCTCGAGCGTAGGATTGGTGGCTCGAGCGTAAAATTTCAGCATCCAGTACTTTTACTATTTCAACAGACCGCTCGAGCAAAGGATTTCTCGCTCGAGTGAAGCCTTTGATTTTGGAAGCTTGCTCGAGCGAAGGAAGGCTCGCTCGAGCGAGGCTCCTATTTTCAGCAAACTTTGTAAAATGTTTTCTAAGTGCATCTTTGCATCATCATCCCATTCTAGGCACTCTTAGGCCTAGTTTAAGACATCTTAAGGCAAATTAGGGATTAAGTTATTGATCTTCCCCAACTGTATAGCTTAGTGTGTGTTCATCCTGTATACTGTGTAGGGTTGGCTTACCGAGGGGATGCTCTAGCTCACTGTAGCCCAGAACTCTGTGAGTAACAACTGTGTAAAGATATGTTCAAAAAAATGATTATCTTCTGAACTGTTTACTTTATTGAATTGTTTACCTTATTGAGCTGTCTACTTTATTGAACTGTTTGCTGAACCGTTCACTGAACTGAAATGTTTACTAAATTGAACTGTTTACGAAACTACTTACTGAATTGAACTGGTTACTGAGCTGTTTACTGAATTGAACTGTTTACCGAATTGACACTGTTTACTGAACTGATACTGTTTACGAAATTGAACTGTTCACTGAACTGATACTGTGTACTGAATGAACGTATGTCTTATATTCTGAACTGTACTGTGGCATCCTTGGCACCTACTGTTTACTGTTACTGTGACAGAGAGATCTCTGTCAGTTCCCAAGTTTGGAACCACTACTGTTTACTGTTGTGATGGCCATTCTGTATTTCTGATATGGAACAAAGTGCTGTACGGAACTAAGTGCTACACTGTGAGCCACCTCTAGAATCTACGGAACTAAGTGCTACAGTGTGAGCCACCTCTAGAGTCCGTGCGAGACACCTCTTGAATCCACAAGTACTGTACTGTTCTCTGAAATAGTGCTGTTACTGTTACTGTTACTGTTACTGTTGCTGTTACTGTTACTGTTACTGTTATTGTACTGCTACTGATGGCCATCATTTATTGTTTGGTCTGTTAAGACCCGGTCTTTTAAGACCTACTGTTTACTGTACTGTTATGCCAATGGATGTACCATATATCACTGCTTTAACTGAATGACTGTTATGACTTGAAATATGAGCCACAAACCGAATGACTGATAAACTGACTGAAATGACTGTTTTCAATATTGAAATGACATTTATTCTTAACCCCTTTACGCATTATGTTATTCACTGGGCTTTAGCTCACTACTCATATATATATGTAGGTGTACAGGCACCAGACCGCAGCTAGGAGCGTCAGGCAAGCTTTAATTTTGTCAAGCCAACCACTGTGCCTCACTGCGAGGTTCCGAGCCTATCAAGCTATGGCTTAAGGGCTTAGGGCTGTTTTATTTCCCCATTTGTCTCTGTAACTGTTTCGTTTACTATATAGACTGATAGCACCGTACTGTACTGTTTAATAGGGATTAAGTCCCAGTTTTGACTGATTGCATATTTTGTGCATACTATTCTGTACTAAAAGTATAAAGGTATGAAAAATCTTTTTGCATACAGACTGTCAGCTCATTGGACATTGTTTATTTACTGTATTGGCTTCCGCCAGGCCCTGAACTCTGTTTTTACTGTTCTACTGTTAAGCAGGCCTTCGGTAATCTCGGATTACTGGCCGGTTACGGTGCTAAACCCATAGGGCCGGGTTTGGGTCGTGATAAGTACCCAATGCTGTTTGTAAACTTTGCCAAAATCTCGATGTAAACTTCGAGTCCCTATTAGAAACAATGGACACAGGCACTCCATGCAATCTAACAATCTCATCAATATAAATTATAGCCAATTTGTCCGCATTGTAAATTGTTTTGACAAGTAAGAAGTGAGCAGATTTAGTCAATCTATCAACAATAACCCAAATTGAGTCCATACCTTTACTGGAGCGGGGTAAACCAACAATGAAATCCATAGTGATATGTTCTCATTTCCACTCCGGTATCGGTAAGGGTTGCAGTAAACCTGCGGGTCGTTGATGTTCGGCTTTAACTTGTTGGCAATGAAGACACTTGGACACAAAATCAGTAATTTCCTTTTTCATTCCCGGCCACCAGAAATTCAATTTCAAGTCTTGGTACATTTTTGTATTTCCTGGATGGATAGACAATTTTGAATTGTGGCCTTCTTGCAGAATTCTTCTTTTCAGTTCAGAATCACTCGGTACACACAATCTTCCTTGGAATCTCAACACATTGTTCTCAAATTTGAAATCCGGTCGTTCATCGATGATCTTTTTCGAGAAGTCATCATGTTGTTGTTTCTCTTTAATCTCTTCGATAAGTGCCGGTTGAGCAGAAATAGCAGCTAAGGTTCCACCTTGTTCGCGCAAAACAATCTCAACTTCAAATTTTTCAATGTCACATAGCAATTCTTTTTGCCCAGTGAGTAAACAGGCTAAATTTTCAATCGATTTCTGACTCAGTGCATCGGCAACGGTGTTAGCTTTTCTTGGATGGAACAAAATTTGCAAGTCATAGTCTTTTATCAATTCTAACCATCTCTGTTGTCTCATGTTCAGTTCTTTCTGTGTGAAGAAGTATTTCAAACTCTTGTGGTCTGTATACACCTCACATGTCGCCCCATAAAGGTAGTGACGCCAGATTTTCAGTGCAAACACTACTACAGCAAGTTCCAAGTCATGAGCCGGGTAGTTCTTTTGATGCGGTCTCAGTTGTCGGGAAACATATGCAATCACTTTACCATTCTGCATTGAAATACATCCCAAACCCTTATAAGGATCATCACTAAATATGGTAAAACCATCCATACCTAATGGTAGGGTAAGAATCGGTGCAGTCACAAGTCAAGTCTTTAACTCTTGAAAAGCTAATTCTCTCTGATCGGTCCAGTCAAATGATATCCCTTTTTGAGTCAACTGAGTCAGTGGTAAGGCAATCTTGGAGAAGTCTTTTCACAAATCTCTTGTAATACCCGGCTAAGCCTAAGAAACTTCAAACTTCTGTAACATTAGACGGTCTGGGCCAATTCACTACTGCTTCAATTTTCTGCAGGTCAACTGTAATACCATCTTTACTGATCACATGCCCCAAAAATATCACATTATCAAGCCAAAATTCACATTTTGTCAATTTAGCATACAGCTTCTGTTCTCTTAGGATCTGCAAGGCAATTCTCAAATGATATTCATGTTCTTCCGTGTTTTTGGAATAAATCAGAATGTCATCTATGAAAACAACTACAAATTCATCTAGGAATGGTTTGAAAATTCGGTTCATAAGATCCATAAATGCAGCAGGTGCATTGGTAACTCCGAAAGGCATAACAAGAAATTCGTAATGTCCGTACCTCGTTCGAAAGGCAGTCATTTCAATGTCCCCTGTCTTGACTTTCAACTGGTGGTATCCAGATCTAAGGTCAATTTTGGAGAAAACTTAAGCACCCTATAACTAGTCTTATAAGTCATCAATACGAAGCAATGGATATTTGTTTTTCACTGTTACCTTGTTCAATTCACGGTAGTCAATGCAGAGTCTTAGTGAGCCGTATTTCTTTTTCATAAACAAAACTGGTGCGCCCCACGGTGAAGTACTGGGCTTGATGAACTTCTTATCTAACAGTTCTTGCAGCTGAACTGAACTTTCAACTCTTTCAATTCAGTAGGTGTCATTCTGTACAGAGCTTTGGAAACTGGCTGTGTACCCGGAATCACATCAATGGTGAATTCAATGTCCCTGTCAATCAAATCCCCTGGCAAATCATCTGGAAAAACATCTGGGAATTCTCTAACTATAGGAATACTGTCCACATTAGGTTTAGCATCAGTAGGTACAGTCAATACAGAACATAGATACCCTTTACACCCCTTTCTAATCAGTTTAAAAGCTTTCATAGATGAAATCAGGTATGGGGGAGGTACTACACCAACTCCGTTAAACACAAATTCAGGCAGTCCAAGTGGACGGAAAACAACTTGTTTTGTTACACAATCTATGGTTGCATGATATTTCGTTAACCAGTCCATTCCTAATATCACATCAAAGTGATCAATATTCAAAGGCAGTAAATCAATATACAAATGAACATCCCCAACAATAATTTCACATGCAGGGTACATATAAGCACAAGTCATCGATCCCCCAACGGGTGAAGATACAGCTAGCAAATAATTCATGGGTTCCAATGGTCTATTCAATTTTTGTGAAAAAGCATGTGAGACATATGAATGTGTAGACCTCGAATTAATCAGAATATATGCATTTTGGGCACAATTTGAGAGTATACCTGACACAACGGTCTCGGTATTCTGTACGTCTCCTGATATGAGTGCAAACACTCGGCCTTGCCTCATAGGCTCCTTCCCAATAGCTTTGAGGTTGGGTTTCGGTGCAACGGTTGATGCTGCTACGCTAGGTGCAGCTTTACTATTGCCTTGGGACGAGGAAGGGCAATCTTTGACAATGTGGCCCACCTTGCCACACCTGTAACAAGCACCTGAAATTTTATAACAAATCCCTTTATGCCTCTTACCACATTCAGAACAGGGCGGTATGGAACTATTTCCCTGACTGGAACTAGTTGTTGACCCTGTATTCTGTTTTTTGTTCAAGGAACTGTTCCGGCCTTTCTTAAATTTAAAACCCCATCTCTTACCGCGTCATTCAGTCGCTGGTGTTTCAGTCTGTTTTAATGCCTCGATGTTCGACTCAGCCATTATTGCTCGGTCAAGAACATCCACGTATTTCAGTAGCTTTAGAACATTTATCCTGTCAAGTATTTCAACATTAAGGCCGCCTTCAAACTTCCTGGCCTTTTTGTAATCAGTATCAACCATGTGTGGTGCATATCTGGCGAGTTCGGTGAATTTAGATTCATACTCTGCTACCGACACGGTGCTTTGTTTCAGTTGTTCAAACTCAGTCACTTTGCTGTCCTTGACACAATGAGGAAAGTATTTCTCAAAGAAGGCTCCCTTAAATTGAGCCCAATTCATGGCAGTGTTGGTGTCGCGGACCAGCATCCACCACCTTCTAGCTTCCTATTGCAAAGTAAAGGTAGCCAATAGCACCTTATGTGTTTCAGAATACGGAAATACCTCGAACAATTTCGGCCTTTAATGGTTCAGGGCCTCCTTGAAATGATGGCGGTTTCATTTTACTGAACTTTTGTGTCAAAGCAATTATATCATCATTCTTATTCGGTTCCGGCTGTACCGGAGGAGGTGGGGGCTGTTGATTCTGTTGTTGCCTTAAGGCCTCAGTCAGCAGTTCAACTGTTCTTTCTAATCTCGTCATTCTGGCGTCAGATGATTCAGTTTCATCAGTAGTCCTTGCATTCTCCATTTCACTATAAGCAATTATGGCAATAATAAACATAGGCAGTTGCATACTTTAAATATATTAACACATTAACACATATATTCATGTCATGGCCACACACACTTTTCATGCTCATGCAATGCCCTAATTATTTTTCTAGGACATCCTATAGCTCATTTGGACACGTGTGTGCAGTATAACTCGTGGTTTAATATCGCTCTGATACCACTCTGTCACGACCCAAACTGTCACAACCCAAACCCGCCCCTATGGGTTTAGCACCGTAACCGGCCAGTAATCCGAGATTACCGAAGGCCTGCTTAACTGTAAAAACAGTAATACATAGTACAGGGGCTGGCGGAAGCCAAAACAGTAATTAAAAGATGTCCAATGAGTTGTGACAGTCTGTATGCAAAGACTTTTCAGACGTATTCACATTCAGAACAAACAGTATGTACATACATATACAATCATCCAGGACAGGGACCTAATCCCTATTAGAACAGTACAGTACAAGTACAGTTAGTCTATACAATATTACAAAACGGAGACAAAAAAGGGGGAAACTAAAACATCCCAAACAGCCTTGGCTCGGTCAAGCTTGGAACCTCGAGGTGAGGCTCAGTGGTTGGCTTGACAAAAAAGGAGTTTAACCCAACGCTCCTAGCATCGATCCGATGCTTGTACACCTACATATATATATGAGCAGTGAGCTAAAGCCCAGTGAATAACATATGCGTAAAGAGGTTAAGAATGAATGTACTTTCAGTATTGAAAACAGTCATTTATCAGTATATCAGTCATTCAGTTTGTGGCTCATATTTCATGCCCTAACAGTCATTCAGAAACTATAATAGTCATATGTGGTACATCCAATAGCAACTAGTACAGTAGGTCTTAACAGACCAAACAGTCAGTTGATGACCATCAAAACGGTAAACAGTAGTGGTTCTAACATGGGAACCGACAAAGATCTCTATGACAGTAGCAGTACAGTACAGTAACAATAGATTGCTATGGATGCCACGAATACAGTTCACAAATAGGACAAACATTCATTCAGTAAGAAAATATCATTTCAGAAAGCAGTACAGTTGTTCATTCAGTAAATATTCGTGATTGAACATATCTTTACAACATTGTTACTCACAGACCATTGGGCTATAACCAGCTAGAGCGTCCTCGGATGCCAACCCTACACAGTTATAGAACGAACACACATTAAGCTACACAGTTGGCAAAATATAACTTATTCCCTAATTTGTCTTGGTGTGGTTCTACATCAATATCCTCATTAAGATGCCTTAAACATGCCCTAGGAATGTCTAGGATGGAAAGAGAATGCGAAGATGTACTTTTAAACACTTCTTAAAATTTTCAGAAAAACAGGGGTCTCGCTCGAGCGTGGCTTTCTACGCTCGAGCGGACATGCAGACAAAGGAGCTCCACTCGAGCTTGACTTTCGTCGCTCGAGCGGACTGTAAGCTACAGTAAAAATACTGGATGCACAAAAATCACGCTCGATGGGCGCTCGATCTACGCTCGAGCGTGAGACACAAGTCCTTGCTCGAGCGTGAACTCTCTCCCTCGAGCGGACTGTAAACACATGCCAAGTACTGGATACATGCATTTCACGCTTGAGCGTGGCTTTTACCGCTCGAGCGGACTGCATGAATTCAAAGTGCTCGCTCGAGCGTGAAGTCTTACGCTCGAGTGTGGGTCCAAATTCTGGAAATCCCAAATTGAACCTCCAAGCTCAAAACCAACTTTTATAGCGTCAATTTCGATCCTCTTGGGCTAATTTTCTGGAAAACACTTCAAAACCCATAATGTTACATGTTTCAAAGATCAATTTGAGAAATCAAAGCCCAAGGGTAGTTCAATTGAACACAATTTCCAAATAAACTTCAAGAACATGAAGAACAATGCAAATTCAACACATGCATGGGTTCCTTGGAACTCTAATGCTACAAAACAAGATCAAATGCAATGTTTAACTTCAAAACATGGTGAGTTCATGGATCAAGACCAAAAATATGAACATGCATGCAATAATTTCCATGAAAACAACTCTAAACTTCAAGATATGCACATGCATGCATGATCTAAGCTTCAATTCAACTCATTAAGCCAATTCTAGACTCAACTCACTAAACTTCCATGAATCATGCAAGACATAACTCAAATGCAAGCTCAAGAAGATGGTTCTCCTACCTTAGACCTTAAATTTCAAGTGTAGAAGCTCAACAATGCAATTAGCCTTCAAATCTCTTAATCTCCAAGCCGAAACAAGATGAAATCACTCTATCTCCCTATCCTCCCTCTCTCTAGTCGGTTTGACTCTCAAAATGGTTGAGCAAGAGGTATGTCTAAGTGTACTCAAGCCTCAAGGTGTTAGAGAAAGTGGCCCACTAAGCATGGCAATTTGGTGAATAAGTCCAACTTTTGTAATTTAGTTTATTTAATCGAATTTAATCATTCCAAATCAAATTTCAATTAAACACACTATAAAATCACATAAATTCTAATTAGCACAAAACATTAATCAATTTCAGACTCGACCGCCGATAAGGCCTTTAATTTGCAATTTAAAACATAATACATGAACAGATCATTCAACGGTCAACAGATAGAATTGCCTTTAAACTAATACAATCAATCAATCAGTTCAGGATTTCAGTCAATCAGTCAGTTAACATGCTTAATCATAAATTAGCACTAATCAGTGGTAAGGGTTGTCATAGTCTCCCCTCCTTATAAAGAGTTTGGTCCTCTAAACTCGAATTACCTTCATTTTGGAAGAAAACAGGATTCAGTGGGAACAGTTCAAGATATCTCTTGATGATATCGTCTTCTCTTTCCCAAGTGGCATATATGCCACCATGGTTTTGCCAATCAACTTTCACTAACGGAATCTCTTTGTTCCTCAACTTCTTGATCCGCCTGTTCACAATCTGAATAGGCCGTTCTTCGTAAGTGTAGTCATCACTTAGCACTACACGGGTAGGCTCAATAACATAGAAAGGATCCCGAAGATAATCTCTCAACATCGAAATATGGAACACGTTATGCATATGCTCCATTTCATGAGGAAGTGCTACTTGATACGCCATCGGATTGATTTTCTTAATAATCTCATACAGTTCAACATATCTCGGCGCTAGCTTGCCTTTAACCCCAAAACGGGTCTAGCTTTTCATCGGTGTCACTTTAACAAAGACATGATCACCTACTTCATATTCTCTGTCTCGCCTTCAGACATCCGCATAACTTTTCTGCCGGCTCTGTGCGGTTTTCAATCTTTGTTGAATCAGTTTCACTTTTTCAG
The DNA here is from genome assembly GCA_036172215.1 of Camellia granthamiana. Taxonomy (NCBI): domain Eukaryota; kingdom Viridiplantae; phylum Streptophyta; class Magnoliopsida; order Ericales; family Theaceae; genus Camellia; species Camellia granthamiana. The sequence goes on from CM069912.1 coordinate 13,844,092, forward strand.
TAGTTTCCTATACAATTTCGGGCCCAAACAAAGGCCCATCTCCAACTTCTGCCCAGCAAATCGGAGATCGACATTTCCTGCTATATAAAGCCTCGAAAGACACCATACCAATACTTGAATGGAAGCTGTTGTTGTAGGCAAATTCAACTAAAGGTAGATGACTTTTCCAATTTCCCTGGAAATCAAGAACACACATCCGCAATAAATCCTCCAGAGTCTAGATAGTTCTCTCTGACTGACCATCTGTTTGAGGATGGTAGGCACTACTCAGTTTCAATTCAGTACCCAATGCAGTTTGTAGACTTTGCCAAAATCTCGATGTAAACTTCGAGTCCCTATCAGAAACAATGGACACAGGCACTCTATGCTATCTAACAATCTCATCAATATAGATTACAGCCAATTTGTCCGCATTATAAATTGTTTTGACAGGTAAGAAATGAGCAGATTTAGTCAGTCTATCAGTAATAACCCAAATTGAATCCATACCTTTACTGGAGCGAGGTAAACCAACAATGAAATCCATAGTGATATGTTCCCATTTCCACTCCGATATCGGTAAGGGTTGCAGTAAACCTGCGGGTTGTTGATGTTCGGCTTTAACTTGTTGGCAATGAAGACACTTGGACACAAAATCAGCAATTTTCTTTTTCATTCCCGGCCACCAAAAATTCAATTTCAAGTCTTGGTACATTTTTGTATTTCCTGGATAGATAGACAATTTTGAATTGTGGAGTTTTTGCAGAATTCTTCTTTTTAGTTCAGAATCACTCGGTACACACAATCTTTCCTAAAATTTCAACACATTATTCTCAAATTTGAAATCCGACCTCGGTTTAGATTCTCGTTGATCGATGATCTTCTTCAAGAAGTCATCCTGTTGTTGTTTCTTTTTAATCTCTTCAATCAATGCCGGTTGAGCAGAAATGGCGGCTATTGTTCCACCTTGTTCACGCAAAACAATCTCAACTTCAAATTTTTCAAGGTCACAAAGCAATTCTTTCTGCCCGGTGAGTAAACAATCTAAATTTCCAATCGATTTCTGACTCAGTGCATCAGCAACGGTGTTAGCTTTTCCTGGATGGTATAAAATTTTCAAGTCGTAGTCTTTTATCAGTTCTAACCATCTTTGCTGCCTCATGTTCAGTTCTTTCTGTGTGAAGAAGTATTTCAGACTCTTGTGGTCGGTATACACCTCACATGTCGCCCCATAAAGGTAGTGACGCCAAATTTTCAGTGCAAACACTACTGTAGCAAGTTCCAAATCATGGGTCGGGTAGTTCTTTTCATGCGGTCCCAGTTGTCGGGAAGCATATGCAATAACTTTACCATTCTGCATTAAAACACATCCCAAACCCTTATGAGAAACATCACTAAATATTGTAAAACCATCCGTACCTGAGGGTAGGGTAAGAATCGGTGCAGTCACTAGTCGAGTTTTCAACTCTTGAAAAGCTGATTCCCTCTGATCGGTCCAGTCAAATGATATCCCTTTCTGAGTCAGCTGCGTCAGTGGTAGGGTAATTTTGGAGAAGTCTTTGACAAACCTTCTGTAATACCCGGCTAAGCCTAGAAAACTTCGGACTTCGGTAACATTTGTCGGTCTAGGCCAGTTCACTACTGCTTTAATTTTCTGTGGGTCAACCTTAATACCATCCTTACTGATCACATGTCTCAAAAACATCACACTGTCTAGCTAAAATTCACATTTAGTTAGTTTTGCATAAAGTTTTTGTTCTCTTAGGGTCTGTAGTGCAATGTTCAAATGACGTTCATGTTCTTCCGTACTTTTGGAATAAATCAAAATGTCATCTATGAAAACAACTATAAATTCATCAAGGTAAGGTTTAAAAATTCTGTTCATAAGGTCCATAAATGCAACAGGTGCATTGGTAACTCCGAAAGGCATAACTAATAATTCGTAATGTCTGTACCTCGTTTGAAAGACAGTCTTTTCGATGTCCCCTGTCTTGACTTTCAACTGGTGATATCCAGATCTAAGATTAATTTTGGAGAACACTTGGGCACCCTATAACTGGTCAAATAAATCATCAATGTGAGGCAATAGATATTTATTTTTCACTGTTACCTTGTTTAGTTCACGGTAGTCAATGCAAAGCCTCAATGAGCCGTCTTTCTTTTTCACAAATAAGACTGGCGCGCCCCACGGTGAAGTACTAGGCTTGATGAACTTCTTATCTAACAGTTCTTGCAGCTGAACTTTCAACTCTTTCAATTCAGTCAGTGCCATTCTGTAAGGAGCTTTAGATACAGGCTGTGTACCCGAAATCACATCAATGGTGAATTCAATCTCCCTATCAATCAAACTGGCAAATCATCTGGAAAAACATCTGGGAATTCTCTGACTATAGGAATACTGTTCACATCAGTTTTAGCATCAGTAGGTACAGTCAATACAGAACATAGATACCCCTTACACCCATTTCTAATCAGTTTAAAAGCTTTCATGGATGAAATCAAGTATGGGGGAGGTACTACTCCAACTCCATTAAACACAAATTCAGGCAGTCCAGGTGGACGGAAAACAACTTGTTTTGTTACACAGTCTATGGTAGCATGATATTTTGTTAACCAGTCCATTCCCAATATCACATCAAAGTAATCAATATTCAAGGGCAGTAAATCAATATACAAATGAACATCCCCAACAATAATTTCACATGCAGGATACATATAAGCACAAGTCATGGATCCTCCAATAGGTGAAGATACAGCTAACAGATAGTTCATAGGTTCAAGTGGTCTATTCAATTTCCGTGAAAAAGCCTGCGATACATATAAATGTGTAGACCCTGAATCAATCAAAACATACGCATTTTGAGCACAAATTGAGAGTATACCTGACACAACGGTCTCGGTATTCTGTACATCTCCTGGTACGAGTGCGAACACTCGGCCTTGCCTCATAGGCTCTTTTCCAGTAGCTTTGGGGTTGGGTTTTGGTAGAGCAGTTGATACTGATGCGCTTGGTGCAGCTTTACTATTGCCTTGAGAAGTGGAAGGGCAATCTTTAACCATGTGGCCCACCTTGCCACACCTGTAACAAGCACCTGAAATTTTATAGCAAACTCCTTTATGTTTCTTACCACATTCAGAACAGGGTGGTATGGAGCCACTTCCTTGACTGGAACTAGTTGTTGACCCTGTATTCTGCTTTTTGTTCAGTGAGTTATTTCGGCCTTTCTTGAATTTAAAGTATCGTCTCTTACCACGCCATTCAGACGCTGGTGTTTCAGTTTGTTTTAATGCCTCGATGTTCGACTCAGCCATTATTGCTCAGTCAAGAACATCCACGTATTTCAGTAACTTCAAAACATTAATTCTGTCAAGAATTTCTACATTAAGGTCGCCTTCAAACTTTCTGGCCTTTTTGTAATCAGTGTCAACCATGTGCGGTGCATACCTGGCGAGTTCAGTAAACTTCGACTCATACTCAGCCACGGACATGGTACCTTGTCTCAACTGTTCAAACTCGATTACTTTGTGGTCTCTGACACACTGAGGGAAGTATTTCTCAAAGAAGGCTCCCTTAAACTGAGCCCAAGTCATAATAGTGTCGGTGCTACGGACAAGCATCCACCACCTTCTGGCCTCTTCTTGTAAGGTGAAGGTAGCCAGTAGCACTTTGTGTACTTCAGAACATGAAAAGACTTCAAATAATTTTTCAGTTTCTAGCACCCACGCTTCGGCCTTCAATGGTTCAAGGCCTCCCTGAAATGATGGCGGTTTCATCTTACTGAACTTCTATGTTAGAGCAATGATGTCATCATTCACATTCTGCTGTTGTCTTAAGGCCTCAGTTAGCAGTTCAACTGTTCTTTCTAACCTTGTCATTCTGGCCTCAGATGATTCAGGTTCACCAGCATTTCTTGCGTTATCTATTTCACTATAGACAATTATGGCAATTATAAACATAGACAATTGAATACTTTAAACATATTAACACATTAGCACATATAATCATGTTATGGCCACACACACTTTTCATGCTCATGCAATGCCCTAATTACTTTTCTAGGACATCCTATAGCTCATTTCGACACGTGTGTGCGGTATAACTCGTGGTTTAATAACGCTCTGATACCACTCTGTCACGACCCAAACCCGCCCTTATGGGTTTAGCACCGTAACCAGCCAGTAATCCGAGATTACCGAAGGCCTGCTTAACTGTAAAAACAGTAATACAGAGTACAGGGGCTGGCGGAAGCCAAAACAGTAATTAAAAGATGTCCAATGAGCTGTGACAGTCTGTATGCAAAAAGACTTTTCAGACGTATTCACATTCAGAACAAACAGTATGTACATACATATACAATCATCCAGGACAGGGACCTAATCTCTATTAGAATAGTACAGTACAAGTACAATCAGTCTATACAATATTACAAAACGGAGACAAAAAAAAGGGAAAACTAAAACACCCCAAACAGCCTTGGCTCGGTCAGGCTTGGAACCTCGAGGTGAGGCTCAGTGGTTGGCTTGACAAAAAGGGAGTTTAACCCAACGTTCCTAGCATCGATCCGGTGCCTGTACACCTACATATATATATGAGCAGTGAGCTAAAGCCCAGTGAATAACATATGGGTAAAGAGGTTAAGAATGAATGTCCTTTCAATATTGAAAACAGTCATTTATCAGTATATCAGTCATTCAGTTTGTGGCTCATATTTCATGCCATAACAATCATTCAGAAACTATAATAGTCATATGTGGTACATCCAATAGCAACTAGTACAGTAGGTCTTAACAGACCAAACAGTCAGTTGATGACCATCAAAACGGTAAACAGTAATGGTTCTAACATGGGAACCGACAGAGATCTCTGTGACAGTAGCAGTACAGTACAGTACAGTAACAGTAGATTGCTATGAATGCCACGAATACAGTTCACAAATAGGACAAACATTCATTCAGTAAGAAAATATCATTTCAGAAAGCAGTACAGTTGTTCATTCAGTAAATATTCATGATTGAACATATCTTTACAACATTGTTACTCACAGAGCACTGGGCTATAAGCAGCTAGAGCATCCTCGGATGCCAACCCTACACAGTTACAAAACGAACACACACTAAGCTACACAGTTGGGAAAATATAACTTAATCCCTAATTTGTCTCGATGTGGTTCTACATCAATATCCTCATTAAGATGCCTTAAACATGCTCTAGGAATGCCTAGGATTGAAAGAGAACGCGAAGATGTACTTTTAAACACTTCTTAAAATTTTCAGAAAAACAAGGGTCTCGCTCGAGCGTGGCTTTCTACGCTCGAGCGGACATGCAGACAAAGGAGTTCCGTTCGAGCTTGACTTTCGTCGCTCGAGCGGACTGTAAGCTACAGTAAAAATACTAGATGCACAAAAATCACGCTCGACGGGTGCTTGATCCACGCTCGAGCGTGAGACACAAGTCCTCGCTCGAGCGTGAACTCTCTCCCTCGAGCGGACTGTAAACACATGCCAAGTACTAGATACACGCATTTCACGCTCGAGCGTGGCTTTTACCGCTCGAGCAGACTGTATGAATTCAGAGTGCTCGCTCGAGCGTGAAGTCTTACGCTCGAGCGTGGGTCCAAATTCTGGAAATCCCAAATTGAACCTCCAAGCTCAAAACCAACTTTTAAAGCATCAATTTCGATCCTCTTGGGCTAATTTTCTGGAAAACACTTCAAAACCCATAATGTTACATGTTTCAAAGATCAATTTGAGAAATCAAAGCCCAAGGGTAGTTCAATTGAACACAATTTCCAAATAAACTTCAAGAACATGAAGAACAATGCAAATTCAACACATGCATAGGTTCCTTGGAACTCCAATGCTACAAAACAAGATCAAATGCAATGTTTAACTTCAAAACATGGTGAGTTCATGGATCAAGACCAAAAATATGAACATGCATGCAATAATTTCCATGAAAACAACTCTAAACTTCAAGATATGCACATGCATGCATGATCTAAGCTTCAATTCAACTCATTAAGCCAATTCTAGACTCAACTCACTAAACTTCCATGAATCATGCAAGACATAACTCAAATGCAAGCTCAAGAAGATGGATCTCCTACCTTAGACCTTGAATTTCAAGTGTAGAAGCTCAACAATGCAATTAGCCTTCAAATCTCTTAATCTCCGAGCCAAAACAAGATGAAATCACTCTATCTCCCTATCCTCCCTCTCTCTAGTCGGTTTGACTCTCAAAATGGCTGAGCAAGAGGTATGTCTAAGTGTACTCAAGCCTCAAGGTGTTGGAGAAAGTGGCCCATTAAGCATGGCAATTTGGTGAATAAGTCCAACTCTTATAATTTAGCTTATTTAATCTAATTTAATCATTCCAAATCAAATTTCAATTAAACACACCATAAAATCACATAAATTCTAATTAGCACAAAACATTAATCAATTTCAGATTCGGCCGTCTATAAGGCCTTCAATTTGCAGTTTAAAACATAATACATGAACAGATCATTCAACGGTCAACAGATAGAATTGCATTTAAACTAATACACTCAATCAATCAGTTCAGGATTTCAGTCAATCAGTCAGTTAACATGCTTAATCATAGATTAGCACTAATCAGTTGTGAGGGTTGTCACACAAACCCGCCCCTATGGGTTTAGCACCGTAACCGGCCAGTAATCCGTGATTACCGAAGGCCTACTTAACAGTAATAACAGTAATACAAAGTACAGGGGCTGGCGGAAGCCAAAACAGTAATAAAAGATGTCCAATGAGCTGTGACAGTCTGTATGCAAAAAGACTTTTTCGAACATATTCACATTCGTAAGCAAAACATATATACACCATATGTACAAACATTCAGATTACAATACAGTACAAGTCTCAAACAGTCTATACAAAACAGAAACAGAAAGGGAGAATCTAAAACACCCCAAAGCAGCCTCATCCTGAACACACTTGGAATCTCGCAGTGAGGCACATTGGTTGGCTAGACAAAAAGGGAGTTTAACCCAATGCACTTAGCTCCGATCCGGTGTCTGGACACCTACATATATATATAAACAGTGAGCTAAAGCCCAGTGAATAACATATGCATAAAGAGGTTAGGAATGAATGTCATTTTAGTATTTAAAATAGTCATTTGAATAGTATATCAGTTATTCGATCATAGCAGTCATAAGTGGTACATCCAATAGCAAAACAGTACAGTAGGTCTTAACAGACCGAACAGTCAGTTGATGGCCATCATATCAGTAAACAGTAGTGGTTCCAAACATGGGAATCGACAGAGATCTCTGTAACAGTAGCAGTAACAGTAAATTGCTATGGATGCCACGAATACAGTTCGCAAATAGGACAAGCATTTATTCAATAAGAAATATCATTTGAGAAGGCAGTACAGTTGGTCATTCAGAAAATATTCATGATTGAATATATCTTTACAACATTGTTACATACAGAGTTCTGGGCTACAGATAGGCTAGTGAGCGTCCTCGGATGCCAACCCTACACAGTTACAGAATGAATACACACTAAGTTACACACTTGGGAATCAATGATTTAGTCCCTATCTTGACTCGGTGTGGTTCTACATCAACATCCTCATTAAGATGTCTTAAACTAGGCCTAGAAATGCCTAGGATGGAATGAAGATGCAAAGATGCACTTTAAAACACTTTCCAAAATTTGCTGAAACAGGGGTCCACGTTCGAGCGTGGATTCTACGCTCGAACGGACATGCAGATAAAAGAGCTCTGCTCGAGCAGGACTTTCCTCGCTCGAGCAGACTGCAAACATAGGCAAAGTACTGGATGCATGCAATTCACGCTTGATGGGCGCTCGACCTCCGCTCGAGCGTGAGACACAAGTCCTCGCTCGAGCGTGCATTACCTCGCTCGAGCGGACTGTAAAACACATGAAAGTACTGGATATACGCATTTCACGCTCGAGCGTTAATTTCCCCGCTCAAGCGGGATGCATGTACTCGGATTGTACGCTCGAGCATGAAGTCTTACGCTCGAGCGTGGGTCCAAAATCTGGAATTTCCATATTGAACCTCCAAGCTCAAAATCAACTTTTAAAACATCAAAACCGATCCTTTTGGGCTAATTTTCTAGAAAACACTTGTAAACTCATAGTATAACATGTTTTGAAAATCAATTTGAGAAATCAAGCCCAAGGATGAGTCATTTAAACACAATTTCAAAGAAAATTTCAAAAACATGATGAACATATAACATGCAAGTGTTCTAATGAATTCAAAGCTTCTAATACATGCTCCAAAGAGCCAATTCCCTCAAAACATGATGAATTCATGGACTATAATTAAGATATGGACATGCATGTAGCAATTTCCATGAAAACAACCTCAAAATGCTAGAAAATGTACATGCATGCATGATTTAAGCCTTAATTCAATATGTTAGAACCAATTCTAGACTTAGATCACTAAAGACTCATTAACCATGCAAGGAACAACTAGAATCCACAATCAAGAAGATGAATATCCTACCTTATGTCTTGAATTCAAGGTATACAAGCTCAATTTGCCAATTCACTTTCAATTCTCCCAAGTTCAAGCAAGAATTCCTAGTTGAAACCAATTCCTCTCACTCTTCCTCTCACATGGTTTAGGCTCAAGAAAAGGGCTGAAGAAATGTTGTGTCTAAGTGTGTAGTTCAAGCCTCAAGATGTTAATAAAAGTGGCCCACTAGATGGCATTTTGGTAATTAATGCAACTAATGTAATTCAACCTTATTTAATCTGATTTAATCAAACCAAATCACATTTCAATCAAATCTACCATAAAATCACATAAATTCTAATTAACATGAAACACTAATCAATTTCAGATTCGGCCGCCGATAAGGCCTTCAATTTACAGTTCAAACTTAAAACATGAACAGATCAATTAACAGTCAAACAGATAGGAATGCGTTTAAACTAATACACTCAATCAATCAGTTCAGAATGTCAGTCAAATCAGTTACTTATCATGTTTAGTCACAGTTTAGCAGTAATCAGTGGTATTATCAGTAAACAGTGGTGAGGGTTGTCACAGTAACTTAGTGTGTGTTCGTTCTGTAACTGTGTACGGTTGGCATCCGAGAACGCTCATTAGCTTGCTTTTAGCCCAGTGCTCTGTGAGTGACAATGTTATAAAGATATGTTCAATTATGATTATTTTCTTAGCAATTAACTGTACGATTTTCTGAAATGTTACTATTACTGAATGAATGATGTCGTATTTATGAACTGTATTTGTGGCATCCATAGCAACTTACTGTTACTGTTACTGTTACTGCTACTGAACTGTACTGTACTGCTACTGTCATAAAGATCTCTGTCGGTTCCAATACTTGGAACCAATACTGTATACTGTTATGATGGCCATCAACTGACTGCTTGGTCTGTTAAGACCTACTGTACTGTTTGTTATCGGATGTACCACATATAACTGATATGACTGATTTATTACTGAAAGGGCATTCATTCTTAACCTCTTTACGCATTTGTTATTCATTGGGTTTTAGCTCACTGTTTATATTTATATGTAAGTGTCCAGGCACCGGACCGATGCTAGAAGCGTCAAGCCGAGCTTATGTTTTGTCAAGCCAACCTTTGTGCCTCACTTCGAGGTTCCAGTCCGTCAAGCTAAGGCTGTTTTTGGGGTGTCTCAGTTTCACCCTTCCGTCTTTGTCTTGTAATAATGTTTAGACTCGATTGTACAGTTATGTTAAAGGGATTTGGTCCCTAACCTGGATGTTTGTGTACATGATGTATATATATGTTTTGGTTATGAATGTGACTTGTTCATAGAAGTCTTTTTGCATTCAAAATTTCACAGCTCATTGGACATCTTTTATTTACTGTTTTGGCTTCCGCCAGCCCCTTACTTTGTATTACTGTCATTACTGTTAAGCAGGCCTTTGGTAATCACGGATTACTGGCCGGTTACGATACTAAACCCATAGGGGCGGGTTTGGGTCGTGACACCTAGGTTAGCCTATTTTTCCTTCTTTTATTCTTAACGGAACACACCCAAAATTCTACACACGTGACCCTAGGTGGGCCACACGTGCGGTGAGGTGGTTGGCTCGAATTTTTTGCTTCTCGCACGGAGAATTTGCTTTCACGCCCTTTTTGATTGAATTTGTATATTTCCTGTCAAATTTGTACAAGTGCACAAACACATCACCTACGCCAAATAAATAGAATTAAAAGACTATAAATGTAACTTAAGCGACCTCAATGTGGTACCTTTCGGCCTACATCAGTCGTTGGAGCGAAGGTCCGTTTGGATCTGAGCGAATGACAACGATCTCTTTGACGTCGGACTTTGCGATGAAGTGTCTACAGTCCGGGAAGCCAAAGAGGAGAGCAATGATGTTGTGGCCATTGGCAGTGGAGAAGACAAGGAGAAATGAAGGGTATAAAGGAGACGCGTCGTAAAGGATCTAGAAGATCAAGACTGCTACTTTAGAGAGAGAAAGATATGCATACATGAGAGAGAGATGGGGGAAAAATGTGAATTTAGCAATGGAAGAGAGATTTTAGAGTGAGAGAAAAAAGAAAAAGAAAAGAGGTTTGATTTGAGAGAGTCAAATTTTTCTGTGATATATGGGTGTGCGAATTGAAGGACGTTAGACATCATAAAATAATATTGTAAATCTCTTTTATCACTAAAAATGGGTAAACTAATTTTCCCTAAATTATTTAAGAATAATAGATAGTTGTTTTTTATCAAAAGAAACCAAAAAACTTATTGATGTGATAAATTGTTTGAAATTATTTTATGGTTATTTTTTAAATGTATGGATTATATATAGAATACAATTAATTATACTATTTGCAGTTACTCTTTTCAAATTAAAGTTAGTTAAATCTTTCCTTTATTCAACTATGTCTAATGAAAGATTAAATGGATTAGAAATTTTATCTATCGAAAATGATTTAGCTTATAAGTTGGATTATGCAAACTAGATTAGTAATTTTATAGCTAAAAATGCCAGAAGAATGACGTTTAAGTGATTTTTGTTACAATTTGTTTACTTTTTATTTGATACTTTAGCTTAGATTATTTTAGTCATTTTTCTTATTGTAAACTTTAATGTATATTGGAAGTAACCTCTTTACGAGTACTGTCAAATACCAAAAAATTTAGACGCAAAATTATTTCTGGGCAAATTACTTGGAAGTTCTATTTGAAAGAGGAGAAGTCTATTTAGTCCTACAAACTTTTGGATACTTTTAAAAGTTCACTAAATATTTTTCTTCTTCGTTCTTCTCTACGTATTCGTTCTTCTCTGCTTCTTTCTCTTTTTAATTTTTGGAGACTGGTGACCACGCCTTACTTCTTCTCTTTCTCTTTCTGATATATAGTTATTGGCGATTGACAACTATCATTAATTGGGGTTCACCGGTAAACACCGACTTCTTACTTTACCCTTACCGACGGCGAAGTAGACAAGTTTCTAGTGAAAAAGATAAGTAAATCTACTCAAATCTAATGTAAATCTACTCAGATCTATATTAGATCCGATTAGATCTAAACTACAAATAGTTGTTGGAGTACAATATTCTCTTTATATATGTTTCTTTCAATTTTTCTATCTTTTCTCTACTACACACTTCTATTTTCCTATTTTAATGGAGAAAAATTTCAAATTATGAATAAGTTGTTTTCGAGTTTTAGTTACAAGCAGTGAAAACTGTAAAATTTTATAGTTTCTACTTTTTTGGTGTTGAAATGAATCATACTTTAAAACTGTAAAATTTTACAATTTCATAGCATTCTTTAGAATTGTAAAATTTTACAATTTCATAACATGTTTTCTAATTTGATTAATAAGGATAAATGCTTAATAAAATCATACTTTGAAACTGTAACGTTTTATAGTTTCAAAACTTACTTTTCAATTTAATCAATATTAGAGATTATTTGCTTAAAGCCTATAAAAATTAAAAAATAATATATATATATATATTTTCCTATTGTTACTGTTTTTTGTTGTTGTTGTTGTTGTTGTTGTTGTTGTTGTGTTTTTTTTTCTTCAGTTTATCAATATTTAGCAAATTTTGCTATATTTTTTCTCTCTAATTTGTCCATTTATTCTTTTTTTTTTTTAATTTTATTTTATTTCCAACAATATTTTAGATATTTTGATGAGTCTCCGACAATGTTCTTGACGTCCGACGATGTTCTTGACGTCCAATGAATGTTTTGGATGTTCTGGCGACTTTCAGTGATGTTTAGAACATTTTTGCTATACTTCGGCGACTTTCCGGTGATGTTAAACATTCTGACGAATCGCTGGTGACCGTCTGATAAAAGTTTGGCATTGGTGAAATGTAACAACATTTTTAAATTTATATATACAAAAAAGATTTTTTTAATAACAATTGAAAATATATATGACTAATTGGTACAAGTGTTTTGTTTTGGTAAATTTTAAATTTTGTGTATATGATTTACTGATAAATACCCCATAAAAATAATATGTATGAAGGGCCCTATGTTAAAAGTTCACTTTGAATCTCAAAAAAGTCAAAACCGACCCTACTACACACTTCTATTTTCCTATTTTAATGGAGAGAAATTTCAAATTCTGAATAAATTGTTTTCGAGTTTTAATTACAAGTGGTGAAAATTGTAAAATTTTACAGTTTCTATTTTTTTGGTGTTGAAATGAATCATACTTTAAAACTGTAAAATTTTACAATTTCATAACATTCTTTAGAATTGTAAAATTTTACAATTTCATAACATGTTGATAAATGCTTAATATAATCATACTTTGAAACTGTAACATTTTATAGTTTCAAAACTTACTTTTCAGTTTGATAAATATTGGAGATTATTTGCTTAAACACTACAAAAATTAGAAAATAATATATTTTTTTTTTCCTATTGTTACTGTTTGTTGTTGTTATGTTTTTTTTTTTTTTTTCCCTTCTTTCAGTTTATCAATATTTAACACATTTTACTATATTTTTTCTATCTAATTTCTTCATTTCTCTATTTATTCTTTTTTATTTTTTTTTATTTTCGACAATATTTCTAGATATTTTGGTGAGTCTCTAACGATATTCTTGACGTCCAACGAATGTTTTGGATATTCCGGCGACTTCTAGTGACGTTTAGAACATTCTTGCGATATTTCAACGACTTTCCGGTGATGTTAAACATTTTGACGAATTTCTGGTAACTATCTGATAGAAGTTTGGCATTGGTGAAATATAACAACGTTTTTAAATTTATATATATACATATATATATATATTTAATAACAATTGAAAATATATATGACTAATTAGTACAAGTATTTTATTTTGAGATTAAATAAATTTTAAATTTTATGTATAAGATTTATAGATAAGCACCCCCATAAAAAGAATACATATGAAGGGTCTTATGTTAAAAGTTCACTTTGAATCTCAAAAAAGTCAAAGCCGACCCAAGTGCAACCCGTTTTGCTATGGAAGAACTTGGCGTTTTCAACTAGCGCTTTGAATGGTCAATTTTGAAGAGTTTCTCTAGACGATTGTTTTGTTTTGTTGTATCCTATTCTTTATCCCCTTTTTGTTTTGGTAGTTTTCATATGATTTCAAAAGTTCTCAATAATATCAACAATCAAAATTATTACCATTGTTATTGATCAATTTTGTAAATCTTACTTTCCTTTTGTTCTTAATCAAAATTAGAACCAACTCAATTAATTTAATTGGTCACCCATGCATCTTCCTATCTAAAAAGCCGGGTTTAATTCTTATTCAAGATAAAAATTAATTATTTTTTATTATAATTGTTTATTTCTACCTATTAATGGATATTTTTTTATAGTGATTGCTAGGTTTGTAATCTAAATTGAGCTTTATTTTGAACTCATAACGGTGTTATGATAATCCAAACTATCAATCACATGAGTTTAACACTAAAATAAGGTGTAGTTAAAAATAACTTCTATCACATATCACTTGATCCCTAAGACCATCTCCAACGGTGAATCAAACCCAGCATCAGATTTAAATTTTGATGAAAAACCCACTTTTTTATGCTCTAACAGTTGCACCAAAGTCATACCAAAGTGAGATTTCGGCAAAAGTTTCACCAAACTGATGACAGACTTCGCGTTTCACCAAAATACTGTACATGACCGTTGCAAGGAGACGAACCGGTCGACCGGCCGGTTGACCAACCGGTCGCCCACCAAAAGTTCAAACAGTTCCGAAAAAAAGTTCAAACCGGTCCAAAAAAAAAAAATTTTTTTTTTACCTAACCGGTCGACCACTAAAAAGTTCAAAAAAAAAAAAATTTTTTTGCCGTTACCGGTTGACCGGCCGGTCAACCAACCGGTTGCCCGGCACAAATTTGATAAAAAGGATTTGATACTAAACCGTTGGAGCGCGAAGTATCAGATTAAGGAAATGGCCACTTTTTGACTCAGATTTAGTGAAAAATCTGAGTAACCGTTGGAGATGCTCTAAGCAAAGTATATTTTACTTTTTAATATAAATAGCGTGTTTTTTTTAGAAGTTGATAAAAAATTAACTTCTAACTTTTTACTAATTTTTTATCATATTATCTTTCACACAACTTACTTATAAAGAGACAAAATAAATTAAAAAAAATTAAAAAATTAATTTTTTACTATCTTCCTAAAACACTCGTTATGTGAGTTTAAATTTAAATTATTTATTTTATAAGATAAAATGAAATAAGAGCTGTGTTACATCTCTTAATTTTTGACATTCTAATTCTCTTAAATTTTAAACCAAGCCAAAAAAAAAAAAAATCCAAAACGATATCATTTCAGACATTAAAAAAATTAAAGAGATTTTTTTAAGGGACAAATCATTTTCCATGAAATAAATTGTTGAAATCATCACAGTTGGACCGACTTATGCACTTGCTCTCTACCTGTGTCGCATGTGAAGTGAAGCTCAATCTCTTCTGTCAAATCTCACTGAAAGCTCAATAATCTCCATCAATGCTAGCGTTATACATATGGTACGCTTCTTTTGATCTTCCTCTGTGTAGATCGAGCTTGAAAAGAAAGCTTAATTTACTTTCTGTTTGATAGATATCCAGTTCAATTATTTACTAGTTGCATCTTCTGTTCTTCCGATTTTCATTAATCCAAAAAAAAAAATTCTTCTATTGCTTCTTGATTTCTATCGATTAATCAAAAACAAAACCCTAAAAAAGGAAAGGAAGGGGGGAAAAAAAAGTGTGAAATGGCTGTGGAAAATTCTTGTGTTTGGGGAAATTTTGATAGAGTAAAAAATTCCTTCCGTCCACCATTCGGATTTATGGAGTTCAAGTCACGAATTTCCACTCTGAAAGAGGTAATTGAGACACTAAAAAATGATGAGATCAACATCATTGGAATATGTGGTATCAGTGGTGTTGGAAAAACAACAATGGTGAAACAAGTCGCCGCGAAAGCCCAAAAAGAAAATCTATTCAATGAGATTGTTATGGTAGTGTTAGGGTCCTTGAGTACAAGCTTGAGTAACGTTCAATGCCAAATAGCAGACCAATTGCGTTTGAAATTGGAGGGAGAGACTTTAATTCAAAGAGCAGCTTGTCTGCGTTGGAGACTAGCAAATGGTAAGAGAATCCTTCTTGCACTTGATGAGGTTTCAGAAGAGCTCGCCTTTGATCAGGGGTTTGATCTTGAGGCCATAGGGATTCCGATTCGGGCCGAAAATAGGGGTTGCAAAGTTGTGCTGAAATTAGAAGAGGATGTTATTTGCAGTCAAATGGGAGCCCAAAAGAAAATACAAGTAAAGCCCTTGACAAAAGAAGAAGCATGGCATCTTTTTAAGGAGATGGCTGGCGATTCTGTTGATGCTCCTGACATCCGATCAATAGCTGAGCAAGTGGTAACTGAATGCCTAGGTTTACCACTTGCACTGAGAGCTATTGGAAGAGTGCTAAAAAATAAATCCAATTTTGTATGGACTGATGCACTCAAACGATTAAGCGATGATCGAGAACCAAGAATTCGGTTTCTTTTTACACTGACAAGAGGAACGGCTCGTCCACATCTTCGTTTAAGTTATGATAGTTTAGACGAGGAAGCAAAATCCTTGTTTTTGCTATGCTGTTTATATCCAGCGTGTCGTGATATTCATATTGAAGAATTGGTTAGATGCGGAATGGGGCTACGTATAATCAAAGATATCAATGGATTGGAAGAAGCAAGAAATCGAGTATGATTGTTGGTTGATCGGCTAAAAAGCTATTGTTCGTTATTAGATGGTGACAAGGATGAGAATGAGAGTGTCAAAATGCATGAGGTTGGCAGAACTGGTAAGGATGCTTTTTGTATACTGCACGGAGATATTGGACTGTGGCTGCTGTACGGTACTTGCGAAGGTTACACTTCCATTTCAGTGATATCGGATAAAATTACAAAGCTACCAGAATCGTTAAGATGCCCAAAACTCAGGATGTTACCGTTAGCATGCATGAATAATTCACTAAAAACACCAAACTGTTTTTTTGAGGGTATGAGAACATTGCAAGTTCTATATTTGGAGCTCCCCATTGCGTTGCTGCCATCATCACTTCAGTTTCTGAGGAACCTGGATACTTTGACTTTGAATCTTCCAAATTACGAGTTGGAAAACATAACTGTAATAGGAGAGCTATTGAATCTGGAAATCCTCAGCTTTTGTGCTCCCTCTGTCAAGGTGTTACCAGAAGAAATAGGAAGACTTGCTAATTTGACATTGTTAGATCTAACAGGATGTTCTGATGTACCGAAAAAAGATCTAACAGGATGTCATCATCTTGAAAGAATATCACCGGGTGTCATTTCAGGCCTAGTCCGATTACAAGAACTGTACATGATGGGCAGCTTTAGCAATTGGGAAGCTCACAAAGGAGAAAGCAAAGAAGGAAGAAGAAATGCAAGCCTGAGAGAGCTACAGTCCTTGTCTGATTTGAAAATATTAGAGATTTATGTACCCGATGCAGCGTTATTGCCAAGAAACCCTCTCTTTGCAGATCTGATGAAATACAAGATACGGATAGGTGATAATGGCTGGTGGAGCGTGTTCCCATTCCAAAAGCATTTGTTATTGAAACTTGACAAGAGTATGGCTTTACATGGTGGGGTTAGTAAGCTATTGAAGTGTACTGAACTTCTAAGTTTAAGAGGGAAGGGCTCAAGGAATGTGGTGCATGAGTTAGTTCAAGATGGCATCCAGCACTTGAAGTACTTATCAATTGAGTCTTGTGCTATGCTTTTTTGTCTTGTTGATACAACGGATTTATCACTTGATTCCAGTGCTGCTATTTTCCCTATCTTGGAATCATTAAAGCTTGATGATTTGCGTAGGTTAAAAGAGATATGCTACGGCCAACTTCCAGAAGGGTCCTTTGGGAAACTAAGAACATTGATATTACAACTCTTACCTTCTTTGATGCATTTCTTGGTGGAGGATCCAGCTCAAACTACTGTCTCCCTCCATAATCTGAGATCTGTTGAGTTAGATCGTTGTAATGGCTTGTGAAATCTCTTTTCATTGTCAATGGCACAAGGGCTTGTGCAACTTCAAGAACTTCGCATATTGCATTGTGAAATGATGAAAGAAGTTATTTGGGAAGGAAGAGGAGAAGATGGGCATGCAACCAACCAGATTGAATTCCCTCGTTTAGAATACATGGCACTTATACAATTAGAAGGCCTCACTGGTTTCAGCAGAGGAATTGACAAGATTGAGTTCCCTCAACTGAAGAAATTGCACATCAAATGTCTACTAAAGATCATGAGTTTCTTTCCCATTGAGAGTACACTACATTCAGATGAAAACTGCAATGCTACCTTGCAATCTATTTTCCCCCAACAGGTAATGTTTATATGTTTTTTATTTATTTGTTTGTTCTAAAAAACAAGAAAGTAATCATTAAGTTCTTAGGAGAACAAATATCTACATCTATGATGCATATATATCTCGTTCACTTGTCCCAAGATTTTGATTGATCTTATTCCACTTCCCAGTAGTACAATAATAAAGGTTTCTCATGTCAAGTAGCAAGACGAAGAAACTATGTTTATAGCCAAACTTATTAGTATTTCTATAGCTGTTGAACAATGTGAATCATAGAGTGTTTTTCAAAGACGAAAATGTTAAAAGCTATGTTCTCTTTAGAATTTTAAAATTTTCAATATTATGGAAGAAAAGTTTAATCATTGTTACAAAATTATGTTAATAGCATCATAATTCAGAAGTATAAAATGTTTCAAAACTTCCAGTACATTAGATGTACTCAATTATTTTGAACTCTTGGCATCAAATAATTTTAAAGTAAATTATGGGGTTTCCAGATTGAAGCCGATGTTAATCCTATTTTTACTGCCATCTTAGTGAGTAAAAGGGTTTTCATTACAAAGCAACTATCTTCTAGTGCAAGATTTTTGGTGAATGAGAAGCTGACGGTTGGGGTTTGGAACAAGATTAAACCTTTAAGCATGCGGATGTGTGCTCGTTCAGCCCCAATCAACCCGGTTTGACTTGACTAAGTTCTGTGTTTTGTTTTCTCTAGGTTGAAAATTTTCAGTTGAAGTAAATGGCGTAGTTAAAAATGCCTTGGCAAGGGCCAACATAATCCAGGAATTAAACTCACCAATTTATTAGTATTTTACACTAGTTTGGGTTACTAAAGATTTCCTGTTCATAAATTAAGAACCAGAAGAAAAACTGAAATTTATAAAAATAGTGATATCTTTTTTATGTTCTTCTTTTTCAATTTTTTGCTTTCAATCCATTCTAAACATATATAATAGTTGTTGGGACAACTATAGCCTTTTCTTTTCTTTTCTTTTCTTTTCTTTTTTTTCAAAAAAAAAAAAATACCTTTTCCCTTGTCAATAAGAGTTTTGTACGATGCAACATAAGAAATAATAATGTCAAGTAGATGCAGTGATAAATAATTGCCCTATCCAATATTTAGATTGTTAACTGTATTAATCTTTAACAATTGGGTGCCATGTGGAATTGTAATGTTATGTTTGTGGAGACGACAATTGTTACCTCTATGGAATGTTCTTGTGTAAAAATATAGTTTTGGGCCTTCCTGGATAATCTAGAAATTGTTGCAACTGATTGCTAAGGGTCCACAGAATCCAAGGCGAGTGAATTTTATATTAAAATGACAACCTTTCTTCAAGGAAAGGTAATAAAAGAAGTTAAGTGCTAATAAGTCTAGAGTTACAAGTTCTGTTCTCCTTCTTGTGATTCTTTTTAACAATACAGAACACTTTTAACTATCTGCTTGTAAATACAATTATTTTTTTTGCAGGTTGCCTTTCCCAGCTTGGAGAAATTGGAACTTGTTGGATTGCTAAATGCGAGTGACTTGTGGGGCAATGAACTTTCAACCGAATCATTCTGTAAACTTAGATCCCTCAAGGTGGAAGACTGTCATGGATTAGTGAAAAATGTTGTTCCAGTTAATATAATAAAAATGTCACCCAATCTGGAAAAAGTAAAAATATATAACTGTGACTCGGTGGAAGATGTATTCGGATTTGGAGGCCACCAAGGAATTCCTGTTGCAAACATAAGAAGGTTGATTGTTAGATGTTGTGGCAGCTTGAGAAATCTGTTCTCTCCTTCCATTGTTAGAGGTCTTATGCATCTCCAAGAACTAACAATAGATGGTTGCTCAATGATGGAAGAAGTCATTTGGGAAGGAAGAGGCGAAGATGGGCATGTAACCAACAAGATTGAATTCCCCCATTTAGAAAACATTTCACTTACAGAACTAGAAGTCCTCACTGGTTTCAGCAGAGGAATTGACAAGATTGAGTTCCCTCAACTGAAGAAATTGCACATCAAATATCTACCAAAGGTCAAGAGTTTCTTTCCCAGTGAGAATATACTACATTCAGATGAAAACCGCAATGCTACCTTGCTATCTATTTTCCCCCAACAGGTATATTCATATATATATGTATATTCAAAAACAAGAAAGTAATCATTAAGTTCTTGGGAGAACAAATATCTACATCTATGATGCATCTGTCTCTTGGTTACTTGTCTCAAGATTTTGGTTGATCTTATTCAACATCCCAATAGTACAATAAGTTTCTTATGTCAAATAGCAAGAGGAAAAAATTATGTCTATAACCAAACTTCCCGTCTAGTTGCTATGCAAAGTTAGTATTTCAGTGACAGTTGGACGATGTGAATTGCGATGCACAGGATAGTATCATAGAAAGTGGTTTTTAAAGATGAAAATGTTAAAACATATGTAGTAGAAGAATCTCTTTAGAATTTAAAATTTTCAATTTTATGAAAGAATAGTTACAAAATTGTTAATAGCATCATAATTCAGAGTGGTATAAAATGTTTCTGAAGCTTTGATTAACCAGCTTAAGGGTATGATATAAAATCATCCCTTATTTATAGATTGAATTTAGGGTTTACAAAGGATTACAAAGGGCCCCTGAGGGCATAGAATAATACACCCACTAACATAATGAAATTTTCGGTGATTAAACAAATGAACACTTTCGGTGAATATATGCTAACACTCCCCCTCAAGCTGGTGCGAAGATATCTTTCATGCCCAGCTTGCCTAATATGTCATGAAATGGTTTATTCCCAACCCCCTTGGTGAGAATGTC
Source organism: Camellia granthamiana (assembly GCA_036172215.1). Classification (NCBI taxonomy): domain Eukaryota; kingdom Viridiplantae; phylum Streptophyta; class Magnoliopsida; order Ericales; family Theaceae; genus Camellia; species Camellia granthamiana. Next base: position 13,864,716 of record CM069912.1, read on the forward strand.
AGCAAGTTGTTCACCAGATTGGACAAAAGGAGTACAAATGGTACCATTAGTGAGTTTCTCCTTAATGAAGTGACGATCAATTTCAACATGTTTTGTCCTGTCATGTTGAACTGGATTATGAGTGATGTTGATGGCGGCCTTATTATCACAGTATAACCGCATGCAGTCCCTCTGATCGATACCTAAATCACTCAACAATAACTTGATCCATAAAAGTTCACACACACCTTGTGCCATAGCTCTAAACTCAGCTTCTGCACTTGACCTGGCAACCACATTCTGTTTCTTACTCCTCCAAGTAACTAGGTTGCCTCCAACAAATGTGCAATATCCTGAAGTCGATCTCCTATCAGTTACTGATCCAGCCCAGTCAGCATCTGTATAGGCTTCCACACGAAGATGATCATACTTTGAAAAATAAAGACCCTTACCAGGGGCAGACTTCAAGTACCTCAAGATTCTCATGACAGCCTCAAGGTGAATCTGATGAGGAGCATGCATAAACTGACTAACCACACTGACAGCAACAGCAACATCAGGACGGGAGTGAGATAGGTAGATGAGTTTACCCACTAATCGCTGATAGCTCCCCCTATCAACAACTTCTCCTCCTTCATCATCCCCCAATTTCTGATTAGATTCCAGTGGAGTGGCACATGCCTTGCAGCCAAGCATCCCAGTTTCTTTTAACAGGTCAAGCACATATTTTCTCTGTAAGATAAATATCCCATCCTTAGAGCGAGCAACTTCAATTCCCAGAAAATACTTCAAGCTTCCCAAGTCTTTGATTTCAAACTCATTCGCTAAATATTTCTTCAACAGAGGTATTTCCTCACTATCATTGCCTGTAAGAACTATGTCATCTACATAAACAATAAGTGCTGTAGTCTTACCACGTGAGGAATGTTTCACAAACAATGTGTGATCTGCCTGACTTTGTTTGAAGCCATATTTAAACATAGCCTGAGTGAATCTCTCAAACCAAGCCCTTGGAGACTGTTTGAGACCATATAATGACTTCCGAAGCTTGCATACCTTGCCTTCTGTCTGATGATTCTCAAAACCAAGAGGAATGTCCATATATACCTCTTCTTCGAGGTCACCATGGAGAAAGGAATTCTTGACATCAAACTGATAAAGCGGCCAATCAAGATTAGTTGCTAGAGAGAGAAGTACTCTGACTGAATTCATCTTAGCCACAGGTGCGAAGGTCTCCTGATAATCAATGCCATATGTCTGAGTAAACCCTTTTGCCACAAGTCTTGCTTTGTAACGCTCAATAGACCCATCTGCTTTGTGTTTCACAGTATATACCCATTTACATCCCACAGGTCGTTTGCCCGTCAGTAACTCAGTCAATTCCCAAGTGCCATTCTTCCTAAGTGCTTTCATTTTCTCAATCATGGCTAGTTTCCACTCAGAGGTAGCAAGAGCATCCTGAAAATGGTTAGGAATGCTAACAGAGGAAATATTGGACACAAACGCTCTATATGAAGATGACAAATGAGAGTATGACACAAACTGTGAGATAGGATGTTGAGTACAAGATCTCACACCCTTTCTCTTGGCAATAGGAACATCAAGATCATCAGATTCAAGAGATTCAAAGTTACCTCGACTCTCATCAGAAGCAGGAGATGGCAGTGGAGCAGCAGAAGTGGTCCCTTGTATCCAGTGTTGTCTGTCTATGTCCCGGACATAAACATGCCCGACCTTTTCCTTGGGGACAGTGGGTTCTGTAGTCCCAGTAGAAGAGGGTGGTGCAAGAACAACTGGTTCCTCCATAGGAAGCACAGGACTCACTTCACACCAAGGCTCCCCCGGAAATGAGGACGGTGACACCGGAAAGGACACGAAATAGGACTGGGACTCAAAGAAAGTAACATCCATGGATACAAACCACTTACGAGAAGAAGGGTGGTAACATTTATACCCCTTTTGAGTAGGAGAGTAACCAAGGAAAACACACTTGAGGGAGCGAGGGTCCAACTTACCACGAGAGGGAGAGTGATTATGAACAAAACAGACACAACCAAAAATTTTGGAGGGAATAGAAAATAAGGACTGAGAACCGAGGAGGACGTAAAGAGGAGTCTGTTGTTGTAAGACCTGGGTAGGGAGACGATTAATAAGATGGGCAGTGGTGAGAACAGCGTCGCCCCAATAGAGCCGAGGCACATTCATAGAAAAACACATGCACCGAGCCATGTCAAGAAGATGCCGATTCTTGCGTTCCGCCACCCCATTTTGTTGAGGGGTATTGGTGCAAGAGGTCTGATGGATAATGCCATGAGTAGAGAAATATTGTCCTAACCCAGAATCTATGTATTCCCCGCCATTATCAGAACGAAAGAGTTTGACAGTGGCCCCAAACTGAGTACAAATCATCTTATGAAAAGTGCGAAACACAGAGAAAACCTCACTCTTATCTTTCATGAGATACACCCAAGTAGTACGAGAAAAATCATCAATAAATGTAACAAACCATCGATGACCTTTCACAGAAAGGACACGAGAGGGACCCCAAACATCAGAATGTATTAAGGAAAAAGGAACTACACTTTTATTCAAACTGGGAGCAAAAGAAGCTCTGTGTTGTTTTCCGAGTTGACAAGACTCACAAAGAAAGTCAGATACAAAATGATTGGCGAAACTAGAAGGAAATAAATGCTTAAGTAAATGAAATGAAGGATGCCCAAGACGCCGATGCCACAGTCATAAATCAGCGGGGGTAGTAGAAGATGTGGTGGAAGAATAAGCAAGTTTGTCCGGTTGATCTAGGAAGTAGAGACCATTTTCTGCACTACCACTGCCAATCGTCCTCCTCGTGACAAGGTCCTAAAAAAGACAATGATCAGGAAAAAACGTCACACTGCAATTCAAATCCTGGGTGAGACGACTCAAGGATAACAGATTAACAGAAAAATTGGGAATATGGAGAACAGAAGACAGATGTATGGTAGGAGTGACGTGGACTAAACCTTTTCTAGAAATGGAAGAAACAGTACCATCGGCAATCCTAACTTTGTCCTGACCTGAAGAGGGCTTATAGATAGAGAAAAGATCAGAGGAGCCAGACATATGATCTGAGGCACCAGAATCAATGATCCAAGGCAAAGACTTATGACACAGGAAAGCACAAGGAAAAGAGGCTAAGGTACCTGAGCGGGCAAAGGACGAGGAAGCTGTACTGGGAGCAGAAGAAGACCGGCGGTCCAACAATTGGCGCAAAGCATCCTCCAACTCAGTATCAGAGGTTTGGCCAACAGAAGCAGAATTAGATTCAAGTGGATCAACGGCACTAGTCTGATGAGCCCGGGAATAGGAACCATGTCCTCTAGATTGGCCTGACCGACCGCCTCGAGAACCAGACCCTCGACCCCCGGATGGAGTCCCATGAAGCTTCCAACACGTCTCACGAGTGTGCCGCGACTTCTTGCAGTAATCACAGACTACAGACTCCTTAGCAGTAGACGGAGGGATGGGAGTCAGGCTAAGGCCATCTCGAGGAGTAGTCAGTAATGCTGAGCTGAGTGGTCAGTAGAGACAGGGGACATCATAGCAGACCGGCGACTCTCCTCATTCTGTACATATGCAAATGCCTCCTGAAGTGAAGGAAGAGTGTCCATACCCAGAACGCGACCCCGAACTGGATCATACTCCACATTTAGGCTGGCCAGAAATTTAAAGACCCGTTCCCGTGAGAGGAACTTCTTGTACCCGACAGAATCAGCAGGGCAAACGGGCTTATAGTCTTGCAGGTGGTCGAGGCATTTCCAGCCGTTGGTGAGGAAGGTGAAATATTGCAGGACAGTCTGCTCTCCCTGAATTGAGCTCTCAATAGAGCGGCGCAACTCAAATGCCTGTGAAAAATTCCCTTTGCGGGAATAGGTGACAGCCACAGCATCCCAAACTTCCTGGGCAGTCTCCATAGATAAGTAGCTCTCACCAAGTTCTGGAACCATCGAATGGATAAGCCAACTCATAATCAAAGAGTTGTTAATTTCCCATTGATCATAACCTGAGTCAGTGGTGCTAGGTGCCTTTATCCTGCCATCAACATACCCCATCTTCCCTCTGCTCTTCAAAAACATAGTCAAACTTTGGGACCATGTTAGGTAGTTCTGACCATTAAATAGAGAGGTGGTGATTTTCATACTAGGGTTGGGGTTTTCAGTCATAGTAGTAGGTATAATGGTGGGACTCTCACTCCTCGGTGTTTGAGAAGAAGGGGACACACTGGAGGAATCTGTCATGGATACAATACTACCAAACCCGCAACAAAACTAGTGGCAATCACAAACCCGGAAGGTAGTGGTGAACGAACAGGCACAATGACCACTATAAGAGCATAACCAAATTAAGAAATCATTTTTTTTTTTTTTTGGTTTTTGTTTTTTGTTTTTTTTTTTAACTGATTTATACTGATTTATATATATATACATAGATTTACTGATACACATATATTTATATATATTTACGAATATATTGGACAGTATATATGGAATTATAGGAATACGGTGGGGTAGGTCATACCAGAGCTCGACGAAGACGGCGACTGATTGCGGAAGACTGAAGGCTGACGACGACTGAGAAAGACGGAGCCGAAGGGAGACGGTGAAGGACGACGGCTGAAGGCTGACGACGAAGCCGGAGGAAGACGGCGACGGAGGAAGACGGCGACTGAGCCGAAAGAAGACGGCGAAGGACGACGGCTGAAGGCTGACGATGAAGCCGAAGGAAGATGGCGACTGATGAAGACGGTGACTGAGCTCGATGAAGGTCGATGAGGACAACTGAAGGCTGACGAACCCAGCAGAGGCTCCACTGAGGTATGTTTCGAACCCTAGAGTGAGGGTGTGCCAAAACCCTAGAGCAGGAGCTCTGATACCATGAAGCTTTGATTAACCAGCTTAAGGGTATGATATAAAATCATCCCTTATTTATAGATTGAATTTAGGGTTTACAAAGGATTACAAAGGGCCCCTGAGGGCATAGAATAATACACCCACTAACATAATGAAATTTTCGGTGATTAAACAAATGAACACTTGCGGTGAATATATGCTAACAGTTTCAAAACTCCCAAGTATATAGATGTACTTAATCATATGAATCTCGCCATGATAAAATGATTTTAAATTAAATTATGGGGTTTCCAGATTGAAGCTGAGTGCTAATCTAATCATATTGCCATGCCATTTCAGATGTGGAGAAACTAAGTTAATTCTAAAAGTTTGGCAAACAGGCCCTTATATGGGATGGGAGGGGAGGGGAGGGGTGGGGGTCTTCCTATCGCTGCCGTCCACCTTGGTGACCAAAAATGTTTCCATTACAAAGCAACTCTCTTCTAGTTCGAGTTTTTAGGTGAATGGGAAGTAGATGTGGTTGGGGACCGGAACAGGATTAAGCCTTCAAGTATGTAGATGAGTGTTTGTTGTCAGCCCCAACCCGCCCGGTTCTACTTGACTAACCCTGTTTTTTATCTCTACTGGTTGAAAATCTTCAGTTGAAGGGCTTAGTTGAGAATGCCTAAATCTAGGAATTAAACACGCCACTAGTTTGGGTTATTAAAGATTTCCGGCTCATAAATTAAGAATAAGCAGAAAAACATAAATTTACAAAAATAGTGATATCTTTATTATGATTTTCTTTTTCAAATTTTTGTTTTCAATCCATTATAAAAGTATATAAAAATTGCGGATGACTATAGCTTTTTCCTAGTCAATAAGAAAGTCTTGTACATTGTACAACATAAGATACAATAATGTCAAGTGGTTGCGGTGATAAATCATTGCCGAATCCAATTTTAAATTGTTAATTGTGTTGATGTTTAACAATTGGAGGCCATATTCTTATGTAAAAATATAGCTTCTAGGAAGCACGGATACGGATACGGATACCGCGACACGGGGATACGGATACGGCAATTCACCAAAATCTGAAAAAGTATGATACGGGGTATGGCGGGGATACATTCGTAAAAAAAAATATTTTTATAATTTTAATAATGTAATATGCATGAAAATAAAACGGTGAATTAAAATTAATAATTAACAACATTTTTTAATAGTATATAATGAAAAATATCATTCAGTGTGTTTGATTTTAGTTTTCTGAATTCAATTTTTTAAAAATTGAATTATTTTTTGTGTTTTTTTGTTTTTAGTTAATATTTTTAAAATTTTAAATAATTTTTTTGCTTTTTTAGATGGACTTTATTTAGATGTATCTAAATAGTAAAATATTTGTGAAAAATATTTAAAAAAATTAATAAATACACAAAAATATATTTAATTTTCGTATTTTTTTGTATTTGGTATGTTTTTTAAAGATTTTTTCACAAATATTATACTTTTTAAGTGTGTTTATATTAGGTGTGTCTAAAAAAAATTTAAAAAAAAAATTTAAAATATTAAAAAAATTCATTAAAAACATTAAAATATGAAAAATAAAAAAGTAAATTTTTCTGAAAACTGTTTTCTAAAAACTGAAACCAAACAAACTAATTAATTATTATAAAATTTATTAAATAATAAGCATATACTTAATAGAATTTACACGTAAAGTCCCTAATTAAAATAATCAAATTCACAAACGGACCTATGTGAATTGAGTAATGCTATGCATAATTTTTTCTTTCCTAGTGCCAAACGGTTGCAATCGACCGAGTCGAAAACACCAAAAATAGCTGACTCGAGAGTGAGCGAGCGAGAGAGAAAGAGAGACTTTGCATTAGAAACTGATTAAAACGATCATTATCATCAAAAAATGAAGTTCAGAGATGGCTACAATGGCGTCGAGGGCCAAGATCACTAGGCTTATCAGCAATCTGACCCACAAAACTCCGAGTTTCGCTTCTGGGTTTCGCTCTAATGGCGCTAAAGGGCAGATTCGGGTCAACCCATTTGGTGTTTCTGGGTTTTCATTCTCATCTTGGGCAGCTCCTCTGGAATCGAACGTGATGGGTTCGAAAGATTACGAGAATTACAGGAGATCTCTCTATGGTGGAATCACTCACAAAGCTCTCTTGGTTGATGCTGTTGGCACTCTTGTTGTTCCCTCTCAGCCCATGGCCCAGGCATCCTCTCTCTCTCTAGAAGTGTTTCTCTCTCTAGAATTGTTAGAATTCAAAATCTATATGTTTGTTTATTGGGTTTTGATTAGTTTTTGTGTTTTGATGTGTTTGGGTACAGATTTACAGGAAGATTGGTGAGAAATATGGGGTGGAGTGCTCTGAAGCTGAGATATTGAACAGATATAGGTGGGCTTATGAGCAGCCTTGGGGTAGATCTAGACTCAGGTGACTCTTGTTTCTTACCCATTTTAAGCATGCCTTTCTTCCATTTTCTGAAATTAATTTGATTTCCATGTTTGGGTCTGGAAATATATGGAGGTTACATGGAGGATTGAATGTAATTTTGATGACCTATTTGTTTGATTTATTATTTTATTAAAATATCAAAATCAAGAGAACTAAACATGCAAAAGTGCTAATGAATCAAAAACTTTCTTTTATTGAAGTAGTGATCATTGTATTTGACGGCTTTGTGATATATTGCATGTAATTTTTTTGACAATACTGTTTCCTTTTTATGAGGTTATGTATATTTTTTTACCCATTCCAGTATCCTATTCTAATACCTATGAAGCATAGGGACGGGTACGAGCACTGGTATTGGTACAATACAGGTACGTTGATACGGTAAAATTCAAAAAAAATAGGGTACGGGTACGGCTTGGTACGCTTGTAAAAAAATATTTATTTTTAATTTAAAATAATGCAAAAAATAATTAAATGGTTTAATTTGTTAAGGTCCAACCTATAATTAACATTTAACGCCAAAAGGAAAAGTATAAATCAAAATTAAATATCAATATATTAGACAACTTATAAATCGTAGTTTAATTTTAAAATCATGCTAAGCATAAAATAAAAACTAAAAAAGAAATCTAGTGAAATGAGTTTTATCTCTGTAGTAGAAGGAAAATATTGTTTCAACTGAGGTACGGTACGGCTTGGATATATACTAGGTACGTCTGGGTACGTCAAAAATTAAGAAGAAAAAACTTGGGTACGTGTTTCATGTATCCGGTACGTATGCAGAAGTACCATACGAGGTACGGTACGCCGGTAAATACCCGATACGGATACGACATGTTTTTCGAAGTACCATGCTTCATAGTCTAATACTAATCACTGAAACAGAGTATTAGTATCTTACAAACAGTTATTGACTTATAAATGCCAGTTCCCTTTCTAGCGTATCCATGTTGATCCAACGAGTATTGGAATCTTTTATTAATCATGACTTTAGTCATAAAGTTCCGAAGAGTTTTCTTATGAAGACATATAGTCACAAATTTGAGAACTGTTGGACCCGAAATAATTTATATTTGGATTTTAGACTCTTTTGAGAAATGGTCAATGTGGAATTCAAGGATTTTCTTCTCTCTCTCTCGGTTAGGGGTGGGGAGGTTGACTTTGTTTACCAGTTGGTGTTTTCAAACATTCTGAAGAATTTTGACTTTCTTTGTGCAAGACTGAAACTTCATAGTAAGAATAGTTCTCTTGGTTAATTAATACCCGTTGGCCGCGATTGACATGATGAAAGTTTTGGTTCTGCTCCGTGGTACCTTCAAGAATGACATTTTTTCTCTCTTCAAATTTATAAAGCATCAAAGGACATCTTCACCAAGTCATAAACATGTGATAGTCTAACCTGCATAAAATTTGGGTTGGATCAATGTTGTCAGCTAAGCATGGATATGGACATGGAACACATATATGATATGATATGAATATGCCGATATGAAAATTTCACAAAAATAAGGGCATGACATGACAGAGACACGACATTTTATTATGTTGAACTAGTAAGAGAAATGAAAATTTATAATATCTATATTTTTAGAAAGCTCTATTAACAAACAGTAGGACATGTTTTGGCCCTTCTTCAACGAGTCCGGATCCTCTGCCGCGTTTTCCTGCGGCGGATCCTGCGGTGCCCCAAAACGACGTCGTTTTGGGGCAAAACTTCAATTACAAAAAAAAAAAAAACAAACAGACAGAGCATGGAAGAGAAAGAGGGGAAGAAGAACATGTTATAGCTCAAATCAACAAACTCAACATTTCGAAGCTCCGAATCATCAAACAAATCATCAAACAAACTCAACAAATCATCAAACACCTTCAGTTGCTAAAGATTCTTGATTCCAATGGGAAACCCACCTATAAAACTAAAGTAGTCATCGAACCCATTGAAGGAACAAACCCGTTGATATCAAACCCGTTGCGCTAAAGTTGGGATATGTGAACGATTGGTTTCATGAATTGAAAACCTTCCCTAGTGGATCTTCGAGAATCCCTTTTTTGAACTTGAGAAGTGATCGGACTTCGTCGGAGGAAGAAGAAGAAACAGGAATGGGAGAGAAGAGAAGGAAGAGGAAGAAGAAGAAGAAGAAGAAGAAGAAGAGAAGATGAGAGAGAAAGTGGGGGAGAGTGAGATTCATGGTGAGGAGAACCCTACAAATCACTCATTTTGATGAAGAGATTGAGTGCTTGAAACCCTCTTGCTCTTCCTCTTCTCCTCTTTCTCTTCCTCTGTGCTTCTTCCCCTATTTTTTCTTCTCTGGTTCTGTCTTTTTTTTTTTTATTTATTGAAGTTTTGTCCCAAAACGACGTCGTTTTGGGGCACCGCAGGATCCACTGCAGGGAAACGCAGCAGAGGATCCGGACTCCTTCTTCAACATGTGTTGGGAGTGTAGGACATGTTTTGGCACTTGTTCAGCATGTGTCGGGAGTGTTCGGCAATGATTGACACACATTGGGGAGTGTGGACATAGCACATTATGAGAAGTGTGTACTTTTTAGCTTATAAATTATTTAAGGAGAGGTGAAATCATTTGAAAGTATGGAACCACATGAAAATTCTATTCTATTATAATGTCACAGACTCACAATATTTGTACTCATAAGATTTCATTGGTCTATGTGATTTAAGAAACTTCTTCTTCTTCTTCTTCTTCTTCTTCTTCTTCTTCTTCTTAAATAGTCATTTACTAATTCCAAAAGGTTTTACTATTTTTATATTGTTTTGATAATTATCATTATGACTTCCATTTTCCACGATGGACTTGCATGTAGTTGCTACATATAATTGAAGTTGTATTTCATCTCCTTGTTTCCAAATTGCCCACGAAATTTAAATGAGTGGTTATTTGGATGGGATAAGTTAATTTTAGAGTAACTGATTTTATTTTATTTTTTGGGGATAAATTTTTAGAGTAACTGATTTTTGACAGTGTTATGGCAGGTAAGATTTCTATCAATCTCAAAATCTTCCTGGTAAGATAAATCATTTACGTGCATGACCCAATCATGCAAAAAAGATCACATTTGAGGGGCCACATTGATAAAATAAATGCACAAGTCACATATTGTTCTCTATAGCTTAAACTTTTAGGATAATTAGTTGTTTACATGAATTACTTTATTATCTCTAGTCAAGCTTGCATCTTTTTGCAAATTTCCAACAGCCGTATAACATACTGGTTATAGACTTCTGAATCTGAATTTTGAAGGTCTTCATGGGCTTCAATGCGGCTTCTTTAAACTCTAGTTTTATAAAAGTGTTATTTAAATCAACACATAATAATTTGGGAGACATACGTGTAGGTTCTGATAGGTGGACTTATTGTCTAATAGGTCTTATGATGATTAATGGCGTTTTTCATCGAACACTACTAAAAAAAGTCACTAATTGTTAATTTGTAGCGACAGTTTAAAAATTTTGTTACAAAAAATGTCACTAATTATAAATTTTAGCGACAATTTAAAAAAATTGTCACAAATAAAACGTTACTAATTTTCAACTTTCAACGACAATTTAAAAAACTCGTTACAGAAAAATGTCACTAATTGTAAGTTTTAGCGACAATTTATAAAAATCATAACAAAAAAAAAGTAACTAATTGTCAATTTTTAGCAACATATGTAAAAAATTATCACAAAAAAAATATATTTTTAGCGACAATTTTACTAGCACTTATTTTCAATAGGACTTTATGGGAATTAAATCTAACTATTAAGATCTACTAGCAGTGTACCCTAATAATTTTAAATAAATTATTTGTGAATATTTTAATAATTTTAGCTCTATCATACTATAAAAATATAAATTAAATAAATAAATATATAATAATTTAAAATTATATTAAATTATAACACAAAAACACAAACAATCATTTGATAATTTTAATCTTTCGTGCTACAAAAATGTAACTTAAATAAATATATATATAATAATTTTATATGATATTAAATTATAACTTGATATTAGAAATAATTATCATAAAATTAAAAGCGATTCTAATTATTTAAGAAATTTAATATAATTAATATTATAAATAAGATAGACATAAAATAAGAAATAATGTTAATATCTTATTTTTTAAAAATGTGAAAAAAAAAAGTATAATAAAATTAAAGATACTCGGTCCAAAAGTTTAAATTTCAATTTTATTTGTGTAAAGGTTTAGGCGCTAAAACATTTTGTCTAAAAGGAAAAGGTCAAGTAAAATGATCAACATACCCTTATATATCTATCTATCTATACTATTATATATGTGAGCACATGATATGGTGTCTAATAGTATGATGGCTTCTCCTTTTGCCACGTGGCAAATTTTTCTATCTTAAAATAAAAAAAATATTATTCAAAGGCGTGAGCAAAATTTGAAGTCAAAACCTTGAGTTTTATTAAGAACATTCTTATCATTTAGATAATATACATATTATGATACTAATTTCTTTATTATTTATTTTTATGCTTACTTACCTGAATTGCAGATGCATTGCGTGTGCCACCCACTAGTATATATATATATATGGTCCAAAACAAACAAATCACAATCCATCTCTCTCTTTCTTCTACTCTCTCTCTCTCTCTCTCTCTCTCTCTACTCCTCCTCCGCGCCACTACCATTTCCACGATGATAGAGTCGTCATCCTCTTTGTGCAACCACTTCCTCTGTCACCTCCTCTCATCCTCGTCGTCCTCCTCCATCGTTCGTTGCTGCCATACCTGCCGAAGGCCACTCAAATCTACGGATCCGTCGTCATTCATCCTTTACTCCATCGCTGGCCAAATCTGCAAATCTTCCATCATCGTATACGACCAGATCTTCAATCACAAAGGTGAGACCTGGATCGAGGATGATAGAGGACCATGGCAATGTGGCCAAAAAGCATGAGGATAATGAAGTGGAGGTTAGAGGAGAAGCCGACGGAGAGCTAAGAGTTTGGAAAAAATGTTGAACTCTTTTCTCTCTCTCTCTTTATTACAACACTTCTCTCTCCATCAGATCTCTCTCTCTTTCTCTCTCTTTCTCTCTCTGTGTTACAACACTTCTCTTTCTCTCTCTCCCCAGGAATTGTTGAACACCGAATGAATCAGGAATTTGTGGTATACGTGTGTTTGAAAATCCAATGGAGAAAAATATGTGAGTCGTATGTATGAAGAATCATATATGAGTCGTGTGTATGAATTTGTGGTGTGCGTCTCTCTCTTCCCAAGAATTGTTTGCCTAGGTTTATTTTTTATTTATTTTTTACATTTTTTTTGCTATTGTAATGCTGTGATTTGAGTGGCTTCAGATTCTACATTTTTTTTTTTTTGATGATTGTTGATTGTTGTTGATGATGATAATGTGTTGTTGTTGTTGATGATGATGAACCAGATTGCAAATCGATATGTTTGGTTTGGCAAATAGAAAGAGAGAGAATGTAGGTTTAAAAGATAGATAGAGAAATTAAATATGCAAGTCAAAAAATTGAACAAATAAGGTTTGGTTTGACTTGGTATTGCAACAGATAGGGTTAGGTTGGATCAACAGATAGGGTTTGGTTTTCCTTGTATTTCAACAGATAGAAAAAAATATTAAAAAAAAAAAATTGAACAGATAGAATTTTGACAAATTGATTATAAGAAAAAAACTAAACATATAATAAAATTTTATATAGATATTTGGACCCATAAGAGGAAAAATTGAATAGATAGACAAAAAATTAGATAGATAAAATTTTATTTGGACACATTTAAAAAGATAAGCGAAATTTGAATTGAAAAGGTTAAAAAATTAAATAGATGGGGCAAAATATTTGAACAGATAGTCAACAAAAAGTCAAACAGATAAGAAAATCAAGGGTTAAAATTAGAAACAAAATGTCCCACAGGACTGCTCACCAAACTATTTCACAAAATGTAGACCTCTCACCAAAAAAAAAAAAAATCCACTAAACATAATGCTTTGACATTCTTTGAATTGGATTTATCACCAATTTTCTTTTAAAAATTTAGTTGAACTTTTTTTTTTTTTTTTTGTAATTAATTTGATGATTGTAAAAAAATAAAATAATTATCAACTGAAAGTGACATTTTATCTTATTAACTATTTTTTAAGCATATTTTATCTTTATTTGTTATTTTAGTTCAAATGGCATTTCTCAAAATGGCCATAAAACACAAGCCCTCGTTTGGCATCCTAGTTTTTTTGGCTAAAATAGTCACAAAAAGATAAAATAGGCTAAAAAGTCAATAAAACAAAATGTCACATTCAAACCATAATTATTTCATTTTTTCTTTCACAAAAATCAAAAAAGTCAAAAAACTCATCCAAAACGAAACTTTTTAACCCTAGACTAAAATAGCCAAAAAGCCAACCCACATCCGAGTAAATTACAAATGTACCCCTTGAGATTTATTTAAAATATGAATTGCCCCTGTAGTTTGGAAAATTGCAATATCCCCTTGTTAGAATTTTTTATTTATGAGAATTAACTGAAAAAATAAAATTCTTCACCGCTCTCCTATACAATAATAAAATTACCTGAATTATTAATTGAAATAAAATTTAACATCATTAAAAACTATTAATTAATTTGATATTTTCTTTATAACGATCCCGGTTTTGACCCGACCTTTGTTATATTCCAGATTCGGGTTCCGTGGTTTAATATTGTATCATTGTCTTGTTTTTCCTCCTTTAACTCTTTCAATTTGAGTTTTGGAATATGCTGGGCATGTTTGGAGTAGGTTAGTTGCTAGTTGTTCAAGTTGTTGTTATCCAGAAATTGCTTCTTCGCTCGAGCGAGGCTTCTTGCGCTCGAGCGAGCCTTGTGAAATTTGCTTCTTCGCTCGAGTAAGACTTCTTGCGCTCGAGCGAGATTTGAGTGCTCTCAGTATTTTGCCCAGACGCAGAATTTCTGGGAAGGTGAAGTTCTTCGCTCGAGTGAGACTTCTTGCGTTCGAGCGAGCGTGTGTACCTATAAAACTTCTGAAGGTGTGTATTATGTGCTCGAGCGACGCTTCTTGCACTCGAGCGAGGTCACTTATTGTGTCTGGTCGCTCGAGCGACAACTCCTTTGCTCGAGCGAGGGTCGTGTATATCAGTTCACAGTAGCTCATTTTTACACAGAGATTTTATATCTTTTTACCCCAAAACCATAATCCGATACTCTCTCTCTCTAAAACACTCTATCTCTCTACAAATACTCCAAGATCTAAGCATCTCTCAACCCTACTCCCTTTGAGAAAGGGTTAGAGCATATTGTGGGCTTCATCTTGATCCTAGCAAAGTCGAATTTGGGAAACTTTTGAGGTTCTTCTTCGTATCCTTTGAGCTTCTACATTTGAGGTAGGGATATTCTACACATTAATATGGTTTTTAACCTAGGTATTTGTGGTTATGTATAAATGGTGGGATTTGGGAGGTTTTAGGTAAAGTTAGGGTTTGGATTCAAAATTGAAATACGGGTTTTCCATGTTGGTTTTACAAAATGACTATGGGGCTTGTATATGAGATTCTCTAGTGTTAAAATGTTGAAATTTAGCCTTTGGGTTGATATTTAAAAAAGGGGAAATTTTGCCCTAATATGAGTTAAATAATTATTTTGTATAAATAATGAAATTGATATGGGAAATGTGAAATTGGGAGGATGTTTGAATGAATGGTGTAGTTGGATTTGTTAAATCACTCACCTATGGAAATTTGATAGATTATCTGTTAAAAAGATTTTATATCTGTCTAGAAATATTTGTTTTGGGCTATCGGTGGAGGATAGCTAAGATTGTTGTAGAAATTGCATGAGGATTAGGTGAATTGAAACCTATCATTTAAATTATGTCATTGAATATGACGGTATGATTGAAACATTGAATATGTGTTGTGGATAGTCATTGTATATGACGATGTTTTTAATACATTGTATATGTATAATTGTTTGGGAGGAGAAAGGGGATATACTCCATTGTTTGGGAGGAGATAAGGGATGGACTCCATTTAAAATTAAGTTGGCCGGAGTGTCTAGGGTGAAAGTCCCGAAACCTTGTGTATATATGGGTGCCGATTCCCTCGGATGAGAATTCTGTAAAATGGCAAAATAGAAGTGTTTGAGTAATGGTTGTATTGAATTGTGAACCACTGAGTGGTAGTCTCATTTTGGTTGATTAGATGACAACAAATTTGGTTAATGGATTCACTTGAAATGAATGAATGGAAATGGATTGAGATGTGGTTATCTATATTGAGTAGTCATGGGAAGAATGTAAGTTGGTCATGAATATTGAACATTTATCTGACACTTATATCTTAATTAAACCTCATATACTGTGTTAGTTTATCTCTACTGGGCTTTGACTCACCCTACTTGGAAAACCATTTTCAGGTACTGGTGATATGCTTCCTCCAAGGACATAGCTTGGGAGGACTGAGGGCTGAAGGCTCTATTTTTGTTATAGTTATGTTTAGATGTGTATTCAAGTCGAAG
The DNA here is from genome assembly GCA_036172215.1 of Camellia granthamiana. Taxonomy (NCBI): domain Eukaryota; kingdom Viridiplantae; phylum Streptophyta; class Magnoliopsida; order Ericales; family Theaceae; genus Camellia; species Camellia granthamiana. The sequence continues at coordinate 13,880,545 of CM069912.1, forward strand.
TCTTTACATGTGTAGAGCTTAAGACTCTTTCTCTTGTTGTAATCAAGTGATATCTTGGAAAGATGTAAGCCCGTAGGGCATTTATTTTGTTGTCATTAACTTGTATTACATGCTGTAAATTTAGAATGAATGTTTATGAATGTATAATGCATGTAATATCATTTTTTAATAGAAACTCTGATGAATGAAGTATATCACTTTATTATGTTTATAGATCTTATGGAAGGGATTAATTGTATTATATTTTGGGGGCGTAACATTATTAATAAAATGAGTTATTTATTATGAAATCAAAAACTTCAAAAAATAGGATATAATTTCTAGAACTACAGGGAGTAATTTATATTTTAAACCCACCTCATGGTGTGTTTGTAATTTACCCCCCCACATCCTAAACTAAGCTTAAAAATTAATCCTAGGGTGGAGAATTTCATGACCATCCATTCCTCTCGATCTCAACTAAAACCCTCCTTCTTCTAAAGACCATCTCTCCTCTATCCTCGTTCCCTTACGCCTTTTAATCCCAAGGGCCCCGTTTGTTTTGGGAGATAGAGGTGGGATTGAAATTAAGATGGATGTGGGATTCATTATATGTTGTGTTTGTTTTGGGAGATGGAGAAGGGATTCATAATCCCATGGGATTAAGATGGGCCTTGGTGTTGGGATTGAGATGGAGGAGGTAGAGGTGGTATTAGGAAATTAGTTCTATGGGATTATTGTTTTTTTTTTTTACATGTTGGGCATTTTTTTAACATTAATGTTTAATGTTTTTATATTTTTTTGTTAAGTAAAAATCATAGTTTTATTTGTTTTAATATTTTATATTTCTTTTATACGGTAATAATTTAACAATCCGCATACTAACAACTACCATCAAAACAAATACACTTTTACTTAATCCCCTCACTATCAATACTCATACTATCAATCCCCTCCATTCTATCTCTGAATACAAACGGGGCCAAACTGTAGTCACTTCACCCTCTCTCCGGTTTACTAATCTGCAAAGGTATGTCGTGTGCTATGTAACCTCCCTCTCACATCTACATTCTAGGGTTTGGTTTAAAAAATTAGGGATTTTGTTTGGGAGTAAAATTAGGGTTTTTTTTGTTGTTGAAGAAATTATTCTACTTTTCTGTGGTGTTTAATCTTGTTCATATATTATTTTCTATCTAAATTATGTTTGATTGTCTTTTATACGCGCCTTCTGGCTAGCCGCAATTGGTTTTTTTTTTTTTGGGGGGTATTTGGAACTCCCTGCTCATATTGTTTGTAGCCCCACTGATTTGTTTGTATTGAATTTTCTTGGGCTGCATAGGTTTCCTTCTTTATCATATCATGCTTAGCAGAAAAATACAATTCTTGAGTCTTTTGATTGTTTGTTTCCTTATCAGTTTCTTTCTTTCTTTCTTTCATTCATGTGCTTTTAGATGGACTCTGAGGCAAGCAAAGTTGCTGATGTGACTGCAGATAACCAAGGTCCAATTGGGTCAACACGACAGGCTACAACAAATTCTGGTAAAATACCTTTTATCCCTAGGAAGATTAATAGGTTTACAAATTTTGATTTTTACCATTTGGGTTGACATAAAAAAATGGAGGGCAGTGATGGAGTGAAGGCACCTTGTAATTATTGTATTAAATCATATGCGTGTTAAAGCTACTGTACAAGTAATAACTTGTGGGCTCAGCTGCTGCTGCTTGGATGTTTTAGTCTTTTAGAGGTTTCGTGTTTGGATGTTTTAGATATTTTGTTTGTCATTCCTGCTTCCTACTTCTATTTGGATGTTTGCTTATTGCTACGCTGTTGGGCTGCTGCTATTTGTGTAATTGGATGGTTTTAGATTGCTAATTGGCATCATGCTTTGTAACTATGTTGTTGGATGATTGGGATTGCTAGGCCTAGCTGGGGTCTTGGGGATTTATGTTTTGGAAGATGGTTGATGTTTTGATTAGGTAAATATGGATTTTGGTGATGTATATATTGTATAATGGGTCATGAAACGTCTGTTATTATGTTTATTGAAATTTGGTATGGTCTTATGGTGTGAAATTTGGATGATGTCTATTATAATGGACCATTTATAAGTTTGCTCTGAAGGGTCTTTTTAAGTCTATGTGAGGCCAAATTGTGAAGTGCCTTTTCAAATTTTTTTCAGTCTATGTGCACCTCGCACCTAGGCCCCAGGAGACCTCAGCACCTCGATGTGCCTATCACTGTTAATAACACTAGAAAGAACCAATGATAACTTGACATGTGCGTTTTTGTGTTTCATAAGGAAAAATATTGAGTTCTACAATTTAAGTCCCACAATTGTATGCATAATGACATGGCAAGTAATATATGAATTTTTTATTTGTCATAAACTTAACTATGTAATCCTACTCCCTTGCCATGTCATTGTGAGACTTAAATTGTGGTTCTTTAGAATTTATCATTTTATAAACTTAAAATTTATGAAAAATTGGGTTAGAACTTTCAAGATCAAAAGCTTAAGAACATATGATAATAGTATATATAATAGATGAGCGTATTTATTTTCATTTTGAATAGAATGAACCAATTATTACTTGAATTGAAACAATAGTATGTTTGCTTTGCTTTAGTGGCATAGTGTGATGCGGACTGTGTGCTCTCTAAGTTTGAAATGGAGATTTTATTTATTTAATATTTATTTTTAATTGTAGTTTGATTAGAATCTTAGTAATATTTGGTTTCTTGAATGTGTTTGAAAAAAAAAAAAAATGATCTTCTTCTTCATCATTTGTCATCGCCCATCATCTTCAACTTCATCATCATGTTGTCAATCTTCATCTTAAGAGTTCGAGGGAAGGGGTGAGGAAGAAGAGGGGTTTAGAGAGGAGATGGTGATGTAACTTCAAAGAGATGGGAAGGCTTTGACAAAATGAGATGAGGGATGAGGGCTTAGGGTTTTTAGATTGTGCGAGGAGAGAGAGAGAGAGATGAGAGGAATTGAGAGAGAGGGACTGAAAGTCAGAAATGAAATGTTGGAAATTGGGGTTTAGGGGCTGAATTAGATTGAGAGATAAGGATGAAATTCACTGAAAAAATGATCAAGGGTGGCACTTAATTCTTTATTTTTTAAAAAATGGTTGTTTCGTTTGGTTTCAGCTGGTTCTTCCAGATCTCGGCTAAGATCCGACCAACACCCGAAACATTTATAAGAAATTGTGTTGCTGACTGAATTTGTTCACGAATCTGTCTGTACACATATCTAGTTAGACGAGAGGGTTGGGAAAATAGTTATTTGAACAATCCTAAAGCTGTAATTGAATTAGGGGCAAACACTTAGTGCTTAACAACTAACAATTGATTTTCACCGATTAAAATAAATAAATAAATAAATAAATAAAATAATTGAAGTATAAGAAAATCTCACAAAGAAAATGGTTTTACCAAAAGAAGGGCTTCCTACTAACTCATCACCAACTGATTATTACTTTATCAAGTTCAAAAGGGTTGTTGTTGAAGATGTTCTTTGTGTGTTCAATCCATGTTTGATGGATCTTGTCAATAACCAGGAAATGAAGATATTTTCGAAAGTGTACTTGGACAAGTTCTTTTTGTCAATTAGAGAGAATGACGCGGAACATTCACACTTTCAAGTTTGGAATGGAAATTTTATATATTTTATAATTTTAATGTTTATTCATTTATAGTTTAATTAGGATCTTAGTCACTTTTTTTGATTTTGTTTTCAAAATCTTTTTTCTTAAAAGCACTAAAAACTAATTTGGTGAAACATTTCGAAAAATTTAAAAACACTCATCATTTTCTTTTCTTTTCTTTTCTGTTTTTGGGTGCAAAAATGAATTTAAAACATCTTTTTGGTTTTTATTTTCATCGTACTAGTTTTTAGATTTTTAAAAAAAAAATTGAAAACAATACCAAACAAAGTGAGAAATATTATTATTATTATCTTGGGGATTTTTAGTTTTCTTTTTTCTATTAAGTTTAGTTTTATATTTTGATTAGGGTTATTAGTCTATAAATAAGATGTTTTGCATTGAATTAGATAGATTTGGTTATAATAATATTGTGAGAATAGGTTGTGGTCAGTGCTCTTCTCTCTCTTTCTCCAATTCCGTTCTACATTCTACATCACCGCATCTCCCTTGGGTTTGGAGATTTTCTTTTGAGTGGGCTTCTTTCATGGTGAAAAATTTATGGTAGTATACCCGATGGCTGGCCCCGAATTTTCGGATATTATATAGAAGTCCATCCCACAACACGTCCATTAATAGTGAGGCTGAAATTTTTCCAAAAATTTGCTCACGGTCTTAAACTAAGCTATCCTAAAATGATCTCGTTATGTGTGAAAGTCCTGAATATTTGGTTTTTAAACTTAAATGGCATATTTATTACTTGTCATTCATAAACAGCATCAAAGTAACAAGGTATTTTCTTCCAATTTTATACAAATAGCAAGAAGGGGTTTTTTTTTTTTTTAATTTCCCGTTAGGTACGACGCAATCAAGCCAAGAGAAGACCACCAGTGGCAATACCATACAGTAGGTAGATAGATTACCCTTCTCTCTCTCTCTCTCTCTTTGTGCCAACATTCTAGCATCAATGATTATTGACTCGCTTTGTATTCATTTTAAATATCGCATGAGCAAGTCAAATTAACAGCAATATATATTGACTTTTGTTTGATAATGATACTTATTCTTGTTTCATTAAGTTCAAGTTTTGTTTTTATTTTATTTTATTTTAAATTTTATATTCTCCAATTTGTTATTTTGGAACACCATGCAAACAATATTGTTGGTTTAAAAATTTATCTTGATAAGCTTAGACTGACCCTGTCAAATAATTTTTCAAGTCTGCCCCTGTTTTCATCTCCAGCTCTTGCAATAGGGCAGGACCCTTTCAATTTCATGCTACCATGATCTACTTATCGTGTCCAACTTTTGTTTAAAATTTACTCCATTGTGTGATAGTTGTTGCATTAATCTCATCAAGGTACTTATGGTTGATTTTGGAATCAAAGGGCTTGTTTCTTGCTTGTGTTTGGGTGCACCACTTAACTAAAATTGAAACTCATCCTTTTAATTTAAGGGAATTCGCTTCCAGTCTCAAGTAAATTAATAATGAGGCAAGTATTTGGCTCAATCCCCTTTTTGATACCCCCTCCCCCTCCTCTTTGAAGCCAAAATCTAGTGCTCATAAAATCTGTTTCAATTACTACTCCAAATCAAAAGCTTTCTTTGATTGCTTTTGTTTCTGCTTTGGGTTTAATATTACACCAAACTTGGTTTTCAATTTTTAGTTTGTATGTTGCCCTTTTGATGTGTATTTGCCCATTGTTTCCGTTTACTGTATTTTCCTGGAATCTCCTTTAACATATTTTGCTGTTTCTTGTTTGTCAAGTCCTAAGAAACACCATCACTTCTAAGGTGATGGCATGTCATGTTTGACACTGTGTCCGACACAACACGACGCAACCCTTATTAGACACTTCCCCACAAGTCTTACTATATTAAAAATACTACTATACTTGGACATGTTTTTGACAGCAGAAGAAGACATGTTTCTATTGCTTAAACACATCATTACTAGTCTAACTAAAATAACTTGAAATCCATTGATTAAAGAAAAATAAATAAATTTAAACATATTGTCCTCACTAGACTTTAAAAATATTATATTTGAATTAAATATTCATATATATGACATAATAATTATTTATCCTTATATATGCCATATACTAAATATATGAATTTATATTGTTGTGCATGTTCCTAAATTTTTTGAAAATTTGTGTCTGTGTTGTGTCACGTATCTGTGCAAGTCCAGTTTTATATGATTTATGCAAATCACGTAATTGAATCCCTTTCTTTGTCCTTTGTGGTTTCTAGTATGTGGTGGTGGTTGTGGTGGTGTCGATGATTCTGCATTCTCTAAATAGCTTCGCAAGTACCCTTGAGAGATAGGTATTCATTATTGTACGTGTACTGATAACATGTGAGTTCAATTTTGGCAGAAAAATCGAGGCCAAAAGCAGGGCCTAAAAGAACAACTGAAAGGGGTATGCTTTTCATTTCTTGGAATTGATTAGAATTTCCTTACATTTCCCTTATATTTTAGTTTTCATTACACTTATAACTTTAATACCTTATGCAGCACGGTCAATGCATCAACCACGGCCTAAAGAAGGAAAAGGAATATGTATGTTTTATTCTTTTAATAGTATTGGCTCAAATTACGGCAGTTGCATATGCTTATCTTGCAAGTTCTTTGTACATCGTTTTACTTTTTTTGGTAATTGTTTAACCCCTTTATATTTTTATTTTTATCAACTGCTGGACACATGTCATACTTCGTAGTTGAAGTCCATTTTGTTCTACGATTTAAAGACACACTAGTAATGTAACTGTTATCACTTTCTTTGTCTATTTTGTGTTGGGTATGATGATGTTGATGATTCTGCATTCTTTAAATGTGTGTGTTTGTGTGGGCTCTAGCAAGCATGTCTGTGAGAGAGAGATTTGATATTGTAAATGTACTGATAACATGTGAGTTCAATTTTGGCAGCAAATTCAAGGCGAAAAGTAGAGTCTAAAAGAACTGAAAGTGGTATGCTTTTCATTTCTTGGAATTGATTAGAATTTCTTTACATTTCCCTTATATTTTAGTTTTCATTATGCTCACAACTTTAATACCTTATGCAGCAAGGTCAATGCATCATCCAACGGCTAAAGAAGGAAAAAGAACATGTATGTTTTGTTTTTTTCATAGTATTGGCGCAAATTACAGCAGTTGCATATGCTTATCTTGCAAGTTCTCTGTACATATTTTTACTTTTTTTGGTAATTGTTTAAGCCCTTTATATTTTTATTTTTATGAACTACTGGACACATGTCATACTTCTTAGTTGAAGTCCATTTTGTTTTATGATTTAAAGTCACAAAGCAATGTAATTGTATCACTTTCTTTGTCCATTGTGCTTTCTGTTTTGTGTTTGGTATGATGATGTTGATGATTCTGCATTCTTTAAATTGGCTTGTGTGTGTGTTTGTGTGGACGCTAGTGAGCATGTCTGTGAGTTCAATATTGGCAGCAATTCCAAGGCCAAAAGTAGAGCCTAAAAGGACAACTGAAAAGGGCATGCTTTTCATTTCTTTACATTTTTTTTTTTTAGTTTTCATGACACTTGCAACTGTAAAACCTTTTGCAGCAAGGCCAATGCATCAGCCAAAGCCTAAAGATGGAAAAGAAACGAGTATTTTTTTTTGCAGTTTTGATTTGTATATAATGATTATTCTAATTCTACATGTTGACAATGCTATTCTTGCAAGTTCCTTTTCTTCTTTCTTACTTTGTGGTGATGCAGAACTGGATGAGCGGATGAAAACTAAGATGGACACTGAGGTTGACCAAGCACCTCACAAACCAGAAGAAGAGGTATTGGTAGAATTAGATTCTCTAGTTATTTTCACCTACTGTTTGTGTTTAATTTTCAACTTTGATTAAGTTGTGGGGTTTTGCAAGAAAATCTCGAATTGCATGTGTGTGCGCATCTCTTGTTTTGTAGTTTGCATTTTTAAGAAACTTGCTGTTCAACTTTTTGGTTATTTTTCAATGGTACTTCTGAATGCTACCTCATAAATCATTTCCAGATTTGTCAGTTGATTAATTTTATGGTTGAGATGTTATATACCATGTTTCTCTTCTCTATTTAACCCAAAGTAGATGTTGGAGGAGGCTGTAAACCATTTCAAATATCCTTGGTGCTGTTCATCCATCAACAAGCACAACTCAACTGAAAAATGGTTATTGTGACAGTGCTTGATCATAGGGCTGCAAGCGCGCCGAGCCAAGCCGAGCTTTGTTGAGCTTGAGCTTAGCTCGTTTGCTTATCGAGCTCGTTTATTGAGCTCAAGCTCGGGTCGATAAGTAACTAGGCTTGAGCGCTCGCTTATCAAGCTCGTTTGTAGCCCTACTTGATCATGCCATCATCTGTGGCTTGGAGTGAACTGGTCTTGTTTAACATGAAAACGAGGCTTCTTTTACACAAATATTGTGTGCTAAATATGAATTATAAAGGATTGTTTGGTATTGTGAATAGATTGTATGGAAGTTTTGATTATTTTTGTTTCTGGCCTACTTTTCTAACCTGAAATGAAGTCTTTGGTCAGTTTGTTACAATGTACTAATTCATAAATTTAATATGATAAATATATAAATTTTTTCCTAGATATAATTAAGATTTGAATCATATGTATCAATCTTTCGAAATGCAGATATACCAGGTTTACTTTGACGCAAGTGGTGGTGACAAAGCTGCCTTGCCTGATCACAAGAAATTCCTCGAAGATGTTTTTGGCAGGTGTTAAATGTTTTGCCTTTTTATTTGTTTAATTAAAAAGTAGTTGATCATTTAAAGATGTCTATGATAAATACCTGTCCAATGGGATGTTTTCAGTCGTGCATCTGAATTGGAGACCACGGTTAACCCCATCAATGGCCATGTATTTGCTGTCTCGCTGACAGAGAAGGAGGTGCATCTACTGGCTGGTTGGTTAAATCTGTGTGTATGTTGTATGTATGTTGTATGTGTGTATACTGAGTAATTTACTTTATTGGTTTTCAGGCAGGGATGAAGCATTGGGGATTAAAAGGTGGTATCCAGTAGAATTGGTGCAGTAGGATATTTATCAGTGAATTTTTCTTTTTGCCAAAAAACAGAAAAGAACTAAAGTGATGTGCTACTGTGCTGTTGAGTTAACATAGGCAAATACTGTCTCATTTTTTTACTTATTATGATTATTATTGTTATTTTTCTATTTTCTTTCACTTCATAGGTCTCATGAATGATTTGGTTTTGAATTAGATTGAGGCTAATTGGAATCATGTTATTGAACTGTGCTAAAGTTCGAATTGCTTTTTGAGTTTGGGCAAGTACGGAAGATATTCCTTTTCAATATTGATAGGATGATATCTTGGAAAGTTTTGAAGTTGAATTAGTGTGCCAAACTGTTGAGTTTTAGAAGTGCTGAATGTTTTTATAGGCTTTTTTTATTTCCTAGCTGGTCTGTGGATCACCTATGTACTATGTTGATCATTTTACTTCTATTTTTTGACAATTGTTCCATAATAATTGCTTCTGCTGGTAGTGTTCTTTGGCAAAACATGCTTGCTTGCTTTGAAAATGTTTAATGATATGATCAGTAGTTGATGTAATCATTTATATAATAGTTACCCTTGCATATTTTTTTGATGAGTAGGATTCTTTGTACTCATATTTAGAAACATTGTTTTAAATAAACAGAAGCATTTCATAATTCAACAATGATAGAGACCCCCTTTTCCCATCACCCCCTTTCACCCCCTCTCACTCTCATTGGTTGCTTTTTCTTTTTCTTTTTCTTTTTTTTCCTGCACATCCAATCACCCCCTGACACATGTCAAAGGGGGTGAGGGGGTGCCCCTTTTGAGGGGGTCTAAAGTATTATTGTTCATAATTATGTAATACTAAGATACCTTATTTTAAACATGCTGATATATAAAGTTTTCAATATTGATTTATATTGGGCACTAGCTAGCGTACTTTGCACACGACCCTCTCACTAGTAGATGGATTAAACCATACAGTCCAACCCTTTTGGTCCTCCGCAGCTATTGTTGAGGATATATGGTGTAGTAGTAAATGGTTTAGTTTTATTAGTGTGTCTAAGGTATGTAGAAAGAGGGTGAAACCAGCCCATGAGTCTGTAATAACTTTCCTACTTAATATATTGTACATTGTTGTTATTTCCTCAAAAAATATATATATATATTTACGCTATGTTAGGTTGGAGAATTTGGAAAGGAATTTAGAAAAAAAAAGGAAAAAGTATGTGAAATTAAGAGAAATAGGGCTGTTCAAAAAATCCGTTCAAACCGGTAATCCGGACCGAACCAGACCGAATAATACGGTTTGGTTCGGTTCTATTAAGAAATGGTTCGGTTTCGGATTAAGAAATATGAGAACCGTAAAAACGGTTCGGTTAATGGATTTTATGAAAAAATCGCGGTTCGAACCGAACCGAACCAAATTTTAAAAAATATATATATAATATCAAATTTTATTTTTATTAATTGGTTTTTTATAATTTTAATAATATTAGGATGGTATAGATATGTAATATTAAGTAATGACTTAATATTATTAGTTTTTATCATGAGTTAAATGTAATTAGTTTGAGTAATTATTTTGCTAATATTAACAATTTATTCTTGTGTAAATAGAAATTTTTGGAACCGTAAACCAAACCGAAATCGAACCGTTTTTTCGGTTTGGTTCTGGTCCGGTTTTACAAGTGTAACGGTCTGGTCTGATTCTCAAAATCACGGAACCGTTAGGATCGGTTCGGTTCTTGGATTTTCTCAGAACCGAACCAATCCGAACCGTGTACACTCCTAAAGAGAAATATAGAGGTTTTTTTTCCATTTTAAGCCTATTTATTAAACAATTTTCCAAAGTAAGCCTAGTTTGACGGAAATTCTCAAAATAAGCTAAAGCGTGTTTTTAAAACACGCTTTCAGCCTTTTTCCGCCCAAGCCGGGTAAAAGAAATAAAATTCTGAAAGCGTGGTTTGAAATCACGCTTTTAATTAAGAAGACGTGGTTACAAACTACATTTTTAATTAAATTTATTTTTTATTAAAAAACGTGATTAGAAACTACGCTTTTATATAAAATTTAATTTTTTTCAAAAAAAACGTGATTTATAATCACGCTTTTACCTCTCCAAGAGAACACCAAACTTGCCTCCTCACTAATTGATTGATTTGAATTGACCAAACTTGCCTCATTAAAAAATTTATAAAATTTAAAAAATTTTAACAAAATTAAAATATTTTTAAAATATTAAAAAAATTAAAATATTGATTTGAATTGAGTTTTGAAAAGAGTTTTGAATTATGTGTTTAGTTATAAGTTTTGAAAAGTAATGATTATGTTTTGAATTGAGTTTTGAGAAATGGGTGTAGAATAATGATTTGAAAGTTCAAAACAAACACCACACTCAAATCAATGCGTGGAACTATAATTTGAGAGACTTACCAAACGGAGCCTTACATTTTTTGATTTATTTATTATTTGAATGTATTATAAATTATGATTTTATCTTAAAAGTTAATATATGAAGAAAAAAATATAAAATAATGGCATACGAAATAATATTTTGAATGTAAATAGAATTTTCAAAGTTGATTTTGTGTACGGATCGCTTTGAAAATTCTATTTACATTCAAAACATCATTTTCGTATGTCATTATTTTATATTAAATTATTTAAATTATAATTTATAAATCAGTCAATTAGTGAGGAGGCAAGTTTGGTGTTCTCTTGGAGAGGTAAAAGCGTGATTGTAAATCACGTTTTTTTGAAAAAAAATAAATTTTATATAAAAGCGTGGTTTCTAATCACGTTTTTTTATAAAAAATAAATTTAATTAAAAGTGTGGTTTGTAACCACGTCTTCTTAATTAAAAGCGTGGTTTCAAACCACGCTTTCAGAGTTTTATTTCTTTTCCTCGGCTTGGGCGGAAAAGGGCTGAAATGCTTTAGCTTATTTTGGAAATTTCTGTCAAACTGGGCTTACTTTGGGAAATTGTTTAATAAATAGGCTTAAAATGGGAAAAGTCTCGAAATATAGATATATTTTATTTATATTTCACTAATTTTTTTTTTTTTCAAATCTATCAATCAAATATAACGTTAGGGTATTTTGTCTAGTTCTATTATAAAACTATTTTTAAGAGTGACGAGTGTTGAAGTGCACATTACGTAAAATTTAAAAAATTGATAAGCTCAGGTCTAGTGTGAGAGAGGATAACATGATACAAATTTGGCATGTATTATTTTAGCATATTTTTATTTTTTTATCTTATTTGGGTCACATCATCTCTTATTTGGGTTATATTTTCTTTCTATCACATCTCATATCTTTTCGTAAAAAAATATATTTATTTAGATCATTCTAAGCAAGATAAATTATATTTTGTCATTTTTATATTTGACTGTTTTTTAACCTTGGTCCTTTAAGTATTATTTATTTATTTATTTATTTATTTGCACTTGGCATTTCATGTTTAAAGTTTTTCTTAATTTATTTTAAAAAAATTAACTTTATGTCCAAAATTAGATTAAAAAAATGACATATTGACATAAAAATATTTAATTATTGGATAAATTATAACTATAGACCTTAAGATTTGACACTTTTTTCATTTAAGTCCCTAAAATTTTAATTTTGTTAATTAAGTCCTTAAAGTATTAAATTCAAGTCTATGTCTTGAAGATAATATAAAAATAATACATAAGCTCAAAATTATATAAAATTGTTATAAGATCCGAATTTTAATTTATTGTTAACTTAATTATCCTCCGCATGTATATGTTTTAGAATTGATATCAGAGTTTGGTTTATCAATTTTGCCAATATTAATATATGAGCATTAGATATACTACAACAGTCGAATATAATAATTTAAATAATAGTACTGCACTACAAATGATTATCGAATAAAATAACACTATAATCAGGTTTTTAAAAGAACTTAACGAAAATCTCAAGAAAAATCCATGAGAAATTATATATGTAGTTCGACATCTATTGTTAGATAAAGGTAAACAATATGCTCTGGTAAAAAATAATATAGGTAAAATGATAATTAAAGAAATAAATAATAGCATAATAGAAATAGAAAAAGACCTATATAAACAATTATAATTAATCAGTCTGGGAGAAATATACCAATTATAAAAACACACGTGCAGAGAATAATTAAGTAAACAATAAATTGAAATCAAGCCCTGATCACAATTTTATACTTTCAGGCTTATGTTCTATTTTTATACTGTTTTCAGGATTAAATTGATTCAAATTTAATACTTTGAGAACTTAATTGATAACATTTAAATTTTAGGGACTTAAACGAAAAAAGTGTTAAACTTTGGGGACTATAATTGTAATTTATCCTAATAATATAATTCTTTGTCATGTAGTAGGTAATGTGAAATTGTTTAACATAAGTTAGTTTTAGGAGTAAAAAATTTGAAACATTGAGGGGAAAAAATTTCAAAAGCCAAAGTGAAAAAATGATCAGATATAAATAAAGCAAAGTGTAATTTATCTTACTATCAATAAAATGTATACTTCTTTTATATATTTATATTATTGTTTGATAATATAAAATAATTTTTAATTTTTTTATACTATGGTTTCTAATATCGCACATGTCCTCTCTGTTCCTTTAGTTTTCAATTCACTTAAATTAATGTCCAATAACACTATATTGTTATTTGCCATCTTGACTTTTAAACTATATTATTAAAATTTAATATTAAATATGGAAATTGTAAAATTAAAATGAAAGAATGAAATTGTGGAGGGGTTACACTTAGGTGGCAACAGGTCGAGAGTGGGAGAGCAATTAGAGTCAAATACAAGTGTAACTAGTTTTCTACTCGTGCTATGTACGAATGGCTTTTGAATCTTGATTTTATATAAATTTTAATTTTGACATATTATTTTTTGGTAAATTAGTTGAAATTAGATTTACATGTTATATTAGTAACTAAATCAATCTTAATTTTCTATTAAACCATAACATTGTAATTTGTGAATAAATTTAATTTAATATATTTTTTTGACACTTTGACGTAACTCGGAGTGATTAAAATAAATTTTATAAATTAAATTTAATCTTTTATTATATTTGCAATCATTATAATATCTTTTTTAAATGAAGAGATTATTTCAGATTTCATATAAAATTGTATACGATTTATCAATTTTTATGCCTTTTATTTTGCTAATTATACATGATAGAGATTATAAAAGATGTTTAGATTCAATTTTAATTTTTTTGGCTTGTGAACTCTCTATTAATAGATGCATCTACTTATGAATCATTCTATAGTACTATAATATAAGTTCTCCACTCAAATTGTGCTTTTTAAAATTCAAGAGTCAATTTTTTCTGTTGACTTCCCCTCCCAAAAAAAAAAAACAAAGCATACCACGAGTATTATAGTCCGTCCACATGAATCAAATTAATCACTGTAAGTTTGCTAGAAATTTGCTAGAAATGTCTCCTCGTAACATTTAGTAATTCACATGGTTGGGAGTAATGCATGCCTATTGCATTATTTCGAATCTTCTATGATGAATTATAACAAACTTATAAGGTTAACGAACAATAATTAAGGTTGTGTTTTGTTTAATTTTAAAATCATGATTTGAGTATAGAGTTGTATTTTGAGTTTGTGAGTTCTTGAATTATGATTTGAAAAGAAAAACTTTGTTTGATTATAGTTTTTAAAAGAGTTTTGAGTTGAGTTTTGAAATGAGAAAAGTTGTTTGGTTATGAGTTTTGAAAAGAGTTTTTAAAACTTAATTCAAAAACTTATAACTCATTACCAAACACACAATTCAAAATTCTATTAAAAATTCTATTCAAAACTCATAATCAAACTTTTTTTTAAAATTCAATTAAAAAAATAATTATTGAAAAAAATAATTTTTTTATTTAAAAATTTTAAAAAATTCTGAAAATATTTTTTTATTGGGTAATGTTTACTTAAATTAAAAATTAACCCCTGTGGTTCTAAAAATTACATTATGCCCCCTAAGATATCTAATTTCATAACAAATAGGTCATTTTGTATAAATCATCAAGTTAATTAATAGTTTTTAATAATTTTAAAATTTTATTTCAATTAATAATTCAAATAATTTTATTATTGTATAGGTGAACAGTTAGAAATTTCACTTTTTCAATTAATTATGTTAAATAAAAAATTCTAACAGGGAGGTATTTGTAATTTTTCAAACCACAGGTGGCAATTCGTATTTTAAGTAAATCTCAGGGGTGTATTTGTAATTTATCCTTTTTTATTTAAAAAATATCAAAAACAAATATAAATATATATTTTTTTTTCAAATAACAAGTTGCAATTGCAAAAATAAATAAAAAAATAAAAAAATTGCATTGTTCCGGTCAACAGGCTGAACGTTTGAGAGGATGTCCGAACGGACGACCAGGTAGACCTAATTCGCTCTTTTCAAAATTTAAAAACTCTGGTCTACCAAACATTTTCTAAAATATGTATTCAAATATAGTATTGGAATCAATTTTTAAAAACTTAAACCAAACAAAGATTGGAATATAAGGATGGAATTATAATTTCAAACTTAAACCAAACATAGCCTAAATTTTGCTCTAACTTAATACAAAAGCAATTGTACTTTATATACTTTGAAAGCATAAAAAATTATCGAAGGTTTAAATTTATAGCATCAATTGCTAATCAATTATTAAAGAATTTGATAAAATTGAAATATATAGTTTTTTATTTAAAAAATATGCCACAAATACAATCTCAAACATATGGAGACAATAATAATAGGAAAGTTGACAAAATGATGAAAATACAAACTTTTGGGAGAAAAAAGTAATAGTAGATGCAAAAAGAAAAAAGAAAAGAAAAAGATTAAGCCTTTGTTTGAGACGTTGGTTAGTTTTTTGACTTTTTTTAGTTAGGGGCTAAAAAATCTCACTTGACACCCTAAGTAACTTAATAGATTTTTTTTTTTTTTTTTGTGGCTAAAATAGTCTCAATCTAATCCAAATCTTTATGCCAAACGAACCCTAAGTAACTTAATAGATATTTTTTTTTTATCAACAAAATAGTTATAACTTTTTTTTTAACAAAAATACCACGAATATAAAAGTTTGACATTCAAAGAAAAATATGGAGAGAGTATTTTTTTAACAAAGGAAAAATGAAAAGATTTAAGAGAGAAAAGAAGTGTCCTAAAGATATAAAAGTCTCTCAATTAACAATGGCACATGTCAACCATTTAGATTGACACATGGAGTTTTTTTTTAAGCATTCTAATATAAAGCCCTACTATTATATATGATATCAGTAAGAGTCTCAATTTTTCGAGTTTTATTTTCGAGAATTTGAGAGTATTTGGGTTTTGGTAGGGTCATCTTAGAGTCAAGCTTATTGAGTTGAACCGTTTGCTTTTTAGGATTAGTTTCGTTTAATAGAGTATGTATGCAAAAAATCAATATGATTTGATATTGATAATTATGTTTGAATTATATTTATTTTTAAAAAATAGATGATAAATATAATTTTAAGAATACATATATTTTTAATACAAAATATAACTATAGATATCTCATTATGTTGATTTTTTTATGAGTATTATAATTAACAAGTCTTTAAAGGTAGGGGTGTAAATTGAACTGGCTCAACCCGAGTCCAGCCCGAATTGTTTTAGGTTTTGAACAATATATTTTCAAATTTTGTGTAAGTTTGGATAAAAATTTAAAAATTCGAATTAAATTTGAACAAATTGGATAAAGACACCAAATAATCTGAAATCCGAATTGTAAATATAAATATATATAAATAATAAATATACATATAAATTATTAAGGAAAATGATACATAAATTCACTTTTTAGACTCAATGATGTGCCAAGAAGATTATTGGTTGATAATTAGAAAATATTTAATTATCAACCAATTATCTTTTTGACACATTATTGAGTTTAAAAAGTGAGTCTAATTTTTAGACCCGAATAGTAATACTCAATTATTAATCATTGAATGATGCTAATATAATTCATATTGTTAGATCATATTCAATAGGTATACATCTTATATACACAAGTAATCAAACACAAAATTTTATTATTTTATTTTCTCGCTAAAAAAGTGCAAAAACCGCTGTAGCCTCCTCAAAGGTTAGGTAAAATATATTTAATTATTAGGATTATTTCCTTCTATTTTTATTGTTGATGTAACATTTTATAAAGTTAATAGTATTTGGATAAATAGTTAAAATAACGAGCGTGGTTGGTGTGATGATCCAAAAAAATTTTTAAAAAAAAAATAGTCAGTGCATAAATTAATTGAGTAATACTCGAGATGGAGTGTTGTGTAAAGTTATGTGCAAAAATGGTTTAATTTTGTAATAATTTTTTTTAATATAATTTTCGATCTCAGAAATTATAAAATTTTTATTAGGTTGTTCTTATAAGATCTATCACGTTGGATAAAAATTTCGAAATTTATTGATGAGTATTTATTTTATGAAAATTCGCGTACTGATTGGTGTTCAACTTAATTTACAGCAGAATATGAAATTGAGTTTTGGGTGTTTAGACCATGACTTGAGATAAAGTTTGTTGGGTCTACTTTGGTATATAATTGGGTGATGTTTAGATTATGAGTGAGAATTTAATCCAAGATCCATGATTTAAATTTAATTTAATTTAAGTTTGTTTAATGACTCATGTTTAATAGTTTGGTCCTTTTTAATTATGTAATTAGTAGTAATCACCTTAGTAGTTGTTATTATTTATTATATAGGATTATAATAAATATTTAATAGTTGATTTTATGATGTGTACCATATGATGAAAAATTATATATTTTATAAGGAATAAAATGAGTATATTTTGTAGTGAGCAAAAGATTATATTTTATGGTGTACAAAAATATTTTATTTTGTGATGAGAAAAATTATATCATTTTATAATTTATATTACTATAAAATTTTGAGATATTATTACAAATTATATTTTTAAAAAAACCAATTTTGAAAAGTAAAGCCACGTGGGTTGCCTCCTACTTTTCCTTCCATCTTTTCTTTCCTTTTCTTTCTTTTCTTGTGGCGTGCTCTCTTGTAATAACCCAGACCCGTAATTAGCTCCTAACCGGTAATTAAGGATGTTAATTAAGTGATCAAGATTGATGATGGGATTAATAGGTAATTTGTAACATAATTGGTCGCCTATCTGTTGACCGTTAAATCATCTGTCCATGCTTAATGGTTTAAACTGTAAATTGAAAGCCTTATCGGCATCCAAACCCGGAATTGATTATACCAATATGTTAATGGGAATTTTTAGAACCTTATGGCATATTTAACTAAAATGTGATTTGGTATGATTAAATTAGATCAAATGAAGCTAAATTACAAGAGTTGGTTTTAATTACCTATTTGCCATTTAGTGGGCCACTACCTATTATATGATGGAGCCTTAGTACACATTGCAACACATTTCATCAGTCCATTTATGAGCTCAGCCGAAATATAGAGAGAGAGGGGGAAGAGAAAAACTTGTTTCATCTTGGTTTTGCTTAGAGCCTTGGTAGATTGAAGAGAATTTGGCAAATTGAGCTTCCATACTCTAGAGTCAAGACCTAAGGTAGAATATTCATCCCTTCATTCATGTATTTCAGTGTTATCATGCTTGGTTTATGGAGATTTGAGGTCCAAAGTCAAGATTTAAGTTGGAAGGGTTGAATAGTGAGCTAAATCATGCATGCATGTGCATATCATGAAGTTTCAAGTTGTTTTCATGGAGATTCTTGCATGCATGTCCATATTGTTGCTTTAATCCATGAGTTCATCTGATTTTCCATCAAATTACCAAGTTTAAATATGTTTTGGAGGGTTTGAACTCAAAGGAATCCATGCATGTTGTGTTCTTGAACATCCATCATATTTTTAGTTGAAATTGTGAGTTTTTAACAAACTCTTGGGCCATGATTTTATCAAATAATCTTTGATTCATCATGTTTTACAAGTTTACTTTGTTATTCCAAATTTTGGGGCCCAAGTGATGAGTTTTGGTTAGTTAAATTCGAGTTTTGAAGTTGGAGGTGCAATCTGGAAATTCCAGATTTTGCATCTTCGCTCGAGCGACCAGTCAGAGATCGTGCACCTCGCTCGAGCGACCAAAGGCTCGCTCGAGCGTAAATTTCGAGCTCCCAGAAGTTTGCATCATTTACAGATCGCTAGAGCGAAGGAATGTGCGCTCGAGCGACCCCTCACATTTTTGCATGCTCGCTCGAGCGAGAAAGGATTCGCTCGAGCGAGGACCTAAAATCCTGAAATTTTGCTAAGTGTTCCAAGGCATGTTTTGACATCCTCATTGCATCTTAGGCATTCCTAAGCCTTAATTAAACCATAGTAATGAGGTTATGGGCTAGAAACACACACTAAGAAATGAAAGTGTTAAGTTAAAAAGAATGGCAAGTGTGTATGTGACTTGAGCATTGTAACAAGAATGAACCACATTAAGAGAATGCAAAGGTGTGTGTGTTCTAACATTGTGGTAAGAATGAACTTGAACCAACGTGATGTAAGCTAAGCCTTAATGGCCACATGAATAAGTAATGATAAGATTTGTTGGTGCTATGTATTTTTGTGATTGTAGGTCAACGTCCGAGAAGTGATTGACCATCTACGGAACCACTGTGAGTAACGTTATCGTAAAGATACGTTGATATGAAATTATGTTCCAAATGTGATATATCAAGCTATGATTTCTGAAATGATATATGTTTCTGTGAACGAAGATCCATGTTTGAAATCTATTATGGCATCCATAGATAGTCCCACGTCATGGGGGACGGCATGAAAATGCGGGTCCATGACATTTACGAGATCTCGTTAGCCACTTCATTGTGGTGATATGTGTTTAATCGGTGTCCGGGACCGGTTACTCTAGTCGGAAGACGTATGTGATATGTGATATGTTCTATGGGATATGCCATTATTATGTTCTGATATGAGATGACTATGATTATGCTATGATCTGTTTTGTACGTATAAAATGTTTGGATTTCGTTCACTAACCCCTTTACCTTAATGTTATTCACTGGGCTTTAGCTCACTGTTTGTATATATATGTATATAGGTGAGCATTCTAGAGTGCAAGCCCGAAGGCTTTGTGGGGGACTGTGTTCTGTTGTCAGCCAACCTTTGTGCCTCACGAGGAGGTTCCTGAAGTGTCTTGGGATCAAGTTTCGTTTAGTCTGTTTATGCATGAGACTGAATCTGTACTTTATTTATGTTGGCTGTACCTAAGAATCTGTAATGTGTGTGGTATAATATAATGCATGGTTGACTTATGGTTATGTATATAAAGTTTTTAAATATTCTGTTTCATGTAAGTCAACACAGCTCATTGGACAACTATAATTATGTATTTGCTTCCGCTAGCCCCTTATTATATGCTTATCTGTTCAGAGGCCTTCGGTAATCTAAGGATTACTGGCCGGTTACGATACTAAACCTATAGGGGCGGGTTTGGGTCGTGACAGAGTGGTATCAGAGCACGAGTTATACCGCACACACGTGTCCATATGAGCTATAGGATGTCTTAGAAAAGAAATAGGGACATTGCATTATCATGTGTAACTATGTGAACATAGATGAATTGAAATGGAACCTATATGCATGATCAAAGAAGTTAAAGGGAATAACACGTCTGGTATGAAATGAAATGTGAAATCAGTGAGGACTTTCCCTCTGTTAATGGTTACTATATTTATGTGTAGATCAATGGAAATGACAAAGAACGTAGACGAATCTGAATCTTCTGACGCTAGAATTAGCCGGTTAGAGGAAATGGTTGAAGCCTTAACTGAAAATCTGAAACAACAGCAACAAGGGCAAACATGTGTACCTGAACCAGCTAGTCATGATATGATAGAACTGACACAGAAATACAATAAGATGAAACCACCTGAATTTCTGGGGGGTATTGAACCGTTAAGAGCTGAGGCTTGGGTTTTAGAAACTGAGAAAATATTTGAGGTATTCCTGTGTACTGAGGCACAAAAAGTTTTGTTGGCAACATTTACACTCAAAGAGGAGGCTAGGAGATGGTGGATGTTAGTCCGAAATGATAATGAGGGTGTGACATGGGATAGGTTTAAAGAGATTCTCTTCGAAAAATATTTTCCCCAATGTATCTGAGATAGGAAGGTATCTGAATTTATACAACTGAAACAAGGCAAAATGACTGTGGCCGAATATGAAACCAAATTTACTGAGTTAGCCCGATATGCACCCCATATGATAGACACTGATGATAAAAAGGCTAGGAAATTTGAAGGTGGGCTTGACTTAGAGGTGTATGACCGAGTCGGCATCTTAAAATTACCAAAGTATATGGATGTTCTTGATAGGGCCTTAATGTCCGAAGCAAACATAGCAGCATTGAAAATATCCAAATCAACTGAACCCGAAAGAGCAAAACAGAAGAAACAAAAAGTTGAAATGTCAAGTAATCCGATGATCAACGTAAATGAGAAATCTGGGGTAATAACTATGAACAAAGAAGGTCAGAAGAGTAATGTGAACAAAGATATACCTGTCTGTAGAGAATGTGGGAAGCAACATTGGGGCACTTGTCGTCGTCTGTCAGGAGCTTGTTTTAGATGTGGTCAAAAAGGGCACTTGGCTAAATCTTGCCCGCGAACTCATCCGAATAACAAATAAGCCTAAGGCTACACCCTAGTTCCAGAAAATGCTCGGAACACCGAAATGACTAACACAGGTATTACTTTAACCCTGCGGTATTGTTTTTATGGAATTGGTGTGTGAATCATATGTTTCTTAACTTGATGTAGATTGTGGATATGTTAGTTGGGTAATTTGAATTGTTAGAACTATGAACCCATGATAATTAAACTTTATGAACTGAACAAATCACCTGTGCTTTGGAAATCATTGGAACTTATGAACAATGGGAATTTGTCGGGTTAAACCTTTGTACCGTATTGTGAAAATTTAATATGAACTGTTAAGTGTGAACTTTTGAACTATGCTAGAACTGTCGAATGTGGGAACACATTATGATTGACTGTAACTGGGAAATCCGTATGACCATGACTAGAATTGAACCGTTATATATCGACTGACATCAACGAATGATTAGACCCATGATCTCGCATTGCATATATGAATCAGTCACGTAGGGAATTTCTAAAATTGAGAACCTATGGCAGCCGGGATTGAATTGTGATTAATGAACATTTTGAGACCTACTAGCTAATATGAACTGTCACGATTGACTTGTTGAACTGTGCTTGAACTGTTAAATATGGAGACACACTAGTATCGACTGTATATGGAACATGTTTGAACTCAACTATATCTATACCCTTGCATGGAATGTTGGATAATTACATTGTATCTAGACTAGGTAGACTCATGACTTGTTGCCTTAATCGTCATATTTGGAGAAACTGTTTTGTGTTTATCTGTATATAGAACTCGTGCATCAGTATTGGGAATGTTGTTAGACTCTAGACGTGTACATATATGACTATACCTTTGCTCAGAATGATTGATATGATATTTGCTTTGATAACTTGACCATTGGAACTATGACTCTGGGATTGTATGACTAAGTAAAATTCCGTTATGATAACCTCTGAACTGTGGACTGTGATTGTTGACTAGACTGTTGACTAGACCTGTGAGCCTATCTAAAACTTCTGTATAACGATCCGCTATTGTGTACCTTATGCTTACATGAACTCAGTTGGAAAATTGTTATATTGACTGTGATGCCTACTTTTGATATGAACAATTATATACCTGTGCACCCATATGTGAACTTACTTGGAAAATGTAACATTATATGACCTGAACTCTTTGGTATGAACTACTGTGATACATAACTCTGCTGTGATTTGAGAACCGAGGAACTTAGAACAACTATAGAACTACTGTACCTCGTCGGAAATGATAAGGAAAGAACCCTTACCTGAACTAATCTGATGGAACTGTAGTTTGATGAGACCTTTGTTCGACTGATAGAATTTTTGTTTGATGACTCACACTTGAACCGTTACTTGATATGATTGGGTGGAACTTCATTTGAGATGATCGGGTAGAATTTTCATTGATTTAATCTGAGGAGACCCTTATTGAGAGCTACTGTATGATTTGACTACATTATGGGGGATTAGAAATTACTTATGATTGAATGACAGAATTGTATTTCTAGGGGAACTAACCGAATGAAAAATTGAATCGATCTTGAACACTTAGAAAGAATGTGAACCGTCAATAGTAGACTATGTGATTGTGGAATCCGGGAAATTATGCTTGGGAGATATGTGAATACTGTATAATGACATGTGTTTAATTGCCCAGTATTACCGTTATGACAATGAATTTGTTGGACAAAGAGAATGATCACTTCTGTGTTACTGTATTTTAAAACTAATGGAATCTGTTGACGACAGACTGATTATAAACTCTGACTATCTGGAAGCATATGTAATCAGTATGACTGCTTCTGTATCGACACATAGTATGACTGAATCTGTGAAAACTGAGACTGGGAGAAAGTATATGAGTGTTACTTCGGAATTCCGTTTACTGATAACTTGTACAAAATTACCTTGTATTCCGGATAACTTTAGAATGACTTGGACTGACTGTGATGGAATACCGAACCGAGAACCAAATTGAACAAGGACCGGATGATTGACTTGAAAATGAATAAACCAAATTTCTGTAACTTAACGGGGGGAAATTACTTATGAAAATGAGACCAATACCAATTTGTAACCCTGATAAGTGCTTGATAAAAGTAATGTGAGTAGTAATACAGTAAAGTTGTGTGCAACTATATTTATGTTCTATGTCTTGAAATAAGTGTTGCTTTCTGAAATGTTATATGTTGCATACTGAATGAATGTTCAATTCTCTGAAAAGTTTTGTGGCACCCTTAGTTCATATGGCCCTTGCTCGGGGGTAAGAATACCGTAGCCGATGGCCCTCGCCCGGGGGTAAGAATACCGTGGCCGATGACCCTTGCCTGGGGGCAACAATACCATGGCTATGTGTTGTGGTCTTCGGACCTACCTGTTGTGGTCTTCGGACCTACCTATTGTGGTCTTTAGACCTGCTTGATCTGATAGCTAATGGGTGTACCACGTTTGACCTTATGCGAAATCCGAACATTTAATATGTATATGAATTAGTATCTGTTAGCTGTTACCCGGTATCGGAGGTTCCTGTGTGGAACTCATATCTGTCTGTGCTCTGTTACCCGTACCGGAGGCCCGTCATGGGGGGCTTAGCTGTTCTGTTCTGTTACGCTTATGCGTTCGGTTCTGTTCTGATAATACTAATGGATGCACCATGTATGTTTGAGCAAGAAATGTGATATCCATGTATAATCTGGGCAAGAATGTGAAAATGAACATGTATCCGAATCTGTTCTAGACTGAAATCTGAATGTGTATAAGACTCTGTATTAATACGAACCTTAATATTTGTATATGATTTATCATTCTGTCTCTATACACAGTTAAGGTTGAAATTGAGTTATGAGCCTATTTGTGAACATAGTTGTGCTTTTGTTACGTTAAGAGTTGGAATTGTTTTTTTTCTGACATAAGATAACTCGAGTTTGGGGACCAAACTCTTTTAAGGGGGGAAGATTGTAATAACCCCGACCCGTAATTAGCTCATAACCGGTAATTAAGGATGTTAATTAAGTGATCAAGATTGATGATGGGATTAATAGGTAATTTGTAACATAATTGGTCGCCTATCTGTTGACCGTTAAATCATCTGTCCATGCTTAATGGTTTAAACTGTAAATTGAAAGCCTTATCGGCATCCAAACCCGGAATTGATTATACCAATATGTTAATGGGAATTTTTAGAACCTTATGGCATATTTAACTAAAATGTGATTTGGTATGATTAAATTAGATCAAATGAAGCTAAATTACAAGAGTTGGTTTTAATTACCTATTTGCCATTTAGTGGGCCACTACCTATTATATGATGGAGCCTTAGTACACATTGCAACACATTTCATCAGTCCATTTATGAGCTCAGCCGAAATATAGAGAGAGAGGGGGAAGAGAAAAACTTGTTTCATCTTGGTTTTGCTTAGAGCCTTGGTAGATTGAAGAGAATTTGGCAAATTGAGCTTCCATACTCTAGAGTCAAGACCTAAGGTAGAATATTCATCCCTTCATTCATGTATTTCAGTGTTATCATGCTTGGTTTATGGAGATTTGAGGTCCAAAGTCAAGATTTAAGTTGGAAGGGTTGAATAGTGAGCTAAATCATGCATGCATGTGCATATCATGAAGTTTCAAGTTGTTTTCATGGAGATTCTTGCATGCATGTCCATATTGTTGCTTTAATCCATGAGTTCATCTGATTTTCCATCAAATTACCAAGTTTAAATATGTTTTGGAGGGTTTGAACTCAAAGGAATCCATGCATGTTGTGTTCTTGAACATCCATCATATTTTAAGTTGAAATTGTGAGTTTTTAACAAACTCTTGGGCCATGATTTTATCAAATAATCTTTGATTCATCATGTTTTACAAGTTTACTTTGTTATTCCAAATTTTGGGGCCGAAGTGATGAGTTTTGGTTAGTTAAATTCGAGTTTTGAAGTTGGAGGTGCAATCTGGAAATTCCAGATTTTGCATCCTCGCTCGAGCGACCAGTCAGAGATCGTGCACCTCGCTCGAGCGACCAAAGGCTCGCTCGAGCGTAAATTTCGAGCTCCCAGAAGTTTGCATCATTTACAGATCGCTAGAGCGAAGGAATGTGCGCTCGAGCGACCCCTCACATTTTTGCATGCTCGCTCGAGCGAGAAAGGATTCGCTCGAGCGAGGACCTAAAATCCTGAAATTTTGCTAAGTGTTCCAAGGCATGTTTTGACATCCTCATTGCATCTTAGGCATTCCTAAGCCTTAATTAAACCATAGTAATGAGGTTATGGGCTAGAAACACACACTAAGAAATGAAAGTGTTAAGTTAAAAAGAATGGCAAGTGTGTATGTGACTTGAGCATTGTAACAAGAATGAACCACATTAAGAGAATGCAAGGGTGTGTGTGTTCTAACATTGTGGTAAGAATGAACTTGAACCAACGTGATGTAAGCTAAGCCTTAATGGCCACATGAATAAGTAATGATAAGATTTGTTGGTGCTATGTATTTTTGTGATTGTAGGTCAACGTCCGAGAAGTGATTGACCATCTACGGAACCACTGTGAGTAACGTTATCGTAAAGATACGTTGATATGAAATTATGTTCCAAATGTGATATATCAAGCTATGATTTCTGAAATGATATATGTTTCTGTGAACGAAGATCCATGTTTGAAATCTATTATGGCATCCATAGATAGTCCCACGTCATGGGGGACGGCATGAAAATGCGGGTCCATGACATTTACGAGATCTCGTTAGCCACTTCATTGTGGTGATATGTGTTTAATCGGTGTCCGGGACCGGTTACTCTAGTCGGAAGACGTATGTGATATGTGATATGTTCTATGGGATATGCCATTATTATGTTCTGATATGAGATGACTATGATTATGCTATGATCTGTTTTGTACGTATAAAATGTTTGGATTTCGTTCACTAACCCCTTTACCTTAATGTTATTCACTGGGCTTTAGCTCACTGTTTGTATATATATGTATATAGGTGAGCATTCTAGAGTGCAAGCCCGAAGGCTTTGTGGGGGACTGTGTTCTGTTGTCAGCCAACCTTTGTGCCTCACGAGGAGGTTCCTGAAGTGTCTTGGGATCAAGTTTCGTTTAGTCTGTTTATGCATGAGACTGAATCTGTATTTTATTTATGTTGGCTGTACCTAAGAATCTGTAATGTGTGTGGTATAATATAATGCATGGTTGACTTATGGTTATGTATATAAAGTTTTTAAATATTCTGTTTCATGTAAGTCAACACAGCTCATTGGACAACTATAATTATGTATTTGCTTCCGCTAGCCCCTTATTATATGCTTATCTGTTCAGAGGCCTTCGGTAATCTAAGGATTACTGGCCGGTTACGATACTAAACCTATAGGGGCGGGTTTGGGTCGTGACATCTCTCCCTCCTGTCCCTTCCCTTCCCTTCCCTTCCCTTAATCTCCATTATTGCTCAATCTTTGAGTTTTAAATGGGAGTCTTTAGAGTGAAATTTTGTAAAAGTATTGGAAATGAAAGTCGGAGAGCTCGTCGTGATCTTCGCAATGGTGGTCTCGGATTCTTGATCGAGTGAAGTTTGCATTTTCGAATTTACTTTTCTCCATATTTTAAGGTAGGGACTTTCTTCATATTATTATTTTAAAAGTTATGTTAAGGTTATTTTGAGAAAATATATTATTATGACAGGCATTGCATATGTATATTTCACAAAGTTTTGTTTGGTAAATTTTTGGAAGAGAATTGGGTTAAAATGTTATGAACATTGGTATTTTGAACTTGATTTGGGAAAATCATCTTGTGTTGATAAATTTTGCGAAAAATCTGAAGTTTAATTATAATAGTTGTATGAGTTGTATTTATCTCATAATCTGATTAGAAAATTTATTTTGAAAAATATAAAGTCGAAATATTATCTCATCTTTGATTTTTGAATTTATTTTTGAGAAAAATAAATTGATGTTTATGAATATTGAGTAAATTGTGAAGTTGGAATTATAAGATGATTTTGGAATTAAAGACTCTAAAAGTGTACTCTTGGGCATATTTCAAAATTTTTAATGTAAATATCATATTGATTAGTTAACTTTAGAAAGGTTGTGAAAATTGTTAATTGAAGAAAATTTGGAAAAGATTGGCTATTTGAGTAGCTTGGCATAAAATATGATTATGTTTGAAAGATGAGTTGGGTTAAGTTATGTTTTGTATTATTTCCTTTGGAAAAATGTGAATATAATAAAATTGCTAATTTAGTGGATTGAATTAGTTTGGCTAAAAGTTTATATTCTTTATGGTTAAAAGTATGTCATTGAAATTATATCATAACTTTTAATATAGTAGGATGGAAGTGTTAATATTTCATAAGTATGAGATTTGGAGAAAATAAGTGAGATGAAGTTATTTGGTGTAAAACAACGTTGGACTAAGAGTCGTAATTAAGTCGAGGTGATTTAGTATTGGGTTCCTAGTTTTACTAGTTGAGTATTGCTATAATAACAATTTCATACTTCAAAATTTTATGAGATATTTGAATTGTTTTGACGGATTTTGACATGAAAAGAAAAGAATATAATTTTGGCTCGTTTGGAGCAAACAGATGAATTAGATTAAAATAAGAAGGAGTTATCAAAACTTCTATTTATTTGTTTAATTATTTTCCTTGGTTTAATTTGATGGGGTTGATGTTGGTAATTGGAAAGAGAACACTCATGTTATATATTTTATAATTATAGTCAAAAGGAGATTTTGATATAATTGATTAAGTGTTAGAATATTCACTTATACTTATTGAGAATTATGATTGAGCTTAAAGATCTCGAGATTTTACTTGTATAAGAGAAATGGAAATTTGATTCTATTTAATGTTTGAAAAGGGGATGAGTTTTGGAAAAATTATATTACATTTCATTAATAAGTATGTAAGTTAGAAATTGATGAAACCTTGAACTAACTTTGGTGTTATATGTTATTGCTATTGATGAATCTATTGTTTAGAAGTTGTGGTTTTGGTAACCAGTAGAGGATCACCATGTTGTTATTTAAATTAGGAGATCCTTGGAAAGGTAATAAAATGTTAGATTTTGGAAGTTTGTTTTATATAAAAGATATTGTTGAATTGTCTTGAAAAGAATAAATTGGAAGTTGTTGATTTACATGTGGTAAATGCATGGACATTGACATTATTATATTATCTCTTGGGATTGTATCATGGTATTACATTGATAGAGATATGGAATTTGATCATAATGGAGTATTGTGTGGTGGAATTGAAATTGGAACTATTCTAATGCATTGTTACATATTGCATTATCATTTCATTTCATTTCATTATCATCATGGGTTTCGAATTGAAATTGAAAATCATTGTTTTGAGAAAGGAATTATTTTTGTGAGACAAGATCATTTTGATTTGTTTTGGGTAAATACGTTGGTAAGTCCGGATAGGGGTATAGTTTGATATTGGTTTAAGTTGGCCTGAGTGTCCAGGGTGAAAGACCGAAAATACGCGCGGAGGAGGTACCATGTGCCTTCCGGTGACAAACTGATAAAGTGAGGATTTGGTAGTGCTCGATATGCCTACTTGCAGGCACCAGCGTAGGGATTACCTGAGTCATATTTACCACTGTGAAATGATATTGAAATTTTTGGATTTATCCATTTTAAATTGGCATTGTGTATAAGATTTTCAAAAGATAAGAAAAATATTTTGAGCATTGCATGGCATATGCATTCATCTCATAAAACTGTATAAAATGTATTTGATGATTTGTTAGATGTCATTATGAATTGTTTAATTATTGATTCAATTGACAATGGAATAATTGAATGAATTGAAAATGGTGTCCTGTTACTATTGAAGCATGTTTATTTATTTAGATTAACTTGTCATGGTTAATTAAATAAATAGTATTGAGAAATTATGTAACAGAATTATATATATATTTTTTGCATGATAGGATTTCACGTATATGTATGAGTATCTTTGTACCCGCATATCTTCTAATGTTATAATATGAGATTGTTTGGTGAGCTAGTGGTTGCTCACCCCCTACCTGTACATGTATACAGGGAATGCTTTTTGGATTTGAAGATCAAACAATGGGTTTTACCGTTTCTTAAGTGTAATGTAGTGATGGATTGTACTACTTCATTTATTTATTTGGCTGAATTCTATTTTTTTTTTTTTTGTAAAGAGTAGTGTTCTCTCTTTGATTGTAAGCCTTGGGGCATTTATTTTAATTGTATGTAAATGTCATTGTTGTATAACGAGAGGGAACATGTTTATTTAATTATTCATCATTTCATCCAAAGATGATTTGTCAATTGTAAATGAACTTAATTAATGAATTTTGGTAATGTTATTCAAGTAATAAAATACGGGGCGTGACAGTTGGAGTAGAAATATGAAACAATTGATAAGCAAAGTAAAATGTATACTTTATTAATGTTTAGATAGGTTAAGGGTTTGGACGGTCTACAGTCTAGATCTGGGACAGTTTGGCCCATTGAACTTACTTTTGGACCCTTTTGCGATAATTCAAACTATTCACATTTTAAGATTTGTTGAGTACATCATTCTTATAAAAAATCACGTCGATTGGATAACAGATATTATATATTCAGATTACTTTTTTTTGAAAAAAAATAGACAGTTAGAAAATTAACAGTTTATAAAAAAGTGATCCAAATATATAGTATCTATTATCCGATCGATGTGATTTTTT
Source organism: Camellia granthamiana (assembly GCA_036172215.1). Taxonomy (NCBI): domain Eukaryota; kingdom Viridiplantae; phylum Streptophyta; class Magnoliopsida; order Ericales; family Theaceae; genus Camellia; species Camellia granthamiana. The sequence goes on from CM069912.1 coordinate 13,910,594, forward strand.
ATAAGAATAATATAGTCAATAAACTTTAAAATATAAATAATTTAAATTATCAAAAATGAAAAAATAAATAAATAAATAAATAAGCCCAATTGACCGAACTATCTCGGACGGTCACAAATCAAAACTGGAGACAATACAGACCCATAGCATTGGAGATGCTTTTACGGAACCTTATGCAGTTGACAGACTCAGTTATGCACAGCCATGCATGGTCATGTTTAGGCCAAGTTTGGCATACCTCAAATAATCTATCTTTTTATATTTTTTCCATCACATCACCTCTCTACTTTTCTGCACATCTTTTCGTAAAAAGACAAAAAGTGCACTTATTTATGTCATCCCAAACAACCCCTTACTTGGAGCGCAAATAAGGACTCTCTGGTGATGTGGCTACTTGTGATTGGTCTCCCTTCCTAGTTGCTTTTGAGAATTGTTTTTTTTAAATATTTTTTAAAATTTTTATAAAAATATATTTAAAAAAATAAAACAATAGTTGCTTTTTATAGTTTTTTTTTTTTTGACTTTTTTTTCGCTAAAAAGGCAACTTTGCAAAATAGGCCTAGGTGTGGTGTGGCAGACGTCAGGAAAAGAGGGAGATAAAGAAGAGGAGAGAGAAAAATACTACTAAGTAGTGTTTTGAGAAGTGGGTAAAAAATTAACTTTTAAATTTTTTTAGTCTATTTTATCTTTTTATGAATAAAAAATGTGAAAGGTAATTTAACCTAAAATGATTAAAAAATTAAAAACTGACTTTTTATTTGGTTGTCAAAACACCCCTAAATCCTTGGGCACACATAAAAAAAGAGTGTTTGACAAAGGCTATTTTTTGGCATTTATGTTAAAATTCACAAAAAAAAAAAAAGACTAAATAAGTCAATAAAACAAAATATCACATCAAACTTATAATTATTTTTTTTTCACAAACATCACATCCAACTAAAAAAAAGCCAACTATCTTCCCAAACACAAAAATTTTAGTCTACGAAAATAACCAAAAATTAAAATAGTCTACTAAAATAGCAACTTCACAAACACTTACAAAGTGAAACAAAATATCGAGAAAACAGGGTTAATTTCGTAATTTCATCAAGGCCGAGACACGGAGGCTTTATATATAGGACTGATTTATTTTAATATTATTAATAATTTTATAAAAAAAATATTAATAAAAATGCTTAGTAGTTCGAATTTGTGTGGTTCGAATAGTTCGAATATATCAAAACGACGTTGTTTTACCCCCAAATGACGTCGTTTTAAGACATTCAAACCATTTAGATCATGAAAATTCAGACTATCAAGCATTGTTGAAATATTAATAGAATCTAGTTTATATAGTTTAATTAACCTAACTACACCCAAAGTTATATATATATACACTAATTTATATCTATCACAATATGAGAAATTAAAATATAATTTAGACATGAAATTTAAATTTATTATTATCAAATACTCATACTAATGAACCAATCAAAATTTTAAAATAGATGTAAGCCTAAGCCTAAGGCTAGAATATGGCTCATAATTTTGGATGAGTTGATCCAAATAAAAACATAAATATATAAAAAAAAAATTAAAAAATTTACCTATATATCTCATCTTGAGTAATGGTGATTCGTTTAGTTCCAAGGATTTTTTATAGACCAATTAGCCTCATTAATTTTGAAAATGTAGATTTAAGATATTATTTAGAAATTAGATTTATGGTTATACCTTTATTTCTATTATGTTTCTTTTTTCTTGTTCTTTTTTCTTTTGTGTTAAAAAGGTAAGATATACCACCTATGAGAATCAAATTTGTGATGAATTTTTTATATGAGAATCTTTTTTATTTGGAATGATTGAAAATGTGAGATTTTTCAAACATTTCAAAGCGAGTATAAACATGACTTGAAATATAGGATTCTTCAAACATTCCAAAAGAATATGAGATTATTCAAACATTTCAAAATAAATACAAAAACTCCGTAGTAAGATTTGGGTAAATGGGTAATTTCAAACTGTAATACTCCCATGTAACACTCAAATGTAACACTCTAATATAGCACTAAAAAAAAAAAAATTCTTAGTATACTTTTTTCAAACGTAACATTTCAATATAACACTTCAAAAAAATTTCTTAGTGTGACACTCCAATATAACACAATATAACACAAAAAAAAAAAAAAAAAAATTTAGTGCACTTTTTCTAAACGTAACACTCTAAAAAAAATGTGAGATTATTTAAACCATTTCAAAAGGATATGGGATTCTTCAAACTATTCCAAAAGAAGTGCAAAAATTTCTTAGTAAGCTTTAGGCAATGTGTAATTTGAAACTATGAGTATTACGTTTGAAAAAAATATATTAAGAAATTTTTTATTATTTTTATGTGTTACATTGGAGTGTTATGTTTAGGATTACATTGATTGGAGTGTTATGTTTAGAAAAAATACATTAAGAAATTTTTTGTGTGTTACATTAGAGTGTTAAGTTTGAAAAAAATACACAAATGAGTTTTTTTAGAGTGTTACATGGATACGTTGTTACGTTTCAAAAAAATACACTAAGAAATTTTTTAATGTGTTACATTGGAGTATTACATTATTGGAATATTATATTGTAGTATTACGTTTTTGTTTGTAATGTGGGATTTGTTCCAAAAGGGAGGAGAATCCAAAACTTCTATAGTGTGGATTACCCAAATATGTAATTTCACATTCAGAGAAATTCACTTTTATTTCTCAAAAAATTAAACCTAAAAGTGTAAGTGACTACCTTTTTGTGTAATTTTCACTTTAATGAGACTTTTGGGTTCATAAGAGAAAAGGGCAAATTACTAACACCCCCTCGAGGTTTGACTAAAATACGAATTCCTCCCTGAGGTTTGGAAAATTACAAATTACCCTCTGAGGTTTATATTTGCATAACAAATGAGGGGGCAATTTGTTATGCAAATATAAATCTCAGGGGGCGGGATGTAATTTCTCAAACCTTAAGGGGGAATCCGTATTTTAGTCAAACCTTGAGGGGGGTGTTGGTAATTTGCCCTCCAAAATTTAATTTTTTTAATAAATATGCATAAACATATGCATATTTTTTATTTTAATTATAAAAATACTTATTATTTATCAATTTAATAAATAAATAGATCAAGTAATTCATAAATTAGGTATAAATTAAGATAATTTTAATAATTAAGTTATGGTTAAATTGATGTAAAAGTTTAATCAATTAATTTTTAAGAAAGATTTTTAATTTCTATCCCAACTTTAACAAGTCAAATCTAAAAAATAAACTTATAGTCAACAAATGGGTGTTTTAGAAGATGGTTAAAAATTATTTTTTTGACTTTTTTTTAACTTTTTGACTTTTTTATTTGAGAGAAAAAGTAAGTTAAAATTTAGAAAGTAACTTTTAACTCACTTCTCAAAATGAGTCAAAGCCAAGAATAATCATGTAACTTTGTGATAAGATGATTAGACAATCAGCTGAATTGCCTTGGCTGATCAATGCCTTATATATCACTTCGTTTGGCTAGTGTCACGGATTAATAAATTTTGATATAGTTCCTCACTAGAAAGCATTGGGAGACTATAGAGATTGCTGGAAGCCTCTAGCACTCCCTAGAGAATGGCTACAAGAAGAGAGGCTAAAATAGAACAACCTAGAATTCTCTAGAACACTCGAGAGAATAGTAGACCTTGTACATAATTCTAGAAGCTTATACATTAATTCTAGAATAGGTCCTTTGAGAGGATGAGGGAAGAATCTAGAATCCTCTCAATCCTTGTAGTTCTAGAATGATTCTAAAATAGTCCATAAGATTGAGTTGGAGGAAGTGTCTAGAACACTCTCTACTATTATAGTTTTAGAATATTCTTTGTAGCCTATAAAAGGGGAGGGTCTCATTTGCTCAAACCATCAAATGTAACCCAAGTGAACCCAAGTGTATCCAAAGCATTTTAAAGCAATATAAAGCTAAAACATTCTCCAACAGCTTCTCTCTCTAATTTTCTTTAAGCTTTCTCTTGTGTGTGCAACCTTCTCAAGCTTTTCCATAAAAAGCTTACATAGGTGCAAGCAAGGCGTGCTATAAGCATCTAAGGCCGCACGGTTGGCTTGGAAACCCAAGATCGTGACACTAGGGACTGGGTTGGGTTGGGTTGGATTGAGATTAAATTAGTTATTAAAAAATTAAGATTTTATTTGAAAAGTTGGTTATTTTTGTAGGTTATTTTAATTTTTGACTATTTTAATAGGTTAAAATATTTGTGTTTAGAAATAGGGTTGAATTTTTTTGTAGTTGAATGTGATAATTGTGAGAAAAAAATAAAATAATTATAGATTTGATGTGATATTTTATTCTGTTGACTATTTTAATATATTTTATCTTTTTATGAATTTTAGTAAAAAAATAAGTTTTAGCTTTTCAAACACCTCAAAATAAATTAAAAAATTAAGGTAATAAAATAAAATATCACATTTAAATCATAATTATTTTATTTTTTTATAAATATTAAAAAATCTAAAAAAAATTAACCCAAACAAATTATTTAGTGAATTTTTTTTTTTTTTTGTTGTCAAACCACAACTATATATACAAGAAGACAATCGTAATAAATGAAAGGGTAGAATAGTAAAATAAGACAGTAACCACGGGAGCTTCTATATACACACATCCTTTCCCCTCAATACACACACTTAATGAAGAGGTGTGTAAAAAGTGTGTGAGAGGGAGATGTGTAGAAAGGGTATCTTGGGTGTGTATATAGAAGCTCCCCAGTAACCACTCAATACTCTACTTTACTTTCCCGGGTAGGTTGCCAGCAATTTGTTCCCTTTCCTCTCTGAACATTTTCTCTCTCTCTCTATACTGCACTGTAGAAAGAGAAAGGTCCGTTTGCTTGCTATTTATTCCCTTTTGCTTTTCTTGTACTAGCCTATCACCCGTGTTATGTTCGGGATAATTATAAATATTTATATTTATTTTAATTTTTTTTAATATATAAATTAAATACATGGGGTTTGATCGAGGAGTTTGAAAGAATTTAATAAGTGTTTATTTATTTTTTTTTCAAAAAACAAAACAAAAAAATTAAGAGGGAAAAAAATTAAGAGGTATTTACACAATAATTACATGGGTCTCTTGGAGATGCAAAAAGTAAGGAAATTAGGATTTCATTTATTGCGTTATTCTTTTCCCCACCCTCTATCTCCTTCATATGTCAATAGTGTAATTATTATAATTTTTGAATCAATCACCAAGTCAATTTTTTATTTTTTTAATATATAAATTAAATACATGGGGTTTGATCGAGGAATTTGAAAGAATTTAATAAGTGTAATTATTATAAATTAAGTGTTTATTGTAATCAATAGTTTAATTATTACAATCTTTGAACCAATCACCAATCACTAAGTCAATTTTTTTTTAAAAAAAATATTAAAAAATCAAGAAATTAAGATTGACATGTTGGAACTTCCACATGCCTTGGGTTTATCTCCTCCATATGTCAATAGTGTAATTATTATAATCTTTGAATCAATCACCAAGTCAATTTTTTATTTTTTTAATATATAAATTAAATACATGGGGTTTGACCGAGGAGTTTAAAAGAATTTAATAAGTGTAATTATTATAAATTAAAGTGTTTATTGTAATCAATAGTGTAATTATTACAATCTTTGAACCAATCACCCGTGCTATGCACGGGACAATTATAGATATTTATATTTGTTTTTAATTTTTTTTTAATATATAAATTAAATATATGGGGTTTGACCGAAGAGTTTGAAAGAATTTAATAAGTGTTTATTTATTTGTTTTTTCAAAAAACAAAACAAAAAAATTAAGAGGAAAAAAAATTAAGAGTCATTTATTTACACAATAATTACATGGGTCTCTTGGGATGTAAAAAGTAAGGAAATTAGGATTTTATTTATTGCGTTATTCAATAGTGTAATTATTATAATCTTTGATTGTTTTTTCAAAAAACAAAACAAAAAAATTAAGAGGGAAAAAAATTAAGAGACATTTATTTACACAATAATTACATGGGTCTCTTGGGATGTAAAAAGTAAGGAAATTAGGATTTCATTTATTGCGTTATTCAATAGTGTAATTATTATAATCTTTGATTGTTTTTTCAAAAAACAAAACAAAAAAATTAAGAGGGAAAAAAATTAAGAGCTATTTATTTACACAATAATTACATGGGTCTCTTGGGATGTAAAAAGTAAGGAAATTAGAATTTCATTTATTGCGTTATTCAATAGTGTAATTATTATAATATTTGAACCAATAACCAAGCCAATAGTGTAATTATTATAAACCAATCACCAAGTCAATTTTTTTTTAAAAAAATATTAAAAAATCAGAAAATTAGGATACATGGGGTTTAACCGAGGAGTTTGAAAGCATTTAATAAGTGTTTATTTATTTATTTAAGAGACATTTACACAATAATTACATAATATATAAATTAAATACATGGGGTTTGACCGAGGAGTTTGAAAGAATTTAATAAGTGTTTATTTATTTATTTAAGAGGCATTTACATAATAATTACATGGGTCTCTTGGGATGCAAAAAGTAAGGAAATTAGGATTTCATTTATTGCGTTATTCATTTAATAAGTGTAATTATTATAAATTAAGTGTTTATTGTAATCAATAGTGTAATTATTACAATCTTTGAACCAATCACCAATCACCAAGTCAATTTTTTTAAAAAAAATATTAAAAAATCAGGAAATTAGGATTGACATTAAAAAAAATATTAAAAAATCAAGAAATTAGGATTGACATGTTGGAGCTTTCACAAGCCTTGGATTTTAAAAGACCCTATTCCTTAATATATAGATTGGAGAGAGAGAGAGAGAGAGAGGGGGATCTGTCTGCACTCCAGACGTGAGAATCAACGCACAATAGAGGGAAGCGGCGCGTCAACGATTTGGTTGTAGTGTATCATTGGCCTGGTTTGGCAAAGGTGTTTCTTGTTTTTTGGACTAAAAAATAAAAAAGTTAAAATAATTAATAAAATAAAATATTACATCAAATCATAATTATTTTATTTTTTTCTTACAAATATCACATCTAAATATATAAAAAAAAATTAAACCATCTTCCTAAATATAAATATTTTAACCTATTAAAATAGTCAAAAATTAAAATAGCCAACTTTCCAAACGGCTCCTAGCACTCAAATGAGCGAAAAAATTGCATCAATATTTTAAGCTCCTTTTGATTTGAGTCTTAAGTTGTATTTTGAGTTTTGAATTTTTAAAATGAGTTTTGAAAAGAGTAATTTTTTTAATTATGAATTTTAAAAAGAGTTTTGAATTATATTTTAAGTTTTGAGTTGTATTTTAAATTTTTTTGAGTTTATTTTTGTTTAAATATTTAAATATTTTCTTAATTTTATTTTTTAGGATAAATATTTATTTATTTTTAATGTGTGTTGTATTTACTACATTTGTGCGTTGTATTTTTTTTTAATATTTTAAATGTTTTTTTATTTTTTTAAAATTTTAAAAAAATTTGAATCACTCATATATATCTAAATAGAGTTGTGATTTATACACCCAGTACGGCCACCCCCACTGACAACCCCCAGTGACGTGTCAGTGGGGGATTGGCTAAAAACAAAAAAAAAAAAAAAAAAAAGAAAAACTGTGCACCCCCAGCTGGACACCTCACTGGGTGTCACCCCCAGCTGGGGGTAGGAAGCTTTATGCAACTTCATCTAAATAATAACAAATTATTTAGTCAATACTTAAAAAAATAACAAAATATTTTTTTTAAATAAAAAAATATTTTTTTAAAAAAAATAGAATTTTGAAAAGAGTTTGGTTATAAATTTTAAAAAGAGTATTTGAATATATTTTTTAGTTATGTTTGGTTATGAGTTATTATCCAAATCACAATTCTAAAATAAAACCAAATGCTACCTAATGTTAATAACTATTAACTAGTAGTATTACAACATTAAAATTACTCTCTTCCTAATTTCTAGTTATCATTTCTTTTAGAATAATTAGGTTTCATAAAATTGTTGTTTTAGTAATTGAGATTAATTATTTATAGCAATCAATAAATACAATAATATAATAGATAGAAATTATAATCTTAAAAGACAAAGATAAAAGAGAGGCTGTTGGAGGAGAGCTGACTAGCAGTCTGATTCAATAAACAGGTAGTGTCAACAATTTGTCCATCTTATCTCTCTCCTCTCTCTCTCTCTCTTTGTAAAATATGTATAGGGTTCAGCACTTTTCTAGTTTCGAAATGAATTGGACGATACGGTTGGACTATTGTGGGTTTGATTTTAGGTTTATTTTGATAATTTAAATTGTTTGATATATAAAATTTATTGAATTAATTATTTTTGTAAAAAATCACATATCGAATATCAAAAGTCACTTAATCAATTTGTACTTGTGTCTGGGTTTTATTTTTAAAATCATAATTGTCATTCAAACAAATGTAATCTGATCAAATATTTATCAATTTCCGATCAATATGATTTTTTTGCAAAAATGATGTGCGACGAACTTTACATATTGAATGGTTTGAATCATCAAGATGGACTTGGAATCGAGCCCCACCACGGCTTAACAATATTGTTTAGTCTGATTAAGGACTGAAGAGAAGGTGTGGCCATATATATATAATCACCATGAGACATGACAGAGAGGTCAAATATTGGGTGCACACTGAAGAGAGAATAATTGTGTCGATTGTTAGTCAGGTATATGCATATACTAGGGATAAGCCGTGCTTAAAGGCACTCCCTAACAATTTAGGTTTCGTTTAGAAAGAGCTATTTTAGCTTGATTTTTTAGTAGAATTTTTGGTTTATTTATTTATTTGGATGTGATGATTATGAAGGAAAAAAAAAAAATAATTATGATTTGAATGTGACATTTTGTCTTATTAATTTATAATTTTGTCTTTTTTTACTTATTTAAGCAAAAAAATTGTTACCAAAGGACAACTTAAGCATACATGGATTTAATTTAACTTAAGCATAGGATAATTAATGTTCCCACCACTTCTTTCCTCTTTCTTTCATTTTCTTTCTTTCCTTTTTTTTTTTTTTTTTTTCAACAACTATTCTTAAATGACTACTTTGCCTACGAAAGTTGATGTGCTGAATGCTTCTGCTACTCACTTGTTTATCTCCTTTTGTGTGAATATAATAAATAGATCAGTTGCAATTTTGTTGAGTAGATCCAAATTCAATAGTTTAGGGATTGATTAGAATAAATTAAAAGTTGAAGAATGAAAATAAACAATATTGTGAAACTTTAGGGAATAAAAGTGAAATTAACCCATAAAGAAAATTATAATGAGTTAAAACAGGTGTAAATAGGAATTAGGCATTAGGAAAGGAAAGATTGTGGAACTGAAATTTGAAATCTCCACCAAACAAAACTTTTGTATTTCCTTTTTCAATCCTACCCTTTTCAGTCATAAATTTAAAACTATATAAACTGATCAACTCTTTGTATGCAATAGAATACATAATAAAAACCTTCCGCTTGTATGCAGTAGAATACATAATAAAAATAAAAAATAAAACCGAAAGAAAGGACAAAAAAGAAAAAAAAAAGCGGGAAGACAGATCATTCCGCAGAGCTTTGGGTGAAATCTCACCGTTAACTTTGTCTTGGGCTTCAAGGAGCTCGATTGTGTTGCCGATTCCCTGCCTTCTTCCGACGCCAGTATAGAACAGAAGATCTTATCATTTTTGGTGAAATTACATTTGTTGTTTTTTAATTTTAAGTTGTTATGTTTTGTATATGACTATTGATTCGAAAATCTGAAATGCAGAAAACTGATAGCTAGAAGATGAGTATGATAAACAAAGAAGAAGAAGAGGAAACAAATCTTCAAAAGGTGAAAACTAAAATTACACGTTCGTTCGTTCTTGGTTAAACGAGTTAGTTTAGCATTAATATGTATTGATTTAAAGGGAAATTACATTAAAAAAAAAAAAAAAAAACTTCAAATTTTGGAGTTTTTAATTTCATCAATTATTCCTTAATATTTTGTTTTTTTTTTAAATTTAGATTTTAAGCCATTTGTCTATCTTCATTAAATAAAATTAATGAGAAAATAATATTTTAGTCATTATATATAGGTTTATGGAAAATGATTTTGTGTGTGTATATATGTTATGCAGGCAAGTTGCATGATGGAAGTTGGAGTGAAAACTTCGTCAATGGGAGTGGATTCCGAACATTCAGAGCCATGTAAGTCTTAACCTCAACCAATCAATGTTACTCAGATTTAGTAATTATGTTGATAGTCTAGTTCGTTGCTTGCCACAAATTTCCTTTTTCTTTATAGGGTAAATTACAAATAAGTCATGTGTGAGTGATTTTCCGATCACACCGCCCGCCTAGTGATTCAGTAGTAGAACACTGGCAGAATAGATGGCACCCTGCTGACCTGCACAGAAAGAGAAGGCTCCGGCGGTGGTTCTTCCACCCGGGATTACTTCGACGATCAAGTCAGTACTCAATATTTCTCAAAGATAAATCAATTGTGCTAAACTCACAAGCTCGAGTATCAAAAGCATACCTTCGACCCATGGGGGTGCCTCTTATTTATAGCCAACTCAATCCTAGTCCCAATAGAGGCCTGACTTCTATGGACTCAGGATTACTGCTTATCTGGGACTCCCAGTGGGGTTAGGATAAACTCTCTAAGAGTCTTATCTTTACCCAAACTGAAGTCTTCTCCCATTCTAGGACTCTTGTCCCTTATCCGCTAATCTCGGATTCCGATATCTTCGGAGATAACCTCGGCCTAGCCGAGATCATTTCGGCGTCATGTCCAGGACACGTGGCACCTCGGCTGACACGTCGGCGTCACCTTGGCCACGTGTTGATACTCAGAAAATATATCTCCACAACTGCCCCCTAGGTTCTATTACCTCGGCATCCTGAGGTGATGGAACCTACACTGTTTGTTCATCTGTGATCCTCTGTCCGAGATCAAACTCGCCGACCTCATAGTTCCCTGGACTTCACTGTCCACTTGTGTCAAGTATCAAGATTCATGCTTTCCAAGCTGCTTGAGATCGCACCTCCTAGCCGAGGTTATGGTTCCATTAATTCGTTCTTCTTTCTAGCACGTCGGCTAAACTTGCTTCCTTACTTATTGCCGAAGTAAGAATTTATTGACTCAATCCGAGCAAGACCCATAGTCTGCTTTCATCAATGCCTCATAACCAATAACCAAGTTCGTTTCAAGTTTCTCAGCCGAGATCATTCTCCAGGCCGACATGTCTTCTATAGATCATGAATCCCAAGAACTCCAATTTGCCGTCTTTTCACGCGTTTGATCAAAATCAACTCTCTCTCTGTCTTTTCAATTCTGCATCTTTGTTTTTGCTCAGACTTTCTCTTTTAAATCCTTCATTGCTCCAAACCTTCAAGCTCTGCAACTACTTTTATTCTTCCCCTCTAGTGAAGCTTTTTGCTGTCCTCTTCTGATTGTAACCGTGTCCTGATTCCAGCGTACTCAATACTGGCCTCTTTCCTCTGGTAAGCCACTGTTTAAATTTCTTGCTTTTGCTTCAAAAGAACTCCACCGCTGTACTTGCTGCCTTTGCGTACTTTGTTCATGTCTTTGATCGTTTTAGCTTTTTGTCTTGATTCCCAATATTCGTTGATTTCTGCCACTGTTCTTGGCTTGAATTCCAGGTCATACTGGCCCAAGGCTACTGCCCATCTGGCTGTTCTTTCTGTTAAGTCTCCTTGTGGTCGTCTGGCAGCTTTTCTTCTTTCAGGAATGCAACAATTGCATCTATCCAGCTTGGTCCTATGTCCACACACATTGCTTCATGCTCTGTGATCGGTGGTTCTATGATCGGGCCCGACAAATAGTCAATCATTATTGTCCTTGTTTTTCCAGTTTGTTTTGAACTTGCCAGGTTAGCCAACGCGTCGGCGTGGCTATTATCATCTCTGTAAACCTTATCTGTTTCTGCTGCTACTGCCAGCTTCAGTCCTGCAATCAATGCTTCATATTCTGCTTCATTGTTTGAGGCCTTGAACCCCAATCGACTGGACTGTTCCAATATCTCTCCATCTGGAGATATCAATACTACTCCTGCCCCCGCTCCCTATCGGTTTGAGCTCCTATCAACGAACAGTCGAAAGGAGTCGCCGATGTAAATGCTGTAAGGTCTGAGTTTTTCTTCTTTCCTTTGTTCCATTGTATTTGGCTGTGCTTCTTTTTCCTTGCTTGGGCATCGCTCACCTCGGCTCAACGGAGCCCGGTGTATGATGGATTCTGGCGTGAACTCGGCCACGAAGTCGGCCAAAACTTGGCTTTTGATTGCTGTTCTTGATCACTGTTCTGTTTCTGTTTGCCGTGTTTTTTCCAGATTCTTGCCTTCAATCTTCTCTTGCCTTTGTTACTGTTTTCTGTATAGTCTTAGAACCATGTCCTTTCTTGAAATTGATGTCGTGATAACGGTAGAAAAGCTCCTCCAACTGACTGCCGAGGTTGAACCACTGTCGGCCGTTGAAGCAGATTAGTCCGATGTTCTTGCTTTAGTCCCTAGTTATGAGGGTCTTCAATTTTGTACTTGCCTTCTTTCATACATGCTTCACCTTTCCTCATCTTCTAAGCTTTTTAACAAGCTAGGTGGTCATCTCAGATGATCATATCTTGAAAACGTCTTTCGATGTTTATCTCGGCTATACCAAACTTGTAAATTGCTACAAATTTTAACAAGTGTAAAAACCCTTATGAACTTGTAATTTCGAAATTTCAACAAGTGTTAGAGCCTTCATAATCTTGATTGCTCAAAAAATTTCAACAAGTGGTAGACTTCATAATCTTCGGTTAACTCATCTTGTAAATTGCTCAAAAAATTTCAACAAGTGTTAACTTTCCTTGCTCCTTAATTATCATTCCTTCCCCCTGCACCTTCTCCATGCCCCCTAATGTGAACATAAGTTGCACTTAGGATCACATTAGGGAAGTTGGCTTCGTGCCGTAGTCACAGACCCGATGTGTTCTTCTTTCGCCGATGTATTAAAACTGCTGGTATTTAATTCACCTCTTTAGACCCTCTTTCTCTTGGCCTTTGCAAACTATCATCGCCGTTTCTTGCAGCAATTATTCCTTTTATAATTCTGGTCACCACTTCTGGCGTGCACTTTAGTGGCTCTGTTCTAATCAAAACGACGTTTGACTCTGGCGAATCTTTTCCTGACATTTAACTTGTGCACTCTTTAACTTGTAATTTTTCTCAAAATTTCAACAAGTGTTAAACATCATTTCGTTTTAACTTTGGTTTAAACATCATCTCGACTTGACTTCGGTTAAGCATCATCTCCGTTTAACTTTGGTTAAGCATCATCTCGGCTTAACTTCGGTTAAGCATCATCTTAGTTTAACTTCGGTTAAACATCATCTCGGCTTAACTTCGGTTAAGCATCATCTCCGTTTAACTTCGGTTAAACATCATCTCGGCTTAACTTCGGTTAAGCATCATCTCGGCTTAACTTCGGTTAAGCGTCATCTCAGTTTTTGAAGTTTTTCCTTTCTTGTCGTTTGTACTCTTGTACCTTTTTGTTTTTTAGACAATGTAAGCTCTGCATATGGCCGATGTGCCTCCTTGTTCTTGAATGTCTAATTCAACTTTCCTTCTCTGAATGCTTGTGCCTTTGTCTTTTCTTGACTGCCTTTGCATGATTCTATACTTAGAATATTCTGCATGTATATATTCTTCCTTCTTTGTGCAATCTTCTCGGGCTGATATACATCGGGTATAAAAACTGATGATTTGCCTCGGCAATAACTTGTCCTGTAAATTTCTCATAAATTTCAACAAGGGTAAAACTTATACCGTTAGTTTTAACTTTGTAAACTTTTCTCAAGTTTCAACAAGTGTTTAAACAGTGATCTCGGTTTATCAACTTGTAAATTGCTACAAATTTCAACAAGCTTTAAACAATGATCTTGGTTTAACAACTTGTAAATTGCTACAAATTTCAACAAGCTTTAAACAATGATCTCGGTTTAACAACTTGTAAATTGCTACAAATTTCAACAAGCTTTAAACAATGATCTCGGTTTAACAACTTGTAAATTGCTACAAATTTTAACAAGCTTTAACATTACCTCGGCTTAACTTCGGTTAAGCAATACCTCGGTTTAACTTCGATTAAGCATCATCTCGGCTTAACTTCGGTTAAGCATCATCTCAGCTTAACTTCAACTTGTAAATTGCTACAAATTTCAACAAGTGAAGATAAGGAATAATCTCAGCTTAACTTCAACTTGTAAATTGCTACAAATTTCAACAAGTGAAGATAATGGATAATCTCAGCTTAACTTCAACTTGTAAATTGCTACAAATTTCAACAAGCGAAGATAAGGAATAATCTCGGCTTAACTTCAACTTGTAAATTGCTACAAATTTCAACAAGCGAAGATAAGGAATAATCTCGGCTTAACTTCAACTTGTAAATTGCTACAAATTTCAATAAGCGAAGATAAGGAATAATCTCGGCTTAACTTCAACTTGTAAATTGCTACAAATTTCAACAAGTGAAGATAAGGAATAATCTCGGCTTAACTTCAACTTGTAAATTGCTACAAATTTCAACAAGTGAAGATAAGGAATAATCTCGGCTTAACAACTTGTAAATTGCTACAAATTTCAACAAGCGTTAAACATCTTTGTCTTTTGTCTGCCCCCAGTCTTCTCTCTCGGCTTAACAACTTGTAAATTACTACAAATTTCAACAAGTGGTAAACGCATTCTTCTTCTTTCTGCCTCTTGCTTGCTGGATCCATTGTTACATCGGCCTCGCTTCGGCGAGCCGTTTCCTTTCTCATGTTTTTTTTTATAAGCCTCTGCATCCTTTTGTCCGTAGGGTCACCAGAATCCCTTTGATATGGTTCTGTAGGCAAGGGATCTGCCCCCTGCATAGCTTCTACATACTCCTTTGTGGACTTTATAAAAGGTCTTTATCTTGGCTAACTTCAGTCCGATCTTGTGTGTTTCTTTTTTATCTTCTGGGATCTGAGATTTGCTTACTGAGCTCTTCTCTTTTCGGATTTAAGTGTCGAGCTCTTGTCTTTTGGAATCTTGGATCTGCTCATTCAGGTTGAGCTCTTCTTTTCTCGGGCCTACTCATCTAGGCCGAGATCATGTCTTTTGGAATCTTGGACCTGCTCATTTAGGTTGAGCTCTTTGAATGTCATCTTCTTGGGAGCACTCATGCCCCCTGTCTTTGTATCCCTTCTGGAAGGATCTTCATTCCGTTTATGTCAACATATTCTCCATCCTTGCTAAACTAGTCGTTTCTGACACGTTGATCTTGTACGGTGGGGGCCATCTATTCTCCTTTCGTTCCCACAGACGGCGCCAAATTGTGTGAGTGATTTTCCGATCACACCGCCCGCCTAGTGATTCAGTAGTAGAACACTGGCAGAATAGATGGCACCCTGCTGACCTGCACAGAAAGAGAAGGCTCCAGCGGTGGTTCTTCCACCCGAGGGTACTCCGACGATCAAGTCAGTACTCAATATCTCTCAAAGATAAATCAATTGTGCTAAACTCACAAGCTTGAGTATCAAAAGCATACCTTAGACCCATGGGGGTGCCTCTTATTTATAGCCAACTCAATCCTAGTCCCAATAGAAGCCTGACTTCTATGGACTCATGATTACTGCTTATCTGGGACTTCCAGTGGGGTTAGGATAAACTCTCTAAGAGTCTTATCTTTACCCAAACTGAAGTCTTCTCCCATTCTAGGACTCTTGTCCCTTATCTGCTAATCTCGGATTCCGATATCTTCGGAGATAACCTCGGCCTAGCCGAGATCATCTCGGCGTCATGTCCAGGACACGTGGCACCTCGGCTGACACGTCGGCGTCACCTTGGCCACGTGTTGATACTCAGAAAATATATCCCCACAAGTCCTATTGATAAATTTATCAGTCTCTCTTATGTTTTTAAATAAATTTACAGTGATAAATTTATTAATACAACGTAATGGGTAATAAGTCTCAAAAGTAGGACATATTGGTATTGCTTGATATGATGAAAAGTGAGAGAGAGAGAGAGAGGCAATTATGGAGTCTTGGTCACTTTTAATGAGAATTTTGAGAGGGACAGGCTAGGCATGAATATAACCTTTGGCTTATCGATGGAAAGTAGTTGTTTTTGGACTTGAGTCTATGTTCTTATGCTTAATTGTTTGGGCATTTACCATTGCACAAACAATAGGAATGACCATATGGAAAGTTAGGCTAAAATGAGAATGCAGGGGGCTATGAAAACTATGGTGCCAAGTCCTTTCGGATTTAATAAAATTTTCAAGGAGATGCAAAATGCATATTGGCCTTTTTATTATAGTAAAAAAGGTGTTTTAGTTTTACTTTCAGTTTGGATGGCACTTTAAAGTCTTTAGTTTGATCAACATCAAATGTACTATTCAGTGCCATAAAATTCTTTGGAGACTATATATAGTTCTGCAATATAAACCAATATAGGCAACTTCAAGATTCACATGGAAAGGCATAAACATGAACAAAGTGCATTAAAGGTTTTGCAAATTAATAACTTAAGCACCTTCTTTGATTATTTATTGGGTTGTTTGAGTTTGTCTTCAAAGCTTTTGAGGAGTTATATTCTTGCTTCAGATTCAACATGATGTAGTAGGACAACTTAAAGGAAAGTTAGGGTATTTTTCATACAATAGGAATTGTGGTTGGTTCTGTTACAGAAAGCTTCTAGGGCTGTGGTTTTCAAGATAGAAGAAGGTTTCTAGAAGCAAAACACTTGTTTTGGCTTGACTTTCAAACGATGTAGGTTACATGATTTTATGAAAAGGTGAGATTAAAAGTTCTCAACAACAACTATTTTAGGGTTTCAATGGTTGAATTGATGGCCAATAAGTATCACAAATTGGTTACTTTAAAGATTATTTTCCTTCTATTTGGGATTATAGATAATCAAATGATTATTGATTACATTCACAGAGAAAAAGGGGAGAAAAAACACATTGCACTACGATTTATTTATGATTGGAAATTATACTCAATAAAATTTCCCTCTCTGTTTTGTTTTTGTTTTGTTTTTAAATATTTGGGCTGTTGTCTCGCTGTAGCTGGACATGGTCAATTTCTTTCATTATATCCTGTATTCAGAGTTTCTCCAATTCTTCTAGACTCTGAAGAATGGATGACTAGCAATCCAAAAGCAGTTGTTTAATGAACTTCCATGCTATTAAATAGTAACCATTGTTGATGGACAATATAAATACATGATACAACAATACTACAGACCACTAATTTAGTGACTCTAACTCATCACTAATGAGGTGGAAAAGAAAAAAAAAAAAAAAAAACAGACACAGCACATACTGTGGCAGTGGGTAGTGGTGGCACTAATTAGTGCTCCCACTCATTTTCCTACATGATATTTAATGATGTCATTTTTTTTTGGGTGTCTCCATCAAGTATTTCAAAATCAGCAAGCCTAAGGAGGATTACCATTTTCTGGTATAGTTTGTAAATTTAAGACTTGTAAGTCTTAATAGATGAATTTATTGTCTAATAGATTTTATGATAATTAATGGTATTTTTCATCAAACACGGTTAGAAAACGTCGCTAATTGTTCATCTTCAGTGATAGTTTGAAAATTTTGTCACAAAAAATGTCATTAATTATAAATTTTAGTGGCAGTTTAAAAAAATCATTACAAAAAAAGGTCACTAATTTTCAATATTTTAAAAAATTTGTCATAGAAAAATATCACTAATTGTAAGTTTTAGTGACAATTTATAAAAACTGTGACAAAAAAAAGTCACTAATTATCAATTTTTAACCACATAAGCCAAAAATCGTCACAAAAAATTATTCTTAGCGACGATTTTATTAAGACTTATTTTTAATAAGATTTTATGAAAATTAAGTATTGGGTTCAAGTCTTGGGACCACCATTTTGTGCATTATGCCAAAAGTGTGTACTCAATCTTTTCCCACCCAAATATACATCAATGTGTACTAATTAGGCGTTATTTTTTTTATGTTTTGTTTTTCCGTCTATTGTTTCTTTGTGGATAGAATTTAAAAGTTGGAGAACAAAATGAATTCTAGTTGGCTATGGCATGAACCTTTTGCTTTGACTTGGTGTGAAGTACAACTACAGATACGAGTACTGGTAATAGTACGATATGGGGATGAATACAACTTGGTAATTTGAAATAATGCAAAAATGCATAACGTAACTCTATTGTGATGGAAATGCCACTGATTGTGACTCGTTACAATGACAAGTTTATTAATTTTAGGGGGACAATAAGGGTTGGGTCAATGACTGCTGTGGAGTGAATAAGTTGGGCGGCTTTGGTGAGCGGTTTGTCAGGGAAAAAACACACTGGAAAGATGTAAATATAGAAGTAAACTATCAGTTGTTTGGTGGTTGGATGAAAGTTAAGTGGAGTGTCAAAATTTGATTCTAGGCTTTTCTAGCAGTAATGTATCCTATTTGCCAACTCAAAATATTTTGATTGTTTTTCTTTCCTTTTTCTTTGAGCATCCGAAAGAAGTTAGTATATGACCCTTTATCTCTCTCTTTTTCATAAATTATTTTCTTACATTTGTTTTACAAATTCTTACACATTTAAAATCAGATTCCTAATCTCCTCCCTCACTTCAGATGAAATGCTAAAAGTAATTTTGTTTAGCTTCCTTAATTTTGTAGTGATGTCTTGTCTTTTTTCAGGCAATAATCCTTTGTTTTGTTGGCTTTCAAGCATGGAGGTTGTGTCTATCTTCCCTAGACGAAACCTAACTCTTGAAACAGCAAAATCTTGGGAAAGTATGGGACTCAACTTGGAGGTTCAAATATCAAATTGCAGCTATCACACTAACATCATTATCAGTGTGATGGATAGTGGTATATACTATAAATCAGCAAGCTTTTCACCAGATAAAATCGGAGATTTTGGTAGAGACTTTCTTGGGATCAATGATCCCGAATTCGAATGCAACAAGTAAGCCTTAACCTCAACCAATCAATGTCTTTTTGTGTTATAGGTAGTAAAGTTAGACTATAATTTAAAGAGTTGCCTATATCTATGTTAATTTATGCAGTAAGATAGTTGGAGCTAAACTGTTTGACCCAACAGAAGGAAGTGCTGATGCTAATTTATATTCTATAAATGATTATAATGGGCACTGCACCTAATGTACCAGCGGGGAATCTAGTGAAAAATGCTAGCTTTGGTAAATTGAAGATTGGTACGGCGAGATGAGGAGTACCAGCGGCAAGGATAGTTTACAAATTGGTTCTTGAAAGTCTACGTTATGGTTTTATGACCAGGGCATTCACCGTTGCTATTGAAGATAAAGTAGATATCTTAAATCTATCCATCAGCCATCCAAATGATGATGAAAAGGTTAAGATGAGAGAATCCGATTATTTTGACAAAATGGAACTTGGAACTTACGAGGCTATGTTGCATGATATATTATTCTGTATTGCTGCTGGAAATGATAGTGCTACAACCAAGAACGTTACGCCATGGACATTGTGTGTTACAGCCTGTAATTCACCGAAAACATTTACCACCAAAATATTAGTCAGCCACAGTAACTTTCTCAAAAGGGTAATCCTTTTATCCCTTTTTTTTCATTATAATTTATCTGTTTTACGAAGACGCTTGGCTTTGCACATCAAAACAGCAAGTATAAACTTTGCATACTTAAAATATGTGGAATTTATAAATAAAAAAAAAAAAATGCTATGGTACACACCATGCAAGTTATGCCATTTGTGATCACAAATGGCATAACTCAATATTAATAAATTGATAAAATCACATGAGATATAACCAAACAACTCTTAAATCATAATAAAAATAATGTCAACCAAAATCACAATGTGTTAAAATAATAACACAATATGTTATAACCAAAGACACAAAAGTTATAGCCAAAGGTACATATGATACACAACTCAAAAGAATTTTCCGAATTAGTTTGGATATTTGATTAGTGGATAAGATTTTCAATCATGTTAAAAAAAAAATTAAACCTTCAGAACAAATAAATACAACATTCCAAAAGCTGTCTCATCCCTGGAATTCTTAATTTGAAAAAATGCTATTAATTTTACAGAAACACACGCTTATTATATTAGTTTTTTTTTTCCATTTAATTTTGGATTTTGCATGCAAGGATTCTCAATTAATCGATTCGGGGATACTGAATCTTGCAGCTTGATCTATTCTAAAAATGCAAGAGCCCCAATAGGTGCTGCTGGTACTGGAAGTTCAAGTTCTATGCCCTGGTAATAAAATAAAATAAAACATACTATTTTTATTTGTCGAATGGCATGAAATCATGATAGAATGGTTATTTTTTGCATAATTTGAATTCGAGTCAAGCAATGAGCTAGATCCCAAAAAAGTGAAAGGAAAAATAGTTGTCTATGCAATCAACAAATGGAATGTCTGCCTTGAAAGCTGGTGTTGCAGGTGTTTTCATTATAGGTAAGGGGAATGATACTCTTCGATCTCTAATCTTTCCACTTCCGGTGGCATGTGTGACTAAAGAAGACGGTGAATTTATTATCAGTTACATGACCTGTACCTAGTTGTGTGCTAAATTCACGACTTAGTTACTCTATTTTTTTCTTAATATATATACATATATATAATCTTAATGATTTTTATGTTAATTTTATTACAGTAACCCAATAGCTAAAATTTGCACAAGTGAAGAAGAACCAAATCCTGACTATCCAGCTATAGCTAGGTTTTCTACAAAAGGGGCAAGCCCACTATCAAAACATATTAGTAAGGTACATTCTACTAAACTCAATATATTATTCTTGTTTCTTATAATTTTTATCTTTAAACATGATAATTTGTTGGATAAATAAAATACTAAATATATCTTTCAATTTTCAGCCTGATATTTGTACAATAGGGGTTGATGTTGTTTGTGCAAATTCAGAAAAGGTGAAAGGTGCTAAAGAGAATTTCCCATTTACCATGGCCTCTGGAACATCTATGGTAACTGCCATTGTCTCCAGTGCTGCTGCATTTGTTAAATCATTTCACCCAACTTGGTCATCAAGCGCTATAAAATCGGCACTCATGACAACTAGTAAATTTTACATATTTTTTTTGTATGGTTATTTAAATCTTTTGAAATTAAAGGCAATATATATATAATATGCAGCAATCCAAATGAATGTAAAGAACACATGTGATATCCGTAGAATTGGCTTGGGACTTGTGAATCCTACCAAAGCAATTCATCCAAGCCTTGTTTATGAAATAAAGCCAAAAGATTATTCATCTTGCTTCGCCCTAATCCCTTACCCTCACACGCACTGTAAAATCTTTTTCCTTATCATTGTCAAAGCATAATACAGTAGGATTCACTTTAATTTCAACCGCGTCAGGACTTGTAACTTCAATAAAATAAGTTGAAACTTGTGTGTCTCTTCTCCCAACATGCTTTACACGCCTCTTAAACACCTGAATTGGTTTTGTTTCTTGGATTAAAGCTTTGAAAGATAGGTAGTTCAAGTTCCGTATACCAGACGAATAATCTTCTGGCTTTATTTCATAAACAAAGCCTGGATGAATTGCTTTGGTAGGATTCACAAGTCCCGAGCCAATTCTACGAATATCACGTGTTCTTTACATTCATTTGGATTGCTGCATATTATATATATATATATTGCCTTTAATTTCAAAAGATTTAAATAACCATACAAAAAAAATATGTAAAATTTACCAGTTGTCATGAGTGCCGATTTTATAGCGCTTGATGACTAAGTTGGGTGAAATGATTTAACAAATGCAGTAGCACCAGAGACGATGGCAGTTGCCATAGATGTTCTAGATGCCATGGTAAATGGGAAATTCTCTTTAGCACCTTTCACCTCTTCTGAATTTGCACAAACAACATCAACCCCTATTGTACATATATCAGGCTGAAAATTGGAAGATATTTAGTATTTTATTTATCCAACAAATTATCATGTTTAAAGATAAAAATTATAAGAAACAAGAATAATACATTGAGTTTAGTAGAATGTACCTTACTAATATGTTCTGACAGTGGGCTTGCCCCGTTTGTAGAAAACCTAGCGATGGTCAGGATTTGGTTCTTCTTCATTTGTGCAAATTTTAGCTATTGGGTTACTGTCATAAAATTAACATAAAAATCATTAAGATTATATATATGTATATATATTAAGAAAAAAATAGAGTAACTAAGTTGTGAATTTAGCACACAACCAGGTACATGTCATGTAATTGATAATAAATTCATCATCTTCTTTAGTCACACATGCCGCCGAAAGTGGAAAGATTAGAGATCGAGGTGTATCATTCCCCTTGCCTATAATGATAACACCTGCAGCACCAGCTTTCAAGGCAGACATTCCATTTGTGTTGATTGCATAGAAAACTATTTTTCCTTTCATTTTTTTGGGATCTAGCTCATTGCTTGACCCGAATTCAAATTATGCAAAAAATAACCATTCTATCATGATTTCATGCCATTTGACAAATAAAAATAGTATGTTTTATTTTATTACCGGGGCATAGAACTTGAACTTCCAGTACCAGTAGCACCTATTGGGGCTCTTGCATTTTTAGAATAGATCAAGCTGCAAGATTTAGTATCCCCGAATTGATTAATTGAGAATACTTGCATGCAAAATGCAAAATTAAATGAAAAAAAAAAACTAATATAATAAGCGTGTGTTTCTATAGAATTAATAGCATTTTATCAAATTAAGAATTCTAGGGATGAGACAGCTTTTGGAATGTTCAATTAGCAGTAAGTATTTATTTGTTTTGAAGGTCTAATTTTCTTTTCAACTTGATTGAAAATCTTATCCACTAATCAAATATCCAAACTAATTCGGAAAATTCTTTTGAGTTGTGTATCATATGTACCTTTGGCTATAACTTTTGTGTCTTTGGTTATGACATATTGTGTTATTATTTATAACACATTGTGATTTTGGTTATGACATTATTTTTGTTATGATTTAAGAATTGTTTGGTTATATCTCATGTGTTGTTATCAATTTATTAATATTGAGTTATGCACAAATGGCATAACTTGCATGGTGTGTACCATAGTATTTTTTTTATTTTTATAAATTCCACATATTTTAAGTATGCAAAGTTTATACTTGCAGTTTTGATGTGCAAAGTCAAGCGTCTTTGTAAAACAGATAAATTATAATGAAAGAAAAAGGGATAAAAGGATTACCTTTTTGAGAAAGTTAGTGTGGATGACTAATATTTTGGTGGTAAATGTTTTCGGTGAATTACAGGCTGCAACACACAATGTCCATGGGGTAACGTTCTTTGTTGTAGCACTATCATTTCCAGCAGCAGTACAGAATAATGTGCCTGTTTGGCAGAAATTATTTTCAGCTTATTCCAGCTTTCAGCTTAATTTAAGCTATTTTGATGTGTTTGGTTTAGCTTATAACTTTGTAGAAGTCAAAAATCAGCTTATTCTTTGAGTGGGGCAGGAGATGCTTTAAGAATAAGTTGGAAATCAGCTTAAGCTGAAAGTTATAAGCTATAAGCTGTTTAGGCATAAGCTATAAGCACTTTCCCACAGCTCTACCAAACAGGGCCAATATATCATGCAACATAACCTCGTAAGTTCCAAGTTCCATTTCGTCAAAATAATCGGATTCTCTCATCTTAATCTTTTCATCATCATTTGGATGGCCGATGGATAGATTTTAAGATATCTACTTTATGTTCAATAGCAGCGGTGAATGCCCTGGTCATAAAACCATAACGTAGACTTCTGAGAACCAATTTGTGAACAGTTATCCTTGCTACTGGTACTCCTCCTCTCGCCGTACCAATCTTCAATTCACCAAAGCTAGCATTTTTCACGAGATTCCCCATTGCTATAGAGCACATTGGGTGACGTGCCCAATATAATCCTTTATAGAAGCACATTGTGGTCAGTGTTCTTCTCTCTCTTTCCCCAATTTCATTCTACATTCTACATCAGCGCATCTCCCTTGGGTTTAAAGATTTACTTTTGAGTGGGCTTCTTTCATGGTGAAAAATTTATGGTTGTATACCCGATGGTTGGACCCAAATTTTTGGATATTATATAGAAGTCCATCCCACAACACGTCCATTAATAGTGAGGCTAAAATTTTTCCAAAAAATTGCTCACGGCCTTAAACTAAGCTATCCTAAAATGATCTCGTTATGTGTGAAAGTCCTGAATATTTGGTTTTTAAACTTAAATGGCATATTTATTACTTGTCATTCATAAACAGCATCAAAGTAACAAGGTATTTTCTTCCAATTTTATACAAATAGCAAGAAGAGGGTTTTTTTTTTAATTTCCCGTTAGGTATGACGCAATCAAGCCAAGACTACCAGTGGCAATACCATAGAGTAGGTAGATAGATTACCCTACTCTCTCTTTCTTTCTCTCTCTCTCTCTTTGTGCCAACATTCTAGCACCAATGATTGACTCGCTTTATCTTCATTTTAAATATTGAATGAAATTAATAGCAATATATATTGGCTTTTGTTTGACAATTATACTTATGCTTGTTTCATAAAGTTCAAGTTTTGTTTTTACTTCATTTTAAATTTTATATTCTCTAATTTGTTATTTTGGCATATTAATTTTATTGTTGTAAGTTGAACATGTTTTTAGGCTTCGTTTATTTATTATAACATTTTGGTAAGTAGGGTGTATTTTCTTAGTATATTAACACCATGCAAACAATATTGTTGGTTTAAAAATTTATCTTGATAAGCTTAGACTGACCCTGTCAAATAATTTTTTGAGTCTGCCCCTGTTTTTCTCTCTAGCTTTTGCAATAGGGCAGGCCCTTTCAATTTCACGCTACCATGATCTGCTTATCATGTCCAATTTTTGTTTAAAATTTATTCCATTGTGTGATATTTGTTGCGTTAATCTCATCAAGGTACTGATGGTTGGTTTTGGAATCAAAGGGCTTGTTTCTTGCTTGTGTTTGGGTGCACCAGTTAACTAAAATCGAAACTCATCCTTTTAATTTAAGGGAATTCGGTTCCAGTCTTAAGTAAATTAATAATGAGGCAAGTATTTGGCTCAATCCCCTTTTTGATACCCCTCCCCCTCCTCTTTGAAGCCAAAATCTAGTGCTCATAAAATCTGTTTCAGTTACTATTCCAAAGCAAAAGCTTTCTTTGATTGCTTTTGTTTCTGCTTTGGGTTTAATATTACACCAAACTTGGTTTTCAATTTTTAGTTTGTTCGTTGTCCTTTTGATGTGTAATTGCCCATTGTTTCTGTTTACTGTATTTTCCTGGAATCTCCTTTAACATATTTTGTTGTTTCTTGTTTGTCAAGTCCTAAGAAATACCGTCACTTCTAAGGTGATGGCATGTCACGTTTGACACTGTGTCCGACACAACATGACACAACCCTCATTAGACACTTCCCAACAAGACCTACTATTTTAAAAATACTTCTAAACTTGGACACGTTTCTGACCGTTGAAGAAGACTTGTTTCTATTGCTTAAACACATCATTACTAGTCTGACTAAAATAACTTGGAATCCATTGATTAAAGAAAAATAAATAAATTTAAACATATTGTCCTCACTAGACTTTAAAAATATTATATTTGAATTAAATATTCATACATATGACATAATAATTGCTTATCCTTATATATGCCATATAATAAATATATGAATTTATATTGTTGTGCATGTTCCTAAATTTTTTGAAAATTTGTGTGTTTTTGTTGTGTCACGTATCTGTGCAAGTCAGTTTTATACGATTTAAGCAAATCATGTAATTGAATCCCTTTCTTTGTCCTTTGTGGTTTCTAGTATGCGGTGGTGGTGTTGATGATTCTGCATTCTCTAAATTGCTTTGTGTGTATTTGTGTTGTGTCAGTGCTCGCAAGCACCCTTGCGACATAGTTATTCATTATTGTGCGCGTACGGATAACATGTGAGTTCAATTTTGGCAGAAAAATCGAGGCCAAAAGCAAGGCCTAAAAGAACAACTGAAAGGGGTATGCTTTTCATTTCTTGGAATTGATTAGAATTTCCTTACATTTCCCTTATATTTTAGTTTTCATTACACTTACAACTTTAATACCTTATGCAGCATGGCCAATGCATCAACCAAGGCCTAAAGAAGGAAAAGGAATATGTATGTTTTATTTTTTTAATAGTATTGGCTGAAATTACGGCAGTTGCATATGCTTATCTTGCAAGTTCTCTGTACATCGTTTTACTTTTTTTGGTAATTGTTTAAGCCCTTTATATTTTTATTTTTATCAACTACTGGACACATGTCATACTTCTTAGTTGAAGTCCATTTTGTTCTACGATTTAAAGACGCACAAGTAATGTAACTGTATCACTTTCTTTGTACATTGTGGTTTCTATTTTGTGTTGGATATGATGATGTTGATGATTCTGCATTCTTTAAGCTTGTGCGTTTGTGTGGGTGCTAGCAAGCATGTCTGTGAGAGAGAGATTCGATATTGTAAATGTACTGATAACATGTGAGTTCAATTTTGGCAGCAAATTCAACGCCTAAAAGAACAACTGAAAGGGGTATGCTTTTCATTACTTGGAATTGATTAGAATTTCTTTACATTTCCCTTATATTTTAGTTTTCATTATGCTCACAACTTTAATACCTTATGCAGCAAGGTCAATGCATCATCCAAGGGCGAAAGAAGGAAAAAGAACATGTATGTTTTGTTTTTTTAATAGTATTGGCGCAAATTACGGAAGTTGCATATGCTTATCTTGCAAGTTCTCTGTACATATTTTTACTTTTTTTGGTAATTGTTTAAGCCCTTTATATTTTTATTTTTATCAACTACTGGACACATGTCATACTTCTTAGTTGAAGTCCATTTTGTTTTATGATTTAAAGTCACAAGCAATGTAATTGTATCACTTTCTTTGTCCATTGTGCTTTCTGTTTTGTGTTTGGTATGATGATGTTGATGATTCTACATTCTTTAAATTGGCTTGTGTGTGTTTGTGTGGGCGCTAGCGAGCAATTCCAAGGCCAAAAGTAGAGCCTGAAAGGACAACTGAAAAGGGTATGCTTTTCATTTCTTAGAATTGATTAGAATTTCTTTACATTTCTTTTTTTTTGAAGTTTTCATGACACTTGCAACTGTAAAACCTTTTGCAGCAAGGCCAATGCACCAGCCAAAGCCTAAAGATGGAAAAGAAATAAGTATTTTTTTTTGCAGTTTTGATTTGTGTATAATGATTATTCTAATTCTAGCTATTGACAATGCTACTCTTGCAAGTTCCTTTTCTTCTTTCTTAGTTTGTGGTGATGCAGAAGTGGATGAGCGGATGAAAACTAAGATGGACATTGAGGTTGACCAAGCACTTCACAAACCAGAAGAAGAGGTATTGGTAGAATTAGATTTCGAATTGCATGTGTGCGCGCATCGCTTGTTTTGTAGTTTGCATTTTTAAGAAACTTACTCTTCAACTTTTTTGGTTATTTTTCAATGGTACTTCTGAATGCTACCTCATAAATCATTTCCAGTTTTGTCAGTTGATTAATTTTATGGTTGAGATGTTATATACCATGTTTCTCTTCTCTATTTAACCCAAAGTAGATGTTGGAGGAGGTTGTAAACCATTTCAAATATCCTTGGTGTAGTTCATCCATCAACAAGCACAACTCAACTGAAAAAATGGTTATTGTGACAGTGCTTGATCAAAGGGCTGCAAGGGAGCCAAGTCAAGTCGGGCTTTGTTGAGTTTGAGCTCAACTCGTTTGCTTATAGAGCTCGTTTATTGAGCTCAAGCTCGGGTGGATAACTAACTAGGCTTGAGCGCTCTCTTATCAAGCTTGTTTGTAGCCCTACTTGATCATGCCATCATCTGTGGCTTGGAGTGAACTGGTCTTGTTTGACATGAAAACGAGGCTTCTTTTACACAAGTATTGCGTGCTAAATATGAATTATAAAGAATTGTTTGGTATTGTGAATAGATTGTATGGAAGTTTTGATTATTTTTGTTTCTGGCCTACTTTTCTAACCTGAAATCAAGAGCCTTTGGTCAGTTTGTTACAATGTACTAATTCATAAATTTAATATGATAAATATATAATTTTTTGCCTAGATATAATTAAGATTTGAATCATATGTATCAATCTTTCAAAATGCAGATATACCAGGTTTACTTTGATGCAAGTGGTGGTGACAAAGCTGCCTTGCCTGATCACAAGAAATTCCTCGAAGATGTTTTCGGCAGGTGTTAAATGTTTTGTCTTTTTATTTATTTAATTAAAAAGTAGTTGATCATTTAAAGATGTCTATGATAATTACATGTCCAATGGGATAATTTTAGTGGTGCATCTGAATTGGAGACCACGGTTAACACCATCAATGGCCATGTATTTGCTGTCTCGCTGACAGAGGAGGAGGTGCATCTACTGGCTGGTTGGTTAAATCTGTGTGTATGTTGTTTGTATGTTGTATGTGTGTATACTGAGTAATTTACTTTATTGGTTTTCAGGCAGCGATGAAGCATTGGGGATTAAAAAGTGGTACCCAGTAGAATTGGTGCAGTAGAATATTTATCAATGAATTTTTCTTTTTGCCAAAAAACAGAAAAGAACTAACGGTTTATCAGAATGTCAACGGAAATTATCCATTATAATATGTACTCTATTGGTCTTATTATCTCTAAGGTTAATAGATTTGTAATTAAGCCATTTTATGAGCTGGCAAGACGCTTAAACAATTATTCCTAATATATATATGTTTTTCTGGTTCAAAAGAAGAAAAATGTGTGTTGAATTTCTATTTCATGTTTATGCTCGGTATAGTTAGTTTCTAATGAACATCTATGGCCTTGTTTGTTTGTCTTTTGAGAGACAATTTTTTTTAAAAAAGGTTTAAAAATCTGTTTAGTTAAAAAAAAAAATTTAGAAAAAAATTTAAAATCACTTTTCTTTCTAGTAGACATTAATCAATCACTTTTTTTTCCCTCACATCTTATACATCTATTAATCATTTTTTCTCTCACATTTATTTATTTAACTGTAAAAATAAATAAATTAAAAAATATAAAAATTACTAAAATAAAATTTAAAATTATTTTTAAAATATATAACCAAACAAATTATTAAATTTGTAAATTATTTTCAAAAAAATATTTTTTAAAATTATTTTACAAATACAAATCAAACATGTCCTATATGTTTTGCTTTAGTGTCCCCACCAAGTATAACATGTGCTAGTTGGTTCAATAAAATTGTTTTTTGATTAGGTATGGCTCTAGTATAAACAGAGCCTGCCAATTAGCGGATCATAAATATATTTTAGTTAATGGTTGTACAGTAGATATACTAAGTTATCATTGCAATTTTAAGATATTCATGATAAGAAATGAACAAAAATCAAGAGTTATGATTCAGAATTCTTTCAATTCATTCTGCATGAGGAATTGCCAAATCATTTGACTTTTTACCCAGTCAATATAAAGGATAAGTTAATCAAATAATAGGTAGTAATGGGTCAAATTGAAAATAAATAAATTATTAGTTGTAGAATATTATTCTCGTCAGACTTAAACATAACCATAATAAAAAGGATTTTGACAATTTTGCTACCTTTTGACGAAGTAAATTTACTTGAGATTAAGATAAATATGATTTTCCTCTCCCATTTATGTATTATAGACAGGTAGAGAGACTCATCATTAAACGTCATTGCAATTGATTAGTGTCATCGACACCCTGGGTCAATTCCAATGCCAACGCCATCATCTACGACCAACAATCAATGCGCACCAAGGATTAACACCATTGATTTGCATCACCACCATTAAATTTTTTGGAAGGGAGATTGAAAAGTTGGGAGGCTGACTGAAGAAAAAAGGGATTAACACCACTGATTTGCATCACCACCAGGGACGGAACCAGGATTCTATCCTCTAGGGGCCAAAATCTAGAATAAAAATATTCATTTAATGTAGATTTATTTGTTTTTTAAATTAAGATTTTTTTTTTTACTCACCAAATTGCATTTTTTATTTTGAAAAACCACTCACTTAAGCAGTAAGCACTACACAAGAAATAAAAAAAATTATAAATTTTTTTTAAAAAAAAAGAAAAAAGAGAACAAGATTTTATCACATTTTATTTATCCTATAATATAATATAATATAATATTATTACATTAGCAACAAATATGAATTATAGAACTCATTATACTAATGCACTAATATATAATATTATAAAGAATTAGGCATAAAAATATAATCATCATAATATAATTGTTCTGTTATGGAGTTAGAAAAGAGAATAAAACACAAGAAGAAAAATAAATAAATAAAATAAAATAAAACACAAGAAGAAGGGGAAAACAAAAAGAAGAGACAATAACAAGAGACATTAGGTGGGTTATATTAAGATTGTGTTTAATTCATGGATTTAAGTAGAAATTTAGAAAAAGAAAAAAAAAATGTGTATGAAATGTAATTATATATTTTGTTCATATTTTACTTATTTTTTCTCTATTCTTTTTAAATTTCTATTCAAATTCATTAATCAAATACAACGTAAATACTTTTTCACATAGAGTGGCCAAGAAATTATTCGAGTTAAAAGCAGAATAAAAAAATAAGAAAGTGGGGGTGAAGATTAAAAGAACATTTATCAACTAGGGGGCCAATAACATACACATGGAAATGGATAGAAAGTAGCAGCATCGTTGCATGCAATTAGGTTGTCCCATTGAACCTAGATCTTGGGATCTCCAGTCAATTAGGTTGGGTTTCCATTTCGGTAACACCTTACACTACAGGCCTTAAACCCATTCCTTCTAACGACTTCTCTACTAACACTCGATTTAACATTTTGGTTAGCAGATCCACAATGTTGTCCTTAGACTTTACATAGTCTAAAGTGACAATTCAGTTTGAGAGTAGTTGTCATATGGAATTATATCTATGACAAATACGTCTAAACTTTCCATTATACATATTACTCTGTGCCCGTCCAATAGCCGACTGGCTGTCACAATGAATACAGATGGCTCGCACAGGTTTCGACCAACGTGGAATATCCTCAATGAACTGGCGAAGCCATTTAGCTTCTTCAGTTGCTTTATCCAAAGTAATTAACTCAGATTCTATCATTGATCTCGATATACACGTTTGCTTGGAAGATTTTCAAGACTCGACTACCCTTCCGAGGGTAAACACATAACCACTAGTGGATTTGGAGTCTTTTATATCAGATATCCAATTAGCGTCACTATACCTTCTAATACCGCTGGGTATCTGCTATAATGCAGCCCATAAGCCCGAGTGTAGCGTACATAACCTAACATCTGCATAATGCCCCTCCAATGAGTGACATTCGGATTACTCGTGTATCTACTAAGCTTGCTTATAGAGTAGGCTATATCTGGCCTAGTACAACTCATCAGATACATCAAACTTTCAATGACCCGAGAATATTCTAGTTGAGAATCACTCTCACCATTATTCTTGGCCAAATGTAAACTCACGTCTACCGGTGTCCTAGATATACTTGTATCTGATTTACTAAATTTCTCAAGTATCTTCTCAACATAGTGAGACTAAGAAAGTACAATACCACTAGATGTTTGGTAATCTTAACACCCAGAATTACATTTGCAATGCCCAAATCTTTCATGTCAAGTTTAACAATCTCTTGGTAGTTCTAATAATTTCATCATTACTACCAACAATGAGTATGTCATTAATGTATAGACATAAAATGACATAACCTCTATCAGTGTCTTTAACATATATGCACTTGTCACACTCATTGATTCTAAATCCATTTGACAACATAGCGTTGTCAAACTTTTCATGCCATTGCTTAGGAGCTTACTTCAAACTATACAATGTTTTGACAAGCTTACAGACTTTCTTATTTTGTCCTGGAGCTGAAAAACCCCTCGAGTTGTTCCATGTAGATTTCTTCATCTAATTCTCCATTTAAGAAAGATGTCTTTACATCCATTTGATGTATCTCCAGACCACATAAAGTTGCTATCGCAATCACCATGCAAATGGATGTAATCCTTGTCACAGATGAATACGTATCAAAGTAGTCCAGGCCTTCTCGCTGCCTGTATCCTTTGATAACTAATCTGGCTTTATACTTATCACTTGACCCATCAGCTTTCATCTTTCTTCTAAAGATCCATTTACTCCCTAAAGCCTTACTGCCTAGGGGTAGATCAACCAACTCCCAAGTATGGTTTTGTAAGATGAAGTCAATCTCACTCTTAATTGTTTTTTTTTTTTTCCACAAAGGACTTTCAAGTAAAGTCACAGCTTCATGGAAAGTTCGAGGTTCTGCCTCTAACATATAAGTCAAGAAATCCGGACTAAAGGACTTTGCAATCCTAGCCCTCTTACTCCTTCTTGGCTCATCTACATCCTCAGTTTGATCATCAACTTGATTATCTAAGTGATCACCTGGTCGATTAGCTACGTGATTATTGTCACCTTCAACCTCTTTCATGGAACTCGGAATACATTTTCAAAGAAAGATGCATTTCTTGATTCCATGATAGTATTCTTGTGTATATATGGAATAACAGACTTAACCACAAGAAATCGATATGCACTGTTATATTGTGCATAACCGTTGAATACAAAGTGAACGAATTTTTAGGCTTATCATAAACCTCTTGGGTTTAGGTATTCTCACCTTTTGCTTGATGCCTTCATTTTGTAGAATTTATACAAAGCCTTTTGGCATTTTCCAAAAATTCATACAGGGTCTTCAAATAATTCCTCGTGTCACAATGATTATGAAACTTTCAAAATTATATCACAGTAAATACATTCCCAGAATGTCATCAACCGAATTAAGCACACAAACATATTTGGTCTAACCTATCACTCTGAAGCTAATAGTCTTACTATTAGGAAACACAAATCCAGTGTTCAATAGTCTACTATTCGGAACTCCATAACATGGCCAGTAGTCTTATCACTAGGAATCACTAATTTCTCAGTATGTGGTCAGTACACTTTCTACTACTAGGAATCACAATGTTTTAACTTGTGATCAATAGTCACTTTACTATTAGGAATCACAATGTCCTGACATAAGACCAGTAGACTCTTTTATTATTAGGAATCATCATGTCTTGACATATGATCAGTAGCCTCTCCACTACTACGAACCATCATGTCTTGACATGTGATCAGTAATCTGTTCACTATTAAGAACCACAATCTCATAACTATGTAGTCAGTGGCCTAGCACCTCCTAGGAACCACCAGTTTTCTATCTCTGTGATCAGTGATCTTGTACTCACTAGGAGCCACCAATTTAAGAATACATTTAGAATTTAAAAATTCAAAAATATATTCACTCATCTAACGGGTTGTCTCATCTTTGCTTTCAAGCAAAGTCACATAGCAATCATATGCTATAATTGACACATGGATAACATACTGATTGCCTTTGATTCATTCAGAGATATTATCATGCAATCTTATGATTTCCTTTAATCACACTTGATCTCTCTAGATGTTCCTTTAAGAACCTCGCAAGGCTTAAGGTTGTCAGGTGGAACAACATTTCTATTGTCACCTCTTGAAGCCATTTCTGAAAAATCACAACAGAATTTCACTATTCTGTTTTTTTCAGAAACTAAACGTAATACTAGAAAATTCACAGTTTGAAATTTAATTCAAAACTGATCTCACCACTTACCCTAGAATCGAACATGATCAAAAACGTTTCCAGGAAGACTGGAGGGGTCACACCGGTCCCACTTAAGACCCAGTTAACCTTAGACAAAACTTTCAAGAACATGCTGACTCCTAGTCCATGGGAAACAAATTTAGAATTAATTTTTTCAAGGGATCAACCAGATTAAAACAAACCAATTCCCAAGCAAATAAAATTTGCTACAAGAATTGCACCACTCATAAAAGTTTGCCGGCATTCCCGGAACTGAGCCCATTATTTCTGAATAAAAATCAGAAATATTTTAGCTAATGCTAAAATTTGGTTTCTTTTCTCAAAACCTAAACACTTTGGAAATAATCAGATTATAACTAAAGACTTTCTCCAAACTTGGTTTTCCAACACTTTGGGAATAAAATGATTAAACCCAAAGACTTCCTCAAACCCCAAAGGTTTGAAACCAAATTCGTCTTAGTTGTCATTTCTGAATAAATAAGAAATACTTTTTAGCCAAGGCTAAACACTTTAGTTTCTATTACAGAAAACCAAACCAAGTTCCAAACTTACAAGTAATTTAAAAATTGCTAACTAAATTACAAGCAATGTAAAAAAATTGCTACAACAATGATTAAGCAAATAAAATGTTTCTAACAATACAAGTAAATAAAACTTGCTTTTACATAATTGGTAAAAACCAACTAAATCCAAGCAAAAAAATGCTTCACTAAACTAGTGTAAACCAATCCAAATAGGATTATTCATTTTCTGAACTTTTCTCCTCTATTAGGCATTTCTGTTCAAAAAAGAATTAGTAGTCCATAATTTTATTTTACAGTCCTAAATCCTATTCATTTGGATTTGTATTTTTCTTTCCATTCCCATTCTTCCTGTAAAGAAAGTTAGCAGAAAAACACAACAAAATACAAAACAAATAATTTAAAGAAACTGCAAAAGCAATAAATTAATCAAATATCAAAATTAAATAAAATTAAAATATTAGACAAGTTAATTAAACTTATAACTCCCAAATAAATTACAAACCTTATAACTCTACAAATTAAATAAAATTAATAGGCAAGAGTTATATGAAATTATAACACAATAATCATGTAAATAAATATACTAACACTTTTAATTGGCAAGAGTTACAAAATAAAACTAAAACAAAATTAAATTCATAATTTAATTCATACATTAACCATGTACATAAGTATAGACAAGTTACACAATTAAAATTTATAGCTCCACAATTAAATTAAAATATGAATAGGCAAGAGTTACAAAATAAACCTATAACTCTAAAATTAATTAAAATTTTAATAGCCATGAGTTATATATAAAATTATTCCACAATAAATTTGTAAATAAATTTAAAAAAGTAACATACACCTAATTCTAGAGGAATTACATTATAAATAACTCATGTGAATAATCCTAGAAATTAGAAAGCAATTAACATGTAAATTATGTTGTAAAACTAGAAGCATGCCAATCATGACAAAGCACTAGAAAGACAAAGCATGGAAAAATTTATTTATTCACTTTAAATAAAATAAACAGTAGATCATAAATTAATTAATTAATTATTAAATAAATTGAATTACACTAGTAGACTACTTTTCCCAATGAATAACAGTGGCCTTCTATGTATATTCAATTGAATATCTATAGAAACCACTAAATAGCAGCATGTAA
This sequence comes from Camellia granthamiana, assembly GCA_036172215.1. Lineage (NCBI taxonomy): Eukaryota > Viridiplantae > Streptophyta > Magnoliopsida > Ericales > Theaceae > Camellia > Camellia granthamiana. The sequence continues at coordinate 13,946,017 of CM069912.1, forward strand.
ATAATAGTAAATTAATATCCTAATCAATAATTTCATAGGTGAAATAATGCCTGTTACATGTGCTTTAGGTACCAAGACAATCGCATGCATCTATATAACAAACAGTGGGTAGACAGGCTATTTGACACGGAAACCAAACCAAAAATCTGGGCAAAATATTATATTTTATCTGTTTATTTATTTATCAACAGAGGCCTATGCTGTTGGTTTTTGTCCTAATAAAATAAATCTGACATCATGTATTATAGCATACTTAACATGCACATTCATATGATAAACACAGTGGCCTGAATATATACAGCAACTTGAATTTGTACTCTAATTCATACATGGCACAGTGACTTTTTTTTTTCTTAAATTTTTTTTATATGAATCTAATTATCTAATTTCATGATAAACACAAATAATCTGTTTTAAGTTTGTTATACAAATTGTGTAATTAAATAACCAAATAGATTCATAATTGATAATTGAAATTTCAGAACAAACAAACCATGCTGAGAATTACAATACATAATAAAATAAAGTAGCAAAGGAAAGCAAACTAAAGCTTGCACTAGACAGTGTCCTTAAAACAGATTTGCCGCCTCACTGATTGGGTGCTGGAGGTTGTTCGACATCTGTCTCCCAGGATACGAAGGTTAGACTAGCTACAGCAATACACCGACTGAGTAGTTTCGGCGAATATAACTTTGCAGCACTCTCTCACAGGAAGAATATAATATACATACTAGGGGAAAAACTTTTGAAGACAAGAAGAACAAATATTCTAGGTAACGAAAAGGAAGGAGAGGGCCTCATTTTATACACATATAGGGAGAGAGGAAAAGTCACTTGCCATCAAGTCCCATCACAAATGCAGAAATGAATTCTATATTAAACCTGCGAAACTACTGGAATAATTCATCATCATTGTAGAGGAGTTACACACATGTTATACACCCGTGTAATGTGTATAATTCTACAATCCACAACACTGACTTAGCCCAAAAAGATTAAAATGGGTGGGCTAAGCCCAAACCCCACACTATCCATTCCAACAAGCCTCAAGCCTAAGTGCCAAGATCCAAGATTCACAGATCACGGACCCAGTCCAGGCGGGTGGGCAGCACGAGCGCGTGTGGCAATTTTTGCATAGCCAACTTGGACCATAGTCTTGGCCCAAGTCCATCCTTGAATTCGTAACTCCCTTCTTTCAGAAAATTTAGATGCCCCAAAAGGCTCACACCCTTAGGCAAAATATGGGATTTAAATACCCACCAATGCTCTCCTCTACAATCAATGTAGGATAGAAGATTTATACATTTCCCAACACTTCTTTCATGAGGTCAACTTAATGAGTCAATTTCTCATTCAAACCTTAATGGTTTTTGGTCATTATTTTTGTGGTGTAAAGATCTCGCTACAAAGAATCCAAACCCACTTTACTCCACCTCAATTGAGGATTGACACCCACTTTAATATTGCATTAAAGTTACCAAAAATATATTATTTTTTAATAGATATTTCTTTCATGATACCTAATATTATTGCATGAATTCATGTTTACTATTATCTATAAGCAAACTAAATTTGGTAAAGTTGTATTCCATTGTTATTATAGTTTAAAATTCTAATTTATTTTTCATATTGCATAAAAGAATGATATATTTAACAATTTAATTCAAACTCATTTAGTCCCTAAAAGGATTATAAAAATAAAATATAAGCTCATAAATATTATAACTACGTAAAAAATTCTAACTAGTTAAAATTTTATTTCAAAGTTTTTTAAAATTTTATTCTATCTTTGAAAAGTGGATATCAATTCTTATATTGAATTTCCTTTATAAGGCTAAGGTTAATAATCTATAATATTTTCAACTTATCTTTTACAATTGTTACGCAATTGCTTTTATCTAGTATTATATGCCAGATTTTGTTTATATTTTAAAGTTTTCGCTATGTTCTTTTTATTACTTAATTAATATATTATTTTGTTCTATTCTATTTGTAGCGAAGTATTATTATTTAAATTATATAATTCTACTTCTTCAGTATATCTAATATTCATATAATTTATCGGCAAGACTTGGAAACCATACTCTAATATTAATTTAAACACACATTGAAATAAAACACTTGTTAAAAACAAAATAAAAATTTAAAATTTTTCTGTAATAAAATCTTAATTGGGTATGGTCTTATAATACTCATGGGCATATACTTTATTTTTGTAATTCTTGGACTAAATATGTTTGAATTAAATATTTTAAGAACTTTATATATTCAATGGATAGTTTAAAAACTAAATAGATTTTGATTTATATACTTTATTGGCAAAACTTAGAAACCATACTTTAATATTAGTTTAAACACACAACGAAATAAAATATTTTTTAAAAAAATAAAAATTTAAAATTTTTCTATAATAAAATTTTAATTGGGTATGATCTTTTACTAATTTACAATACTTATGTGTATATATTTTATTTTTATAATCCTTTTAAGGACTTGTAGATTTAATCAATAATTTAGAGACTAGATAGACTTTGATTTATATAGTTTAGGGATTAAATAGAATCAATCGATAATTCAGGGACTAAGTAGATAATTTGACGATAATTTAGGAGTAGAAAATGTAATAAGCCCAATATATTATCGGCAATGATTAAGAGAGTTTAAAAATTAACTTAATTTGTGTAAATTAGATTTTAGACCAATCACAAAATGACATGTGTATTTTAAGTGTTAAAAAATATGAAAAAAATTATATTGAGATTTCTAAGCTCAAAGAGGTGGCAACATTTTTGTTTATATTATATGATATCAGATATAAATTTTACTAAAAACCAGACCTTTTGCGACGGTCTCAATCATTGCAAAAGGTCCACATACCGTCGCAAAGCGACGAGAAATGAGAGGTGGCAGAAGGGGGCATGAGAAAAAGTATTTGCGACGGTTACAAACTGTCGCTTTCTTGTAGCGACAGCTAATCAATGGTTTTTGCGACGGTTTAACCTAACACAGGGAAAAAAACTTCACTTCTAGTGAAGATGTCGGTTGATGTCGCCAAAACTTTTTTAGCGACGGTATTTGACGTCACGAAAAGTATTATTAACGACGGCCTAGAACGCTGCAAAAAAATAGAATTAAATCAAAATCGTATTTACAACAGTTTAAACCGTCACTAAAAATTTGAACTAATATGCATATGCGACAGGTTAACCTATCGCTAATAAAATGTAAGAAAATGATTATTACATTAGCAACGGCTTATTATTGTCGCAATGAAATTATTTTCATAAAATCGATATATATTTTGTTAATTCATTCCTGTATAAATTATTAATTTTTCTAAAATAAAATACATCCACATCTACATCTACATTTATATTCACATTCACAAAATCATACCAAGAATAATATATATGTACCGTGTAACTATTGTCAACCAAATATTCTTTACAAAAATATATAAAACATCCTCCAACAATACTAATAATTTTTGATATTCAAGAACTCAAATTTTTGTATCTAAAACAAAACAAAAATATCGACAATACAAATAAAAAAAAACATATATATTATAGCTTGTTTTGATATCAATAGTAAGCTCCAAATTGATATGCGAAGATATCATCACGTACTCAAAAAGGTTGCATCTGAAAAAAGAAACCAAAAAAAAAAATCATCATTTACAACATAATTAAAGGAAACTTCTATTTGTTTCAGGCTCTGTTTATTTTGATGTAAAATAATTTACAGCAAAAATAATTTCATGCAAAATAATTTACATTTATTTTGTTTTTCAATGTTTGGCTGCAACTCTAAAAACATTTTGTTCTAAACAGTAACATTTTTTTTTCCTATGTTGTTTGTTACATCCTCCCACCCACTTCAATAGCCCGCTTAATCTACATCTAGCAGAACTCTAACCATTTTCCCTTAGGCTCATGACACGCTTCTATTTCACCCTGTCTGTCTCACATAGTTTCTGCTATAACTGAAGTTTTCGATTTGGAATCATTTGGAATCTAAGTTATTTTCAGCCATTTGATGCAAATATTTGGTAGTGTGGATACCCATTCATAGGAAGAAAATTTGATCTCAAGTACCTCAAGGTTTTGGCTCTCGAGGAAGTTTTTTCGAATGAAGCCCTCACCATTGCTTATAGAAGTATTTCAGAGTTTGTTAATTTAAATCGCCAAAACACTGGTGAACAACCAAAATCACATTGATCCATAGTAATTGATATCAAAAAAACATAAAATCCGAACTGGAGAATATATCAGGGACTACCAAACTTGTCAATATGAACCTTGAAAGTAGAAAATGTAAGTAAAAAGTAAAAGCAAAATACCTAAAAGTGACTCAACAAATGCATAAACCAGATTTAATCATGCAATTGATATTTGCAGGACCAAGGACAAGATAGAAAATCAATTGTAACCATCTAAAATTTACAATTGTCAAAGCACCAAAAGAACTAACCTAGATGCGAGGATTCTGAAAATCATCCATAGCTGCAGCCAAAGCTGGTAGCAAACGTTGATGATATTGAACTTGCAAATCTGGGCCTAAATCTGAAGACAACTGTCCAATTGCATTAATAGTTGTCCATCACACTCAAGGATGAGGATCTTGGAATGAATTCAAAACCACGTTCACTACTTGCTCCAAAAATGAATTCAAAACCCTGTTCACTACTTGCTCCAAATTTTTAATCATAACCTTCAATGATGAAAATAGAACGAAAGCATTAAAATGAAAATGTATCCGATCAAAACTGATACTTTGCTTCATAACAAACATAAACCAATACGCTAGACACAAATACAAATACAAAACTATACAAGTCAATTTGATTAGCATATTACTCTATACTAGTATTTGTGTTTAGGGGTGGACGCGGGTCGGTTGCGGCCACGGAACCTCCAATCCGCCATCCGTCCGCCAGATTGGCGGATTGAAGAAAATCAATCTGCATCCGTCCGCTAATCCAGCAGATGTGGATTGAGCGGATTGGCGATTTGGCGGACGGATGCGAATCGGTTTGGCGGTTTAAAATTTTATAAATTTTCAACATAATTCAATTTGTGCACTTCCTCAAAAAAAAAAAAAAAAGAAAGTATTACAGTCAATGACTTAAAAAAATATTACAATCATTGCATGCTTCATCCAAAGTAAGAAAGTTTGAAACTTTAGAATATCACAATCACTGCACGCCTCATCCATATACTACAATCACAGCATGCCTCATTCACATAAAGTATTACAATCTGTTGTTCTTAAAATATAAAAACAATTCAAACCACCAAAACCATGAACAGGGCAGTAGTAAAGATTGTATGTCTCTGTATTGTTACATCTATATCTGTTTTTGAAAATAAAAACCAGCCAACATATATCATATTTTCTATTTATTGTTTTTAGAGATAGATTTAAAAACCAAAAAATATAGATAAATAATACGTTTATTTTTTTCAATTCAAAAAAGATATTTAAGTTGAAAACTTTTTTTCAACAGAATATTTAAATTCTTTTTTAATTGAAAATACAAACAGAATATTTAAACAAACTAAAAACACAAAGTCTTATAAATTACTAGGGGTGCTCGCGGTTTGGCGGTTCGGTTGCGGCCAAAGGAATCTTAAATCCGCCATCCGTCTGCCAGATTGGCGGATTGGAGAAAATCAATCCGCAACCGTCCGCTTGTCATCACCCATCCGTCCAAAATGCGGCGGATCGGTTTGGTTCGGTCGGTTTTGGCGAATCGGTATATCCGCTGCTCACCCCTACCATCAAGCAAATGATTACAATAACAGAAATGTCAGCAAGGAAAAAAATGCTAGAAACCCATTTGCTCGGATTTTCAGAAAGACAATCGGAGCGATTGACTGGTTGTCCAGAGTGTGGCGATGATCAAAGAAAACTCCAACTCACCGTTTGCTCTCATCCAAAACATATAGGAAAACAAATACGAATAAAAAATCAAAAAGAAAAAGGAGATTGTGTTAGATTGTTTGGTAACAGAAATAAGAATAGTTTATATAAGTTGATTATCTAAAATTTGAGAAGGGTGCTTTTGTTTTTATTTTTCCCCTTCAATAAAAGGACAAGAAGGGTATTATTATAATTTGTTTATTCTCTCACAACTTTTATCAAACAAATAGACTGCAGTTTCTTAAGGAACAAGTTAAGGCAATCAAAACAAATCTAATTATAATCAAGACATGAGTTCTTTGTAGTTTGACTTATAAAGAACAGACAGTTCATACTTTTTATTCTTTTTTTTTCTACATTACTTTCTTAGTAGCAAGTGAGAGATCAAGCATGGATTTACATTTTTACATACTGGTTAAGTTGACTTTTAAGCTACACTTGAAAGAACCAAAACAAAGAGAGAGATAGGTCCAATCTTTGATGGTAGAACTAGAAAAAGAAAAGCACCTGAAGGCCTTTTAGACTGAGTTGATTTGCCTTACAATTAAGTGAAAAAAAAATGAGAACTTTTTGCAGGGCTTTATACTAACCAGGTAAGGCAATAAAAGCATCAGAATGCTTAGCCATCTCCGCTTTCCTTTGATGCATATCTGCTACAGCTTTCACTTTCCCTACAGTTTCACCAGTTAACTGCAAAACATGTACCAAAACCCAAAAGCAAAAGATGTTAAAAAACTTAAAATATCTTTAGAGAGAGAGAGACTGGAAACATGCATTGATTGCTCTACAAATTTTGCAGTGAAGCAATGATGGGGATTGCAGGAATGGTTCACTTAATGAAAAAGCCTTGAGTCAGCACTTTCCAGATCCAATAGTTCATAGACTTATGGATGTGTGTGTGGTAATACAAATATGTATGTGTATATATATAGAGAATTTGAATCTTCGAAAAAAAGCCAAGGAGAAAAAACTAGCTGAACTGAACAAATAAATAGAAAGTCAGAGAAAACACTTGTAGCCCAAAAATATACAAAAAAAATAGTGAAATGCCAGCTACCAAATTGGTGCTATAGATCAGACTATACAGACTGGTTGTAATTCTTTTGTCATGTCCACTTTGGTTGTATGATGGACCAAGAAAGAAACACATCCTATGAACCAAAAACTGAAAAGAAAAAGAAAAGAAAAGAAAAGAAAAAGACAATGGTATAAAGCCCCCCCCCCCCCCCCCCCCCCAAAAAAAAAAATGAACTCGTGAAAAAGATATTAAAGGGAGGTGATATGAAAGGAAAATAAAGTAGCTAGACAAAAAGAAAAAAAAAAGAAAATGATTGAAAAGGAAGAGAGGAAGATGAGAAAATAACAAAACCAAACCTAATCCATGAAAAAGAACTACTACCTCCAAACCCCTCCAACCCAAAAACAAAAAGCAGAAAAAAAAAATGGAAAAAGAGAAATGACAGTAGTTTAATGGGTTTTCATTTTTATTTTTATTTAAGTAGTTAATTAAATAAGAAAAGGCTTAAGACTTTTTGGGGGTGTAAAAGAGAGACATACCTCTCAAGGCATGAGCATCTTGGGAATAACTCTGTAGAGAGACAATAACATGACAAAAAAATTAGCTGTAATAGAGAACAAAACCAATAGCAAACTACAGACCCAACTCATTGATCTTAGCTACTTAACAATGCTTTCTTTATTGATCTTTGAAAGTCTTTTTTTGAGATTTTTTAGGCCAAAAATATTGAAGTCTCACCCAATGACATGCCGACCACCATCATGAACAGCTTGTGAAATGAAACCCATGAGGCCTATGCTACCTCCTCCATAGACCAGATCAATGTTCCTTGAGACCTTCAAGAGACCAAAGTCAAATCAGCCCACAAAGTGTTTGTAATAATGTCTATGCAAGAAAATAGATTAACCCATTTGAAACAGTAAATCTACAAACAACAAATATTCAAAACAATTAGCATCTCATAAATGAGAGAATGTCTCAACAATTTGCTTAACTTTATAAGAAGTAAACAACAGAGTCAAACAGGCAAGAATTTCATTAGAAGAAGAAGAAGAGGCAAGAATCTAAAGAATTAGACCTGTCTGGAATAGTTTTCAAAAATCATTTCTCTGCAACATATCTTTATAAAAACTGAAAACAATTTGAAAAATGGAGTAAAGGAAACAACTTTTTCGTATTCCTTGAAAAACTGGTTCTAGTCAACTCAATTTTCTGAAAAAATTATTCTTGACAACGTTTCTCCAATACCGAAACCCCCTCATCCTCCCCTACCACAGATCCGCTATCCTCCTCCCCACCACAACACTGCCACATCGCCGCCACTGAAATCCCCTCCGCCCTTCACAAACATACAACCAGAAAAAGGAAGATAGAGTGGTAGAGAGAGAGAGTAGCCATAGAGACATACCTGTGAGGCAGAGAAACCGCTGCTTGGCGACAGATCTTGGAATGACAACAATGTGGGGGCACTAGGGTTTTATTTTGGAAGTCTATGCCAAAACGACGTAATTTTGGACTGCATAAAAAATGTCTCTAGCTTATATTAAAACGCCGCGAAAAATAATATTTAGTTCAGTTTAAGTACCGTGTTTTAAAACAACGTTATTTTACTTTGATATTTATGGAGTTTATCAAAAAAATGCCAAGAATTATATTATAAATTGCGGAGTTTGTTAAAAAATGTCAAGAATAATTTTATTTTTTTAGATTTTTGCAGAAACGTTGGAAAAAAAATGTCAAGAAAAGTTTTTTTTTATTGTAGTGAGTTTGTTGAAACCATAAAATTATCGTTTAGTCTTTGTTTGTTTACTAGGAAACATTAAAAGGAAAGAGGGAAAAAAAAAAAAAAAAAAACAGTTTCTTGAACAAAAAAAATCAGTTTGTTGAACCCCAAAAAAATAATTTTTTTGCCCTGCCAAAAAAGAAAAGAAAAGAAAAAAAAGGAGGAAAAAACAAAAAAAACCCATACACATTTTACATAAAAAATATGACGAGTAATGTACAAAAATAAAACCTTTTGCGATGGACTAACAAATGGCGTCGCAATAAAATACAAAAATCGCAAGACGAAAAAAGAAATTTACGACGGATAATGTACTGTCACATATATTATTACTTTTTGTCACGGTTTTAGATTTTTTGTCTCTAATAATGGTATTTAATCGGTCCCTTTTTTGCAACAATCAATTGGCGTCGTAAAAAAAATCTTTTTGCGATGATATTTTTATCATCGCAAAAAGTTTTTGCGACGATTTTCAAACCGTTGCAAAAAATTCGATGTCCAAAGCCCCTTTTCTAGTATTAGTAAAAAATTGTGGAGTTAATAAAAAGAATGACTTGAAAAATATATTCATGTGTGTAAAAGAGAATGTGGAAAGCTTAGAGGATGTGACGAGCACATGCTGAAGGTCGATTTGAGGAGAGGAGCGGCTCGAGGAAGAGAGGGTGTCATTCTCTTTTATATTTTATTGTTTTGCAAATTTTTTTATACGAACTATTTTTTATTGGGTAAAAAAAAAGTTAGTATATTTGGTAATTGACAAACGTGATTTTTTATATTATTGAATGAATTCTAACATAAGACTAATTATAATTATGGAACTCTAAAGGCAGAATGTGTTCATGTTTTAACATAAGAACACTTTCTATAATTTATATTATTATTTGTCTTTAATTTTTACCAATTGCATTGTAAAATATTTTTATAATGTAAACGGTTCGGATTATCAATGTCAGTCTTAAAATAGGCTTATCAAACCAACACGCTCTCTCAAGTTGGATGATTAATTTGAGATAATCTAAACTCTTTAATATTTAATATCAAGAACACACCATCAATGGCCATACAAAAAAAAAAAAAACAAAAATAAAAGCCTCTTTAAATGTAATAGAGATGAAAATAATTGAAATTTACATGATTATAAATTGTTTTTCTTTTCACATTTTAATTTTCAAATTAGTTTTTATTTATAGATAGACGACCTTGCATAACATGGTATTATGCTAGTTCTTTATTAAGATAAAGCTCGATTCTCCTCTTTGCCCCAGACGCCAATACTTATGCTACAATTATTAGAAATTATAAAACAAATTCTGATAAAAATGCTAGGTGTGGGTGTTGATTTTTGACCACACAACCAAACGAGGAACTCAGCTGGAGAGCATCGGCAGAATAGATTAAGCCCAAAAACCTGCACTGGAAGATGAGAATATCGGCGGTGGCTCGTCCACCCGGGGGCACTCCGACGATCAAGTCAGTAATCAATATCTCTCAAAGATAACAAAAAGTACTTAACTCACTTATTCAGAACATACCTTTGACCCACGGGGGTGCCTACTTTTATAGCCAGCAATGGCCTAATCCCACTAGAAGCCTAGCTTCTATGGACTCAAGCTCCATGCTCATTCTGGATCCTTATCCAGATAGGAATAAACTCCTCTTGAGCCTTATCTCTATCCAGAATGAGATCCTCCCCTGTTATAGGACTCCTGTCCCTTATTCGCTTATCTCGGATTCCAGTATCTCCGCAGATAACCTCGGCCTAGCCAAGATCATCTCGGCAATCCTGGCCGAGCCACGTGGCACCTCGGCTGACACATCGGCGTCACCTTGGCCACATGCTGTCGTTCACAAAATATGTCCCTACAACTGCCCCCTAGATTACCTCAGCATTCTGAGGTGATGGAACCTACACCGTCCCATCTGGACTTGTCACTCTATCCGAGGTCATAACTCGTCGGCCTTAGATTCCCAGAACTTATCTGCCTATCTTTGCCAGAAATCAAGAACCACGAATCAAGTTCTTTAAACATCTCCTGCGAGATTACACCTCTGCCCGGGGTTATATCTCCATTTATTCAAGAATTTTAAGCGATTTTCTACTGTGCATGAGCTGTCACGTGTCGCCTCCTCAACCGTTTCCTCCACGTGTACATCCCGCACTGGTTCGTACCAAATACGCGCCATTAAGTCAAGTCGATCCTACGCACGCCGCCTGACACAGGCACTTCGCCCTAGGCACCATCAATTCATTTTGCCGCCCTTTCGAAGTTTTGACAAAACTTCTTCCTTCTCTCTCCGTCTCTTCACTTTTACATTCTTCCATTATCTCTCTGCATTCCAAGCTTTCTCTCTCTGAGATTCTGCCATTGTCGAGTTTTCGAGCTTCCTGCAACTGCTCTGTTCATCACTTCCGGTGAGACATCCACCATCCTGCTCCGTTCATAGTCACCGTCAGACTCCGGCGATCATCACCCCAGCATCGGCTGTGTTCCAGTAAGTCTTTAATCCTTTTTCTTTCAATTTTAGTCTGTAATTCTTCGCATGTGATGCTGCCTTCATGTGCTCCTTTTTATCTGAAATCATGATTTTGTCTGTCGTTCTGTATTTTATTTTTGAACAAATCGTGATTTTGTGCTATGAATCATTTCCTTGACACTGCTCTAAGTGTTGCTACCACTGCCTTGGAATATCTGGCACTTCAAAATACCATTGCACATACTCACACTGTGTTCTTGAATTTTTGCTTGCTTTCTTGAGTCTGAATCATTTTTCTTTATCTTTTCTTGATGCTTTTTCCAGATTTCTACCTCTGATTCTTTGCCCTGTAGTTCTAGGTTTGGGATTTGACTTAGATCCTTATTCTTTAGGAAAATTGAAACCAAAAACCTTCTTAGATCTTCAAAACCATAGCAATTCTGTCTGTTTTGGGTTTAGCCGAGGTCCTTAATTTCCCACCATCCTCGTGTCTTCAAATTCTTTGTCATCTCCTCTCGGGCCAATATCATGGGTATGTTTAGGTGGAGGGTAGACACCCCGACCAAACTAGAATACTTCAGGCAGGAGTTTGCCATCCCAGCCGACGTCCATATCAGGCTGGCTGGGGAAAACGACTCCATCATGCCCATAGGAGATTCCATGCCCTTTCCAGTCGTTGCCTTTATTGAGTATGGACTTCGGCTCCCACTCGACACACTTTTTAGGGAAGTCCTCCACTTCTACAAGCTCAACCCTATGCAGCTTGCCATCAACTCTTATCGGGTTGTCAATGGCATTATTGAACTAGCACGCCGAGAAAACGCTAGGGTAACCATTGCCGATATCCAATATTGCTACACTATGTGTGGCCTCAAATCTGAACGAGGCTATATCTATTATCTGAAACCCAGATCTACTGCCTTCAAGCTCATAGCCGACCTCCCAGATTCCAACAAGGGCGCCGGAGATGACTACCTAATTGTCTCGGGCAATTGGGAGTTTGCGCCAGAAGACGATCTCCACCTCTACCCTCTTCGCCGAGGTGTCTTTAGAGAGGATGAGGGTAAGACTTAGCTATTTTCTTTAACCATGCTTACATAAATACTTAGCAACTCGCTTTGCTAAACTGTACTAATGTTTCTTCTTTTCTATTTTGCAGCTCTTCCACAACCAGGCAAGGGATTTCGGCAATCCTATTTCCCAAGCCGAGATCTGAAGCGGCTCCTGGACCTTCCTCTCAATCAGCGCAAGGCCCCACTATTGCTGAATTACATACCGACCTACAAGTCCGCCTTGCCCGATGCCCCTCGCCGAAGTAGAACTCTGTCAACAACCACATCCTCACCGGCTGTTGCCTCATTGCCAAGGCCAGACCAAGCCTCCTCTTCTACTCCAACAGAACAACCATCCACATCGGCACCTCAATTAATTCCTCCAAGCCAACGGCAACGCCGACGCCGAGTTCCTGCCAACGCTCCTTCAAGTCGAACTAGAAGCCGCAAACGCCAAAGTTCTAGGACTCCGGAAGCTGATCCCCTCAACCCTCCAATAGCTCTGCCAGCAATCCATTTCGGTACCAAAGTTACTGTAGTCGTCTCTACCGAAGAAATGGGCTAAAAAATACCCATTGCCGAGGATCTTCTCGCTGGTCTTCCACCGGTCGTCACTGTCCACAACCAGGCAAGGGATTTCGGCAATCCTATTTTCCAAGCCGAGATCTGAAGCGGCTCCTGGACCTTCCTCTCAATCAGCGCAAGGCCCCACTATTGCTGAATTACATACCGACCTACAAGTCTGCCTTGCCTGACGCCCCTCGCCGAAGTAAAACTCCGTCAGCAACCACATCCTCACCGGCTGTTACCTCATCGCCAAGGCTAGACCAAACCTCCTCTTCTACTCCAACAGAACAACCATCCACATCAGCACCTTAATTAATTCCTCCAAGCCAACGGCAACGTCGACGCCGAGTTCCTACCAACGCTTCTTCAAGTCGAACTAGAAGCCGCAAACGCCAAAGTTCTAGGACTCCGGAAGCTGATCCCCTCAATCCTCCAACAGCTCTACCAGCAATCCATTTCGGCACCAAAGTTACTGTAGCTGTCTCTGCCGAAGAAATGGGCCGAAAAACACCCGTTGCCGAGGATCTTCTCGCCGGTCTTCCACCGGTCGTCACTGTCCAATCCTCCTCATCACCAACACCACCAAAGCCGAAGCCTAAAAGAGTCAAAAAGGCTAAGGCTAAGGCCACAGTAACTTAGATTGATTCTGAGGATACTGTGCCTATTTCCAAACTTGCCGAGGTTGAGAAGACGCCCACCGACACCGGCAAAAGGCCAGCCGAGGCTTCCCCCTCTGATGGCCCACCAACCAAAGTGCCCAGGTCTGATCTCCCTGAAGGCAGCAGCAGTCATCCTCGGAATATGACCTGGGCACCTGAGGTGATGGTAGACGACCGGCCTCTGAAGGCCAACGACAACGCCATCGACAGTGTGGAGGTCGGGGCCGCTCTGTCCACTGCGGTGCTGTTGCCCGAGGACATGAACCATATGGCCGACCTCCATATCTACGAAAACTTTGCCCTCATGATGCAGCACTCAGTCTTGGTAAGCTACCTTCACTGTGCTCTTGTCAGTTCTTTTATACTTAGAGAAATTTTGTACTTAATCAATTCAATTCTTTGCAGGCCATCCAACACGTGCATTCACATACGGTCAAGGTCGAGAAGATGAGATCGGAGCTGGAAAAAAAGACTCAGGATGCCACCAAGCTCCTTTCCTTCCTCAATCGCGCCGAAGCCAGCAATCGCGGACTACTGGATCAGGCTAAGGCTGCCAGGGCTACACAGTCTGACGCCGAAGCCAGGGTCGATGCCGCTGAAGCTATTTCCGAAGCTGCAAAGGCCAAGGTGAAAGCAACAAAATCCAAGTTGGCCGAGCTCGAGGCAAGACTTGCCGAGGTGATCCAAACGAAGGACGCCGAGGTCAAGGTTGCTGACGAGAAAGCTTTCGAAGAGGGTCAAGCCACCGTCCGAGATCAGTATAGGGAGCAAGTCAATCTGGCTTGCAACTGAGGTTACTATCTCGGATGGGCTTCAGCCCTTAACGAATGCTCCATCCCAGCCGACTCCCCTCTCTGAGATATCAGTTAGCTGGCTGTTCCGTTCCCTCAGGCCAACAGAAAGTCAGATACCGTTTCCGAGGACGATGAAGCCGAGGACGATGAAGGGGAAGACGAGGCTACTGCTGGGGCTAAGTCCCCTTCGTTGAATGAGCAGGTCCTTGACCTAACTCAGGATGAGGAGGGAGACTTGGCTTCCAAAGGTGTCTCTGCCATTGCATCTTTGTCTGACGCCGAGGTCCAGACAGCTGACAGGAGCTTGGACCAGACTGTACTTGAAATCGATGCCGAGGTAGCGACTGAGAGGGAGGCTAGTCTGGCAGCCGAGATCGATCAAGTCACTGCTGATACTTAGAATTTTTCTTCTCTTTTTTTCTTTATACTCTTCTTTTGCACACTTGTAATTTTTTCTTTTTATTGCCGATATGTAATTTGGCCGATGTGCCTTTCTCTGTACTTTGAACAAGAATTTGAATGAATGTCATCTTTTTTCCTTCCAAGTGTTGTATGGTTCTTTACTTCTTTTATACTTAGCATATTTTCTCAACTGATTATTTCGGGTAACCACACCTTGGTGAGAGGCAATTTTTTACTTTATGTCAACCATATTGCTCTCAACAAATGTAAAGGCTTCACAATTCAAAGAACCCTTCTTAGCACCTCGGGTAAGTGTTCCAAAAGGTTTCACCAAGTGCTAAGTTAATCATTAACTTGTAAATTGTTTCCAAAAATTTCAACAAGGGTTAAAGCTCATTCCAACTTGTAAATTGTCTCTAAAAATTTCAACAAGTGAGTGTTAAGTGCTTCGTTTATCATTCCTGCCCCCTGCCCCCTAATGTGAACTTAAGCTATCATTTATGTTCACATTAAGCGAGCAAAGACAATTCTTGCCGAGGTCATATATTTGGCCTTATCGCCGATGTTAGCTATTCATTTTTGCCGACATTGTAAATTTCTCTAGACTTAGTTCAACTCTGTCAAATGCAAGTGTGATTCGACTCTGCCATATGACAAGTCTAAGTCATTCGTCATGTTTCAATCAGAAACATCGCTAACTTGGTTCAACTCTATCATATACAAGTATAATTCAACTCTGCCATATGATAAGTCCAAGTTATTCGTCATGTCTCAATCAGAAACATCGTCATAAGACTATTTCAGCCTTATCGCACAAATGTCAACAGCAGTCCATGCAAAATCAAGCCGAGCTCATCTTTTTATTAAACTTTTGGCCAATTTACACAATTCTCAAGAAGTTAATGAAAGAAAAACTTCAAATTGCAAGTGTTCCAGGGTCTTGGCAATTCTTTGTCGTTACTGTCTTCAAGCTGGTATGCCCCATTGCCGGCCACCGAGATGATTCTATAGGGTCCTTCCCAGTTTGGGCCAAGTTTGCCCTCCCTGGGATCCTTCTTGTTGCCGACCACTTTTCTGAGGACCAGGTCTCCAATCTTGAATTCTCTTGGGTTAACCTTCTTGTTGTAAGTTTTAGCAAGCTGTTGCTGGTATGGCCCCAGCCGGATTGCTGCTCTTTCCCTTCTTTCTTCTATGAGATCCAGGTCTCGGGCTAAAAATGCCTCATTGGTCCCATTCTCCACTCCCTGAGTTCTGATTCCAGGAATGCCGACTTCCAGTGGGATGACTGCTTCTGTGCCATATGCCATGGCGAAAGGGGATTCCCCAGTTGATCTTCTCGGCGTAGTCCTATATGCCCACAACCCACTGGGCAACTCTTCCACCCACTTGCCTTTGGCTGCCTGTAGCCTCTTCTTGATCCCATCCAGGATGGTCTTATTGGATGCTTCTGCCTGGCCATTGCTCTAGGGAAAACTTGGAGTGGAGTAGTAGTTCTTTATATTGTACTTGGCACAAAAGCTCTTGATCAGTTTACTGTCAAACTGGGTGCCATTGTCTGCCACGATTGCTCTCGGAATCCCAAATCTGGTAATGATGTTCTTCTAGATTAAGTTCTTCACATCTACATCTCGAATTTTCGCGAAGGGTTCAGCCTCTACCCATTTTGTGAAGTAATCAGTTGCCACTAGCAGGAACTTCCGTTGTCCAGTTGCCTGAGGCAATTGCCCTACGAGATCCATGCCCCACTGGGCAAATGGCCAGGGACTGGATACAGGATTCAAGTCTGCTGCTGGCTGGTGTATCAGGGGTGCAAACTTTTGGCACTTTTCACATTTTCTAACATAAGCTTCTGCATCCTTCTGCATATAGGGCCACCAGAACCCCTGAGATATGGCTCTGTGGGCGAGTGACCTACCCCCAACATGGCTTCCGCAAACACCTTCATGTATCTCGTACAAGAAATCCTCTACCTGAGAGGGGTGTACACACCTGAGCAGGGGCCCAGTGAAAAACCTTCTATACAGGTGGCCTTCTGTCGATAGGCAAAATCGTGCTGACTTCAGCCTAGTCTTGTGTGCTTCCTTTCTGTCTTCTGGCAAGGTGCCACTATTGAGGAATGTTACGATTGCGTCCATCCAACTTGGACCTATCTCTATGCACATTGCCTCGTACTCTGTTATCTGGGGCTCCACACTTGGCCCTGTCAGATAGTCTACCATGATTGTTCTTGGTTCTTCTGACTTTATTGCACTAGCCAGGTTGGCCAATGCGTCCGCATGGCTATTATCTTCTCGGTTGACTTGTTGTAGCCAGCAGTTCTGGAACAATGATAGTAGTTTGATGACATCTCTGACATATGCGATCATCCTCTCGTCTCGAGCTACGTACTCCCCTGTTGCTTGGTTCACAATAACCTGGGAGTCATAGTAGACCATTACCTCTTCGGCTTCCATTGCTACTGCCAGCTTCAGCCCCGCGATCAATGCTTCATATTCTGCTTCGTTGTTCGATGCTTTGAATCCCAAACGGATTGACTGTTCTAGCATTCGCCCATCTGGCGATATCAACACCACTCCTGCCCCCGCTTCTTGTCGGTTTGAACTCCTGTCGACAAAGAGGCGGAATGAGTCGCCAATGTAAATGTCGCAGGGCCTTGGTTTCTCAATTTCCTTCTCTGCTGCTGTTCTTAGTCCCAGCTGAGTTTCTTCCTGCTGTCCTGGGCAGCCCAAACCTCGGCTCTCCGGAGCCCGACGTGGGTTCGCTCCAGGGGTGAACTCGGCCACAAAATCGGCCAGGACTTGGCCTTTGATTGTTGTTCTGGGTCTGAACTCTAGGTCGTATTGGCCTAGCATAACTGCCCATCTGGCTATTCTCCCTGTCAGCTCTCCGTGCTGCAACAGGGACTTCAGAGGATGTTCAGTCAGCACCACCATCTTGTGGGCTTGGAAGTAGTGATTCAATTTCTTGGAGGCCATCACTAAGGCCAAGGTCAGTTTTTCTAGGGGGAGATACCTTGTTTCTGCACTGGCCAAGGTTTTGCTCACGTAATAAACTGCTCTCTGTTCTCCCCCTCTTCTCGGATTACTACTGCGCTTACTGCATGCTCTGACACTGCTAAGTATAAGAACAATTCTTCTCCTGGTACCGGGTTTGACAAAACTGGTGCTGTTGTCAAATAACTCTTCAGGTCGGCCAATGCGGCCTTGCATTCTTCTGTCCATAGGAAGTCAGTGGCCTTCTTCAGCAAGCTAAAGAATGGCCTGCACTTGTCCAAACTTCGGCTGATGAATCTATTCAAGGCCGCAGCTTTCCCCGTCAGTACTTGCACTTGCTTGGCCGACGTCGGACTCTTCAGATCCAGTATTACCTCTATCTGATCCGGGCTGGCTTCTATGCCCCTCCTGGTGACCAAGTATCCCAAGAACTTCCCGGATCCTACTCTAAATGCGCACTTTGAGGCATTGAGTCGGAGCCGATACGTTCTCAGGATGTCGAAAACTGCCTGCAAGTCGGCCAGGTGGTTTTCTGGTGCTTTGGTCTTCACGACCATGTCGTCAATGTAGACCTCCACTGTCTTGCCGATTAGGTGTTTGAACATCTTCGTCACTAGCCTTTGATATGTTGCCTCTACATTCTTCAACTCAAAGGGCATCACTTTGTAACAGTACAACCCTTTTGGGGTGATGAATGCAGTCTTCTCTTCATCAAAGGGGTACATTGCTATCTGGTGGTATCCCCTGTAAGCATCTAAAAAACTCATCCTTCCGTGCCCCGAAGTAGCGTCCACTAGTTGATCTATCTTGGGTAGAGGGAAGCTGTCCTTTGGACAAGCCTTGTTCAGACTGGTGAAGTCTACACAGACCCTCCACTTCCCATTCTTCTTCTTTACTACTACTGTATTGGATAGCCAGGTTGGGTAGCTCACCTCCCTGATGGCCCGAGCTTCCAGTAGTCTGTCTACCTCCTCCTCGACGACTTCCACATGTGCTAGTGTCGGCCTTCGGGCCCTCTGGATGATTGGTTTTGCCGACCTATCTACGTTGAGACGATGGCAAGTGACCTCCGAGTCAATGCCAGGCATCTCGTAGGGCATCCAGGCAAACACCTCTATGTTCGCTCGCAAAAATGCTTTCAGCTCTCTTTCCTCTTCCTTGACTAAACCTGAGCCGAGAAGAAAGAAGCGTTCTTCATCCCCTTCTTTGACTAGGATCTTCTTCGGTGCCTCCTCGCTTTTGTCGGCTGGCTCTTTCCCGACGTCTTCCAGGACTTCTCTGTCCTCATCTTCGATCTCTGCCGTCTAAGCCTCTCGTACGTTGCAGGTGGTCTTCATTACTGCCATGAAGCAATTTTTGGCCTGCACCTGGTCTCCTCTGACTTCCTCAATCCCCTGTTCTGTTGGAAATCGTAACAGCTGATGCAGTATTGAAGGAACAGCTCTCATTGCATGTAACCACGGTCTCCCCAGAATGACATTGTAAAGGGACGGTGTATCAATCACGGTGAACTCTGTCCTGACCTTCTTACTGCCTGCCTGTACTTCCAAATTTGTTGCCCCAAGGGGCCATGTCAGCGTCCCATTGAACCCAACCATCGGGCTGCTAGATTGTTCCAGGTCGTCTGGGTGAAGGCCTAGTTCCTTGTAACATCTTACGTACATGATGTCACAGGAGCTGCCTTGATCTATTAGTATGCGCCTTACCTGGCAGTCCCCAATCTTGAGTGTTACCACTAGGGCGTCATTGTGGGGGTGCTGTACCATATCCAAGTCTGCCTCTGAAAATGAGACTATCGGTCCCTGTTGTGTTCTTGGTCTTTTTGGCTGAACCTGGTATACGTATTGCAGATGTCGTACCCTCTGCGTCTCTCCTCGTACCTCGTTCTCATTGACCTTCGAGTGGATCACATTGATCACTCGAGGTCCATCTGCCTGTGGAGGTGGGGGTGGCGGTGCTGCTGCTGCCTAGGGCAGCCCTGCTTGCTCTTCCCTGGTTCTGGCTTCATCGACTAAGTCTCTGAGGTGGCCCTGTCTGACCAGATCTTCCAAGTATGTCTTTAGAGCCCTACATCCCTGAGTTAGGTGGCCATCCTCGTTGTGGTAAGCGCAACGCTTCCCCATGTTCCTTCCCATGAATTCGCCCGGGACCTTTTCCGGTGCTCTGTAATACGGTTGGTTCCGGATTCTTTTCAGCACTTTGTAAATCGGAATCCGAAACACCGTAGTTACTGCCTGTGCTGCCCCGTAACCCTACTTCCTGCATGTTCGAGCCTCTATTGCCTTGGTCTCGCCTTGGCGAGTTGTGCTTTCTTTCCTGCTTTGCTGCTTTCGAATCTTCTTCTTTTCTGGCATACTTCTCTATTCGTGTCATGAGTTCCTCCATATTTTTCGGTAGAGTTTTTGCCAGCGATCCTCGAAGCGCGCACTTTGGGAACAGACCGATCTTCAGGAAATTGGTATTCCTTTCTGGGGTGAGAATAGGGGTTGTAAAGTTGTGTTGACGTCGCGAAGCCTGGATATATGCAGAGAAATGGGAACCCAAAAGAAGTTGAAGTCAAAACCTTAACAGGAGAAGCATGGCATTTTTTTAAAGAGGTGGTTGGTGATTCTGTTGAAGCTCCTAATTTGCAACCAATAGCTGAACAGGTGGTAGATGAATGCCAAGGTTTGCCACTTGCACTCACTACTATTGGAAGGACACTAAGACATGAATCGAATCATGTTTGGACTAATGTACTTCAACAATTAAGAATCCCTGTTAAAGAATTGGTGTATAATGTTCTAACGATTAGTTACGATCATTTAGAACATGGGGAGGCCAAGTCTTTGTTTTTGCTATGTGGTTTATATCCAGAAGATCACGATATTCAGATTGAAGATTTGGTTAGATTTGAAATGGGGCTACGACTGTTGGAAGATATTGATAGATTGGTTGAAGCAAGAGATCAAGTACATGCTTTGGTTAATATCCTGAAAAAAGGTTCTTTATTATTAGATAGTGACAAGGATGAGTGTGTCAAAAGGCATGATGTAGTTCGTGATGTTGCCATTTCAATTGCATCTAAGAGTGATACTGTTTTTCTGATACGGCACGATGACAGTTTGACAGAGTGGCCAGAGAAACATACCTACGAGCCTTACACTTCCATTTCAATCATATCAGGGAAAATTACAGAGCTACCAGAAGGGTTAAGAAGCCCAAAACTTAAATTGTTACTGTTAGCATGCATAAATGATTCAATTAAAAAAAACACGGGTAAACTACCAATAGGTCATAATAATTAGACTTAATTCTCATCGAGTTCTATTGAAAATAAATCTTGGTAAAATTGTCACTAAAAATAATTTTTTTGT
Source organism: Camellia granthamiana (assembly GCA_036172215.1). Taxonomy (NCBI): domain Eukaryota; kingdom Viridiplantae; phylum Streptophyta; class Magnoliopsida; order Ericales; family Theaceae; genus Camellia; species Camellia granthamiana. Next base: position 13,967,041 of record CM069912.1, read on the forward strand.
GACAATTTTTTACATACTCGCTAAAAATTGACAATTAGTGACTTTTTTGTCATGATTTTTATAAATTGTCGCTAAAACTTACAATTAGTGACTTTTTTTATGACAAATTTTTTTCCATAAGACCTATTAGACAATAAGTCCACTTATTAGGACCTACACGTAAGTACCCCTAAAAACACCAAACAATTTTTTTGAGGGAATGATAGAATTGCAAGTTTTAAATTTGGAGCTTATTTCCATTCCATTGCTGCCATCATCACTGCAGTTGGTGAGTAACTGGCATACGATTTGTCTTCAAGGTTGCAAGTTAGATAACATAACTCTAATAGGTGAATTATTGAATCTGGAAATCCTCAGCTTCCGTGGTTCCTCGTTCGAGGTTTTACCAGAAGAAATAGGAAAACTTGCTAAATTTGAGGTTGTTAGATCTAACAGGATGTCATCATCTTGAAAGAATAACATTGGGTGTCATATCAGGCATAGTCCAATTAGAGGAACTGTACATGATAGGCAGCTTTAGCAATTGGGAAACTGACAAAGGTGAAAGCATAGAAGAAAGAAGAAATGCAAGCCCGAGAGAGCTACAGTCCTTGTCTGATTTGAGAATATTGGAAATTTATATACCAGACCCAAAGCTATTGCCAAGAAGCCACTCTTTGCTGATCTGACGTAATACAAGATACGGATAGGTGATAATGCCTGGTGGAGTGAGTTCCCATTTCGAAAGCATTTGTTATTGAAACTCGACAATAGGATTGCTTTACATGGTGGCGTTAGTAAGCTATTGAAGTATACTGAACTTCTAAGTTTAAAAGGGTAGGGCTCATGGAATGTGGTGCGCGAGTTGGTTCAAGATGGTGCCCAACACTTGAAGGAGTTATCAATCAAGTCTTGTGATATGCTTATGTGTCTTGCTGATACAATGGATTTATCACTTGATTCTATTGATGCTACTTTCCCTATATTGGAGTCATTAACACTCGATGATTTGGGTAGGTTAAAACAGATATGTCATGGCCAACTTCCAGAAGCATCCTTTTTGAAACTAAGAAAATTAACACTACGAATCTTACCTTCTTTGACACATTTCTTGGTGGAGGATCCAGCTCAAACTACTGTCTCACTCCATAATCTAAGATCCGTTGAGTTATATGGTTGTGATAGCTTGAGAAATCTCTTTTCATTGTCAATGGCAAGAGAACTTGTGCAACTCCAAGAACTTCGTATATCAAAATGTGCTATGATTAAAGAAGTTATTTGGAAAGGAAGAGGAGAAGATGGGCATGCAACCAACAAGACTGAATTCCCCATTTTAGAATATATGTCACTTAGACAACTAGAAGGCCTCACTGGCAGGGACGAAACCAGGATTTTATTACCAGAGGGGCCGGAAAAAAAAAAATCACCAAATACACAAACACACATGTATGTACAATATGATATATAAATTATATATACATAGAAAAAAAATTAAATACCATAGAAGAAATTTCTTATAGGATGAAGAATTTTTTTTTAGTGCAAAATAGAAAAAGAAGGCAAGCTGAGAGAATAATAAGATATGAATTTTCTTATATTATGGGGTCATTTTATGTATAAAATGATATATATATTTTTAAAGTATTATGACAAACAGTATTTTTCACAGAAACAGGGGGGCCATGGCCCCTCATAGTCTTCTCCTAGTTCCATCAGCTTAGGAATTGACAAGATTGAGTTCCCTCAACTGAAGACCTTGCACATCAAAAATCTACCAAAGATCAAGAGTTTCTTTCCCAATGAGAGTACACTACATTCAGATGAAAACTACAATGCCACCTTGAAATCTATTTTTCCCCAAAAGGTATGTTCATATGTTTTATCTATTTTCTTCAAAAAACAAGAAAGTGATTAATCATTAAGTTCATAGGAGAACAAATATCTTCATCTAGGATACATCTATCTCTTGGTTATGTGTCCCAAGATTTTAGTTGATTTGCTCTTATTCAGCATCCCCCAGTACAAAACTAAAGTTTTCTTATGTCAAGTAGCAAGAGGAAGAAATTATGTTTATAACCAAACTGCCCTTCTAGTTTTTATGCAAAATTAATATTTCCGTAGCTGTTGAACGATGCGAATTGCAATGCACAGGATAGTATCATAGAAAGTATCTTTTAAAGATGAAATGTTAACAGATCTTTAGCATTTTAAAAATTGCAATTTTATGAAAGAAATTTTTAATCATTGTTACAACATTATGTTAATAGCATCATAATTCAGAGCAGTATAAAATGTTTACTCAATCATTGGAACTCTTGATACAATAAATAATTTAAAAGTAAATTATGGGGTTTCCAGAATTAAGATTAATGCTAATCCTATTGTCAGTGCCATTGCAGATGTAGAAAAACTGAAGTCAATTCTAAAAGGTTGGCAAGTAGGCCCTAATTCCAATTTGGGAGGGGAGGCTTCCTATTGCTTCCATCTTGGTGACCAGAAAGTTTCCATTACAAAAAAACCATCTTCTAGTGCTAGTTTTTTAGGTAAATGAGATGGTAATGGTAGGGGACTGGAACAGGATTAAGCCTGTAAACACGTAGACTAGTGTTTGTTGTCAATTCCAATTAACTCAGCTCTACTTGACTAAGCTTGTTGCTTTACTTTTTCCGGGTTAAAAATTTTCAGTTGAAGCAAATGGTGTAGTTAAGAATGCCTCAGCAAACATAAATCTAGGAATTAAACTCGCCAATTTGTTTGTAGTTTACACTAGATTGGGTTGGTAAAGATTTCCAGCTCATAAATTAAGATTGAGAAGCAAAACAGAAATTTACAAAAATAGTAGTATCTTTTTATGTTTTTCTTTTTCAATCCATTTAAGTATATTAAAATTTTTGCGATACCTATAGTTGTTTCCCGGATTTTCAATCCTTTCTATTTCCTTCCTCGACGTCCATTCCTGCAAGTAATACCCAAGTCCAACAACACAAGTAGTAATAAGCCAATTCATTTTCTCTTTCCAAATCAATGTAGGAACTCTTCATGTTACACTTTAATGAAGCCTCATGCACTTCACTTGCTCTCATAAGTAAGCCATGTTATTCAATAAAAATTAAATATTAAAATGCACCAAAACATAATACTTTCAACAGTCTGCTTGTTAATACTATCAATTTGTTTGCAGGTTGCACTTCCTAGCTTGGAGAATCTGGAACTTGGTGGATTGCCAAATGTAAGTGACCTTTGGTGTAGCGAAATTTCGACCACATCATTCTCTAAATTAAGATTCCTCAAGGAAGAAGACTGTCACAGATTAGTAAGAAATGTTGTTAAATGTCACCCAATCTAGAAAATGTGGAAATATCTAACTGTGATTTGGTGGAAGAGGTATTCGGATATGTAGGCCACGAAAGAGATCCCCTTGAAAACATAAGAATACTAATTGTTAGATGTTGTGGCAGCTTGAGAAATACGGTATCTCCTTCCATTGCTGGATGTCTTGTGCATCTTCAAAAACTAATAATAGATGATTGCTCAACCATGGAAGCAGTGGTTGCAAATGAGGATGAGGAACAAGACGGATGAGAAAGGATTTGTGTGCCTCTGTTCCCTCAATTGAAGCATTTGGAACTCCAAGATCTACCTTCACTCAGGAGGTTTTGCCATGCTATTCATGACTGGGAAATGCCATTTTTATCTCACGTGGAAGCCCTTAATTGCCCTGAAATGTAGACTTTCTCTCCTGGATTTGTGCATACCCCAAAACTACAGCATGTAAAAGGTGAAGAACCAAATTGGTGGAATGCGGAAGGAAATTTTTGAGAAGGTATGTTGTTCCTGGATAGATGATCTCAATAAGACTATACAACACCTTTTTGAGAAGGTATGTTGTTCCTGCTAATAACTTATACTTGCTACACTTGATGACCACCAACTCTTCTTTTTCTCTTACATTAAGTATATTTTCAGATAATCTTGATTAGGAATAAAAATTAAATAAATAATTGTAAAGCCATATTTTGTTGAATTTGATAATTGGCACTTAAAGCTTTTGGTAGGGGAGAACCAAAAATGTTCCATTTTTAAAAATGAAAATGTGACTGCTAGAAAATTATAGAGCATTTTGCCAATAGCTTTTACAATTAAAAGCTGCATCTACAGTAAGTTCATAAAAAATATTTGTACATTTACAGTTTACTTTTTCTTAGTTTATAAGATTTTCAAATACAAAAATTCCTTTTACTTGTGAAGTCGCTCTGAATGTGGACTCACCGCATGGGGTTCACTGTTAAATTACTTAACTAAAGCACTTCTGTGTTTTAAAATTTTAAAATATTGAATCTTGGCTGGCAGTAGTACTCCACAAATGGAAGCAGCAATTTGTTTTCTTTCTTTTTTCCTTTCTGACTTACGAGGGTGTCTTTGCATACATAATGTGAGCGAAGTCCTAGATCAGCTCAGTACTAACATAATGTTCAAGTATATAAGCAGTATATAAGCATGAGGGCACCTTCACCACAATAGCTAGCTTTTGAGGTTGAGTTCTGTCACACCCCAAACCCGGGTATGACCGGCCGTGGCCCACAGGGCCTTAGTCCAAGGCACACGTAAGCCTAAACACAAATCCATAATCACATGGAACAACTACACAATAGTCCAATAATAATTAACTAAACTCAATCCAGTGACATGCCACAAGTATAAACGGCAAAACCATCCGTAATCAATATCATCCAAGCTTATGGGATATAAACAGTCTACATATCAAAATAATCCTAAATAAATCCCAATAAAAATAAAATCCAACCACAATGTATGCACAAAACTAACATAACAAGCTAAAATAAAATAAATGAATGTTCCTAGAGGTCCATGCAAATGAGTCCCCGCTACACCATGAATCCACTCTAAGTCCTTCTAACGCCTGAAAAAGATAAACAACTAAGTCAGCTGATAGCTCAGTGAGTAGCAACATGGATAGTAAATACAGTTTTGAAAACAGGGTTCAATTCCAAAATAAAGTATATATTACAGAAACTAAATTGGCATACAGTTTGATAAAGATAATCTGTTTCAAAGCAAAGGTTACACAGTTCAACAGTTAAAATACTCATGTCTCTCAAGAATTTAATAAATAACATTTTTCACTTAAAACAGATTACAATATGAACAATAATAATTTTTCTGGGTACCAAGAATAACAAGTAACATGCCACACAGTTCTCAAGGCAATAAGCCCATTGGATCTAATATCGAACTAAGAGTCATCCTCGGGGTGGCAACCTGGGCCTTTTCTCTAAGACGATCCGATTGAAGGTCACCTAGCCTAACCTAGGTCTTTTCCTTACAATCGTTGAGCAACTAGAGTCATCACGGCCCAACCCGAATCTGTTCCCAAGCGGCCAGAGTCACCACACACAGTGGAATAATTTTCCTGGACTAAAACATATAGATGGTCCCAATAATCAATACACATCAGTTTTGCAAAACATGGTAGTTCACCATTATAAACATGAGACCAAATTTACAGTATGTTTCAGAAATAATTTAATCCCGTAGATAACACAATAATTTATCAAAACAGTTTCGTCCTGAAACAACAGTTTAATTTTTCAAAAGTTCAGGGTAGGAGAACATTTATAAAATTATGTAGCATGCAACTACTCATCTGAAAACGAAATAATGGAATCCTCGAATAGAATATAAAAGTCCAACTAGTGCCCTGAACCAAGTATGAAAACTATACGTCACTACTAATTTAAAAATATTAAAAGGAATAATAAACTAAGTAACCCAAAACTAAAGCGCACTAACACGGCTCAACCCAACTCATCGTTACTCTTAAATATTGCCTAAGTTCATGTTCTTCAAGGTCTAAGATTACCCAAGACATGGGTTCAAACCAAAACTTAATTAAAATTAACTTTAAGATAAAACAGAATTTTAAACAAGTTTGCTCAATCTATTCGCTAACTTTGAAAATTAAAAACTCACTCCACGCCGTTCGAAAAATTCCAAAACCCTCCAGATATCAGCTAATATATCCTAAGTTTTAAACCCAATTGGTTTCACTTGATTTGCTTATCAAAATATTTATTTACAATTAATTATATCTAAAAAGGTTATTTTCTGCAGCACTTTAAAGAATATAATGGTTCTCTTAGTATACACGAGAAATCAATGCAAGGCCAAAAATGTATGAAACTAGACTCGTAACCGGTTCTAATGACGCTAATTTGAAAATTTTCGGATTTATACCCAAAGAGAACAACGCTTCTGAACTTACTGTTTTAAACCAGTTTTCTGGACAGATTTGAACGCATCAGTTTATATGGATTTTGACTCCCAAAAATTATGAGCAAATTCAGATATGAAATTCAATATGTAATTAATCTACTGTAAAAATTTCAGTTTAAAATTCATTCGTTTGATATGGTTTCTTGATTTTTAAACTTTATGATTCTGTGCAGAATTTTCTTTTGAACTAAGAATTACTCCATTGTTAAGTTACCAATTAAAGTCTTATTTTCCAACCCTCAACTAGTACAACCTTCAAACATAGCACTTAACTATGCACAGCTACTTAACATCCATTATTACACTTTCTACAGTGGAGAACCCATCATCAGAATTTACAAAGGAACACCTATACCCCACGTTTTGCTAGTTGTAAAAACCCATCAGCACTACTTGTATGAGCACCAAACAAAAATATTAATAAAATCCCAATCAAACACCATACTATAGCACTACTTCCCACGACAACACTCAATCAATGAAAATATGATCATAGATAATACTAAATCAAGAAAACAGGGAAGGAAAATGGTGAAAAAAAAATGCATACCCAAGACAATGAATTCACTTGACAATCTAATGGTGCTCGCCACTCTCTTCTCCTTCCCTTTGACCAACGGCTGCTGTTAACTTGATGTGAACAAATAAGATTGTAGGGTTTGTGTTTGTTTTATTTTATACTAGTGGTAGGCACACATAAGGTCAAATAAATAGACAAATATATAAAAATATACATATAAGTTATATACAGCTCAAGTGGTAAGGACCTTATTTAATAATTTTGTGATTTAGAGTTCAAGTCACCCTCTTCTTTATTTATTTATTTATTTTAATAATAAATCTTGCCTCTATATTAAAGACTTTCACCATAAATGTATTTTAGATTTTAAAAATTAATTAAAATACCCTCCAAATATTTAATTTGCACTTTAGGATTCACTATCAAAATATTTGAGATTATAGATTTATTATTTTTTAATTATTTACTTGATTTGTATATTCGGGTTCTCACAAGTTCTACCCAAGACCGCTGGCTAGCACGCGACAAGTGTTGCCGAGTGAGCACTTTGCATGTGAGGGAGGTTGTGAAGCGAAGTCCCACATTGCCTTACTGCTAAAGTAATGCAAGTATATAAGCATGAGGGCACCCTCACCTCAATAGCGTGAGGGCACCTTCACCTCAATAGCTAGCGACCGTGTAACGTGGTATCAAAGTCAAAGTATCTATGGATGGGTAAGTTACATCACTACAGGAAAATACACCTACAGCGACCACTTTTGGCGACTAAAACAAATTTAGTCGCCAAAAGTTACGGATTTGGCTACCAAAAATAAATTTAGTCGGCAAAAGTCAAATTTTTAGCTACTAATTATTTTTGGTCGGGGAATATTGATTATTGGCTACTAAAAAAATTTTAGTAGCTAAAAATATCACAATTGGTGACTAAAATAAATTTAGTCGGCAAAAATGGCAGAAATTGGCGACAAAAATTTTTTTTAGTCGCCGTAGGTATGCATTTGGCTACTAAAGCCTTTAGTCGGCAAATGTTTTAATAAAAAATGAATTTTTGTCTTTGGCGACTAAACATTTAGTCAGGGAAAACATGTTTTTCAGCGACAAACATTATTTTAGTCGCTGTAGGTATACATTTGGCTACCAAATCTGTTGGTCGGCAAATGTTTTAATAAAAAATTAATTTTTGTCTTTGGCGACTAAACATTTAGTCGGGAAAACATAATTTTCAGCGACAAACATTATTTTAGTCGCTGTAGGTATACATTTGGCTACCAAATCCGTTAGTCGGCAAATGTTTTCATAAAAAATTAATTTTTGTCTTTGGCGACTAAACATTTAGTCGCCAAAAGTTGATTTTCTTTTATTTTATTTGATTTTTTACACAATTAAATAAATCTATTTTTTTGAATTAAATAAATAAAATATCAATAAAAATATATGTTATTTTTTGATTAAAATTTTAAATAAATTTATTTCAAAAAATATTAATAATTAAATAATGAAATTAAATAAAATAAAACATCAACAAAATTTAAATATTTTGTGGCAGAATTTAAATAATGAAATTAAATAAAATATTACATCAAAAAATTTTAATTAACGGGTTGAGCTGACTCAGAATTTTTTTTTTAAATTTTTTCCTTCTTTTTTTTTAATTTTCTTTCTTTCTTTTCTTTCTTATTATATATATATATATATATATTCTTATATATAAAATATAAGAATATAAAATTAAAAGCTCAATTTGTGATTATATTTTTCAGTAAAAAAAATATTAGGACAAATATTTAAGATAATTTAATATTTTTAATTTATAATTTTATTACTTATATTTTTATTTAAATATCATTTTAATATATTTGTTACTTTTATTTAAAAAAATTTTAAATAATGAATTTTTTTGTTACTTTTAATATATTTTTTACCGACTGAATTTTATTTAAATATCTTTCTATCTCTCTCGTCCATTTCTCTTCTCTCTCTGTCTCTCTCTTTTTCTGTGTCTCTCTCTCGCTCATCTCTTTTCGCTCTATTTCTCTCTCTTTTTGTCTATCTCTCGCTCATCTCTTGTTTCTCTCTCTCTTTTTATCTCTCCTTCTATCTCTCTCTATTTCTCTCTCTATCTCTTTTTCTGTCTATCTCTCTCTCCCTATCTCTCTTCCACTCATCAATCTTCTCTCTCTCTGTCTACTTGTCTATTTGTCTATTTCTCCCTCACTATGTTCGCCTTGCTCACTCTCTTACTCCCATCTTCTCTATTTATCGAGCTCCTTCTCGATTTATCGATCCACTATAAACGACGTCATCTTACTCTTTTGAACATTTCTCTTTTCACCCATTTTTCATCTTCCTATCTCTCTGTCTCTGTCTCTTTTCTCTTTCTCTCTTTTACTCATCACTCTTCTTTGACTACCATTACTACTACCATCGCCACCACTCCACTACCACCACTACCACTATGGCCACTATTGCTACTACCATTACCTCTCTTTCACCCATGCCACTCCATCTACTCTACCACTACCACAACTTCACCACTAATCTCTGTCACCCATGTCTCTCGCTCATCTCTCTTCTTTCTATCTCTCTCATCTCTCTTCTCTCTCGTTCATTTATCTTCTCTCTATCTCTCTCTCTGTCTCTCTCGCTCATCTTTCTTCTCTCTTCGTCTCTCTCTTTTTCTATGTCTTTCTCTCGATTATCTCTTTTCGCTCATCTTTTGTCCGAATTACGTCCCTATATAGATTATAGGACAAATTACACTGTTACTCCCTATATTTTGGTCTTTGTGTCATTTTGGTCTATATAATTTCAATTTGCTCGATTTTGATCTTAAATTTATGATTTTGTTTCAATTTTATATTCAACAGTCTGCTGCAAATTGCTACAGAAGGCTTCAAGTTGTGCAATTTGGTCATTAATGTCATGGAAAAAGCAAACACCCACCATTATCTCTGCAAAATATACAAATATTTTAACATGAATAGAAGTTTCCTGAAAACGATACTGGTTCTCTCATCTTTCTCGTGTTATAATTCAATCTCTTTGAATCCTCCTCATATATTCTTCTTATTAAACAACTTATTCAAACCCTATATAAATAGTTGTACAATTTTACATCACAGTCTATTTTCAAGCAAAAAGTACACTATTTCAGTTAGAAGATGATGAGCAAACCACTCAATATTGAGAATATAAAATTTTAAAATATATACTCCCTCCGTCCCAAAATATTAGTCCCTTATTCCATTTTTCATTGTCCCAAAATATTACTCCCTCTTCTAAAATCAAGTACAAAAATAATATAAATTTCCTATTTTGCCCCTCTTTTAAATTAATAAACAATATAAAAAATATAATTATGCATTGATATTCTCAAAAAATGTACTATCAAAAGAGTCATTTTGGAAAATCAACTTTTTTCAAATGCAATAATTGTACTACCAAAAAAAGTTAAATTCCCCAAAAGGGACCATTATTTTGGGACGGAAGGAGTATATAATATAAGAATATATAATTTTAAAATATATTATTATATTTTTCAGTAAAAAAAAATATTAGGACAAATATTTAAGATAATTTAATATTTTTAATTTTTTAAATTTATAATTTTATTACTTATATTTTTATTTAAATATAATTTTAATATATTTGTTACTTTTATTTAAATTTGTAAGTACGGTATTATTTTACTTGTTTACCGACTAAATATTAGTCGCCGATTATAATTTAAATTTTTTAACATTGTGCTTCAGACTTGGGAGGGAAACTTGGGAGGGAAATTGTGCTTAAGTTTCGTTTTTCTGTCTCTCACTCTCTGTCTCTCTCTCATTCTCTCACGCCTCTGCCCTCCTCCATCTCTCTCTCGCCTTTGTCTCCATGTATTTGGCATCTGATTGACACCAAGCATCGTTTTTCATATAAATATACATACATAAATTTTCCTCTGAATGAAAATTTCTAACTGCTTGTGCATTTGGTCTAGTTCTAATCTATTGCACTGATGAGGTTGGGCATATGTGTAGGTCCTGTATATCTCCTTACATAGACATGAGGGTGGGAAGTTCTATCCTGGTACAGGTGCAGCTCATGAGGTTGTTGATTCTCTCTCTCTCTCTCTCTCTCCCCCCTCACCTTGTCTCTTGGAATCGATTTGTAATCTCTGGCAGATAATTATTTGTTTAGTACTTTAGTGGAACATATGTTACGGACATCACAGTTTTTTGTTGTGAAAACTTGTACATATTGAATTTACCTCCATAGGATTGCCATACGAACTCCTTTGTGGCTATTAATTTCAGGACGAAGTCGGGAGGTATAAAACTTATTATTGTTGTTTGAAATTTGTTCTTAAATTTATGTGCATGTAACAGATGTGACAGCTTTCAATTGAACATTCTTTTCCTATTTAATAATTCATTGGATATAAACATAGAAAATACAATGTTGTTACCTCTACACTCTGAAGAGCTCAAATTGTGGCCATAATTCACAGTTTGTTGGATTGGATCCTGTCCTTTGCAAGTGACAACAGTATCTTGGATGATATTGCTTTGATGGTTTTTTCACCTTGGACTTCTGTATTTGCATAGAGAAAGGTTTGTTTAACTGCTTCATCTCATGATAGCTATCTAATTGAGATCTTCTCCATTTGTAAATGCAGATATTATTTTGGGTTGGATTGTATTTGATTTGTATAGAATTTGATGTTAAAAGATTAAATTTTTGTATTGTTGAAACGAAATAGAAATAGATATATGTATTATTTTGTTTAAATACAGGGTGCAGGTTGCACGAAATAAATATAGGTTGGGAAGAAATTAATTATAATAAAAAAAAACACACAAAATAAAGTTTTTGGCAATTAAATTTTTAGTAGCGAAAAAAAAAAGAAGTGAATTTGTTAGTGACTAACCAATTGGGAGCCAAAAAGGAAATCAATATTTTTAGTGACTAAATATTTGGTAGCCATAAAGAACCTAAAGATTTTTGATGACTAAAAATTTAATAGCTAAACTATAATGAAGAATTTCGGCTACCAAATGGTTAGTAGCCAAAAGTTTAATAAAATGAAAAATAATTCTTTTGGCGACTAAATTCTTTAGTCGCTGAAAATTTAATTAATTTTATTTGAACACTTTTGGCTACTAATATTTTGGTAGCCAAAACATAACCTTTGCCGACTAATGAAAATTTAGTAGCCAAATGCTTACTTTTGGCTACTAATATTTTGGTAGCCAAAACATAGCCTTTTCCGACTAATGAAAATTTAGTAGCCAAATGCTTACTTTTGGCTACTAATATTTTGGTCGCCAAAACATAACCTTTGCCGACTAACGAAAATTTAGTAGCCAAAACGTTCACTTTCAACGACCAAAAATATTTTAGTCGCCAATACTATCGCCGACAGCTTATAGGCGACCACTTTGGCGACAAATAAATTTAGTCGCTAATTGTTTCGGCGACCAAAAATGGGGCTTTTGGCGACCAATATTTTGGTCGCCAAAAGTGTCGTTTCTTGTAGTGCATGTCCATGGCTTGCATGTGTGAGGAAGGGTGTGAAGCAAAGTTCCACATCCCCTAGGTACTAAAGTAAAGTGAAGTATATAAGGAGAAGTGAAATATATAAGGTTTTGGGGTTGAGTATATGCGTGAGGGCTCCCTGACCTCAATAGCTAGCTTATATAAAGCGTGAAGTACTCAACCGAAAATTCCATAAACAGAGTTTCCATATCAAGTTTGAGATTGTTTCAATTTGAATTCTCATGGTAAAGCTGTGATGTTCATATTCCTTGAGCCAAAACTTTGAGGAAGTTGTCTTCATTGAATAGACAACTTAACAAATGATGAGAAAAAGATGTTCTTTCTTTTCCCCCCCAACTATTCATATTTATGATTTTATTGTTTACTCATTCTCTTGTTATGAAAATAGTCAAGTTGTAGCCCTTATTTTTATAGTAGATAATCTCTTATTTTCATGTGTTCATCTTTCTTCTGGTACTTACTTTTTCACATACTCATTTATCGATCAAAACCTTATCTATGAGCATTCCTCTATTTGCATAGCAGCAACAACAAGAAGAAGAAGATGAGGAGGAAGAGGAGGAAGAGGAGGAACAATGAATAGTAAGTTTTATCTGCTTTCTAGTTTCCTAAGCCTTTTTCTATAAGTTGCTTGTATGCAATCAAATTCTTTTTTTGTTTTTGTTTCAGCCAGATAACAAGAAGTTCTGTCTTCTTACTAGTTTCCTAAAACTTTTCTACAAGTAGCTTGTAAACAAACTTTTTTTTTTTTAATTACAGCAAGAAATAATGGAAGAGAAAGAAGATTAAGGGAAGATCAGAATGATGAGAATAATGATGATTGTGATGACACAACAATGATGATGTTAATGATGACAATGAGGATGAAAATTGATGGTAGTGAAGATCTGATGACAGTAGTGATGACAACACTAGATAATGTGGTTGCTCTCTAAACATTTTGGGTAAGAAGTATGTACCCTCCCACGCCAGTTTAGCATTTACAGTTTCCATATAGAATCACATAATTTTTATTTTATCTAAATTGATTAAATTATAAGTTTGACAGTAAACAAGTTTGTGTGCTTATATGGCTGCATTTTTGTTTAAATTGGCTCTCAAATTAAATTGGTTGGCTATGATTTGAATAACTTGAAGCTTCTTAGAATATTACTAAATTGAAGATTAGTATTTAATGATTTGGTTGTCATTAAGATGTATTTGTGATAATCCATAAAAAAATGTTTGTGAGATCCACATGCTTATGTTGTTTTAATTATACTCAATTTCATAGTATTATACTCTATATGTGTTGAACATGCATTTGCCAAATAAGGTGTAAACATGTGCTGAAACATGATTTATTTTGTGGATTTGTGATTAATTAAGTTTGAGCGTGAAATTAGTATATACAATCTTGGCATGTGGCCCCTTATGAGCAAAACACCTCATGCATGCTACACTTAGTCCTCGTATCACCCAATGCATCAATGCTTGACACCTCATCCATCCTGTTACATCACATGTTTACTCTTGCTAGAAATAGATAATAAGTGCTCTAGTTTTTCATTTGTTTTGCCCACTGAATTATAGAGATATACAAGGGAGAGAGAGATTTAGAAGAAATTTAGATGAAATTCGAGAGGGATTTTGAAAATACAAACCCAAGGTAAGAAATCTAATGCTCTTTGTTAAATTCTTGCCTTCTGATTCGTCTACTTTGTTTTTCATAACTTAAAATATAGAAATAATGTAATAAAATCCTAAAATAGAACCCTAGGTGGTTATAGTTATATTCATGTGAATTTTTGAGAAATTTTAAAATGAGACCTTAAGTTGACAAATACTTGCCTACCATGACTACCTTTTGATATGGTTTGAGTTTTGTCTCTCTCAGCACTTCTTATAGAAGACAGTTGTAAAATATTGGCATACCCTAATTTGGGTGAGACCATGTCTATATATAATCAATATAAGATACATGGAAAAAGGAATTAATTAATTATACAATCAAGTCCTAAAATTAAGTCCCTAAATTAAATATACAATATTCCATATTCTAACACTCCCCCTCAAGCTGGATCAAAGATGTCAACCAAATCCAGCTTGCCAATGGAAGATCGAAGTAGGGATGGTCCTACAGATTTGGTGAAAATGTCGGCAGTCTGATCAGAAGATGGAACAAACGAAGGACATACAATGCCAGCTCGAACCTTTTCCTGGATAAAATGAATATCAACTTCAATATGCTTGGTACATTCATGAAGCACAGAGTCAGAGGTAAGTAAGATGGCAGACTTATTGTCACAAAATAGCTTGGAGGAATTACTCTCCTCAAAGCCTAACTCAGTAAGAATGGACCAAAGCCATAGTACCTCACATGTCCCATGAGCTATGGCGCGGTATTCAGCTTCAGCAGATGATCAAGAAACAACCGCTTGTTTTTTGCTTTTCCATGACAAAAAATGGGTACCAAGGAAAGTGCATACCCCAGAAGTGGAGCGTCTGTCAGTCAATAAACCTGCATAGTCTGCATCAGTAAAACAGAACAATCTTGTCTGAATCCCACCATTGAAGAATAAACCCAAACCTAGACATGACTTGAGATATCTCAAGATGTCATGAACAGCATCAAGGTGAGCAGTACGAGGTGAATGCATATCCACACTCACAGCAAATGTCAAATCTGGTTGTGTATTAGTCAAATAGATCAAACGTCCTACCAATCTCTGGTAGTGAGTTGGATCAGAAAGCAACTCACTAGACTCAGCCGAAAGTTTTAGATTCAAATCCATAGGAGTAGATGTAGGCTTGCACCCCATCATACCGGTGTCCCGAAGAAGATCCAAAGTATACTTCTGTTGGGACAATGATGTCCCACTTCGAGAACGAGCCACTTCAATCCCCAAGAAATATTTTAGAGGACCCAAGTCCTTGATGTCAAAAATTCGACTAAGCTCCTGTTTTACCTTAGCAATACTGATGGTGTCATCTCCTGCAAGAATGATATCATCCACATAGACCAACAAAATAATACATCGACCATTAGGCTGACGACGAATGAAGCATGTATGGTCGGAGTGACACTGAGTAAAATCCATGGATAGGATAACAGAGATGAAACGATGGAACCATACACGAGGAGATTGTTTCAAGCCATAAAGAGACTTACGCAGACAACAGACCTTGCCAGCATACTCCCCCTCATCCCGAAACCGGGGTGGAGGATCCATATGGATCGTCTCAATTAAGTCCCCATGAAGAAAAGCATTCTTGGCATCAAGTTGATGAAGGTGCCAAGAAGAAGAGGCAGCCAAGGAAATAAGTAAACGAACAGTGGTCAATTTAGCAACCGGGGCAAACATAGCCCCAAAGTCTTTGCCAAGAACCTGTGTAAAGCCCTTAGCAACAAAACGAGCCTTATATCGGTCCATGGTACCATCAGCTAAGTATTTGATAGTAAAAACCCACTTACACCCAACAGTCGTCTCACCAGAAGGTAAAGAGACAAGATCCTAAGTGGGATTATGCTCCAAAGCAGCCATTTCAGTTTGCAGAGTGACAACCCAGTGGGGATTCTGGAGAGCCTTAAACACAGACCGCGGGATAGAGACCAACTGAAGGCGGCCAAGAAAAGACTGATGAGAAGCGGAAAGGGCATCATAACATAAAAACTGGGAAATAAGGTGATTAGGGGGACGGTGTTCACGGGTGGGATACCAAGAAGGAGCTGGGGAGGGAATAGTAGGGGAGTACCTGGGCCTGAGGGCGAAGAAGATGCGAGAGGGGGCAGAGCACGAGGGCGACGAGAGTATGTCTGTAATGGAGGACTAGTAAGTACAGATACAGGCGATGAGGGAGGAGGAGCAAAGGAATCAATGATAGGAACAGGGCGAGCACTCGGGGGACACAGCAGGAGGCGGTGCACGCGAGGCGGAATCCTGAAACACAGAGTTAGAACCAAAAAATGGCATATCTTCGCAAAATGTGACATCCATAGAATGATAAAAACAACGAGACAATGGATCATAGCACCTATAGCCTTTAGAGAGAGCAGAATAGCCCAAGAAGATGCATTTAAGAGACTTGTTATCTAACTTGGTCCGAGTAGGACTACGATCCTAAACAAAACAAGTACAACCAAACACACGAGGCACAAAAGGAAATAACACGGTATTTGGTTGAAGTAATTGAAAAGGGGCCAACCCGTGAAGAATTTGACTAGGTGTCCGATTAATGAGGTAAACCGCAATAAGCACAGCCATATGCCAGTAGGATTTAGGGACATTCATCCCACACTAAAGGCACCGGACAACAGACATAATATGACGGTTTTTAAGTTCAGCAATCCCATTTTTTTCAGGGGTGCAAGGATAAGTGAGTTGCTGCAAAATTCCCCGCTGATTAAGTTGGGAGCGAAATACACCAGAGATGTACTCCCCCCCCCACCATTATCAGAACGAGCATTGCGTACAACAATGTGGAATTGGGTTTTGACCATTTGGAGAAATTGAATAAAAAGTGGAAGCACATCAGACTTCTTTTTAAGCAAATAAACCCAAGTACACCTAGAATGGTCATCTATGAAAGTCACATAATAGCGATGCCCAGAAAAAGCCAAAAGAGGAGAAGGACCCTAGATATTAGAGTGAATCAGGTCAAACATACAAGAAGCACGATACATGCGAGGAATATAAGAAGTATGAGTATGTTTAGACAGTTCATAAACAACATAATGAAACTGATGATCCTTTCAAGCTTTATTAAGTGACGGAAAAAGTAAACATAAATAATTAAAGTTTGCATGTCCTAAACAAGCATGCCACAAGGCTAAAGTTTGAAAAGAAAACACATAGGAAAACAACTTAGGTAACACAACTGCTTGCAGGCCAGAAGTGGTAGGATGAGAAGGTGGTGGGTCCCCGAAGTAGTATAACCCGTCGCGCTCAAACCCCCTGCCAAAAATCTTCTTCGAAGTCAAGTCCTGTAATAAGCAATGAGTAGGTAAGAAAATAACAGCACAATGAAGGTTTTTAGCAAGATGACTCATAGAGAGAAGATTATAAGCAAAACGGGGCACATGTAAGACAAAAGGAAGTGTAATATCAGACGACAAGGACACATCACCCTTATGTTAGACATGTGAAATAGACCCATCAGCAAGACATACAGTCTGAGCAGTGGTAGAGACAGGAGAGGATAAACAAGAAAACTCACCGGTCATATGATCATTGGCCCTAGAATCCAATACCCAAGTAGGTGCAATGCGAACATGAAAGGTTGTAGAAGTACCTGTAGCGAGTGTGGCAGTGGAAGGAACACTTGGAGATAGGGTAGTGAATGAACCAAGTTGCTCTTGAAGGCGACCAATCTGAGATTGAAGCTGATGAAGATCAATAGGATGAGTCGGCTGAGGAGTACTAGATGTGGCTGCAATAACAGCAGTATGGGGAGAGCCTGAAGGGCGTGCCCTGGCAAAGCGTTGCTTCAACTCAGGATGAAGCTTGAAGCACCGTGCTTGGACATGACCAGATGTGCCACAATAGTGGCAAATCTAGTAGAAGCACGAGAACTAAACTTGGCAGCAAAAGCCATCTGATCTAAAACAGAGGATGAGGCAGGAACAGAGGACGGAAACGGCGCCACCAGTTGAATCAATCGACGACGACGCTCCTCACTGTCAATAGTAGCAAAAGCCTCATATAAAGATGGCATAGGTGATGTGTTCAAAATCTGAATATAAGAGACTTGAATTCAGGTTTTAAACCCATCAGAAATTGATAGGTGTGTTGGCGAGCAAGACGAGAAGACACAATAGAAGCGGCAATAGCTGGAAAATCACTCAATGGCTCATACTGTGCTAACTCCTCCCAACGAGACTAAAGATACCCAAAAAATTTAGCAACGGTAAAACCCAAAGCTTCCTGAGAGGCATGAGAAATACCTTGATAAAGCTCGAAAATCCGTGCATTATTGTGGGCATGTGCGTACATCTGGGTAAGAGCACTCAACCAAGGAACTGTATCACAATACATAAACATGTTGTAGATGCGTTCTTCCATAGAGTTGAACATCCAACCAAGTAAAGTGCAATTGTCAATATCCCATTGAACCCGCTTAGGATCATCAGCGGGACGTTGTATCTCAGTTTCCAGAAGCCATCCAGATTTGCCTCTACCCCCAAGGTAAAGACGTATAGACCGACTCCAAGCAGCAAAGTTGTGACCAGTAAGCAACACACTGGTAATCCGATGAACCGGAACATGGGAGGCTAAGGAAATATCTAAATGAGGCATAAGGCTCTAGGTTTGTGTAACAAAGTCAGGCATTCTAAAACACCACGAAGCCGAAGTAGCAACTCCACACAAAAGAGATGCTACCAAACACACCGGTAGCCCAACACAACAAAAAATCAAACTAGAAAGTGCTTACCACATCAGCGCATGAACCCTAGAAAGGTAAAGAGAGAAGAACAGCACCCAGGAGGGGAAGCTGCACTAGACCCGAGGTAGGGAGGGTCTAGTCGGCACCTAAGGAAGCTGCGGCAGTGAGGAGAAGTGACTGCTGAGTGGCTGAGAAGGAAGAGAAAAACTTTCGGCTGGGTGGAGGAAAGAAGAAGGGCTGTTGGGTGGTTGGGTAGGTGGTTTAGGGCTACCGGCAATGGAAGACAAATGTGGTGGGTGGCTAGGTGTAGCTCGACTTTTTCGAACATGTGCTTCCTTTCGGAAGTCGAAACAAGCCCTACAGTTCGGACTCCTGTCACGATTCTGAATCTAATCTCACAAAGTGCAATGCAAGACTGATAAATCACCAAAGAGTCCAAATCCGGCAATTTGTTTTGAAAAATCAATTTTGAATGAAAAGCGCCAAACATGGACTGCTTTGCCAGATTTTAGAGTCGCCACCTAAATATTTATTTCTGGGAATTTAGGAAACCCTGACTCGTGCCAAAGGCCACAGATCCGTCATCACCAAAGTTGTCTCGGCTCAGGAACTTAGGTACGAGAGGGGAAGGTCCTGAAATGAAAGTACCCCCGCTCGCCCAATCAAAAGATCGGTCTCTACTAAACATGATATGTTGTTTTGAAAACACATGTGTTCTTATTCCAATTAGTTAGCCTAGATTAACTATGTGATGCGCACAATATACAAGTATAGACCAAGTCGTAGGAATTGGAACAAATTCAACTCGCAGTTGATCTCGAAAATGATGTGAATTTGCCACTCTCAAGTGGGCTTAGAAAATGGATTGCCACCTCAGTGGGTTTAGGAAAAGAGATTTTGCCACCTCATTGGGCTTTCAGAAAATGGTTTGCCACCTTAGTGGCCTTAGTAAAAACACACGGTTTTGAAAATGGTTTGCCACCTCGGTGGGCTTAGAAAAAAGGTTTGTTGAATTTGTCCCAATCCAAACAAAAAGACCTCCATCCACTGGCATTCAAGCAGTTATATCACATAAGCAGTTAGCCTCATGGAAAGCATGCTATCATGGCAGTCACTCGGATTCATACAAGGATGCTAAAGCACAAACACTCACCGAGTACTCCAAGCCAAAACAGAGAACTTGTTAGAAATCATGCATGATCCTAGTTCATGTTAAGGTGCCTAATGCAACACATGCAAAATGCAACTAAGATAGGCTCGGCTATTCTAAGATGGCATATGAAATGCAGCAATTGATACATGTATTCAAATAGGAATTGAAATACAATGTAAATGGAATGATGCGCCGAGCCCGGTGCATGCAAAACAGATGAATTGATGCACGCAAGCAAGCATAAGGTATGCTAATTGAAAGATGCCCTAATCTAACCACTCAAAGCGGATAAATAAAAGGGAGAAAGAAATGGGGGTTGGAAGACATGCATCACACACACGCACACTTATTACAACACTGCGCCCACACGGGACGAATTAAAGTCCAATGTCCAAGTGTCCAAAATAATACTAACTATTACAAGCCCAAATGAAATAATTAATTAACTAGCTAATTCTAAGCTAACTAATTATTACAACAAATGAATAATTAATTAAACTAATCTAAGCTAATTAATTACAATACAATGAAATAATTAACTAGGCTAAGCTACTTAAATATTTACAACACAAATTTAATTAACTAATCTAAGTGTAGACACCCCATTTTTGACCGACCTTAAGACTCAGACGTCACCGGTTGAGCGCTCGGTGATGTTACATGTTGTGCTCGTTCAGAAGTCTCAGAGTCGCGGCTGCGCGCCCTGCCTCCGGACTTCCGAACCCTCTTCTGTGCCTTGCCTCGGTTTGCGAACCAGACTCGATTTTCTTTGTTTTTCTTCCTGAGGGGAGGGAGAGGTCCAGTAGACCATCTCTCAGTGGCCGTGGGCTACATTTCATGGCCGTAGGCCATTTTGCCCATTTCGGAGCCCGGTTCCCGATTTTCGGAGCCGTCAGGCCGTGTGCCTCGGTTCGGGACCGCCTAACTACCCCCGTTGGCTCCAGTTTTTGGCATGCATCTTATTTGCTCCCTTTTGAGGGACACTGGGGTCTTAGATACCCACTTCGTGGTCGAATGCCACTTTCGGTGCTTAATAGCCTGTTTTCGGGACCCCGAACTGCGTGTTTTGGCCCCTGAGCATTCATTTTGCATCGGTTTGCGCTCATTTTTGGCAGGGACCTCTGTTTCATCACCAAGAAGGTCGTAGAAGGGTGGGAGGCCAGCAATTGTTCTGACAACCAACTTTTTGTTTGGTCAAAAGTGGTTCAGCATGAATTCGGGAAGGAGAAAAGTCTGCGCGGCTTCACCGAAACGAGCGTAACTCTTTGCACAAGAGGAATTAAGATATGAGGCCACCACCATTGGAAAGCTTACTTCCGGGGCTTCATTTTGCACTCAAGAATCTCCTAAGTCCAAATCCGGGGGGAGGAGATATGGTTGGTTGAAGTCCGGTTGGACTGAATCTGCGCGGCTTTACGGAAACTGGCATAACTTTTTCTAAAGGAGGAATTTTAATGCAAGGTTTGCGGAATTGGAAAGCTAACTTCTAGGGCTACATGGCCGACCAGTTTTATGGCTTGAACCTTTTGACCCTAGCCGACCAGCCATAGGGAGTAGCCGACCGGCCATGGGGGTGGCCGGCCGGCCACCTGCAACCAAAGTACCTAGCCGGCCTGCTTCCTCAGTGGGGGTGTATTACAGCTGTATATCTGTTTTTCCTCAAAAATATCTGTACCCGGGGGAAGCTTTTGGAGGAAAACTTGATGTCATTTTTCCTCCTACCTTGCTCCCTCTCTTTGGCCTATATAACCAGCTACCCAACTCTTGTTTTGGGGTTACAAAAAATCCCTAAGAGGCCTCACATTCATATCTCTCTCCATCTCTCTCAAATTCTCAAGTTTTGGCTCCATTTCTTCATCACCATCAAGCACCACCACTACTACTCTATTTCCAGCAGCTAAGAGAGCTTTCCAGCAGCTAGGAGGCATCCATTCTTCAAGCAAAAGGTAGCCAAGACTTGTCTACAAGGGTAAGTTGCCATTTCCCCCTTTTGTAGCTCATTTTTGCACCATTCTTCTATCCTATTTGCTTGTTGTTTTGGGCTCCGACCTTAACTGAAACTAGGTCTTTTTTGAGCTATTCTTCATGTTTGGTTAAGGGCTCAACCCTGTTTGAGCCCTCCATTTGGTACTTGTTTCAATACCCCTTGGTATGTCACATTTTTGCATGGAATTTCTAGCCTATGAGTGATCTTTTTTTGAGCATAATGTAAACTATAAGAGGGCCTATTTTGAGCCCCTCTTCAATATTGAAGAAGGGCTCAACCCTGTTTGGGCCCCCTATCTTGCACTTACTTCATAATCCCTCCTATTTACCGTAAATTTGCATGATTTGTTTGGCCTATATTTAAATTGTTTTGGAGTGTGTCATGAACTATGAGTAGGCTTATTTTGAGTTCCTCTATAACATTGTAGAAGGGATCAACCTTGTTGGGGGCCTCCATGTTGTACTTACCATTATACCCCTCTTTGGCCCCCATTTTTGCATGCCTTTTTAGGCTTATCTAGATTCTGTTTTCGGCCATGATCAGAACTGAAATTGGCCATATTTTGACCTTCTTGGCATGTTTTATTAAGGGTCCTTAGCTGTTTGGTGGATGCTTCGTGTACCTCATGTTATAGCCTTTTATTGGCCTCAATCTTGCATTGCATTTTTGCCATATTTGTATACTGATTTGGAGGTTGTTGTCTACTGAAAATGTGCATATTTTTAGTCCCTCTTCAGTGTTGTAGAAGGGTATTTTTATGTTTGGGCTTTGCATGTATCACTTGCTTCATAGCCTCCCTTGCGGAGCCATTTTGCTTAACCCCATGTGTGTTTGCTGTTTGGCCCTTTTTATGACTGAAAAATGCTTTTCTTGGGGCTGCCTTGCTACTGTATTTTCATTCCATATCCATATTGTGCATGTTTGCATAGCTATAGGCCATTTCGGGTGCCTAAATTCGCATTTCGGGACCAGTCCTTGCTTTTGGTGTCATTTCGTCATCTTTCGGGACTGTTTTGCATCATTTGTAGCTGCTGAAATTTATTTGCATGTTTGCATATCATATTCCATGCCATTTCATGCCTTAGGGCCATTGCCTCGGTTTGCGTGCCCGTGTGCACGCATTTCGAGGCATCTCATTTTCATCTCATGGCCTCTTATGTGAGTGTGGCTGAGGCTCTCTCATGTTAGTATAAGTCCATATTGCATTGTTCATGCCATTTTAGTCTCATTGCCTCGGTTTGCGTGCCCGTGTGCACGTATTTTAAGGCATCTCATTTTCATCTCACGGCCTCTTATGTGAGTGTGGCTGAGGCTCTCTCATGTTAGTATAAGTCCATATTGCATTGCGTATGCCATTTCGCCCATAGCATTGTGTATGCTAGGTTGCATCTTACCTCGTATAGCGTGTATACCATTCCACGACATTATATATGTTAGGATTGCATATTAGCTGCATTTCATGCATATCATGCATATTGCACGGAAAACAAGGCGCGTTTCGTACTCCGAGTACCGGAACGTGTCTCAATTCCCAAATTACCGACACTCCGGATTATCCATGATGGAGTTAGGTTTTGTTGTAGCATTCATGTGCATTCATTTTATATTAAGTTGTGCAATTCGGCTCCTCGGCCATCATGCATCGAGATGCGTGTTGGTGGCACGAGGATCGAGGCATGCATATATTTGTGAAAATACATTGCTGTGCCCCTTTCCTGCTCTCTGTTGCAGCAAAACGAAGAATCAGTAACTTTTCGGAGTCTGGCACGCATTTCGAGAAACATTGCAAACAGAGGCTAATCGGGGCATCGCCGTGGATTTCCGCGCCCAGCAGCCCAAACATGCATCATTCCATCATCTGGAGCAGAATCAAGGCAGCCCCTGGCTTGCATGCCAGCTTTACAGCTTTCTTAGTTAATTTGTTAATTAATTAGGAATTTGTATATTATTTGTACATTATTCGGACTGTATTATTCTTTCATTTGGGACTGTATTATTTATTCGGACCCTCCGCGTGAGGGCATAATTGTAATAAGTGTGGGTGAGTGTGATGTATGTCTTCCAACCCCACGTCTTTCTTCCCTTTTATTTACCTGCTTATAATGGTTAGATATAGGGCATATTTCAATTAGCATACAGTATGATAGCATGTTTGCATCATTCATCTGTTTTGCACGCACCGGGCTCGGCGCATCATACAAACTACATTGTATTTCAATTACAAGATGAGTACGTGTTAGTTGTAGCATTCCACATGCCATGTTTAGAATAGCCGAGCCTGCTATAGTTTGCATTTTTGCATGTGTTGCATTAGACATCTCAGCATATTTAGGATTCATGCATGGATTTCTAATTAGCTTCTTTTTGGCTTGGAGTACTTGGTGAGTTTTATGCTTTAGCATCCTTGCATGCATGTGAGTGTTGCCATGAATAGCATGCTTACCATGAGGCTATGTGCTTATGTGATATAACTGCCTTGGATGCCTGTGGGTAGAGGTTGAGTTATTTGAATTGGAGCAATTCATCAAATGTTTGTTTTAAGCCCACTAGATAGTGGCAAAATCATGTTTTTCCTAAGCCCACCTGAGGGTGGCAAATTCACGTCTTAGCCTACCTGCGGGTAGCACCATCAAACCATTTTCAAAAACAAACATGAAGTGCTTTGTTCCAATTCAGGTGATCCAGTCTATACTTGTATGCTGTGCGCATCACATAGTAATCCTAGGCTAATAATCGGAATAAGAACACACAAGGTTTTCAAAATCAGATATCATGGTTAGTAGAGGCCGGTCTTTGACCGGGCGAGCGGGGGTGCTCACGAAGTGACCTTCCCCAATCGTACCCAAGTTCCCGAGCCGAGGCAACTTTGGTGATGACGGACACGTGGCCTTTGGCACCGAGTCAGGGTTTCCTAAATTTCCCATTAAAAACATTTAGGTAGCGACTCTGTATCTGGCAAAGCAGTCCATGTTTGGCACTTCTTTCAAAAAATCTGTTTTCAAAACGATTTGCCGGATTTGGACTCTTTGGTTCAAGATTAAGAATCGTGACATTTGAGTCCTTCGAACTGTAGTGACCCAATATCGAACCAGAACGGGGGGGGGGGACTCGCACTCCCTTCACCCGGGATGCGTTCGGGGACGTCTACACTAAGCTAATTAAATAATTACAAAATGAATTAATTAGCCACAACTAATTAATTAACTATTCTAATCAGCTAATTATAACATGAATTAATTAACTACAACTAGTCCCGGGAAGCAAGGGATGCATACATGCTCGATTTCCACCCGGAATGCTATTGTCTCTCCTCTGAAGGCCTCTGTTTGCACAGTTGAATACCAACTTTGTTGCCCAATCTGCTCTGACATATCCAAAATGTCCTAAGCTTTACATCAGTGGACTGCCGGCCACCAATGGAGGCCGCCTGCTGTCCGCCTGCTACTTTTTAACCCTGCCTGCTACTAATGAACACTGCCTGCTACTGATGACAGCAACGCCGGCCACTGATGCATTGGTTCGACATGCTGCAACAGAGGACAAACAGAGCAAAGACAAGGTATTTCCAAGTTTGTTTGTACCAAGTATCACCCCTTATCATCAACATAAGCTTAAAGGAGTGATACACTTAGTCCTCAAACCATCAACCAAGCAATTTCATTGCATGATGGCTAAGGATCTAAGGTGTACAAGTTTAATGAAGGCAAAAACAAGACTCAATACCCACTGAAATGGCAGCCCTAAAGCCTAGGCAAGATGGCGTACACATTGGCTCATGTTTAAGGCATAAACCATAACTACCCAAAAGCATGGAAAGAGTGAGATATGAGAGGGTATGGCCATACCATATGCACTGAAATCATGTGAGAAATGAGACCAAAGCATGCAAACAACTCAAGTAAAGCATGCAAGAAGCCATGAAACTCAAAGCTAATGAGCAAGCATGCACTATGGCTATACAAAGCATGGCATGCATGACCAAAACGACACAAATCAGAGCTTAAGCATGCTAAAATATAGACAAAAGCTTCTTAGAGTTAAGCCAAAACATGCTAGAATGATGGTCTAAACATATGGTACATGCTAGGGCTTAAAGGAGGATTGCACTACAAGTGCAAGAGGCATACAAGGGGTGCTCAAACCAAGGTAAAACAAAGTCATGGCATGTCGAAATAACACCAAAAACATGCTGAGATGAAGCCAAAACATGCTAGAAAGACATGCTACTTTGATGGGCCACAAATAGGATTACACTACAAGTATTAGAAGCATGCAAGGGATGACCAAACCAGGTCAAAACAGAGTCAAAGAAGGTCTAAGAGGTCACAAAAACATGCTCAAACACAGGCCCACGAAAGTAGAAAAACATGCTCCTTTGGTGAGCCTTTAACAAAAACCGACAAGAGCAAGGGAGGGGGTACAACCCCCACCTATTTGGGACCTCAAAAGCTCATTTAAACCACTGAAATTCCTCTGGAATTCAGTGGTTAAGAGGCCAAAAGGAGGTGACCTCGGAGGTCAAAAAGGGTGGCCCAAAATAAGGCAAAACAAGGCTCAAAAGGGGGTAGACCACCCCCAACACCAGAGGGGCCTCAAACAAACATGTTAAACACTTAAAAACAAAGCTTTTTACAGTTGAAAGCTAAGCCAAAAACAGCATGCAAATAGCGCTAAAGAAGCTATGGAAATAAAGCCTAAAAGAGGTAAAGGACTCACCCTTGAAGAACCTCTTCAAAACAGCCACTTCTGAGGTAAAAACCAGCTTCAAATTACTCCAAAATCAGCCTCCAAGAACCTCAGGTCACTGATGAAGGTATAGGACTAGGTGTTTGTGTGCAAAAGTGTGAAGAAAACTCACTTTTGAGCACAAACAAGCCCTAAACCTAGAGAGAGAGGCAGAAATTTAGAGAGAGAGAGAGAGAGAGAGAGAGAGAGAGAGAATTTTGATCTCAAAATTTTGTAACCCTTAAACAATGAAGAGAAGGCTCATTATATAGACAAAATATCTCTTCTGCAACCAGTCTGTGCAACCACGTCTGGGTATAGGCTGAGGTATGGCCTAAGATGACAACTGTGCCAGCTGTCCTCAAGCTATCTGTTAAAAGCAACTGGTGGCCGGCATCTGGCCGGCAGAGCATATTGGTGGCTGGCACACATGATTTATGGTCGGCATATGGCCGGCATGGGTCATCTATGGCCGGCATGGGGGCATTATGCTTTATCTGTGGCCAAAGACTGCACTTCGGGCTCAAATTGAAACAGCAATAACTCCTTCAGACTCCTTTTTAGGTCATTCTTGTGTCTAAACTGAAGCCCCGGAAGTAAGCTTTCCAATGGCGCAAGCCTCACATCAAAAATTCCATGTTTACAAAAAGATATGCCCATTTTAGTACAGACTGCTCAGTTTTGTTCCTAACCGGATTGATGCCTAACTTCAACCAGCCATATCTTCCTTATCCGAACTTGGCTTTAGGAGATTCTTGAGTGAAAAATGAAGCCCCGGAAGTCCTCTTTCCAACGATGGTGGCCTCATAGCTAAAATCCAAGTATACAAAAGGATAGGCCTGATTTAGCGAGGACTGCTCGCCTCTCCCTTGACGATTCATGCCCAACTTCTCCCTCAACTAGGTTTCTTCCCTCCACTCCTCTTTTCTTCAACTCCAAACCTCTAAAAGAGATGTTTTGAAAGATTTTTCAAAAATTTCACCTCTCTTCCATTCATTTCCACTTTATCCTTGCTCGGTTTACCGAAAAGCACAACATTTGACAAAATGCGAGTGTCGGAACATCGTAGGAACTTTATTTCAAAAACATTTTGAAAGAGAGGGTTTTAAGGTCTAAAAACCATTCAAAATAGTTTTGGTCCAGGTTTGGATTTGACGCTTTCCTTGCCAAAGAAATTGACTCTTTGCACTGCACAACTTTCATCACCAAGAAAGCCATCAGTAGCGCCTAAGTCTTAAGGGCGGTCAAAAATAGAGTGTCTACACTAGGGTTTGGCTCTGATACCAAGAAGACAGTTGTAAAATATTGGCATACCCTAATTTGGGTGAGACCATGTCTATATATAATCAATATAAGATACATGGAAAAAGAAATTAATTAATTATACAATCAAGTCCTAAAATTAAGTCCCTAAATTAAATATACAATATTCTATATTCCAACACTTATATTTTCAAAAGTTAGCTAGATGTTCATCTTAGTGGAAATCATGTCAATTGTTTTTAAATCCCAAAATCTGTTTCTTGCTATCAACACTAGGAAATGGATTTTATACTATTGTTACACAATTGTGTTTTTTACTAAAGAATTCTTTATGGCATGTGAAGCCGCTCCAGGATTTAGACTATTCACTGATCTTATTAGCTTACCCGTTGTTTCACTATTTCAAGTAATAAGGCTTGAGGAGGTGATCATAGCTTACCCGTTGTTTTCACCGTTTCAGGTAATAAGGCTTGAGGAGGTGATCATAGAGCTTCCTTGGACCCTTTTTGTATATGTTAAAAACTCCCTTTTGTTCATGAAGAATTTGCTTGGTTTGGTGTCTTTGTTATTTATATTATGGCTAGTATCATGTTTTGAGATATAATTATGATGTATGTATATTTGTGTGTATACCTTCTTTCGCCTATGGCGGCCACGTGGTTACCAGCTAGTCACAGATCTGAATTACAACGAGGGTGGGGTTCGGGCCGTGACAACGTATGTTTATATAATTTTGCTCTCTATTCTTAGGAAAAGCAGAACGGGTGTGTCTTGAGTCTTTATGAACTGAACTTGTCTATGGATTGCCTTCATTATATTTTTTAATGGAAGAGGTAAATGTTTTGTTGTAGTTGCATTTTAATAAGACTTATGTTAGGAGCCTATTTATTGTCTTAATATTTCCATTTTTATAATACTAGGAAGAAGAGTACCTAAACCATATTTAGCTTTACTTGCAATCATCTGCAAACTACAAGTGTGGGTTAAATTCAAGAGACACTAGTAAGAGCCAAACCCAGATGTCTAGATTTAATGTTCATCTCAAAGTCCAATTTCTTTACTGTTAAGTTATTGTGTCAGCTCAATATAGATATATTAGTGTAATGCTATATAAATAAATTTTGTGCTCGAAGGTTGCGTATGGGACAACGTGAAGTGGCTTATTTGATTATCATGACTTCAAGATAAATTACTAGCCATCTACAGTGCTATACCTGGCATGCAAAAATTTATCTTCCAAAAGTGCTTTTTACACAAAGAAAGCTATAGAAAAAAATTGAGAGGATTACACCCTCTCATAAACAATCCCCACCACACCATATCGGTGGGCTAATGTGTTATAGGTTGGTCCTCCATCACTAGTACGTCCTCAGCTTGATTCTCTCCCGTATGAGTTAGAACGTTTGCACATCTATTGCCTTTACGAAAGACATGTTGAGAGTGCAACCTGTTCTGCCATGGAAAAATTTGGCATCTTCAACTAGTGCTTTGAATGGGCAATTTTGAAAAGTTTGTTTAGACGAGCTCGATTGCTTCACTGCAGTTGTATTGTATTATATTTTCCATTTCTTTTAAAGTTCTCACACGATTCCCAAAGTTTTCAATAATAGCATCAATCAACATAATTCATCATTGTTATAAATAAAAAAAATCATAATTCATCATGATTATTATTGTTATTAATCAATTTTGCAAACCTTACTTTCTTTTGTTCTTAATCAAAATTGGAACCAAGTTATTTCAGGAAAAATTATACAATAGTCTTGAAATATCACGTAATCGTATTTCTTCACCAATCACTATTCATTATATCCTTTATATTCCTCAATCACTCAACATAAATAATCAATACTTTACCTTATCTACCAATCATACTAGCATTACGTGGTCATACTCGCCGATCGTATAATCACCCCTTCATTTAGTTGGTCTCATGGACATTCCTATCTAAGAAGTTAGGGTTTAATTCTTGCAGAGGTAAAACTTTCTTTCTTATGACAATTATATTGAATTGTTTATTTCTAATTCTTAGTAATTGTTGGGTTTGTAAAATGACCATTTCAACGTATGGGGAATGACTAGCATTCAAATTCCATTCTATAAGTTTCATTTTGAACTCCCAATGACAATTTAAAAGTGAGTTGTGTAAAAAATAAAAATAAATAACTGCTAAGTGAAGGTTGAGAAAAAAATATCATAAACATGCAACCTTTTTAACCTGTACCCCATCATAGAATGAACTGCACCTATATTTTTGTAATTTGGGAGACTTACATGTCTATTAATAAGTGGATTTATTGTCCAATAACTTCTATGAGAATTAATAGCATTTTTCATCAAAATACTATTAAAAACGTCATTAATTGTTAATTTTCAGCTATAATTTGAAAATTTTATCACAAAAAAAATGTCACTAACTATAAGTTTTAGCGACAGTTTAAAAAGCTTGTCACAAAAAAAAGTTACTAATTTTTAACTTTCAGCGACAGTTTGAAAAATTCATTACAATTTACTAATTGTAAGTTTTAGCGACAATTTATTAAAATTGTAACAAAAAAAATATCATTTTTTAGCGACATAAAAAATCGTTAAAAAAATTTATTTTTAACGACGATTTTATTATAACTTATTTTCAACGACTATTAAAACTATTGATAGTTTATCCTAAATTTTGTGTGTTCCACCGTTGCTGTGATGTGATTCCTCCCAAAAAAATATATATATATTATCAAACATCACTTTCACTTGAAATTATACTAGTGGTAACCTGTTTGGGTGTATATGATTTAAAATGAATAATTTAAAAAGAAAATTGCAAAACATATGATGTGTTATGATTTTAAGTTTAATAGCATCCGCACTAATTGTCTTTTATTATTTATTTTCGTTGAGATTTTGATAATCAAAAACATAAAAAAAAAAAAAAAAAAGTAATTCAATTAAAAAAACAAATAAATCAAAAACAACTGCAGTGAAATATCAATAAGTATCATATAATGGAGAACTATGTTTTGCTATGATAAAAATAATATTCTACTGCCAACCTTCAAACAAGACAAAATAAAAGACTCAATTATTCAAGTTTCTTATTAAAGAAAAAAATTGATATCAAATGTAAAAGAGCAAAATTAAATATTACATAAAAAAATATAAATTATGTGAACCCATCACCAAAATATCATCAAAAAATATACTCAATGGCCAAGTTAAATTACTCTGAAATTCTCAAATAGGAAAGAGTTTTTTTGGTTTGGTGGGAAATTCATTATTACACATTTTTTTTTTTGGGTAATTTTGGTACATAATATTCAACATTGATACAATAAAAAGAAATTCAAAAACTCTCTAACCGTCAAGTTTGGTAAAATTAAAATTTAGACAAAAAATGCAAATGTATGGAGCATTTCAGATATACCTATAACAATATAAAATTATATAGAGAGAGGGGAAATGCAAATGTGTAAAACTTTTATGCCATACCTATAACAATATAAAATTATATATGGAGAGAAAGAGAAAGAGAGAAAGAGAAAGAGCAACATAATGGTTTTGTATGTGTTTATAATTAATTAAAATATAACTGTTTATATAGGAGGAGAGAGATGTGAAATTGGATAAATAAATATAGATTATCTTTATTATATATTCAAATTCAAATTTAAATTATCTTTATTTTAAATTTTGTTGATAGAAATAGATTATCTTCATATAGATTTTCAATTCAAATTTTTTGAATTTTGTGATAGCTTTCTGTTCTTCTTCTTCTTTTTTTTCTTTTTTTTTGGGATAAGTTTGTATTCGGATAACTATTATTCTAAGAACATATATTATTAAATTATTAAAAAAAATTATTTTAAATGGAAGTGATGGGAGACGAGTAAGTTTGAAACTTAAGTACCACATATTTTTTTAAAATTTTAATAAATTTTATAAGAAACTAAGAATAGAGATTTGGAGGCCTAAAAGGCACACCTACTACATTTGCTCATATATATAGTATAGATCTTTAAGCAAAAAAAAGAGATTGAAAATGATGTAGTGTAAAAGAATGGAGAAATAGTATTGTTGAAAAATAAAAATGTGATGAGTAAGAAAAAAAATTAAATATTAACTAAACTTTAACAACTTTAGAAAAAAAATAATAAAAATTGTGTGATGTTCTCTTGCATGATATAACCTCTTTAGGGATAAGCAAGTTACATATGACATTTAAAAAAAATATTGGAACTATGTAAGGTAGGTAGGGTTGTTTAACAAAGAGATGTTGGATTTATTTTCTAGTGTGGCCCAATAGCCTACATATTTTTTTTACATGTTTTATTTTATTTGGACTCCACAATTAGATAAAGCCAATATTTGAGATAAAATTTAGTAATTAGAATTTTAATATAATTACTCTTCTAAGATAAAAAAAGAAATCTTGATTGATAGAAATTCTTCTAATAGAGTTTATCTGGCCCTCTTCTCTCCTCTATATAAGGATGAGTGACTCCCCCTTTCATGAAATAAGTATTTTCCATCATTCTAAGTTCTATAGTCAGCCTAATTAAGAGAGATAGAGAGAAGAAGGTGAGCCAAGAATTCAAGGTTCAACTATTAGGCGTATTTTCTCAACTTCTCTAATTCAATGGCTGATAAAGGTATGTTCGTTTTATTCTTGAGTTGTATTGAATTCAAGATCCTATAAAGTTTAATTCTGCATTATTATAATGGTTACATGTACATTAATTACTTACATGTGGTATCAAAGCTTTAGTTTTATGAATCAATACACCTTGGAATAATAATATATTTATGATACTATTATTAATGAAAGGTACCTTCATTTTAGTATCGGTATTGACTTTAAAATATTATCTCAATTTGTTTGAATTGATCAAACGTGTAATACACCTTTTTTGATTTTGTTATGCTATTAACATGCTCTCCATATCCTTTTATAGTAAGCATAGGCATCAACATGATTTTAAAGTTTGCATGATAGAAGTCTACTTATCTACCACGTAGGGTAGTTGGTTAAATTTAGTCAAATTTTAAAGTTAAAACTTTGCGTTCTTGTTAGAGAATTGGACAAGTTTTTAAACGAACCGTGATCAAAATTTGATTCAGGTCGTTACTTTGTCGTTGCACAATCCAACTGATTTAGCTACCAATACATCAAAATCTGATTACAAATTATCTGATTAAAAGTAATTTTAGAATTTTGTTCAATCGTTCGGTAATTAGGTTTTTACCTTGTCTGATTATGTACACTTATTGTCTATTACTGTTAATATTTATATATTTTCATGATTTAAATTTGATATCATGATATAATTTTATGATATTGAATATTAAATATTAGAGTGGTTAATTCATATTAGAAGGGAGGCTATATTGACTCCTCCAACCTTCCTGGGATCTTACTTGGTTATTGACCAAAGGACTCTTTAGTGACGTTACCTTAACCCTTAGAGTAAAATTTAGAGCGTTATATGCTCTATCTTATTTCAATGAAAGTTTCCACCTCATTGCACTCTCTTGCATCGGGCGTCCCTCTACTTACTGGTTCGAATTTTTTGGAATGGTATGAACATGTTCAGTTTACATTGGGTGTGCTGGACCTCGATGTGGTATTGCTTGAAGATAAACCTGCAGACATTAATGAATATAGTACTGCAGAACAAGTTGCCCTTTCTGAATCTTGGAAAAGGTCTAATAGACTCAGTTTGATGTTCATGAAGATGACCATTGCAAATAACATCAAGACCTCCTTACCTCAACTATTAATGCATTGGAATACTTAAAGGCTGTCGAAAATTGATTTAGATCTGCTGACAAGTCACTTGCTGGTACTATTATGGCTGAATTGACAACAATGAAATATGATGGCAACTGAGGAGTTCAGGATCACATCCTCAAAATGGCTAACAAAGCTGCAAAGCTTAACACTTTAGGGATGCAAGTTAATGAAACTTTCCTCATGCAGTTTATTCTCAACTCACTTCCATCACAATTCGGCGCATTCAAAATTCGCTATAACTCCAATAAAGATAAGTGGAGTTTGAATGAACTGACTAATAAGTGTGTTCAGGAAGAAGTGAGGTTAAGGGAGGAAGGACGTCAAACTGCATTTAACACTTTAGGGATACAAGTTAATGAAAATTTCCTCGTGCAGTTTATTCTCAACTCACTTCCATCACAATTCGGTGCATTCAAAATTCGATATAACACCAATAAAGATAAGTGGAGTTTGAATGAGCTGACTAATATGTGTGTTCAAGAAGAAGTGAGGTTGAGGGAGGAAGGACGTCAAACTGCATTGGTCGTAACTCATGGAGCTCTAAAGAAAAAGATGGGTAACTTATAAAATTAAAAAAAAAATCAACCCAAGAAAAAGAATGGACCTGGGAAAGAAAATCAGGCTCCGAATAGATTCACTGTTAAGTGCTACTTTTGTGGCAAGAAGGGACATGTGAAGAAAGACTGTAGCAAGTGAAAGGCTTGGTTTGAAAAAAAGGTAAGAAATTTTCTTTTGTTTGTTATAAATCAAATCTTGCTAATTCTAATACTTGGTGGATTGACTCTGGGGCCACGACCCACATTACAAATGACATACAGGGATACCTCTCAACCAGGAAATCGAAAGAAAGTGAAAGATTTGTCTATATGGGGAACTGTCTCAAAGCTAAAGTGGTAGCTGTAGGAACCTATCGACTGATCTTAGAGACGAGTCATCAAATGGATCTAGAAGACACTTTTTATGTTCCTTTAATTTCTAGGAATTTAGTTTCGTTATCCAAATTAGATCGTGTTGGATATTCAGTTTTATTTAGTTGTGAAAAACTCAGTTTAATGTTTAATTCAATAGTGATTGGTTTTGGTAATTTATGTGATGGTTTATATAAAATTGCCTTAAATCATGAGTTTGCACAATCATTAGTAACTCTGCATTCGAATATTGGTTTAAAATATGATTTAATTAATGAAAAAAACCTCAATCTTGTGGCATAGACGGTTAGGGCATATCTCTATAAATAGAATTGAAAAATTGGTAAAGAATGAGATTTTGAAAAACCTAAACTTCACTGATTTTGAGATATGTGTGGATTGCATCAAAGGAAAGCAAACCAAACATACTAAGAAAGATGCCACAAGAAGTAATGAGCTTCTTGAGATAATTCATACAGATGTTTGCGGGCCACTCAACATCCCATGTCTTAGTGATGAAAAATATTTCATCGCATTTATAGATGATTTTTCACGTTATGGATATTTGTATCTAATTTATGAAAAGTCTCAGGCTGTTGACATCCTTGAGGTGTACATAACTGAAGTCGAGAGACAATTAGATAGAAAGGTTAAAATAGTGAGATTAGATAGGGGTGGTGAATATTATGGTAAATATGACAAGTTAAGCCAAAATCTTGGCCTATTTGCCAAATTCTTATAAAAGAAAGGCATTTGTGCTCAATATACAATGCCTAGTATGCCACAGTAGAATGGAGTTGTTGAAAGGCATAATCGTACACTTAAAGATATGGTTAGGAATATGTTAAGTTACCCAATTGTACCCATTTCACTGTGGGGTGAAGTTTTAAAGACTGCAATATATATTTTAAATAGGGTTCCTAGTAAGGCGGTCCAAATAACTCCTTTTGAGTTGTGGACTGGTAGGAAACCTAATTTGAGACACTTACATATTTGGGGTTGTCCAGCAGATGCAAGAATCTTCAACCCACAAGAGAAAAAGTTAAACTCAAGAACAATATCTGGATATTTCATTAGTTATCCAGACAAGTCTAAAGGGTACAAATTTTGTTATCCTAATCACAGTACGAGGATAGTGAAGACTAGTAATTCTAGATTCCTAGAGAATGATGAAATTAGTGGGAGTGAGAAAACACGAGTGGTGAATTTCGAGGAAATTAGGGTAGATGTGCCAACATTTGACCCTTATCGAAAAATTGTTGTTCCTCAGACTATTCCACGGGCTAAGGGAAACGAACAACATAATGAAAATCCTTCACCACTTCATGAAGATACCACCATTGAAAATATTGTAGAACCACCACAACCGGTAGTTCTGAGAAGATCTCAGAGGGAAAGAAAGTCTACTATTCCAGATGATTACATGGTGTATCTACAAGAATCTAATTTTGATATTGGGATTAACAAAGATCTAGTCTCATTTTCACAAGCCATGAATAGTGATGATTCTACTAAATAGGTCAATGCTATAAATAAAGAGTTAAAATCCATGGAACAAAATGGTGTTTGGGATCTCGTCGAATTGCCTAATAATTGTAAAAAAAGTCGGGTGTAAATGGGTCTTCAAGACCAAGGCCAATGCAAAAGGCAATATCGAACGATTTAAGGCTAGACTTGTTGCTAAGGGTTTTACTAAAAAGAAGGCATAGACTATAAAGAGGGGTGCCTCTATTTACACACCACATTTGGTCTCAAGACACATCACTACTCAGTTCACACCTTTAATAATTTGAAAAAACATAATTTTTCTCAACACACACCACAACGTTCCATTTTTGCCCTTAGTCCCACATCACTTAGTACACACCTCAAATTCAAAAACAAAAAAACAAAAAAAACCCTAACTGTTAGACACTTACCACTGATGGCAGCAGCCATCACCGATAACCACCATCAATGCCAACCATGGCCACCGCCGTTAACCTTTTCTTCCGTCTTTGCAACTGTCGCTGCCCACTTCCCAGTCCCGTAAGTTGCCTCCGTTCTCAGAGACCCACCAACTCGCAGATCGCTGCCGCCACCCCCATTCCCCTCCCTAGGCCCTTTGGCTAACCTTGCCCAGCCATTTTCCCCTCTGGTGAACCACCCCCAGCCCTTCTCCCCCTCTAGCGAGACTCGCTTGGCCCTTATACTCCACCCATGTTTCTCACCGTCGCGATTGTGATTGCGTGCTGCTTATCTCCCGTGACCCCGATGGCACACCTCCAAGAGAGAGAGAGACGACTACGATCGCGATTTATACTCTCGCAATCTACGAGGTGGTGGGTTTCTGGGTTGGTGATTGCGACGGGAGAGATGAGAGAGGGTTGACAATGGCGAGGGTTTGTGGTGATGTGGATTCGCTAGAGTTGGAGAGGGACGACGAGGCAGCGGCGGTGAAATGGCGGCAGTTGCAGCAGTGGTGGCTAGGGTTAAGGTTTGGATGTGTATTCAACTAAGGCATATATTCAGTTATGGTCATTTTAGTCATTTTAGATAAGGTCACTATTGTAATAAAAAATAACCAATTAATGGTGTGCCTTGAGACCAAATATGGTGTGTAAATAGAGGCACCCTATAAAGAGACCTTCTCTCCGGTATCAAAGAAGGACTCACTTAGAATCATCCTAGCATTGGTAGCTCATTATGACTTAGAGTTGCATCAAATGGATGTGAAGACTACTTTTTTAAATGGGAATTTGGATGAAGAAATTTATATGGAACAGCTAGAAGGATTTGCAAAGAAAGGTAAAGAACATTTATCTTGCAAATTAAAGAAATCCATATATAGCCTTAAACAAGCTTCCAGGCAATGGTATTTAAGATTTAATGATACCATTACCTCCTTCGAATTTAAGGAAAATGCAATTGCTCAGTGCATATATTTGAAGGTAAGTAGGAGTAAGTTCATTATTTTGGTGCTATATGTGGATGACATTTTGTTAGTTAGTAATGACCTTAGCTTATTACATGATGTAGGATCTCAGCGCTTACCATCTCACCAAAACCCATAGGTAGTGATGAAGGTGCAACTTTATTCCCTTAAAGGGTACAGCGCCAAGCACCATAAGTCGACTGTGACTCGGCCTTATCCCAGGCCTCCGCCACGGCAGGATACTAGCCCAAACCCAGGCCAACAATCCCCCTCCTCAGCACCTGCCCCCGCAAGCAGCATGCCCTCCAGGGGAATCGAACTTGAGACCTTGCTCTGATACCAATTGTTACCCAGAAAGCAACCCAAAAAGGGGGTGAATTTGGTTTCTTAAATAAATTACTAAATTAAAAAGTTAACCCAAATAATAAATAATTAACAATATGAAACAATAAAGATGAGTAATAAATTAAAATATAATCCAAATAAGAAATAAATATGATGCAATATAAATGAGACTAACAAAAATAAATTAAGCGAAGGAAGGGAAGAGAGTGCAAACATAAAATTTATAGTGGTTAAGCTCAAACCAAGCCTACATCCACTCCTCGAGATCCTCTTTGAGAGTACTTCACTATTCGTCAAATAAAAATTACACTCCTAGTTTTACAGGTACTAGTGAACCTTAATGATTGATCAACCCCGATCACTTCAACCAATTAGTTGTGAATTCGATGCTAGT
The DNA here is from genome assembly GCA_036172215.1 of Camellia granthamiana. Classification (NCBI taxonomy): domain Eukaryota; kingdom Viridiplantae; phylum Streptophyta; class Magnoliopsida; order Ericales; family Theaceae; genus Camellia; species Camellia granthamiana. Next base: position 14,005,209 of record CM069912.1, read on the forward strand.
CACACCTAACCCAAGTGATTTTAAATAAAAAAATCATTCATAAAAATATAACTCTCTTTTAAAAAAATGATAAGGGATAGGAAACCTTTTTACAAGAAACGCTCAAACACTCAATAAATTTCTCTCAAAGAAAATCATATAACTCAATGAAAGAACACCACACAATATTTTGAACTCTTGAATATCACAAATTTTCTTCACTTCACTTCACTTCTATATGCTTTTCTTTGTTCCACAAAGCTTCTTTTATAGCCAAAAAAAAAAACTAGCCGTTGCAAAAGAGATTCTAGGTAGGCTCATCTTTCCTTCTATTTTTCTTCCATTTGAATTCATTAGCCTTTTTGGACTTGCATCATTCTTGCCAAGAAACACTTCAAATTAATCAAAGGAAGAGAATGAATAAGAAAAAATATGGAAATTATTTGAATTGATTTTTATTTATTTTTATATTAAATTAAAGTATTCAAAAGATGCACAATAAATTCAGTTATTTTTAAAACGGTGCAATCTATATCAAAATGACAAATTTGAGTACAAGAAAAAATGCATGATAAAAATGTTGGAGTTTGTGTGTACATTAAAATCATCACTACTCCATATCAAATTTAATAATCCAAGATTTAAAAATATGACTTAGAATCCAGAATTTAAGAAATCGGATTAGACATTCCAAGTTCTTTTCTAATAAAACAAAATTGATTTTCGTTGAGGGGCTTTGTAAAAATGTCCGCTAATTGCTTGTCGGTATTTATAAATTCAAGCTCAATATCCCCTTTTTGAACATGATTGGGTATAAAATGATGTCTAATCTCAATGTGTTTAGTTCGAGAGTGTTGAATTGGATTCTTAGTCAAATTTATTGCACTTGTGTTATCACATTTAATAGGAATATGATCATAATGTAATTTAAAATCCTCTAATTGCTATTTCATCCATAATATTTGAGCACAATAACTTCCAACTGCTATGTATTCAACTTTAGCAGTGGATAAAGCAACTGAGTTTTGCTTCTTACTAAACCAAGATACTAAAGCAAGTCCTAGAAATTGACAAGTTCCACTAGTACTCTTTCGGTCTACTAAACTACCTGCATAATCGGCATCTGAAAAACCAATTAGTTCAAATGAGACACCTTTAGGATAAAATAATCCCAAGTTTTCAGTACCGGCAAGATATCTAAAAATTCGTTTAACAGCAGATAAGTGTGATTCTTTTGGATTAGATTGAAATCTAGCACACATGCATACACTAAACATTATATCCGACCTACTTGCCGTAAGATAGAGTAAGGATCCAATCATACTTCGGTATTTCTTCTCATCTATCGGCTTACCGTTTTCATCTTTGTCAAGTTTTGTTAACGAACTCATGGGAGTTCCCATTGCCTTTGTATTTTTGAATCCATATTTCTTAAGTAGTTCTTTTGCGTACTTGGATTGGTTGATGAAAATCCCATCCGTTGTTTACTTGATTTGAAGTCCAAGAAAATATTTTAGTTCACCCATCATGCTCATTTCGAACTCACCTTGCATGCACTTAGCAAATTCCTCACACAAAATTTTATTAGTAGCTCCAAATATAATATCATCTACATATATTTGTACAATAAGAAACTCATCATTTTTGGTTTTAACAAAAAGGGTTGCGTCAATCTTTCCTCTAGTAAAACCATTTTCAATAAAAAATTTGCTTAAGCGTTCATACCATGCACGGGGTGCCTGTTTCAAACCATATAGAGCTTTTGAGAGTTTAAAAACATGATTTGGAAATTTATAATTTTCAAAACTAGGAAGTTGTTTAACATAAACTTCTTCTGAAATTTAACCATTAAGAAAAGCACTTTTAACATCCATTTGATATAGTTTAAAATTTTTAAAACATGCAAATGCTAAAAGCATATGAATGGCTTCTAATTTTGCTACAGGTGCAAAAGTTTCATCAAAATCAATACCTTATTCTTGATTATATCCTTGGGCAACTAATCTAGCTTTATTTCTAATAATAATACCAGATTCATCAAGTTTGTTTCAAAAAACCCATTTTGTACCAATAATGGAGTGGTTTTGAGGACAAGGGACTAACATCCAAACTTGGTTTCTTTCAAATTGGTTTAATTCTTCTTGCATTACTAAAATCCAATTTTCATCATTTTCAGTTTCAGAAAAAGTTTTACGTTCAATTTGAGAAATGAAGGCTAAATTACCACAAATATTTTTAAGAGAGTTTCGAGTTATTATACCTTTGGAAGGATCACCTATAATTTGATCCATGGGATGATTCCGTATAAATTTCCATTCTCTTGGCAAATTCTGATTGTCTCCACATTGATCTTGATGAAGTTCTTTCGGTTCATCTTTTTTTGATTCATCAATTTGCTTGGAAATATCTAAGTTTTTCATTTCTTGCTCAATATCTGCATCATCATTGCTTGAAATATTCTTGGAAATAGAAAAGTTAGATTCATCAAATACAATATGTATTGATTCTTCAACAATTAAAGTTCATTTGTTAAATACCTGATATGCTTTACTTGTTGGAGAATAACCAAGAAAAATAGCTTCATTAGACTTAGAATTAAATTTTCCCAAGTTATCTTTGCCATTGTTCAAAACAAAACATTTACACCCAAAGGCGTGAAAATGACTTACGTTTGGTTTTCTTCTTTTCCATAGCTCATATGGAGTTTTCTTTAAAATGGGTCTGATCATAGCCCGATTTACAATGTAACAATTAGTATGAACGGCTTCGGCCCAAAAATATTTTGGTAAAGAGTTTTTGCAAAGCATGGTTCTAGCCATCTCTTCTAGAGTCCTATTCTTCCTCTCAACTACACCATTTTGTTGAGGAGTTCTAGGAGCCGAGAAATTATGGTCTACACCGTTTTCATTACAAAAGTTGTCAAAAGACACATTATCAAGTTCTCTACCATGGTGTAGACACCCCATTTTTGACCGACCTTAAGACTCAGATGTCACCGATTGAGCGCTCGGTGATATTGCCTACTGTGCTCGTTCAGAAGTCTCAGAGTCGCGGCCGTGCGCCCTGCTTCCGGACTTCCGAACTCTCTTTTGTGCCTTGTCTCGGTTTGCGAACCAGGCTCGGTTTTCTCTGTTTTCTTTCCTGAGGGGAGGGAGTGGTCCCGTAGACTATCTCTCAGTGGCCGTGGGCTACTTTTCGTGGCCGTAGGCCATTTTTCCCATTTCGGAGCCCGGTTCCCGGTTTTCGGAGCCGTTAGGCCGTGTGCCTCGGTTCGGGACCGCCCAACCATCTCCGATTTCTCCAGTTTTTGGCATGCATCTCATTTACTCCCATTTAAGGGACATTGGGGTCTCTGAGACCCACTTCGCAGCCGAACACCACTTCCGGTGCCCGGCAGCCCATTTTCGGGATCCCGAACCTCGCAGTTTTGGCCCCGAGCATTCATTTTGCATCGATGTCTGTTCATTTTTGGCAGACACCTCTGTTTGGTCCTTCCGAGGGACACTGGGGTCTCTGAGACCCACTTCGCAGCCGAACACCACTTCCGGTGCCCGGCAGCCCATTTTCGGGATCCCGAACCTCGCGGTTTTGGCCCCGAGCATTCATTTTGCATCGATGTCTGTTCATTTTTGGCAGACACCTCTGTTTGGTCCTTCCGAGGGACACTGGGGGCTCAGAAACCCACTTCGCAGCCGAACACCACTTCCGGTGTCCGGCAGCCTGTTTTCGGGGCCCCGAACTGCGCGGTTTTGGTCCCCGAGCATTCATTTCGCATCCGTTTTCTCCGATTTTTGGCAGAGACCTCTATTTGGTCCTTCCAAGGGACACTGGGGTCTCTGAGACCCACTTCGCAGCCGAACACCACTTCCGGTGCCCGGCAGCCCATTTTCGGGACCCCGCGCGGTTTTGGTCCCCGAGCTTTCGTTTTGCATTAGTTTTTGTTCAATTTTGGCAGGTACCTCTGTTTCATCATTCCGAGGAACACTGCGGTCTCAGATGCCCACTTCGTGGCCGAACAAAATCTTTTTTGTTTTGCCCTCAAAATATCTAGATATTTTGCCCTCAAAATATCTAGATATTTGTTGGAAGATATTTTCACCCTTCTTGGCCATATAAACCAGCAGCACCAGCTGATTTAGGAGGTAGAAAAAATTGTTTTGGAGCCTCATATCTATATCTCTCTCCCTCTCTATACTTCCAAGTCAAAAAACCTCCAAGTTTCAACCCCATTTCTTCATCATCTTCAAGCCCTACCATCACCATTCCATTTCTGGCAGCAAGGGAGGGATTCCAGCAGCTTAAAGTCACCAAAGTTGGTCCAAGAAGCAATCAAAGTGTTGGTCTTCAAGGGTAAGTTTACTTTCCCTCTTTTCTAGCCCTATTTTGCACCATTTCTTACCTCTCTTTGCTTTTACTTTTGAGCTCCGACCTTGACTGAAACTAGGTCTTTTTTTAGCTATTCTCCATGTTTGTTTAAGGGTTCAACCCTATTTGAGAGCTCCATGATACACTTGTTTCAATATCATTCTTTAGGTCAATAATTTGCATGCTTTATTTGACTCATGAATAATCTGATTTCGAGTATGACATAAACTGTAAATATGCATATTTTTGGTTCCTCTTCAAAGTTGTAGAAGTAAATTTTGCTGTTTGAATTTTCTATACACCACTTGTCTCAATACCTCTCTTTGGCTCATTATTTTGCATGCTTTGTTAGGCTTATTTGGCTCCTGTTTTCAGCCTTCATCAGGCTTAGAAAGAGCCTTATTTTGGTCCATTCTTTGTGTTTTGTTAAGGGCCTTAAGCCATTTGGTGATTTCTTTTGGTACTTGTTTTGCAATTCTCCAAATTTACCGTAATATTGCATGCTATGTTTAGCATATATACATACTGATTTAGAGGTTGTCATCTCTTGCATTTGTGCATATTTTTGTTCCATCTTCAATGTTGTAGAACTGATTTTTTGGGTTTGAGCATTGTACATATCACTTGCTTTGTAATTCCCCTCTTTTACCGTATTTTTGCAAGCTTTTGTTTCCATACTTGTGAGCATTATTTGGCCTTGCTTTGTGCTGATAAAATTCAAGTTTAGGGGCTGCCTTGCCACTGTTTTGCATTCCATGTCCATATTCTGTATGTTTAATAGGGCTGTAAGCCATTTCGGGTGCATTTCATCGCATTTTGGGCATCGGTTGCAATTTTATCATAATTTGGGGGCTGTTTTTGCATTATTTTAGTTACTGAATTTTGCATCTTCCTTATGCCATTCGCCACATCTCATTCACATGTCATTTTGGTGCTTTAGAGCCTTGCCTCGATTTGCGTGCCCGTGTGCGCGCATTTCGAGGCAGCCTCGTTTTATCCGCCGGCAGCCTATGTGAGTGTGGTTGAGGCCCTCTCATGTTGGCGTAAGCCCAATTTGCATTTTCATGCTTGTATGCCATTGTCTCGATTTGTGTGCCCGTGTGCACGCATTTCGAGGCACTTTATTTTTATCCGCTGGCAGCCTATGTGAGTGCGGCTGAGGCTCTCTCATATTGGCGTAAGCCCATCACTGCATTCCGTATGCCATTTTATGCATTTCTCGGTTTGCGTGTCCGCGGGCACGCATTTCGAGGCAACTTCGTTTTTACCCGACGGCAGCTTATGTGAGTGCGGCTGAGGTCCTCTCATGTTGGCGTAAGCCCAATTTGCATTCCGTATGCCATTTCATTTCATTTTAGCATCGCATCGGTTTGCGTGCCCATGTGCACGCATTTCGAGGCACTTCGGTTTTATCCGATTTGCACTTCGCATCACTACCTCGGTTTGCGAGCCCGTGTGTACGCACTTCGAGGCACTTCGGTTTTATCCGATTTGCACTTCATATCTCCGCCTCGGTTTGCGTGCCTGTGTGCACGCATTTCGAGGCACTCTGTTTTATCCGATTGGCATTGCGTATGCCTCCGCCTCGGTTTACGTGCCTGTGTGCACGCATTTCGAGGCACTCTGTTTTATCCGATTGGCATTGCGTATGCCTCCGCCTCGGTTTGCGTGCCTGTGTGCACGCATTTCGAGGCACTCTGTTTTATCCGCTTGGCATTGCGTATGCCTCCGCTTCGGTTTGCGTGCTTGTGTGCACGTATTTCGAGGCACTCTATTTTATCCGATTTGCACTTCATATCATCGCCTCGATTTGCGTGCCTGTGTGCACGCATTTCGAGACACTCTGTTTTATCCGCTTGGCATTGTGTATGCCTCTACCTCGGTTTGCGTGCCCGCGTATACGTATTTCGAGGCACTCTGTTTTATCCGATTTGCATTTCATCATTGCCTCGGTTTGCGTGCCAGTGGGCACGCATTTCGAGGCACCTCATTCTTATCATTCCGGCATCCTATGTGAGTGTGGCTGAGGCCCCTTTCATGTTGGTATAAGCCCATCATTACATTTCGCATGTCATTCCGGCATCCCGTGTGAGTGTGGCTGAGGCCCTCTCATATTGGTGTAAGCCCATCATTGCATTTCGTGCCTTTATATCATCACCTCGGTTTGCGTGCCAGTGGGCACACATTTCGAGGCATCTCATTTTCATAGCATTGCGCATGCTAGGATTGTATGTTAGTTGCATTTCATGCATATCATGCATATTGCACGGGAAACGAGGCGCATTCTGTACTCCGAGTACCGGAACGTGCCTCAATTCCCAAGTCACCGACACTCCGGATTACCCATGATGGAGTTAGGTTTTTGTTGTAGCATCCATCTGCATTCATCCGATATTGAGTTGTGCAATTCGGTTCCTTGGCCATCATGCATCGATGTGCGTGATTGGTGGCACGAGGATCGAGGCATGCATATATTTGTGAAATACATTGCTATGCCCTTTTCCTGCTCTCTGTTGCAGCAAAATCAAGAATCAGCACCTTTTCGGAGTTTGGCACGCATTTCGAGAAACACTGTAAACAGAGGCTAATTGGGGCGTCCCAATGGATTTCCGCGAGAAAGGAGCCCAACATGCATCATTTCATCATCCGGAGTGGAGTCAAGGCAGTCCCTGGCTTGCATGCCAGTTTTACCGTTTTCTTATTTAATTTGTTAATTAATTAGAAATCTGTAATATTCTTTTATTCGGGCTGTATTATTCTTTTATTTCGGACTGTATTATTTTATTCGGACCCTCTGCGCGAGGGCACAATTGTAATAAGGGTGGGTGAGTGTGATGTATGTCTTCCAACCCCCATTTCTTTCTCCCTTTTATTTACCCGCTTACGATGGTTAGATATAGGGCATATTTCAATTAGCATACAGTATGACAGCATGTTTGCATTCATTCATCTGTATTGCACGCACCGGGCTCGGCGCATCATACAAACTGCATCGTATTTCAATTCCAAATTGAGTACCTGATAGCTGTTGCATTTCACATGCCATGTTTAGAATAGCCGAGCCTGCTATAGTTGCATTTTGCATGTGTTGCATTAGGCAATTCTGTATCTAGGATCATGCATGATTTCTAATCGGTTTTTGTTTTGGCTTGGAGTACTCGGTGAGTTTTATGCTTTAGCATCCTTGCATGCGTGTGAGTGTTGCCATGATAGCATGCTTGCCATGAGGCTATTTGCTTATGTGATATAACTGCCTTGAATGCCTGTGGGTGGAGGTTGAGTTATTTGGATTGGGACAAATCACTGATTGTTTGTTTTAAGCCCACTAGATTGTGGCAACACCATGTTTTCCTAAGCCCACCAGAGGGTGGCAAAATCTGCATCTTAAGCCTACCTGCGGGTAGCAAACCATCTTTCAAAAACAAACATGAAATGTTTTGTTCCAATTCAGACGATTCAGTCTATACTTGTTTGCTGCGAGCATCACATAGTAACCTAGGCTAATAACCGGAATAAGAACACACAATGTTTTCAAAATAAGATATCATGGTTAGTAGAGGCCGGTCTTTGACCGGGCGAGCGGGGGTGCTCACGATGTGACCTTCCCCAATCGTACCCAAGTTCCCGAGCCGAGGCAACTTTGGTGATGACGGACACGTGGCCTTTTGGCACCGAGTCAGGGTTTCCTAAATTTCCCATTTTAAAATATTTAGGTGGCGACTCTGTTATCTGGCAAAGCAGTCCATGTTTGGCACTTCTTTCAAAAATCAGTTTTCTCAAACGATTTGCCGGATTTGGACTCTTTGGTTCAGATTTAGAACCACAACAAAAATCGAGTCCGAACTGTAGCGAGGTCCCTCGCGGGCTTGTTACACATGGTCCGTCTGAATACTTGAAATAATAAAACCTTTTTCATTTTGAAGCTTCCTACATAATTTTGAAAAGTTTAGAAAAGCTTCATTCTTATGAGCTAGGAACTTAACCCATGTAAATCTAGAAAAATCATCAACTACAACAAGAATGCATTGTTTGCCACCAAGACTAAGTGTCCTTAAAGGACCAATTAAATCTATATGTAATAGTTGCAGTGGTCTAGAAGTTGAAATAATATTTTTTGATTTAAAAGAACTTCTAGTTTGTTTTCCTTGTTGGCATGCATCACATAATTTGTCTTTTTCAAAAGAAATTTTAGGAAGTCCAATGACTAAATCCTTTCTAGAAAGTTTTGAAATTAAATTCATGTGAGCATAACCAAGTCTTCTATGCCACAACCAACTATTATCACTAAGTGCAGAAAGGCATGTAATGTTAAAAGATAATAAGTCAAAAAAATTAAAAACATAAACATTTTCATGCCGGTGACCAACAAATAAAGTCCTATTATCTTTGAGATTTTCTATTTTGAAAAGAGATTTTTCAAAGATAACTCTATTTCCCTTGTCACACAATTGACTAATACTAAGTAAATTGTGTTTCAATCCATCAACAAGTAAAACATTTTCAATAATAGGAGAGAGACTCTTACCAATACTACCTACACCGATGATTTTTCCTCTATTGTTGTCTCCAAATGTTACACATCCACCATCTTTTAGAGATAAGGAAGTGAACGCCGATTTGTCGCCAGTCATGTGTCTTGAACGTCCACTATCCAAGTACCATTTTCCTTTTCCAGATTTTGCCTTGTAACACACCTATATAAAAAATATCAAGTATTTGATTTTGGTACCCATATCTTCTTAGGTCCGTGATTGTTAGTTTGTAAAGTAATTTTGGAACCCATCTCATGTTTGTCCCTAATAAATTTTTCTTGTAAGGACATGATGAAAATAAGTGCCCTTTTCTAAAACAATAATGACAAGTAATATGTGGACTACTAGATGAGCAAGCTTTAGGTAAGAAATTTTTATAAAGAGTTTGTTTCTTGTAAGGTTTGTATCCAATACCCGCTTTGTCGAAAACACATCTTTGATTTCCAAGTAATTGATTTAAATTTTCCTTTCCTTGTGTGAATTTAAAAATTATTTTATTTAAATCTTCTATATTTTCTTTTAAAGAATTATTTTCAATTTTCAAATCATTTAAAGAATTTTTCAAAGAATCATTTTCTTTTTTCAAACTTTCATTTTCATTGACAAGCAAAGCATTTGATTTTTTTCAAACTTGAGACCCTGCTCTGATACCAATTGTAGGACCTCAGCGCTTACCATCTCACAAAAACCCATAGGTAGTGATGAAGGCGCAACTTTATTCCCTTAAAGGGTACAACGCTAAGCGCTACAAGTCGACTGTGACTCAGCCTTACCCCAGGCCTCCGCCACAGCAGGATGCTGGCCCAAACCCAGGCCAACACATGAAACCAAGGAATATCTCTCCAAGAACTTTAAAATGGTCGATATGGATAAGGCAAACTATGTTATTGGCATAGAGATCTTTAGGGATCAATCTCGAGGATTGCTAGGACTATCTCAGAAAGGATATATTGATCATGTTTTGGAGAGATTCAATATGCAGTTTTGTTCAGTTGGTGATGCACCTATCATGAAGGGTAATAAATTAAGTGAAAAACAGTGTCCAAGGAATGACTTGGAAAGAAAACAAATGAAGGACATTTCATATGTATCAGCAATAGGGAGCTTGATGTATGCCCATACATGTACCAGGCCAGATATTAGTTTTGCAGTTAGAATGTTTGGAAGATTCTAAAGTAATTCTGGAATAGAACATTGGAAAGCATGAAAAAGGTTATGAGATATCTTCAGGAAATAAAGGACTATATGCTCACCTATAAGAGATCAGAACAGTTGGAAGTGACCGGATACTCAGATTCAGATTTTGCTGGTTGCCTTCATAGTAGAAAATCTATATCAGGTTTTGTTTTTCTATTAGCTAATGGAGCAATTTCATGGAAGAGTGTGAAGCAGACCACTATTGCTTCATCTACTATAGAGGCTGAATTTGTGGCATGCTTTGAGGCTACAAATCATACTTTATGGTTGCGAAACTTCATTTCAGGACTTGGTGCTGTTGACTCAATTGCCAGACCGCTGAAGATATATTGTGACAATACCGCAGCAGTTTTCTTTTCTAAGAATAGAAAGTACTCCAATGGTTCCAAACACATAGAAGTAAAGTACTTAGTAGTTAGAGAAAGAGTCCAGAAACAACAAGCGTTAATTGAAAACTTAAACACCTCTCTTATGATTGCTGATCCATTTACAAAAGCATTGCCACCAAAAACATATAAAAAGCATGTTATCAGGATGAGTCTTTTAAGTAACCCGTGATGTGTATAGATAATTTTGAGTGCTTATTCTTATTTGACACTATTTGCGCAATAATAATTTTGTTTATATTTTTCATGTTTCTAAAAGTGTGTGTACACATTAATTTGAATATTGATAAATAGGAAATATCTTAACAAGACAAATTACAGGGGCCTTTCAGGCAAATAATTACATATTCTGATAATAGACTAGGTTAGTGAAGGTTATTGATGGTGTGGTGCATAGAAGGAAATATGACATAAATATAACCGCTATGACTCACATTGGTGATCTAAAGTAATTACAGTATTATAGTTTCTAATATATCTGAACTTATTGGTTATTTTTAAAATTCGTGATCACATGTCAAAGTTTTTAGTGTGGAATCCAATGAGCCAAAAAAAATTTTTTTTTGGTGTTAAATTGCATATTTTGAAAAAAACTCATAGTTGCATCATAATCGGCTTAATGGGCCAAGTGAAAAAATGTTAGATTTATTTTCTGGTGTGGCCCAATAGCCTACATATTTTTTTACATGTTTTATTTTATTTGGACTCCACAATTAAATAAAGCCAATATTTGAGATAAAGTTTAGTAATTAGAATTTTAATATAATTACTCTTCTAAGATAAGAAGGAAACCTTGATGGATAGGAATTTTTCTGATAGAGTTTATCTGGCCCTCTTTTCTCCTCTATATAAGGATGTGTGACTCTCCTTTCATGAAATAAGTATTTTCCATCCCTCTAAGTTCTATAGTCAGCCTAATTAAGAGAGATAGAGGGAAGAAGGTGAGCCAAGAATTCAAGATTCAACTATTATGAGTAGTTTCTCAACTTTTCTAATTCAATGGTTGATAAAGGTATGTTCGTTTTATTCTTGAGTTGTATTGAATTCAAAATCCTATAAAGTTCAATTCCGCATTATTATAATGGTTACATGTACATTAATTACTTACCAAAGATGGTTTGGGGAAGAAGAAAAAGAGTAGGAAGAAATATTTTAATTTTTTGAAAATTAGTGAGAGAAATTATGATGGGAGAGACTATGAAATATTTTGTTATCTTTTCATTTGAAATCTATAAATTAAGGAATAATTATTATTTCTAAAATAATTAATAATTAATTAAATATATTAGTCAATAATTTTAAAATAAGGATTTGAAACTCTTAAAAACTTTTCATCAAAAAGCCTATAATATATATATAGATAGATAGATAGATAGATAGATAGTTAGTTTCCTGTATGGTTCTAAAAGCTCGGACAGCTAAAAATGACATTTCCTGGAAAAAATGGTCCGTCAATATTACCTCACAAAGAACCATGGTGAGGAAGGAGTGGTGGACATCAAGTTATACTTTTCAACTAAAATGTAGCTGGAAATTTCTTGGAAAGAAGGTTTGCAATGAAAAAATGTGGACGAAAACATTTCAAAGGACAATAATTTAGGTGAGAGTATGAGAGCTGAGATGGCTTGCCTACTAAGTTGATTAGACTATTGTCTAAAGTTTATAAAATTGAAAAAAAAATTAAAAAATTTATTGTTAAAGGCCACAACTTTTTAAAGATTATTACATAAAGCAATATTAATTATTATTTTTAAATAATTAATAATTAATTAAATATATTAATCAATAATTTTATAAATTAAAAATTCAATAATTTTAAAGTAAAGATTTGCAACTCCTAAAAGCTTCTCACCCTTTTTCCTTACCTAATATATAGATATTATTTTTTATATCTCCATATGTAGTGAAGCTCATATGACATTTAACAAAAAATTAGAACTGTATAAGGTAGGTAAGGTTTTTTTAACAGAGAGATGATTTGGGAAAAGAAGAGAAAGAGTAGAGAGAAATGTTTTAATTTTTTAAAAATTAGTGAGAGAGATTATGATGGGAGAGATTATGAAATATTTTGTTATCTTTTCATTTGAAATCTATAAATTAAAGAACAATTATTATTTTTAAAATAATTAATAGTAAATATATTAGTCAATAATTTTATAAATTAAAATTTTAATTATTTTAAAATAAAGATTTGAAACTGTTAAAAACTTTTCATCAAAAAAACCTATAATATATATATATATGTATATATAAACAGATAGATAGATAGATAGCTAATTTCCTGTATGGTTCTAAAAGCTTGGACAGCTAACATTGACATTTCCTGAAAAAAATGGTCTGTCAACATTACGTCACAAGATCCATGGTGAGGAAGGAGTGGTGGGTATCAAGTTATACTTTTCAGCTAAAATGTAGCTGGAAATATCTTGGAAACTTATTGGAAAGAAGGTTTGTAATGAAAAAATGTGGTCGAAAACATTTCAAAGGATAATAATTTAGGTGAGACTGAGATGGCTTACCTATTAAGTTAATTAGGCTATTGTCTAAAGTTTATAAAATTAAAAGAAAATTAAAAAATTTATTGTTAAAGACCACAACTTTTTAAAGATTATTACATAATGCAATATTAATTAATAATTAATTAATTAAATATATTAACCAATAATTTTATAAATTAAAAATTCAATAATTTCAAAGTAAAGATTTGCAACTCCCAAAAGCTTCTCACCCTTTCCTTACCTAATATATAGATATTGGCTATATTGAATAAAAATTCTAAATTTTTGTTTGGTTGGAAATCTTTTAAAAAAAAATTTCAAAATCACTTTCTTTCTTCTATACATTAATCAATCATTTTTTCTCTCTCATCTCTTATTCTTAATCACTTTTTCTCTTCCACACATCTACTAAATTATAATAAAATATCAAATTATCCTAAACTTCGTACTCCAAAAATACTTCTAAAATACACAACAAACAAACCGAAAAACTTTCTAAACCGTTTTTCAAAATTTTTTTTAAATTTATCTGCTAAAACCAAATCAAACGCACCAATTATTTTTTGTCTCCATCTGTGTTGTATGTGTAGTGAAGCTTACTCTCTTCTGTCAATCTCTCTCGCCTCATCGTTGTTGTTTTTCAAGTCACTGAAAGCTCAATACTCTCCATGAATTCTAGCTTTATACATAAGGTACGCTTCTTTTGATCTTCCTCTGTGTAGATCGAGCTTGAAAAGAAAGATGAATTTACTTTCTGTTTGATAGATATCCAGTTCAATTTTTTGCTCTGTTTGTTGCTTTCTGTATTGTAATTTCTTCTTGTATTGCTTCTTGATTTCTAGCAATTTATCAAAAACAAAACCCTAAAAGAGGAAAGGAAAGGGGAAAAGAAGTGTGAAATGGCTCTGGAAAATTCTTCTGTTTGGGGAAATTTTGATAGAGTAAAAAATTCCTTCCGTCCACCATTCGGATTTATGGAGTTCAAGTCACGAATTTCCACTCTGAAAGAGGTAATGGAGACACTAAAAAATGATGAGATCAACATCGTTGGAATATGTGGTAAGAGTGGTGTTGGAAAAACAACAATGGTGAAACAGGTCGCCTTGAAAGCCCAAAAAGAAAATCTATTCGATGATATTGTTATGGTAGTGTTAGATTCCTTGAATACAAGCTTGAGTGACATTCAATGCCAAATAGCAGACCGATTGGGTTTGAAATTGGAGGGAGAGACTTTAATTGAAAGAGCAGCTTGTCTGCGTCAGAGACTAGCAAATGGTAAGAGAATCCTTCTTGCACTTGATGAGGTTTCAAAATGGGTCGTCTTTTATCAGAGGGTTGATCTTGAGGCCATGGGGATTCCGATTCGGGACAAAAATAGGGGTTGCAAAGTTGTGCTGACATCAGAAGCGGATTTTATTTGCAGTCAAATGGGAGCCCAAAAGAAAATCCAAGTAAAACCCTTGACACAAGAAGAAGCATGGCATCTTTTTAAGGAGATAGCTGGCGATTCTGTTGATGCTCCTGACATCCGATCAATAGCTGAGCAAGTGGTAACTGAATGCCTAGGTTTACCACTTGTACTCAGAGCTATTGGAAGAGTGCTAAAAAATAAATCCAATTTTGTGTGGACTGATGCACTCAAACGATTAAGAGTTGCTTATCAAGGACCACAAGTTGTGCCACACGGTATGGCATTGGAAGAAGAAATGGCTGGTCCATATCTTCGTTTAAGTTATGATAGTTTAGAAGACGAGGAAACGAAGTCCTTGTTTTTGCTATGCTGTTTATATCCAGTGTGTCGTGATATTCATATTGAAGAATTGGTTAGATGCGGAATGGGGCTACATATATTCAAAGATATCAATGGATTGGAAGAAGCAAGAAATCGAGTACGATTGTTGGTTGATCGGCTAAAAGGCTATTGTTTGTTATTAGATGGTGACAAGGATGAGAATGAGAGTGTCAAAATGCATGATATGGCGCTTGAGGTTGGCAGCACTGTTAAGGACGCTTTTTTTATACTGCACGGACATAGAGAGTGGCCAACTTACATTACTTACGGAGGTTACACTTCCATTTCAGTGATATCAGATAAAATTACAGAGCTACCAGAATCGTTAAGATGCCCAAAACTCAGGATGTTACTGTTAGCATGCATGAATAATTCACTAAAAACACCAAGCAGCTTTTTTAAGGGTGTGAGAACATTGCAAGTTCTATATTTGGAGCTCTCCATTGCGTTGCTGCCTTCATCACTTCAGTTTCTGAGGAACCTGCATACTTTGACTTTGAATCTTCCAAATTACGAGTTGGAAAACATAACTGGAATAGGAGAGCTATTGAATCTGGAAATCCTCAGCTTTTGTGCTCCCTCTGTCAAGGTGTTACCAGAAGAAATAGGAAGACTTGCTAATTTGATGTTGTTAGATCTAACAGGATGTCACCGTCTTGAAAGAATATCACCGGGTGTCATTTCAGGCCTAGTCCGATTACAAGAACTGTACATGATAGGCAGCTTTAGCAATTGGGAAGCTGACAAAGGAGAAAGCAAAGAAGGAAGAAGAAATGCAAGCCTGAGAGACCTACAGTCCTTGTCCGATTTGAAAATATTAGAGATTTATATACCCGATGCAGCGCTATTGCCAAGAAACCCTCTCTTTGCAGATCTGACGAAATACAAGATACGGATAGGTGATAATGGCTGGTGGAGCGTGTTCCCATTCCAAAAGCATTTGTTATTGAAACTCGACAAGAGTATTGCTTTACATGGTGGGGTTAGTAAGCTATTGAAGTGTACTGAACTTCTAAGTTTAAGAGGGAGGGGCTCAAGGAATGTGGTGCATGAGTTAGTTCAAGATGGCGTCCAGCACTTGAAGTCCTTATCAATTGATTCTTGTGATATGATTTTTTGTCTTGTTGATACAACGGATTTATCACTTGATTCCAGTGCTGCTATTTTCCCTATCTTGGAGTCATTAAAGCTTGATGATTTGCGTAGGTTAAAAGAGATATGCCATGGCCAACTTCCAGAAGGGTCCTTTGGGAAACTAAGAACATTGATATTACAACTCTTACCTTCTTTGACGCATTTCTTGGTGGAGGATCCAGCTCAAACTACTGTCTCCCTCCATAACCTGAGATCTGTTGAGTTAGATCGCTGTAATGGCTTGCAAAATCTCTTTTCATTGTCAATGGCACGAGGGCTTGTGCAACTTCAAGAACTTCGCATATCGCATTGTGAAATGATGAAAGAAGTTATTTGGGAAGGAAGAGGGGAAGATGGGCATGCAACCAACAAGATTGAATTCCCCCGTTTAGAATACATGGCACTTATACAACTAGAAGGCCTCACTGGTTTCAGCAGAGGAATTGACAAGATTGAGTTCCCTCAACTGAAGAAATTGCACATCAAATGTCTACCAAAGATCATGAGTTTCTTTCCCAATGAGAGTACACTACATTCAGATGAAAACTGCAATGCTACCTTGCAATCTATTTTCCCCCACCAGGTAATGTTTATATGTTTTTTATTCATTTGTTTGTTCTGAAAAACAAGAAAGTAATCATTAAGTTCTTAGGAGAACAAATATCTACATCTATGATGCATATATATCTCGTTTACTTGTCCCAAGATTTTGATTGATCTTATTGCACTTCCCAGTACTGCAATAATAAAGGTATCTCATGTCAAGTAGCAAGAGGAAGAAACTATGTTTATAGCCAAACTAAAGCAAAGCTAGTATTTCTATAGCTGTTGAACAATGTGAATTATAGAAAGTGTTTTTCAAAGACGAAACTGTTAAAAGATATGTTCTCTTTAGAATTTTAAAATTTTCAATATTATGGAAGAAAAGTTTAATCATTGTTACAAAATTATGTTAATAGCATCATAATTCAGAAGTATAAAATGTTTCAAAACTTCCAGTATATAAGATGTACTCAATTATTTTGAACTCTTGGCATCAAATAATTTTAAAGTAAATTATGGGGTTTCGAGATTGAAGCCGATGTTAATCCTATTTTCAATGCCATCTTAGTGAGTAAAAGGGTTTTCATTACAAAGCAACTATCTTCTAGTGCAAGATTTTTGGTGAATGAGAAGGTGACGGTTGGGGTCCGGAACAAGATTAAACCTTTAAGCATGGGGATGTGTGTTTGCTGTCAGTCCCAATCAACCCTGTTTGACTTGACCAAGTTCTGTGTTTTGTTTTCTCTAGGTTGAAAATTTGCAGTTGAAGTAAATGGCGTACTTAAAAATGCCTTGGCAAGGGCCAACATAAATCTAGGAACTAAACTCATCAATTTATTAGTATTTTACACTAGTTTGGGGTACTAAAGATTTCCTGTTCATAAATTAAGAACCAGAAGAAAAACTGAAATTTATAAAAATAGTGATATCTTTTTTATGTTCTTCTTTTTCAATTTTTTGCTTTCAATCCTTTCTAAACATATATAATAGTTGTTGGGACCTATGAAGCACGGACACGGATACGGACACGGACACGGACACGGACACGGGACACGGCAATTTCCAAAAAATGGGGACACAGACATGGCAGGGGACACGGCGAATATTTTTTCTTTTTTGTTTATATTTTTATGTGTTATGTAAATTTATATTACATTCAATTCAATAAATATAAGAGAGGCAAAAGATTCAACATCCAACATCCAACAATAAATATAAGGGAAAAACATTCAACATCCAATAATAATTTTCACAAAAGCACTAAATAAGAGGCAAAAGAAGGAAAAAATATAATTTGAACTAGACATTTTTCCTATAAATTATAACCATTATAAATTAACATTAACATTAAAAGAATTAAAAAAAAAGGGTTTACATATTATATATATAATTTATAAACCTATAATATACATTTATATATATATATAAACAGTTTAGATATATGTTTGGTCAAAAAAAAAAAAGTTTAGATATATATACATATATATATATAAACATATAATTTAAATAAAAAAAAAAGTGTTTACATATATATATAAACATAAAAAAAAATTTAAAAAAAAAAATCAGAATTAGTAAAGAGGAGAGGAGAAAGAGAGAGGGAGAGAGAGAGAGCGAAAGAGAGAGACAGCGAGAGACGATCGAGAGAGCGAGAGACGATCGACAGAGAGAGGGCTCACCTTCGAAGCAGACGACTGGATCGACGATCAAAGACTCATACGACTGTAGAGAGAGCTTCGATTGAGAGAGAGCTTCGACTGGAGAGAGAGCTTCGATCGAGAATGAGCTTCAATCGACTGTCAGAGAGCTTCGATCGACTGTCAGAGAGCTTCGACTGGGGAATGAGCTTCGATCGACTGAGAGAGAGCTTCGATTATGGCTTCGCAGGTATGACTTTGTTCTTTTGATTAGGGCTGTTACGACTTCATTCTTTTGATTAGGGCTGTTACGACTTCGTTTTTGATTAGGGCCGTGTCCCATGGCGTGTCCAGATATGGACACGCGTGTCCCTGCCGTGTCCCCTTCCAAAAAATTCATTAAATTAAAGGGACACGTCATTTGGCGTGTCCCGTACGTGTCCCCGGCGTGTCCCCGTGTCCCCGGCGTGTCCGCGTGTCGGACACCGCCACGGCACCGATTTTGGAGTGTCCATGCTTCATAGGTTGGGACAACTATAGCTTTTTCTTTTCTTTTCTTTTCTTTTCTTTTCTTTTCTTTTTTTGAAAAAAAAAAGAAAAAAAAAACTATACTTTTTCCCTTGTCAGTAAGAGTTTTGTACGATGCAACATAAGAAATAATAAGGTCAAGTAGATGCAGTGATAAATAATTGCCTAAACCAATATTTAGATTGTTAACCGTATTAGTCTTTAACAATTGGGTGCCATGTGGAATTGTAATGTTATGTTTGTGGAAACAACAATTATTACCTCTATGGAATGTTCTTGTGTAAAAATATAGTTTTGGGCCTTCCTCTAGAAGTTGTTGCAACTGATTGCTAAGGGTCCATAGAATCCAAGGCCAGTGAATTTATATTAAAATGCTACGTTACACGGACTCTCTATTTTGTGAGAGGTACCCTTGTTGATACGACACGACACGGATACGGGTGCGGAATACGGCCGGGATACGGCTAGATACAAATGGATACGGCTGAAATTCAGAGATGGAGAGAGAGAGAGAGGGCTGAAACTCACCTTTACGAAGCAAGATTGAAACGTGAACCCTAGTTGCGAGCTCGATCGAATCAAAGGAGATCATTGCGAAGTCAATTCCACCCAGAAAATGATCCTAGGGCTTCGATTCCCCTTTGGTCTCGGTCTCGGTCTCGGTCTCTCTCTCTCTCTCTCTCTCTCCCCTTCTTTTCGTCTTCTCCTCTTTGTTCTCTGTTCTCTTCTTTTAAATTAGATTTATATTATATAATATAAATTATATTAATATAATAATATATAGTATTATTCATATTACGTAATATCATTTAGCCAAAAAAATATTATATAATATAATATATCATAAATAATATAATTTTTATTCCTAAAATAAAAATAATTTATTTTATCATATATATATAATTTATTTTATATCTAAAATAATTTTGATTTGTTATTTATATTTTATTTGTTTTTTTTTTAATAAATTTGTTATTTCTTAACTTTTTTTAACTCATCTTCATATAATAAATATATTTTAAAAATAATTATTTGACATATCCCCGTACCCGTATCCAAATTTGGATCTATATCCACGTATTCTCAATTTTTAATTTTGAAGTGTCCGACCGCTAGATATGCACCCGCACCTGATACCCGCACCCGAGTCCGTGTAGCGTAGTTAAAATGACAACCTTTCTTCGAGGAAAGGTAATAAAAGAAGTTGAGTGCTAATAAGTCTAGAGTTACAAGTTCTGTTCTCCTTTTTGTGATTCTTTCTAACAATACCGAAAACTTTTAACTGTCTACTTGTAAATACAATTATTTTTTTTTCAGGTTGCATTTCCCAGCTTGGAGAAATTGGAACTTGTTGGATTGCTAAATGCGAGTGACTTGTGGGGTAGTGAACTTTCAACTGAATCATTTTGTAAACTTAGATCCCTCAAGGTGGAAGACTGTCATGGATTAGTGAAAAATGTTGTTCCAGTTAATATAATAAAAATGTCACCCAATCTAGAAAAAGTAAAAATATATAACTGTGATTCGGTGGAAGATGTATTCGGATTTGGAGGCCACCAAGGAATTCCTGTTGCAAACATAAGAAGGTTGATTGTTAGATGTTGTGGCAGCTTGAGAAATCTGTTCTCTCCTTCCATTGTTAGAGGTCTTATGCATCTCCAAGAACTAACAATAGATGGTTGCTCAATGATGGAAGAAGTTATTTGGGAAGGAAGAGGAGAAGATGGGCATGTAACCAACAAGATTGAATTCCCCCGTTTAGAATACATTTCACTTACAGAACTAGAAGTCCTCACTGGTTTCAGCAGAGGAATTGACAAGATTGAGTTCCCTCAACTGAAGAAATTGCACATCAAATATCTACCAGAGGTCAAGAGTTTCTTTCCCAGTGAGAGTATACTACATTCAGATGAAAATCGCAATGCTACCTTGCTATCTATTTTCCCCCAACAGGTATATTCATATATATATATATATTCAAAAACAAGAAAGTAATCATTAAGTTCTTAGGAGAACAAATATCTACATCTATGATGCATCTGTCTCTTGGTTACTTGTCTCAAGATTTTGGTTGATCTTATTCAACATCCCAATAGTACAAATAAGTTTCTTATGTCAAGTAGCAAGAGGAAAAAATTATGTTTATAACCAAACTTCCCATCTAGTTGCTATGCAAAGTTAGTATTTCAGTGACAGTTGGACGACGTGAATTGCGATGCACAGGATAGTATCATAGAAAGTGGTTTTTAAAGATGAAAATGTTAAAACATATGTAGTAGAAGAATCTCTTTAGAATTTAAAGTTTTCAATTTTATAAAAGAATAGTTACAAAATTGTTAATAGCATCATAATTCAGAGTAGTATAAAATGTTTCAAAACTCCCAGTATATAGATGTACTTAATCATATGAATCTTGGCATGATAAAATGATTTTAAATTCAATTATGGGGTTTCCAGATTGAAGCTGAGTGCTAATCTAATCATATTGCCATGCCATTTCAGAAGTGGAGAAACTAGGCCATTTCTAAAAGTTTGGCAAACAGGCCCTTATATGGGAGGGGAGGGGGTGGGGGTCTTTCTATTGCTGCCGTCCACCTTGGTGACCAAAAATGTTTCCATTACAAAGCGACTCTCTTCTAGTTCAAGTTTTTAGGTGAATGAGAAGGAGATGTGGTTGGGGACCAGAGCAGGATTAAGCCTTTAAGTATGTAGATGAGTGTTTGTTGTCAGCCCCAACCAGCCCGGTTCTACTTGACTAACTGTTAGATGTTAGATACATATGAAAAGAAGAGGAAGAATAATCAGAGGAAGAGAGAAGAACCAAGAGGCTACTACATTTTATTATCATAACCATAACATATTAGGGTTACACATATTTATAGTGAAAGACTAAAGACACAAATGACATAACTACCCTTACACCCTAATAATACTTAACACTCCCCCTCAAGTTGGTGCAAAAATATCTCTTATGCCCAACTTGCAACAAATGAGGTGAAAAATCTTACTACTAAGACCCTTAGTACAAACATCAGCCAATTGATCTTCAGACTTCACAAAAGGCATACATATTAAACCCTTATTCAACTTCTCCTTGATAAAATGTCTGTCGATCTCAATATGCTTTGTTCTATCGTGCTGAACAGGATTGTGAGCAATACTAATGGCAGCTTTGTTATCACAATACAGTGTCAATGGTTCACGGCAACCAAACCCAATATCATTCAACAAGGACTGGAGCCACATCAGTTCACATATACCATGCGCCATAGCCCTGTATTCTGCCTCTGCACTAGATCTGGACACCACTGTTTGTTTCTTACTACGCCATGTGACTAAATTCCCCTCCACAAAGGCACAGTAACCGGAGGTAGATCGCCTGTCATCTATAGAACCAGTCCAATTGGCATCTGTGAACGCCTCCAACCTCAAACCATGATTGAAAAATAAAATTCCTTTTCCAGGAGCAGATTTAAGGTACCTCAAAATGCGGTACACTGCATCCAAATGAAGTGCACGAGGCTCATGCATAAATTGACTCACAATTCCAACGGCATAGGCAATATCTGGACGAGTGTGAGATAAATATATAAGCCTTCCCACAAGTCGCTGATATCGTTCCTTCTCCACAAGATCACCAACACCACTACAAAGATGGTGATTAGCTTCAATTGGCGAATCAGCAGGCCGAAAACCTAACATGCCAGTCTCCTCAAGAAGATCAAGGATATACTTCCGCTGAGAAATGAAAATGCCTTTGTCAGATCTGGCCACTTCGATTCCAAGAAAGTACCTCAATGGACCAAGGTCTTTGATCTCAAATTCCTTGGCCAACAACATCTTAAGCTGTGTCACTTCTTTCTCATCATTACCTGTCACAACTATGTCATCTACATATACTATAAGCACAGTTACCTTATCTGCATGGCGTTTGACAAACATTGTGTGATCTGCATTGCTTTGTTTATACCCGAATCTCAACATGGCCTTCCAAAATCTGTCAAACCAAACTCGAGGAGATTGTTTCAAACCATATAACGCCTTTTTCAACCTACAAACTTTCCCAACTGTAGACTGAGATGAGAATCTTGGTGGTACATCCATAGATACCTCCTCCTCCAAATCACCATAGAGAAATGCATTCTTCACATCTAACTGCTGTAAAGGCCATCCCAAGTTAGCTGCACATGAGAGGATAGCTCAAATGGAATTCATCTTTGCTACAGGAGTAAAGGTTTCTTGGTAATCAATTCCATATGTCTGAGTTAACCCCATTGCCACTAGTCGTGCTTTGTACCGTTCAATTGTTCCATCTGCTTTCTGCTTAACGATGAACACCCACTTACACCCTACAGGTTTTTTTTCCTTAGGAAGAGGAACCAACTCCCAAGTGTTATTCTTGCTTAGAGCTTGCATCTCTTCTACCATAGCTATTTTCCACTTAAGATCATCGACAGCTTCCTTCCAACCCTGGGGAATACACACAGAAGACAAAGACGAAACAAAAGCACGGTATATAGAAGACAATGAATCATATGACACAAATTTAGAGATGGGGTATTGAGTACAAGCCCTAATCCCTTTTCTAAGAGCAATAGGAAGACTCAAATTATCGACAACGAAATTATCAATTACAGATGGAGGAGTAGACTGAGATGCATTACCTGGAACTGGCATGAGGGATGATGATGGATCTGGTGGCACAAGGGAAGCTGGCTCTTTCGGACGCCGAGAATAAGTCTGAAGATCAGCCCTGTCCAAACGACTGCCAATGTCAGGCTCCACATCAAGAGAACTATTAGGTTCCCCCTTACCACAAATAACAGTCCGCTGACTAGGAAGGAAAAAGGATAACTCGTGCTGATAAGCCATCTCCTCATCTGCAATTTCCTCAACACTAACACCACTACTCTCTCCCTGAGGAGATGGCGAAGAAGAGGGAAAGAAAGCCTCAAACTCACAGAAAGTGATATCCATACTAACATACACTTTGCGAGTGTGAGGATCATAGCATTTGTAACCCTTTTGAGTAGCAGAATAACCAAGAAAGACAACGCACAACCTTAGGATCGAGTTTCCCACGAGGACGAGGTTGCAAATGAACAAAGCAGACACACCCAAACACACGTGAAGGAAGAGAAGAGGTGGGATATGCGACAGGAAGTAGTTGGAGTGGAATCTGAAATTGGAGGACACTGGAAGGCATGCGGTTAATAAGGTAAGCAACGGTAAGAACAACATCACCCCAAAAAGACTAGATGCACCTGTCATGTGGTCGGTGGCACCTGAATCAGTAATCCAAGAAGGCGATGAGGATGTACTGAGGGCACTAGTAAGAATACCTATGTGGGCAAAATTAGAAGAAGCTGGAGTGGAAGAAGCTGTGGTAGAAGAAGAATCAAGTCGAGCCATCAAACGCTTGAGAGTGTGTAATTCATCCTGGGAAAGAGTGCTGGTCTCAGACGAAGAACTCGTAGCAATCTCAGACACATGTGCTTGGGGACGAGCTGTACTACCCCGACCCCGAGTAGGGCGACTATTCAGTTTCCAACAATGTTCTCGGTCATGTCTGTCTTTCCCACAATAATAACACTTCAATCGATCTCGATCAACCAGTGCACCCTGAGGACCAGATGGAACTGGACTAGGCCGAGGAGCTTGAGGTGATGGAACAACAACCAAAGCAGAACGATTCGGAATAGTAGAATGGACCATAGCACTCCGGCGACTCTCTTCTTGCTGGATAAGGGCATAAGCCTCGCGGAGGATGGGAAAAGGTGAACGACCCAACCCCTAGACGCGAATCTGATCATACTCCAAGTTCAAGCCAGCAAGAAAGTCATACACACGCTCCTTCTCCACGGTTTGCTAAAACAAAATAGCATCTCCGGAACAAATAGCCTGGAAGCTTTGGTAATAGTCGAGTTTCTACCACAAACTACTCAACTCAGCATAGTATACTGTGAGTGAGCTATCCTTCTGATCTAAGCTCCGAAGCTTCTTCCTCAGCTCATATGCCTGTGCATCATTACCCTGTTGGGAGTACATCTGGGCTGCAGCCTATGAAGCATGGACACGGCAAAATGGAAGCCGTGGCGGTGTCGGATACGGGGACACGCCGGGGACACGTACGGGACACGGCATCTGGCGTGTCCCCTTAATTTAATTAATTTTTTTGCGAGGGACACGGCGGAGACACGGCGGGGACACGCGTGTCCAAATCTGGACACGCCATGGGAGACGGGAGAAGAGTAAATGAAAGAGAAAGTGAGTACAAACCTGGTCAGCGACTTCTCAGCCTTCGATCTCGAGCCAATCGACCTCCATCCAGTCCATTTCGACGATCGCTTCTGTCTCCCTCTCTCTCGCTGATCGCGATCGCGATCGCTGGTCTCCTCTCTCTCGTTGATCGTGATCGTGGTCTCCCTCTCTCTCGCTTCTCCCTCTGTCTCCCTCTATGCTGTCTCCCCCGCCTTTATCCATATACGAGTATAATATAGGTAACTATTATTATATTATAATAACTGTAACTATTATTTATTATAATAACTATTATTATATTATAATAACAATAAATATTATAATTATATATTATATAATAGTTATTATATAACATAAATATACTTATAAGATAATATATAATACATATTATAAGATAATATATACTTATTAATAAATAAATAAATAAATATGTAAAATAAAATAAAAAATTTAATTAGAACACATTATTTAAAAAATATAATAAATAAATAAAATAATTAATATGTATTAAAATAAAAATATTTATAAAAAAATTAAAAAATTTGCTGTGTCCCCTGCCGTGTCCGTGTCTCCATTTTTTAGAAATTGCCGTGTCCCGTGTCCGTGTCCGTATGCGTGTCCGTGTCCGTGCTTCATAGGCTGCAGCTATCCAAATCTTATGAGCAGTATCTAAGAGCAGAAAGGGCCGACTAATGGTGGGCTGCATAGAGTTAATGAGCCAGGTCATAACTAAAGCGTTCTCAGAAACCCATTGTGTACGCGAAGCAACATCAGTAGCAAGCTGGGGAAGGTCTCTGGTAATATAGCTAGTTAAACAACGAGCAGCAGCAAGGCTACAAGAACGGGACCAAATCAAATAATTAGAGTCATCGAGTTTTATAGGACTGATTTGAAAAGAGGGACTATCATTAAGAGTCATAACACGATGCACACCACCCTCTTCACTAACCCGAGGGTCTTTATCCTCAATTTCAGCCATTGAAAAACAATCTCCACAATAAATAACATTCCAAGAAGCCAACAACAATAGTAAAACTCAACAAAGAACCAGGGAGATACCTTCACAGAGCCAAAAAACGATCTAGGAAGGCAAAAAAGGCACAAAAATTGAGAGAAACCTCACCGATCCTTCAAAACAATGACTCTAACCCCTTCCCCTAGTCCAGTCGGCTCCCAAGGATAGTGACAGAAGAGAAGTAGCCCTAAAAAGGCTCCAGCAGTGGTTTTCGAAAACTAGCCGTTTTTTCCAAAAATTCAACAAAAATTGGAAAACCACCAAAGAATTACCAAAAAATTAAAAGAGAATCATGGAGAGAAAGCCCATGAAATTTCGAACCTGGAAGATTTTTTTTTTTTTTTTCTGCAGAAAAACGAAGAAAAAATACAATGGAAGACTACAATCTTCAAGGAGGAAGATGTTGCTCTGATACCATGTTAGATGTTAGATACATATGAAAAGAAGAGGAAGAATAATCAGAGGAAGAGAGAAGAACCAAGAGGCTACTATATTTTATTATCATAACCATAACATATTAGGGTTACACATATTTATAGTGAAAGACTAAAGACACAAATGACATAACTACCCTTACACCCTAATAATATACTTAACACTAACCCTGTTTTTGTTCTCTACAGGTTGAAAATCTTCAGTTGAAGGGCATCGTTGAGAATGCCTAAATCTAGGAATTAAACACGCCACTAGTTTGGGTTATTAAAGATTTCCGGCTCCTAAATTAAGAATAAGCAGAAAAACATAAATTTACAAAAATAGTGATATCTTTATTATGATTTTCTTTTTCAAATTTTTGTTTTCAATCCATTATAAAAGTATATAAATGTTCTTTTTCAAGTGTTTGCAGTGATAAATCATTGCCGAATCCAATTTTAAATTGTTCTTGTGTAAAAATATAGCTTTGACAAGTGATACCTTCCTCTCTTCTGATTAAATTAGACAGTGGGGTCTATCATATTTTTGTTGGTGTTTGGGAGATAACATGGGGCATAATCATTTGTGATTGGTTGGAGGGTACCACAAGATATTGCCACGTGTACTCTGTTGGTATATAATAATTTTTTTTTAGTTTTGGGCCTTCCAGGATGACCTAAAAATTGTTGTTCCTTGTTGCTAAGGGTCCACATAATCCAAGGCCAACAAATTTTCTATTATAATGACAATCTTCATAACCTCATGCAACCTTACTTGAAGGAAAGCCAATTGTAGAGGTTGAGTGCTAATTATAAGATGAGTTACAAGTTCTGTTTTTCTTTTGTCTGTTTGTTTTTAACATTACATAATACTTTCAACAGTATTCTTGTTAATACAATCATTTTGTTTGCAGGTCGTATTTCCTCGCTTGGAGGAATTAGAACTTGTTGATTTGCCAAATGCAAGTGACTTATGGTGCAGTGAATTTTCAACAGGATCATTCTGTAAACTAAGATCTCTCATGGTGAAAGACTGTCACGGACTAGTAAGAAATGTTGTTCCTGCTCATATATTGAAAGTGCCACCAAATCTAGAAAAAGTGGAAATATATAACTGTGATTCGGTGGAAGAGGTATTCGGATTAGGAGGCTACCAAGGAAATCCCCTTGAAAACATAAGAACCCTAATTGTTAGATGTTGTGGCAGCTTGAGAAATATGTTCTCTCCCTCTGTTGCTAGATGTTTTGTGCATCTTCAAGAACTAATCATACATGATTGCTCAACAATGGAAGCAGTGGTTGCAAGTGAGGATGAGGAACAAATGGGTGGAGATGGGATTTGCGTTACTCTGTTCGCTCAATTGAAGTATTTGGAACTCAGAGATCTACCTTCACTCGGGAAGTTTTGCCATGCTATTCATGATTGGCAAATGCCATCTTTACATCACTTGGAAGCCGTTAATTGCCCTGAAATGCAGACTTTCTCTCCTGGACTCGTGCATACCCCTTATCTATATCGTGTAGCAGTGGAAGCAAAATGGATCCGGATAAAAGGAGATCTCAATAAGACCATTCAACACTTTTTTGAGAAGGTATGCTCGTTCCCGCTGTTGATAAATACTTACTTCATTTTCTCTTCCATTAAGCATATTTTTATGTAATCTTAATTAGAAAAACTTAAGCCATGTTTTGCTGAATTCGCTGATTGGCACTCTCAACATCATGACCCTTTTCCCCAATAGACCAACAATTTTATGAATGGAACAAAATAAAAGAATATTTTCATGGTGAATTTTCCACTACTACCGACATGTGTCAAACCACACATGCTGAAGTTTTTGGAGATTGATCTCCAAACAAACTCTTGTCATTCCATCATTTTTTAAACTTATTACAATTTTTAGTGCAATAAAATTCGTGCCTTCCATAAATGGAGATTCCGTATCAAGTTATATTTTGGTTCAATTTGAAAAAATCTCATGGTAAAACTGCCATGTTCATGTTTTCTAAAGCCAAATCCTTGAGAAAGTTGTCGTCATTGAATAGACTACTTAACAAATGGAGTGTTAATTAAACCTGCCAAAAAAAAGGGAAGGAAAAAAGAAATTGTTGAAACACTGCTAAAAAAATATGCTCTTTTCGTTTTTTTCTCAACTATAGAAAATATAAATGTTTGTTAATCTCTTTTTATAAAATAGTAAAGTTGTAGACCATGATAGCTGATCTCTTATTTTCATGTATGTTTATATTTCCTTTATTACCTACATTTTCACATATTTGTTTATCAATCTAAAGCTTATCTATGAGCATTCCTCTATTTGCATGACAGCAAGAAGAAGAAGAAGAAGATTTTTTTTTCTAGCCTACAATTTCAACTGGACTTTTTGCTTCAGAAGGTAGAAGAAAGAAAGAGAAGATGAAAGGTAAGAAGACAAGAACGAGGACAATAAAGAAGAAAATCAACAAGAAGTAAGTTCAACTGTATTATCTGCTTTCTAGTTTACTAAACCTTTTCTATCAATAGCTTTTATGCAAACACTTTTTTTTCTTTTCTGGTTTTTTTTTTTTGGTTTCAGAAAGAAGTAGAGGAAGAAAGAGAAACAACAAAGAAGATATAAGAGAGAAAACGAAAAGAAGGTAACAATGAGGACAACAATGATGATGGTGATCCACAACAGCGATGATGTGAATGATAACAATAAAGATGACAATTGATGACACTGAAAGTCTGATTACCGAAGTGGCAACAACATTTGATGGTGTGGTTGTGAAACTGTAATTATTTTGGGAGAGATTGTGTATATAAAATTTCCCTTTTCTAGTTTATTTTCTGGCAAGAGCAGAACAGGTGTGTCCCTAAGCCTTTCTTTTAGTAACTTTTTGGTTTTTTTTTTTTGACTAAAATATGAGATGAGAAAAATAATGTTTGTGATGATTTTTTTATTTTTTATTTTTTTAAAAAAAAAAGTGCAAAAAATAGAGATAAAAAGGAATTTTTGATTTTTTTATATAGTTCTTTGACTTTTTAACTTTTGACCTTTTAGCTATTATAGGATGTTGCCAAACTTAGCCTTAGTACAAGAGATTAAAATGCATGTGTTTGCTGATGCATGCTTAAAGTCTCAAATGTGTTTGCTTTTCAGTGTTTAGATTGTGGTGTTCATGCACTTGAATGATGTTTATTGTTTTGTAGTTTAGGGTAAAGTGATAGATTGGTCTATTTGTACATTTTTATAGTTGTTTAGAGGTAAAGTAATATTTTTTAATAGTTTAGGGGGTCAAGTTGTATATTTTTACTAATTTAAGAATTAGAGTGATACTTTTTAATAATTTAAGAGATTTTTGTGTAAATAAATTTTTTTAATTTTGCAAAAAGATGTTTTAGAGATTGAAACCAAACATCACCACTCAAAGGCAAAGCAAGCCATTAACAACAGAGGCACACGAAAAAATAAAAATGAAAAAGTCGAAAACGACAAACAGCTTGGCACGTAGTCAGTTGGAATGTAAGTGCTCGCCGTTTTAAAAGTGTTTGGCAGCAGAGTATTTGGGGGGGGGGGGGGGGGGGGGGGGGGGGGGGGGGGTGTGTGTGTGGTGAGAATATTGAATAATTTCTACACATACTAATACTATTATTAAAAATACAAGGGTTAAATGTGATTAGTTATAAATAAATAAACAATCACCTCGTTTAGTTTATTGAATTTTTTTCATATTTTAAATAAATTTTTTATTTTATAGATATACATAACTTAGATGTACTTGAAAGATAAAATATTTGTGAAAATTATTAAAATTTTTAATAAATATATAAGAATACAAAAATATATTTATTTTTTATATTTTTATATTTTTGTATTTGATAAATTTTTTAAAGATTTTTTTTATTATAAATATTATAATTTTTAAGTTATCTAGGTTAGGTACATCTTAAAAATAAATAAAAAAATAAGAAAGATAAAAAATTCAATTTTCTGAAACTAAACAAGGTGAAAGGTATTTAAACACCCAACTCCGATTCGTAGCTCGAATTCGGCTCGAATTCGGAGTTCAGGAAGAAGAGAAGAAGAAGAAGGAAGGAGGAGGAGGAGGAGGAGGAAGGAGGGAAGGAGGAGGAGTAGGAAAGAGGATGACTGGAAGGGGAAGGGGGCCATAAAAATGGGGTTGGAGGAGGCAGGGCTGCGCGGGGTGGAGGCGGCGGCGGGCGGAGGCAGAGCGACAAGCTGCGACGCCAGTTCAAAATTCCCACCGACAAGCTGCCGACGAGCTGCGACCCTTTCTCTTTCTCCCTCTCTCCTCCTCTTCCCCTCTGTTCTTCTCTGGTTTCAACGAAGAAGAAGAAGAAGAAGAAAAGAAAGAAGAAAGGAAGAAAAAAGGAAAAAAAAATCGAATGTCAAAAACGACGTCGTTTTGACATTCCAGCCAAAATCGAGCCACGGAATTTGAGCTACGAGTCATTTTTCTTAAACACCTAATGATGTTTTGACATGTATGTTTTAATAAGATTGTTAGTAAGAGTTTGAATAGATGTAGCATTGCTCTCTTTTACACCCATTTATTACTTGATACTTGTTAAATTATTTATTAAAATTTCAATAATAAAAAATAAATTGCACTTTACCTCATTTATATTTGACCATTTTTTTACTTTAGGCCTCGTTTGAAAACTCCATTTTTTAGCTTAAAAGTAAAAAAACACTAAAAAAGTTTAAAATGCAACAAACTATACAAAGTATTTTCTCTCTATTTTTTACATTTTTTTTTTTGTAAAAAGCTAACAAATATCTAAAAAATACTCAATTTGTTTGGTTTCCTAACTCAGGATTCATTTTTCAGAAAATTAGAATTTTTTGTTTTCCATACTTTTCAGGATTCACTTTTCATTTTTTTTTCTTCATATTTTAAACAATTTTTTTAATTTTTAGATACACCTAATATAAATACATGTAAAAAGTATAATATTTGTGAAATTTCTTTTTAAAAAATCACTAAATACCAAAAATATAAAAGAAAATACCAAAATTTCAATATATTTTTCATATTCCTGTGTATTTATTAATTTTTTTAATTTTTTTTTACAAATATTTTACTTTTAGATACATGTAAGTAAGGTGCATCTAAAAAAGTTTAAAAAAACTACTTAAAATTTTAAAAATATTCACTAAAAAAATATGAAAAACAAAAAAAAAACTCAATTTTTAGAAAATTGAATTCAAAAAATTGAAACTAAACACAGTGACTAATTTTAGTAAAAAAATTATTAAAATAGTCTGTTTCTAGATGAGGACTTGGCTCTTAAAAAAACACTTCTCCTACTTTGGCCTTTCATATTTTCATTTTTTTAAAATTTAATTTGAAAATTAATCTGTCTAAAATTAAAAAAAAATGACACATTGATATATTTTTTTGGGTCTAATTTTAAATATAATTTAGAAGTAAATAAACGAAATTGAAACAAAAAATGGTGAAGTAAGAAAAATAAAATTTAAAAGGTTAAGGCAAAAAATTAGCAAAATATAAAGGGAGCATGCCTCATTTGGAAACTAAACATTTTAATCAAAAAATCACTATAAATTATCACATCACCCTCTTTATTTTTTTTACATATATTTTTGTAAAAAATTAAAAAATTACTAAAATAATCTGTTCTCAACCGAGACCTTAAATTCCATAACTTTAACCAATAAAAATCTGTCACGACCCAAACTCAATACTCAGAGGTTCGACGTTGCGATAAGACAATAACTAAAACAATAAATTAATAATGCAACGGAGTAAAAAAAAAATGGTACCTAAATATTTATTCTATTGAAAATATACATTGAAGAGTGTCTTGTGCCTACCCCATGCACTGGTCCTAACACATTATCTAAAAGCGGTTAACAACTCTAAGCAAATGGCAAAGTGAAAAATATTATACCGAGAGCATAATTTAATACATAAATTATATAAGCAAAATAATAATAACCACAGTACAAAACAGAACAAATAAATTTAGAGGTCCAATTATTTAAGTCCTTAAGCGTGGGACCTTCAGAAGGTCATTTAAAGTGACAATTCAAAATAGAACAAAATAGAGGGTCAAAGGATCCATAAGAAACAGATGTATAGACTCAAGAGGTGGCTTGTATAGACCCTAGAGGTGACTCCTACAATAGTGTAACACTTAGCCCCGCACAACACTTTACTCCACACTAGAAATCAAAGGGCCAATGGATATTAAAATCCCCCAAGGCATGGGACCATCACAGTATAGCCCCGTTTGGTAGAGCTTAAATTCAGTTTATTTCAACTTTTAGCTTACATTAAGTAGTTTTTGTGTGTTTGGTGTAGCTTTAAGTGATCAACTTTAGCTTAAATTAAGTCAAAAAGGTGATTATTCTTTGAGTGGGGGAGGAGGTGCTTTTCTGAATTAGCTTAAGCGGGAAGCTAGAATTGAAGGGCAAAATGACTTAAATGCCCCTCATCAATCTCAAATATTACCAAATGCCCACTATGAAAACAACAATGAAAACATTGTTCACTCCTTTCAGAGAGTGATAGGCGATTTTCAATGTCTGGAGGTGATTTTCGGTGTTGTGCTATTTTTTTCTCTCTCTTTGCGCATGGTTGGGTGGTTAGAGTTTGGAGGTGCGCTGGCGATGGCAATGGGATTTGGGTTGCTCTCGATGAAGATGGAGATCTGGGTTGGTCGTCGATGAAGATAAAGATCTGCAATCTCTCTCTATCATGCGCATGGCTGGGTCGATAAGGTTTGGAAGCGCAATGGCGATGGGGACGACGACACGACGGGATCTGGGTTGCTCGTTGATGAAGATGAAGATCTGGGTTGATCGTCGACGAAAATAAAGATTTGTGTTTCCAGAGTCGCCCTTGTCGCGAACCAATTCTCACGATCGACGGCATTTCCTCTCTGCCGTTCTAGATCGTAGCGGTGGCTAGGGTTGCAGACCACCGGCGGCGTACGGATGAAAGAGGAGAGAAGAGAAGAAAAAAAAAAAAGAAGAAATATTAATTGTAATGAATTAATAAATTAAACAAAATTAAATAAATTGCACAATTTATTTCATAATTATTGATGTAAATTGCACAATTTAAATAAAGAAATAAATTGCACAAATTTATTTCAATTAATATTGATATAAATTTATTTTAATTAAATAACTTCTTTGGTATTGTAATGAAAAAAAAATTGTTCTAATTAATATTAATGAAAACAAAATGAAATAATATAAAAATGAAATAACTTCTATTAAATGAAATAAAAAAATGAAATAACAATTGTTGTAATGAAATGTATCAATTTTTATATTAATTTTTATATTAACTTCTATTAATGAAATATTTTTAAAAAAATTAAAACTAAAGAAAATGAAAAAAAACTAACAATTTTTATAACTTATAAGGGCAAAAAAGACATTACACAGCAAAAAGTTATTTTACAGCTTATTCAACCAAACACTATTCTGCTGATTAAATCTATAATCCCACAACTGCACCAAACAGATTAACAGCGTATGTTTAAAGCTATATATAATTTATAATCACTTTTCCACAACTCTACTAAACAGGTCCTATATCACATGGTTACAAAAGTGACTTATCACAGAACCAATAATTATCTATAAATAAATTATTTATAAACATATTTAATAAATAGTTATATTCGTAAATTTTTCTTTTTAAACAAATAAGGTTCATAAAATAATTAAAATGTTAATATAATTTATAAAAAATAATTTACATAAAACAATTCATAAAACAATAAAATAATTTATAATTATTCAAAATATATTATAATTCACCATAATATTCACCTCTAATTTTTACTTTTACTTCACCGCTCATTGGAGCTCACTTTCTTTCACCGACTGGTTGATTGTCTACCTATGCATTTTTTACTAACGAGTCTCCTTCGGCTTCGTTTGGGAATTGTGGTGGCTTTTTAATTTTTTGATTTTTTTGACTATTTTAGTCTGGGTTAAAAAGTTTAGTTTGAGAAATTTTTTTTAATTTTTTGACTTTTTAAACTTTTTTATGAGAGAAGAGTGTAATGATTATGAGTTAGATGTGATATTTTGTTTGTTATGACTAAACAGATTATTTTATCTTTTGTGACTATTTTAACCCAAAAAAAAAAAAAAACCCAAAAAAATCTTGCAAACGAAGCCTTTATATAGGCGAGCTTGAGCAGGCTTACTAACTAGATAAGGATATGATTGATGGCCACGTGGCACCACGTCTCTTTCTTTTCAATGAAAACACGATTTGCATAACTTTTTTCCTATTTCCACGCCAAAAAAAACTCTTTAGAATACATATTCATCTTTTTAATAAAACACAATTATTCATAATTTTAAATTAAATTATATTTTAGCATATATAATTATAAAATTAAATATTTTATTTTATTTTATATATTTATTTATATATTTATTAAATTAATTAAACATTTAGGATATCACATTTCTCCCATCCTAAATAGAAATTTATTTCTAAAACTTATTAACTAAGATATTTTTTTTAAGGGGCCAATTTAACTATTTTATATAATAAGATAATCAATTTGGCTTAACACATTCAAAAATAGATAATAGTATAGGATTGTTCGGCGTGTTATAAAATCAATTATTGTACCACGCCCTGTTTGGAAAGTAATTTTTTTTGATTTTATTGGCTATTTTATCTAATAAAAAGAAAATAGTTTAAAATAGTCAATAAGATAAAATATCACATTTAAACTATAATCATTTTATTCTTTCTATCACAATTATCAAATCAATTATAAAAAAATAGTAACTATCATTCTAAACACAATTTTTTTTAGTGAAGTTAAAAGAACTAGTAAATAATTATTAAAAAGATAAACTACTAATAGGTCCTAATAGTTTGACTTAATTTTGATCAAATTCTATTGAAAATGAGTTTTGGTACAATCATCACTAAAAAATATTTTTTTTGTGATAATTTTTTAGAAATGTCACTAAAAAATGACAATTAATGACTTTTTTATCAGTATTTTTATAAATTGTTGCTAAAATTTACAATTAATAATTTTTTTATAATGAATTTTTTAAATTGTTGCTGAAAATTAAAAATTAATGATGCTTTTTTTTTAAACTATCGTTAAAACTTATAATTAATAATATTTTTTATAATAAAATTTTTAAATTATCTCTAAAAATTAATAATTAATAATATTTTTTAATAATATATGACAAAAATATTATTAATTATCATAAAACCTATTAAATAATAAACCTACCTAATAGAACTTACACATAAAGTCCTAATTAAAAAGCAAATTAAAGTAATCAAATTCACAAACGAACCTATGTGAATGGAGTAATGCTAATTTTTTCTTTCCCAGTGCCAAACGGTTACAATCAACCGAGTCGAAAACACCAAAAATAGCTTACTTAGCATTAAAACGATCATTATCATCAACAAATGAAGCTCAGAGATGGCTACAATGGCTTCGAGGGCCAAGATCACCAGGCTTCTCAGCAGCCTGACCCACAAAACTCCGAGTTTCGTTCCTGGGTCTCGCTCCAATGACGCTAGAGGGCAGATTCGGGTCAACCCATTTGGTGTTTCCGGGTTTTCATTCTCATCTTCGGCAGCTCCTCTGGAATCGAACGTGATGGGTTCGAAAGATTACGAGGATTACAGGAGATCTCTATATGGTGGAATCACTCACAAAGCTCTCTTGGTTGATGCTGTTGGCACTCTTGTTGTTCCCTCTCAACCCATGGCCCAGGCATCCACTCTCTCTCTCTCTCTCTCTCTCTCTGGAAGTGTTTCTCTTTCTAGAATTGTTAGAATTCAAAATCTTATATGTTTATTCATTGGGTTTTGATTAGTTTTTGTGTTTTGATGTATTTGGGTTACAGATTTACAGGCAGATTGGTGAGAAATATGGGGTTGAGTACTCTGAAGCTGAGATATTGAACAGATATAGGTGGGCTTATGAGCAGCCTTGGGGTAGATCTAGACTCAGGTGACTCTTGTTTCTTACCCATTTTAAGCATGCTTTTCTTCCATTTTCTGAAATTAATTTGATTTCGATGTTTGGGTCTCGAAATTTTTGGAGGTTACATGGAGGATTGAATGTGATTTTGATGACCTATTTGTTTGATTTATTATTTTATTAAAATGTCAAAATCAAGAGAACTAAACATGCAAAAGTGCTAATGAATCAAAAACTTTCTTTTATTGAAGTTGTGATCATTGTATTTGAGGGTTTTGTGATATATTGCATGTAATTTTTTTGACAATACTGTTTCCCTTTTATGAGGTTATGTATATTTTTTTACCCATTCCAGTATCCTATTCTAATTACTAATTACTGAAACAGAGTATTCAGTAACTTACAAACAGTTATTGACTTATAAATGCCAGTTCCCTTTCTAGCATATCCATGTTGATCCAACAAGTATTGGGATCTTTTAATCATGACTTTAGTCATAAAGTTCCGAAGAGTTTTCTTATGAAGACATATAGTTACAAATTTGAGAACTGTTGGACCGGAAATAATTTATATTTGGAGTTTAGACTCTTTTGAGAAATGGTCAATGTGGAATTCAAGGATTTTCTTCTCTCTCTCTCTCTCTCGGTTGGGGATGGGAAGGTTGACTTTGTTTACCAGTTGGTGTTTTCAAACATTCTGAAGAATTTTGACATTCTTTGTGTAAGACTGAAACTTCATAGTAAGGATGGTTCTCTTGGTTAATTAATACCTGTTGGCGACGATTGACATGATGAAAGTTTTGGTTCTACTCCATGGTACCTTCAAGAATGACATTTTTTCTCTCATCAAATTTATAAAGCATCAAAGGACATCTTCACCAAGTCATAAATATGTGATAGTCTAACCTGCATAAAATTTGGGTTGGATCAATGTTGTCAACTAAGCATGGATATGGACATGGAACACATATATGATATGACACGAATATGCCGATATGGAAATTTCACAAAAATAAGGAAATGACACGACAAAGACACGACATTTTATTATATTGAACTAGTAAGCGAAATGAAAATTTATAATATCTATTTTTTTAGAAAGCTCTATTAACAAACAGTAGGACACATTTTGGCCCTTCTTCAACACATGTCAGGAGTGTAGGACACATTTTGGCCCTTCTTCAACATGTGTTGGGAGTGTAGGACGTGTTTTGGCACTTGTTCAACATGCATTGGGGAGTGTGGACATGGCACATTATGAGAAGTGTGTACTTTTTAGCTTATAAATTATTTAAGGAGGTGAAATCATTTGAAAGTACGGAACCACATGAAAATTCTATTCTATTATATTGTCAGAGACTCATAATATTTGTACTCATAAGATTTCATTGGTCTATGTGATTTAAGAAACTTCTTCCTTTTC
Organism: Camellia granthamiana; assembly: GCA_036172215.1. Lineage (NCBI taxonomy): Eukaryota > Viridiplantae > Streptophyta > Magnoliopsida > Ericales > Theaceae > Camellia > Camellia granthamiana. The sequence goes on from CM069912.1 coordinate 14,042,881, forward strand.
TTCTTCTTCTTCTTCATGGATAAATAGTCATTTACTAATTCAAAAAGGTTTTACTATTTTTATATTGTTTTGATAATTATTGTTATGACTTCCATTTTCCATGATGGACTTGCTTGTAGTTGCTACATATAATTGAAGTTGTATTTCATCTCCTCGTTTCCAAATTTCCCACAAAATTTAAATGAGTGGTTATTTGGATGGATAAGTTAATTGCTTTCCATCAGCTTAAGCTGTTAGAGTAACTGATTTTTGACAGTGTTATGGCAGGTAAGATCTCTATCAATCTCAAAATCTTCCTGATAAGATAAATTATTTACGTGCATGACCCAATCATGCAAAAAAGATCACATTTAAGGGGCCACATTGATGAAATAAATGCACAAGTCACATATTGTTCTCTATAGCTTAAACTTTTAGAATACTAGTTGTTTACATGAATTACTTTATTATCTCTTGTCAAGCTTGCATCTTTTGCAAATTTCCAACAGACGTATAACACACTGGTTATAGACTTCTGAATCTGAATTTTGCAGGTCTTCATGGCCTTCAATGCAGCTTCTTTAAACTCTAGTTTTGTAAAAGTCTTATTTAAATAAACACATATAATAATTTGGGAGACATACGTGTAGGTTCCAATAGGTGGACTTATTGTCTAATAGGTCTTATGATAATTAATGACATTTTTCATCAAACACTATTAAAAAAACGTCACTAATTGTTAATTTGCAGCGACAGTTTAAAAATTTTGTAACAAAAAATGTCATTAATTATAAATTTTAGCGATAGTTTAAAAAAATTGTCACAAATAAAACGTTACTAATTTTCAACTTTCAACGACAATTTAAAAAAATTGTTACGGAAAAAGTCACTAATTGTAAGTTTTAGCGACAATTTATAAAAATTGTAACAAAAAAAAGTAACTAATTGTCAATTTTTAGCAACATATGCAAAAAATTATCACAAAAAAAATATTTTTAGCGATGATTTTACTAGCACTTGTTTCTAATAGGACTTTATGGGAATTAAGTCTAACTATTAAGACCTACTAGTAGTTTACCCTAATAATTTTAAGTAAATAATTTGTGTATATTTTAATAATTCTAGCTCTATCATACTATAAAAATATAAATTAAATAAATAAATATATAATAATTTAAAATTATATTAAATTATAGCACAAAAAAAGAAACAATCATTTGATAATTTTAATCTTTCGTGCTACAAAAATGTAACTTAAATAAATATATATAATAATTTTATATGATATTAAATTATAACTTGATATTAGAAATACTTATTATAAAATTAAAAGCGATTCTAATTATTTAAGAAATTTAATATAATTAATATTATAAATAAGATAGACATAAAAATAAGAAATAATGTTAATATTTTGTTTTTTAAAAAAGTGAAAAAAAAAGTATAATAAAATTAAAGATACTCGGTCTAGAAGTTTAAATTTCAATTTTATTTGTCTAAAGGTTTAGGCGTTAAAACATTTTGTCTAAAAGGAAAAGGTCAAGCAAAATGATCAACATACCCTTATATATCTATACTATTATATATGTGAGCACATGACTTGGTGTCTAATAGTGTGATGGCTTCTCTTTCTGCCATGTGGCAAATTTTTCTATCCTAAAATAAAAAAAATATTATGTGGCAAATTTTTCTATTCTAAAATAAAAAAATATTATTCAAAGGCGTGAGTAAAATTTGAACCCAAGGCCTTGGGTTTCATTAAGAACATTCTTATTATTTGGACAACATACATATTATGATATTAATTTCTTTATTATTTATTTTTATACTTACTTACCTGAATTACACACGCATTGTGTGTGCCACTCACTAGTATATATATGGTCCAAAACAAACAAATCACAATCCATGTGTCTCTCTCTCTTCCTTCTACTCTCTCTCTCTCTCTCTCTCTCTCCTCCGCCCCACCATCATTGCCACGATGCCAGAGTTGTCATCCGCTTTGTGCAGCCACTTCCTTCGTCACCTCCTCTCATCCTCGTCGTCGTCGTCCTCCTCCTCCTTCTCCTCCTCCTCCGTCGTTCATTGCTACCATTGCCGCTAAAGGCCACTCAAATCTACGGATCCATCGTCGTCCGTCCTCTACTCCACCACTAGCCAAATCTGCAAATCTTCCATCATCGTGTACGACCAGATCTTCAATCACGAAGGTGAGACTTGGATCGAGGATGATAGAGGACCATGGCAACGTAGCCAAAAAGCATGAGGATGGTGAAGTGGAGGTTAGAGGAAAAGTCGAAGGAGAGGTAAGAGTTTGGAAAAATTTTTGAACACCTCTCTCTCTCTCTCTGTTACAACACTTCTCTCTCCATTAGATCTCCCTCTCTCTCTCCCCAGGAATTGTTGAACACCGAATGAATCAGGAATTTGTGGTGTACGTGTGTTTGAAAATCCGAAGGAGAATCATATGTGAGTCGTGTGTATGAAGAATCATATATGAGTCGTGTGTATGAATTTGTTGTGTGCGTCTCTCTCTCCCCAAGAATTGTTTGCCTAGGTTTATTTATTATTTTTTTTACATATTTTTTTTGCTGTTGGAATGTTGTGATTTGAGTGGCTTCAGATTCTACATTTTTTTTTTTATTGATTGTTGATTGTTGTTGATGATGATGATGTGTTGTTGTTGTTGTTGACGATGATGAACCAGATTGCAGATCGATATGTTTGGTTTGGCAGATAAAAAGAGAGAGAATGTAGGTTTAAAAGATAGATAGAGAAATTAAACATGCAAGTCAAAAAATTGAACAAATAAGGTTTGGTTTGACTTGGTATTGCAACAGATAGGGTTGGGTTAGATCGGATCAACAGATAGGGTTTGGTTTTCCTTGTATTTCAACAGATAGAAAAAATATAAAAAAAAAATTGAACAGATAGAATTTTGACAAATAAATTATAAGAAAAAACAGATAATAAAATTTTAGATAGATATTTGAACCCATAAGGGAAAAATTGAATAGATAGACAAAAAATTAGATAGATAGAATTTTATTTGGACAAATATTTAAACAGATAAGTGAAATTTGAATTGAAAAGGTTAAAAAATTAAATAGATGGGGCAAAAAATTTGAACAGATAGTCAACAAAAAGTCAAACAGATAAAAAAAATCAAGGGTTAAAATTAGAAACAAAATGTCTTACAAGACTTCTCACCAAACTATTTCACAGAATGTGGACCTCTCACCAACAAAAAATATTCACTAGACCTAATGCCTTGACACTCTGAATTTGATTTATCACCAATTTTCTTTTAAAAATTTAGTTGACCTTTTTTTTTTTTTGTAATTAATTTGATGATTGTAAAAAAATAAAATAATTATCAACTGAAAGTAACATTTTATCTTATTAACTATTTTTTAAACATATTTTATCTTTATTTGTTATTTTAGTTCAAATGGCATTTCTCAAAAGGGCCATAAAACACTAAGCCCTCGTTTGGCATCCCAGTTTTTTTGGCTAAAATAGTCACAAAAAAATAAAATAGACTAAAAAGTCAATAAGACAAATGTTACATTCAAATCATAATTATTTCATTTTTTCTTTCACAAAATCAAAAAAGCCAAAAAATTCATCTCAAACGAAACTTTTTAACCCTAGACTAAAATAGCCAAAAAGCCAACCTACATCCGAGTAAATTATAAATGTACCCCTTGAGATTTATTTAAAATACGAATTGCCCTTGTAGTTTCGAAAATTACAATATCTGCTTGTCAAAATTTTTTATTTATGAGAATTAACTGAAAAAATAAAATTCTTAACCGCTCTCCTATATAATAATAAAATTACCTGAATTATTAATTGAAATAAAATTTAACATTAAAAACTATTAACTGATTTGATATTTTATTAATAAAATGAGTTAGTTATTATGAAGTCAAAAACTTCAAAAAAAGGAACATAATTTCTAGAACTACAGGGAGCAATTTATATTTTAAACCCACCTCATGGTGTGTTTGTAATTTACCCCCCATCTCCTAAGCTAAGCTTAAAAATTGATCCTAGGGTTGAGAATTTCATGACCATGTTTGTAATTTACCCCCCATCTCCTAAACTAAGCTTAAAAATTAATCCTAGGGTTGAGAATTTCATGACCATCCATTCCTCTCGATCTCAACTAAAACCCTCCTTCTTCTAAAAACCATCTCTCCTCTGTCCTTGTTCCCTTGCGCCTTTTAATCCCAAACTGTCGTCACTTCACGCTCTCTCTGGTTTACTGATCTGCGAAGGTGTGTCGTGTGCTATGTAACCTCCCTCTCACATCTACATTCTAGGGTTTGGTTTAAAAAATTAGGGATTTTGTTTGGGAGTAAAATTAGGGTTTTTTTTTTGTTGTTGAAGAAATTATTCTACTTTTCTGCGGTGTTTAATCTTGTTCATATATTATTTTCTATCTAAATTATGTTTGATTGTCTTTTATACACGCCTTCTGGCCGCAATTGGTTTTTTTTTTTCTTTGGGTATTTGGAACTCCCTGCTCATATTGTTTGTAGCCCCACTGATTTGTTTGTATTGAATTTTCTTGGGCTGCATAGGTTTCCTTCTTTATCATATCACACTTAGCAGAAAAATACAATTCTGGAGTCTTTTGACTGTTTTTTTCCTTATCAGTTTCTTTCTTTCTTTCATTCATGTGCTTTTAGATGGACTCTGAGGCAAGCCAAGTTGCCGATGTGGCTGCAGATAACCAAGGTCCAATTGGGTCAACACGACAGGCTACGGCAAATTCTGGTAAAATACCTTTTATCCCTAGGAAGATTAATAGGTTTACAAATTCTGATTTTTACCATCTGGGTTAACATAAAAAAAATGGAGGTCAGTGATGGAGTGAGGGCTCCTTGTAATTATTGTATTAAATCATATGCGTGTGAAACAAAAAGCTACTGTACAAGTAATAACTTGTGGGCTCAGCTGCTGCTGCTTGGATGTTTTAGTCTTTTAGAGGTTTCGTGTTTGGATGTTTTAGATATTTTGTTTGTCGTTCCTGCTTCCTACTTCTATTTGGATGTTTGCTTATTGCTATGCTGTTGGGCTGCTGCTATTTGTGTAATTGGATGGTTTTAGATTGCTAATTGGCATCATGCTTTGTAATTATGTTGTTGGATGATTGGGATTGCTAGGCCTAGCTGGGGTCTTGGGGATTTGTGTTTTGGAAGATGGTTGATGTTTTGATTAGGTAAATATGGATTTTGGTGATGTATATATTGTATAATGGGTCATGAAACATCTTGTATTATGTTTATTGAAATTTGGTATGGTCTTATGGTGTGAAATTTGGATGATGTCTATTATAATGGACCATTTATAAGTTTGCTCTGAAGGGTCTTTTTTAGTCTATGTGAGGCCAAATTGTGAAGTGCCTTTTCAAATTTTTTAGTCTATGTGCACCTTACGCCTAGGCCCAAGGAGACCTCAGCACCTCGATGTGCCTATCACTGTTAATAACACTAGAAAGAAAAAATATTGAGTTCTACAATTTAAGTCCCACAATTGTATGCATAATGACATGGCAGGTAATATGTGAATTTTTTATTTGTCATAAACTTAACTATGTAATCCGAGACTCCCTTGCCATGTCATTGTGAGACTTAAATTGTGGTTCTTTAGAATTTATCATTTTATAAACTTAAAATTTATGAAAAATTGGGTAGAACTTTCAAGCTCAAAAACTTAAGAACATATGATAATAGTATATATAATAGATGTGCGTATTTATTTTCATTTTGAATAGAATGAACCAATTATTACTTGAATTGAAACAATAGTATGTTTGCTTTGCTTTAGTGGCATAGTGTGATGCGGAATGTGTGCTCTCTAAGTTTGAAATGGAGATTTTATTTATTTAATATTTATTTTTAATTGTAGTTTGATTAGAATCTTAGTAATATTTGGTTTCTTGCATGTGTTTGAAAAAAAAAAAATGTTGATCTTCTTCTTCATCATTTTTCATTGCCCATCATCTTCAACTTCATCACCATGTTGTCAATCTTCATCTTAAGAGTTTGAGGGAAGGGGTGAGGAAGAGGGGTTTAGGGAGGAGATGGTGATCTAACTTCAAAGAGAAGGGAAGGCTTTGACAAATTGAGATGAGGGATGAGGGCTTAGGGTTTTTAGATTGTGGTGAGGAGAGAGAGAGAGAGAGAGAGAGAGAGAGAGAGAGAGAGAGAGAGACTGAAAGTCAGAAATGAAATGTTGGAAATTGGGGTTTGGGGGCTGAATTAGATTGAGAGATAAGGACGAAATTCACTGAAAAAATGATCAAGGGTGGCACTTAATTCTTTATTTTTTAAAAAATGGTTGTTTCGTTTGGTTTCAGCTGGTTCTCCCAGATCTCAGCTAAGATCCGACCAACACCCGAAACATTTATAAGAAGTTGCGTTGCTGACTGAATTTGTTCACGAAACTGTCTGTACACATATCCAGTTAGACGAGAGGGTTGGGTGAATAGTTATTTGAACAATCCTAAAGCCGTAATTGAATTAGGGGCAAACACTTGGTGCTTTGCAAGGGTGGGGAGACTACCTCTCATAGATGCTAATCTAATAACTAACAATTGACTTTCGCCGATCAAAAAAAAAAAAAAAATGTAATTGAAGTATAGGAAAATCTCACAGAGAAAATAGTTTTACCCAAAGAAGAGCTTCCTACTAACTCATCACCAACTGATTACTTTATCAAGTTCAAAAGGGTTGTCGTTGAAGATGTTCTTGTGTGTTCAATCCATGTTTGATGGATCTTGTCAATAACCAGGAAATGAAGATATTTTGGAAAGTGTACTTGGACTAGTTCTTTTTGTCAATTAGAGAGAATGACACGGAACATTCACACTTTTAAGTTTGGAATGGAAATTTTATATATTTTATAATTTTAATGTTTATGTATTTATAGTTTAATTAGGATCTTAGTCACTTTTTTTGATTTTGTTTTCAAAATCTTTTTTCTTAAAAGCACTAAAAACTAATTTGGTGAAACATAATGAAAGATTTAAAAACACTCGTCATTTTCTTTTCTTTTTCTTTTTTTGGGTGCAAAAATGAATTTAAAACGTCTTTATGGTTTTTATTTTCATCGTACTAGTTTTTAGATTTTTTTTATTTTAAAAATTGAAAGCAATACCAAACAAAGTGAGAAATATTATTATTATTATTTTGGGGATTTTTAGTTTTCTTTTTTCTATTAAGTTTTGTTTTATACTTTGATTAGGGTTATTATTCTATAAATAAGATGTTTTCGCATTGAATTAGACAGATTTGGTTATAATAATGTTGTGAGAATAGGTTGTGGTCAGCGTTCTTCTCTCTCTTTCCCCAATTCCGTTCTACAGTCTACTTCAGCGCATCTCCCTTGGGTTTGGAAATTTTCTTTTGAGTGGGCTTCTTTCATGGTGAAAACTTTATGGTAGTATACCTGATGGCTGGCCTCGAATTTTCGGATATTATATAGAAGTCTATCCCACAACATGTCCATTAATAGTGAGGCTAAAATTTTTCCAAAAATTTGCTCACGGCCTTAAACTAAGCTATCCTAAAATGATCTCGTTATGTGTGAAAGTCCTGAATATTTGGTTTTTAAACTTAAATGGCATATTTATTACTTGTCATTCATAAACAGCATCAAAGTAACAAGGTATTTTCTTCCAATTTATACAAATAGCAAGAAGGGTTTTTTTTTTTTTTTTAAATTTCCTGTTAGGTGTGACGCAATCAAGCCAAGAGAAGACTACCAGTGGCAATACCATAGAGTAGGTAGATAGATTACCCTTCTCTCTCTCTCTCTCTCTCTCTCTCTCTCTTTGTGCCAACATTCTAGCACCAATGATTATTGACTCGCTTTATATTCATTTTAAATATCGCATGAGCAAGTCAAATTAACAGCAATATGTATTGACTTTTGTTTGATAATGATACTTATGCTTGTTTCATTAAGTTCAAGTTTTGTTTTTATTTTATTTTATTTTAAATTTTATATTCTCCAATTTGTTATTTTGGAACACCATGCAAACAATATTGTTGGTTTAAAAATTTATCTTGATAAGCTTAGACTGACCCTGTCAAATAATTTTTCGAGTCTGCCCCTGTTTTTATCTCTAGCTCTTGCAATAGGGCAGGACCCTTTCAATTTCATGCTACCATGATCTGCTTATCGTGTCCAACTTTTGTTTAAAATTTATTCCATTGTGTGATATTTGTTGCATTAATCTCGTCAAGGTACTGATGGTTGATTTTGGAATCAAATGGCTTGTTTCTTGCTTATGTTTAGGGTGCACCAGTTAACTAAAATTGAAACTCATCCTTTTAATTTAAGGGAATTCGCTTCCAGTCTTAAGTAAATTAATAATGAGGCAAGTATTTGGCTCAATCCCCTTTTTGATACCCCCTCTGCCTCCTCTTTGAAGCCAAAATCTAGTGCTCATAAAATCTGTTTCAATTACTATTCCAAATCAAGAGCTTTCTTTGATTGCTTTTGTTTCTGCTTTGGGTTTAATATTACACCAAACTTGCTTTTCAATTTTTAGTTTGTATGTTGCCCTTTTGATGTGTATTTGCCCATTGTTTCCATTTACTGTATTTTCCTGGAATCTCCTTTAACATATTTTGCTATTTCTTGTTTGTCAAGTCCTAAGAAACACCGTCACTTCTAAGGTGATGGCATGTCATGTTTGACACTCTGGCCGACACAACACGACACAACCCTCATTAGACACTTCCCAACAAGTCCTACTATTTTAAAAATACTTCTAAACTTTGGCACGTTTTTGACAGTTGAAGAAGACTTGTTTCTATTGTTTAAACACATCATTACTAGTCTAACTAAAATAACTTGGAATCCATTGATTAAAGAAAAATAAATAAATTTAAATATATTGTCCTCACTAGACTTTAAAAAATATTATTTGAATTAAATATTTATATATATGACATAATAATTACTCATCCTTATATATGCCATATAATATATATGAATTTATATTGTTGCGCATGTTCCTAAATTTTTTGAAAATTTTTGTGTCTGTGTTGTGTCATGTATCTGTGCAAGTCCAGTTTTATATGATTTATGCAAATCACGTAATTGAATCCCTTTCTTTGTCCTTTGTGGTTTCTAGTATGTGGTGGTGTCACTACAAGAATGCTGGGATTTAACGGCGTTTATTTAACGACGTTTAAAAAAATGCCTCTGTTTCTAACATTTAACGGCATTTTTATAAACATCGCATTTCTTGTTTAGTAATACGACACCGTTTTTAATTTCCGAAGTCGTTTGAAAAACGCCTTCGAATGTGTTTTTTTTTTTTTTTAAATATATGAGAACATAAATAGCGTATGCACTCTCAGTCTCCCTTGCTCTCTCTCTCTCTAAACCCTTGATTTCACGCTCTCTCGCTTCAAACCCCTTCGTTTCAAGGACAACCCTTCATATTTGTAGAACCGTAGCTGAACCCCTTTGTATTTGCCGATCGATTCAAGTATTATTCACTCTCAGTCTTGCTCTCTCTCTCTCTAAACCCTTGATTTCACTCTCTCTCGCTTCAAACCCCTTCGTTTCAGAGACAACCCTTCATATTTGTAGAACCGTAGTTGAACCCTTTCGTATTTGCAGATCGATTCAAGTATTCATAGATCGATTCAAGCCTCTTCTCTAGTTCGTGTTCGAGTTCGCAGCTCTTTTTTCATAGCAAGTGTTGATCAGTCTCATCTCTATCATCTTACTGACGGAATCATTCGATTCAAGTATGCTAGGTTTCATCTACTTTATCATTCTAAGATGAGATTGAAGATCTATTGATTCGATTCAAGCTTAGTATGCTAGGTTTCGATTGAAGATCTATTAATCGATTGAAGATCATATGTGTATTGTAGATGTTAAAATTGAATACAAAATAAATACATACATACATATATATGAATAGATTGACAAAATTCTTTAAAATAGATCTCAATAAGAAATTCTGTAACCTTTTATATATTCATATGGATTATATGTTGAATTATGTATCAAATGAGTACGACCAAGTCCAAAAACTAGCTATGTTTGCTTAAAAGAACGGATTGGAATTCACTAAAGTGATGGTTTCACTTAATAGTTTATTAAATTTGATTATTTCAGCCGTTTGATTTTTTATTAGAGTGCTTGTCTTCAACTAATAGATTTGTTTGATGATGAGAAATTTGTAGCAATTTGTGATGCTGTATCATAGCCCTTTTAAGACTTCATTCATGAAGAAAAATAGAAGATATTTTGAACCATTTGAGTGAGTTTCTTTTATCTTTTATGCATAATAAATTGTTGGAAACTTCAGACTTTATCGTCCTAATAATATGAAGGTGTAGACACCCCATTAAATATGCATACCCTGTATATAAACAAGTTTTGTTCTGCCTGGTCATTAATATGCCAAGACTTCAAGCAGTGAAGACTCCAAGAATGTATATTCATCTAAGCTTCTCTATATGCATACCCTGTATTTTTTTTTATAGTGTAGTCAAAGTAAAAAAAGAAGATAAAGAGGCCAGTTATTTTTATTTTGGTATTTGCAGTTATGCTATTAAGCTCTAATTTGTTCAAACATTTTTAGGTGAAAGGTTCTCCAAAATTGTTGGAAGCCCATATTACATGGCACTAGAGGTGCTCAAGCGGAATTGCGGACCAGAAATAGATATATGGAGTGCAGGAGTGGTACTCTACATATTATTGTGTGGGGTTCCTCCATTTTGGGCTGGTAAATATATTCCTACAGACTTCTCTGCATCTGTCCGTGTCTGTATCTCTGTGTGTGTGTGTGTGTGTGAAGGTTTCTTGTGTGTGCGTGAAGGTTTCAAAGAGTGCTAAGAGTTTGGTTCAGCAGATGTTGGAGCCTGATCCAAGGCTTCGACTAGCTGCAAAACAAGTCCTTGGTATGTTAGCTCTTGTTTTTCCTTTCAGATTGCCTTGCATGAAGGATCTATATTTTTTTCTGGATACATAGCATTTCTAAATATATATATATATTTTTTATGGTTCCAATGTTTCATATATGCTAGTATTTAATTAATTACTCTTATGGTTACAGTTGCCTGAGAAGATATACAAGACTTTGGATGAATCTACCAAAATCCTAAGATTTAAAGTTCCATTCCCCATGTTTGCATACCCTATATATTTGGTGAGAATCTGTCTATCTAGTTGTTTATGACACTAGCCTCTTTGTGTTTTTGTTTTCTCTTTTCTGTTCTCATGTTCCGGGTAAACTGGTTTGGCGAATTGTTTCACAAAAATTCTCAGAAACTAATTTCGCTAAAAAATGAAAATGATGAGTCTTTTCAAACTTTCCATTATTTCTTTCCAAAAACAAGAAAAACAAGAACCGGATACAAAAACCAACCAAACAGGATTTCTTGGGAGCTAGTTTTGCTGACTTGATGGGGTTGAATTGCAGTGGAGTAGAAGTCCAGGAAAGACAGGTTCTCATTTTAATGGTTTCCCTGCTTTTCTACCTATCCACGGTGTTTGGGTCTGTCCAAATGCTTAAACTCTATGGTGTTCCCTACATGGTAAGTCAAACACATTCCATTCTCAAAGTGTTCCTAGAATTCCATCTGATAAAAAGAACGAATTTCAAATGCTCCAAATACTTCAATTCCATTTGATTCAATCTTGTTGCACATTTATGACAGATTTTTGTTATGTGGTTGGACACCGTTACTTGCATCACCATGGCTACGAACAAAAGCTTCCTTGGTACTGCGGAAAGGTACTAAAAATTTTTTGTTCTCAGTTTTTCCAAATATGCTTAGATTTAATCAATTCCAAAAACAAAAAAAAAAACTTCCCCCCAATCTCATGTTTCTCTCTAAACAGGAATGGCATTTAAAAAACAAATATTTCTTGTAGTGAACTTCAGATGCACTAAATATTAAATTTCATTCCAATGAGAAGAAAAGTGACGGTCGCTAATTATAATATTGGAGTCATCTTAAATGAGATTCACCACTTCCCAACTTTTGTCATGTTAGGCAAGGTTCTTTGTATCATCAGCCCCTTGTGTTCCATGTTGGTAACCTAATGGTCTTGGGTTGAATTGAACCAAATGCTTTTGTGGCTATTCTTCAAAATTTTCATTAAGAATCCTTCACAAAGATTGATGTAGTAGTGATACTATGATACATAAAGAGAAATGTTAGGAAAATAATTTATGTCTTACAATTCACTTTGAATAATATTGCAAAGGGGTTAGACTTGGCTGTCAAAGTGTGCCTGCTAAAGCTTTTGGGATTGCTCTCTCTCTCTCTCTCTCTCTCTCTCTCTCTCTCTCTCTCCATATATATATATATATTCTAATGGGTTTGGAAAATTCAAACTTTGAGATATTACAGTTGCCTGTCTCTGCTCTTCTTTCCTTTTCTTTCTAGATTCTCTTTTCCCGTTGTTTCTTATTTTTATTCTTTACTGCTATCTTGTTATAGCACTGGCACATGTAGTGTGTGTCAACATTGCTTCTTCATTGTTTCAAATATGCTGAAAATTTTCTGTTCTCTTCTCTTTCTTGTTATTAAGCCTCAGTGGGCGAGAACTTGAGGAGGACAATGACGATATCTCAGCAATCAGTGAACTCTTGAAGAGGTTGCAGTTAAGAAGAGCAAGGGTGGAACTTTGATTTTGTATTGCATGATGACTGTTTGTTCTTTACTTTTCCAAAAATAGTAAATTATTTTTTATTTTGATGCATTTGTGATTTGTGAATTCCTTGTCCAATATTTTTTATATCATGGAGATATATTGTTTTGTCAAATCTAGATACTGGACAGGAGGAGGCATGTGTTGAACTAATTATAAAATAAAATACCATATGACAGGGAGAACTGAGATCCCTCTGTACCATCTAAACTTTAAATCATTATAATAGCTCAATTTCTAACCATAAATTTTAAGTCTTGTGCTCAATTTCTATTTTGGATGCTATAAGCCCCTCTTAGATTATTCATAAGATAATTTAATTTGGATTAGACTGTTATCAGATCATTGGTTAAAGATCTCGATAATGTAAGCTGTGGTTAAACATCTGGACATGTGTCTGGCGCATGGTGGTGTGTAGGGGGTGGAGTAATAACCGAGCAGGAAACTTGAGTTTACAAAGAGATGGTTTCATTTTCCTAGCATTTATTTATTGCTTGGAAGTATGAAATTTTGTTGTGTAATCACATGGACAATTTCATCATAGCATAATTTGTATTAATTCTTGAGTAGCAGGCAAGCATTTTTGTGACCAGAAACAGCCACGCTGAATGCTGAAAAATGCTTCTCATTGCTGAATGAGTTTTTTCATAACTTGTTATTCAGCATTCACATGTTGCTTTGTGCACCAAATGTTAATTAACCTTAGAACACTTGGTTTGCAATGGATTAATTTTATAAATTAAACTTATAAGCTTAAATACGTAAGTTGCTTGGATCTTATGCCTCAAGGTTTCACCTCCTCTAACGATGGGAGGTTTTTTTGCTTTCCTTTCTTGGCTTTGTATGCTGTGGTGAAGAATGTTCCTGATATATAGTTTTCTCAATGTTGCTTGTGATCAAATCTCATTATCCTTTTTGGCCCTCACGAACGGTTGACTATTCACTATTGCTATTATTTTATTTTTATCTTACACCCATCATTTTTTTTCAGGTGCCGAGGGTCATTGAACTAAGTTCTTTTATGGTCAACAATCCTGGTAAGCACACAATTGATTCTCATAGTAAGGTCTATCTTTATTTTATTTTATTTTTTGATTGACAACAAAGAGTATCAATAAAGATTAAAATAAAAGTACAAAAGGATAGGCTTGCCTTTAAATTAAATGTGTATTTATCTATTCAATCATTTTAAACAATGATGTGAGTTTATCATTTTAAACAAAGAGTATCATTTTTCCACTCTCCTCCAACTCACCCCCGTCTTGTCCTGCAAGTACTCTCTCTATCTCTCTCTCTGTATATATACACATCAATTGAGATGTGGGTTTGCTTAAAATTGTAGTAAAGTTAGGAGTTTCCTTGTTACTTGGATTTTTACATCGATTTTGGTTGTGGGTTTAGGTTTATGTCTATGTATGATTTGATTTTGATATGTATTGCTTTTATTACTGATCCATGTTCTGACTGCAAACTTGTTGGAAATTCAAGTTGGTTAGATTTGATTTGGATAAAATGTTACTTGGTCATTAACAATCTCAGGCTTTACTAATAAGTTTTAAGTGCTGAGCTCTGAGAAATTTGTGAACTGAAATTGTAAGGAGATTTGGGTTGTCTCTTATGGAGATAGGTTAGTAAAAAGACTGAAGTTAACCCACAAAACTACGCTAGAAGAAGATTCACATTTATCAAATCCGAATGAGGATTGATTGAGGAATTCTATGATTATCAACTTAAATTTTCTACGAAACCTGAAATTTGAAAATATTGCTGATGCCTTAGGGAATTATTGGAGATGCTGCTGTTTCCATGGAATTTGATCTCAGATGCTTACAGTTATAGATGGTTTAGCACCTACTCCATCATAATTGGAAAAATAATATTGTAGACCTTAGTTTATAAAATATTCATATACATTAGTGTATAAATTTTTTTGATTGCATATACATTAGTTTATATATATATATATTTGAAGTACATATACATTCATCCATAAATTTAGAGTGCAAATTTCAGTTTGCCCCCATGGTTCAACTCAAGCTTCATGAACTTTAATGGCCAACAATAAAACCAATATACAGAGTGCTACACTAGCATATGGTTAGCTCATAGATTGGTTGTTCAAATCTAGAACTTTTTTGATGCTTATATATGTCTTTTCTCAATTATTTTGCTGGATTTTTGATCAATTGAGTGGTTGGGTCAGTGGGACATTGGTTAAAGTTTGGATTTGTGATAAATTTTTGGTCTGCTATATATGGTATCTATATTTATAATATAATAGACACAGAATAATTCTTTAGGTTGTGTGCATAATCATATTTGGACAAAGAAACATATCTATGTAGAGATTGACCCAAGCCTATGGTGCCCACCCATCAATGTCAAACCAACCGTAGTTGGGGTTCCTCTTGTTGAATAACAGTTTGTCTCACGTTTACTTCTTTGATGTTAGGTGTTGAAATCCTATTTATTCATTAATGTTGTTACTTGTACAGTTATACGTATCTTGTTTCTTATAGTTAAATTTGAATATTCAAATTTTTTTAAGAAATATTGAAGTTTAATGATTTAACTTTGAAGTATATTAATTTAAAAATTAAATGGAAATAAAGTTTGGTGTGTTTAATTATGCTTTTAACCCTGTGAAATCAACTTTACAGGTTAAATTGACTTCCCTTGAGAAGTTGTTTGTCAATGCAAAATGGATAACCTGATAGAGTTATGGCCCGAGGAACTTCAAGAACCATAAGAGATGAGAGTTCAATATTCTGCACCCTTATTTTTGTGCTTTTACAGATTCTTAACATGACATTCTGTTTGTTTTTAATGGAACAAGTGATATTTGAGAAATTGTTGTCCAAATTTTTTTGGGGAAACTGATGCGTCCTACTG
The DNA here is from genome assembly GCA_036172215.1 of Camellia granthamiana. Taxonomy (NCBI): domain Eukaryota; kingdom Viridiplantae; phylum Streptophyta; class Magnoliopsida; order Ericales; family Theaceae; genus Camellia; species Camellia granthamiana. The sequence continues at coordinate 14,058,457 of CM069912.1, forward strand.
GATCGAAAGCTGGTGGTTCTCCATGAAAACAATATTGGTTACTGTGTAATACATTGGCATGAAATTTTGTTTGTTCTTCTTGAATGGCTATGAGATGTATTGAGCTGTGTCACAACCAGAATTTACAGGGCATCATATTTATGTATGTTCTCTTGAAACAAATACATTTGATTTTTTATTATTATTTTTTTTTTGTGTGTGTGTGTGTTTGTAGTTGAAGGCCTGTTTTCCTTTTGCTACTGTACTTGCCAATGTGTTTTTGAGGGCTTATGCATCACAGAATTAGCACAATTTCAAAAAAAAAAAAAAATGAAGCTATAATGGCGTTTTTCAAATGCCACTGTAGTGTTATATTTTTAAAATAGAAAAAAGCTATCATGAAGTTTTAAAAACGTCACAAAATACTGACGTGATGTAAAAACGCCGCCTATACTAATATAGCAACGCTTTTAAAACGTCATAAAGATACAGCGACGGCCGCATCTTCGGCGTTTGGTACTAAGCGTCACAAAAATAATTAGCGGCGTTTTTGATAGTTATAGCGGCGTTTTTTAAACGCCTCTAAAAGCCTCATTTCCAGCAGTGTGTCGATGATTCTGCATTCTCTAAATTGCTTTGTGTGTATTTGTGTTAGTGCTCGCAAGCACCCTTGCGAGATAGTTATTCATTATTGTACGTGTACTAATAACATGTGAGTTCAATTTTGGCAGAAAAATCGAGGCCAAAAGTAGGGCCTAAAAGAACAACTGAAAGAGGTATGCTTTTCATTTCTTGGAATTGATTAGAATTTCCTTACATTTCCCTTATATTTTAGTTTTCATTACACTTATAACTTTAATACCTTATGCAGCATGGTCAATGCATCAACCACGGCCTAAAGAAGGAAAAGGAATATGTATGTTTTATTCTTTTAATAGTATTGGCTCAAATTACGGCAGTTGCATATGCTTATCTTGCAAGTTCTCTGTACATCGTTTTACTTTTTTTGGTATTTGTTTAACCCCTTTATATTTTTATTTTTATCAGCTACTGGACACATGTCATACTTCTTAGTTGAAGTCCATTTTGTTCTACGATTTAAAGACACACAAGTAATGTAACTGTTATCACTTTCTTTGTCTATTTTGGTTTCTATTTTGTGTTGGGTATGATGATGTTGATGATTCTGCATTCTTTAAACGTGTGTGTTTGTGTGGGCGCTAGCAAGCATGTCTGTGAGAGAGAGATTTGATATTGTAAATGCACTGATAACATGTGAGTTCAATTTTGGTAGCAAATTCAAGGCGAAAAGTAGAGCCTAATAGAACAACTGAAAGGGGTATGCTTTTCATTTCTTGGAATTGATTAGATTTTCTTTACATTTCCCTTATATTTTAGTTTTCATTATGCTCACAACTTTAATACCTTATGCAGCAAGGTCAATGCATCATCCAAGGGCTAAAGAAGGAAAAAGAACATGTATGTTTTGTTTTTTTAATAGTATTGGCGCAAATTACGGCAGTTGCATATGCTTATCTGGCAATTTCTCTGTACATATTTTTACTTTTTTTGGTAATTGTTTAAGCCCTTTATATTTTTATTTTTATCAACTACTGGACACATGTCATACTTCTTAGTTGAAGTCCATTTTGTTTTATGATTTAAAGTCACAAAGCAATGTAATTGTATCACTTTCTTTGTCCATTGTGCTTTCTGTTTTGTGTTTGATATGATGATGTTGATGATTCTGCATTCTTTAAATTGGCTTGTGTGTGTTTGTGTGGGCACTAGCGAGCATGTCTGTGAGTTCAATTTTGGCAGCAATTCCAAGGCCAAAAGTAATGCCTGAAAGAACAACTGAAAACGGTATGCTTTTCATTTCTTAGAATTGATTAGAATTTCTTTACATTTCTTTTTTTTTTTTTTTTAGTTTTCATGACACTTGCAACTGTAAAACCTTTTGCAGCAAGGCCAATGCATCAGCCAAAGCCTAAAGATGGAAAAGAAGTAAGTATTTTTTTTTGCAGTTTTGATTTGTATATAATGATTATTCTAATTCTACATGTTCACAATGCTATTCTTGCAAGTTCCTTTTCTTCTTTCTTACTTTGTGGTGATGCAGAAGTGGATGAGCGGATGAGCGGATGAAAACTAAGATGGACACTGAGGTTGACCAAGCACCTCACAAACCAGAAGAAGAGGTATTGGTAAAATTAGATTCTCTAGTTATTTTCACCTACTGTTTGTGTTTAATTTTCAACTTTGATTAAGTTGTGGGGTTTTGCAAGAAAATTTCGAATTGCATGTGCGCGCGCATCGCTTGTTTTGTAGTTTGCATTTTTAAGAAACTTACTCTTCAACTTTTTGGTTATTTTTCAATGGTACTTCTGAATGCTACCTCATCAATCATTTCCAGATTTGTCAGTTGATTAATTTTATGGTTGAGATGTTATATGCCATGTTTCTCTTCCCTATTTAACCCAAAGTAGATGTTGGAGGAGGTTGTAAACCATTTCAGATATCCTTGGTGCTGTTCATCTATCAACAAGCACAACTCAACTGAAAAATGGTTATTGTGACAGTGCTTGATCATAGGGCTGCAAGCGAGCCGAGCCAAGCCGAGCTTTGTTGAGGTCGAGCTCAGCTCATTTGCTGATTGAGCTTGTTTACTGAGCTTGAGCTCGGGTCGATAACTAACAAGGCTTGAGCGCTCACTTATCAAGCTCGTTTGTAGCCCTACTTGATCATGCCATCATCTGTGGCTTGGAGTGAACTGGTCTTGTTTAACGTGAAAATGACGCTTCTTTTACACAAGTATTGTGTGCTAAATATGAATTATAAAGGATTGTTTGGTATTGTGAATAGATTGTATGGAAGTTTTGATTATTTTTGTTTTTGGCCTACTTTTCTAACCTGAAATGAAGTCTTTGGTCAGTTTGTTACAATGTACTAATTCATAAATTTAATATGATAAATATATAAATTTTTTCCTAGATATAATTGTAGGAAATTAATGTATTGATATCATTGATTGATATTCAATGTGTTTACAAGAGCTCTCTTTTATAGAGAGAAATGGGGGATACAATGGAACAATAAACCATAATGGAGCACTATAACATAATGGAGCACTATAGCCAAAAGTGGCACTAGGGGCACTAACTATATCACTAACTATATCATATATTACCACTAACCAAAAGCAATCCACTAATCTATCTAAAGCAAATGCTACACTATACTACATTATATAATATAAATCAACAGCCCCCCTCAAACTCAAGGGGGATTTAAACCAATCAACTGGAGTTTGGAAAGAGTAACAAAACAGGAAAATAAAATAAAATAAAAAGTGGATAGGAGACACTGTATGGTCGTGTCAGACCGTTGTAGAAGACGGTATGGTGATGGTAGACCGATGTAGAATACAGTTTACGGGGTCATGTCGGACCGATGTAGAAAACAGTTTATGGGGGTCATGTCGGACCGTTGTAGAAAACAGTTTACGGGGTCATGTCGGACCGATGTAGAAAACAGTTTATGGGGTCATGTCGGACCGTGTAGAAAACAGTTTACGGGGTTATGTCGGACCGTTGTAGAAGACACTATATGGCTGTGTCGAACCGTTGTAGCAGATAACCGAAAGCAATGTCGGGACAGTTTACCGAGTCTTGTCGGACCCTTGAAGGAGCTAACCGGAATCAATGTCGGGACAGTTTACAGAGTCTTGTCGGACCCATATAGAAGCTAACCGGAATCAAAGTCGGGACAGTTTACAGAGTCTTGTCGGACCAATATAGAAGCTAACCGGAATCAATGTCGGGACAGTTTACAGAGTCTTGTCGGACCCATATAGGAGCTATGTGATGGGGATCCTGGCACTCTATCTGTAACCCATATAGGAGCTATGTGATGGGGATCCTGGCACTCTGCGGCGACCATACTAAAGCCTGGCAGAAATGCAATCACCCTTTCCCTACCTCCACAGAAACCAGGTTCCTATGACTTGGGGGTTCTTACTGGGCAGATTGGTCACTTGAGATTTAGATCTCATAGTTTGTCTAAAGGTGGCCCAGCAGACAGTGATGATTTTATGAGTTATGAGAAGCCAACAAGACCCATTCTAAAGGTGTTTAAACCAAGGTCTCTGGTCGATCTTGCTGCATCTGTTTCATCTGCTTTGCTTATTAATGCACCTCAATGGGTTGGAATAATTGTTAAGCCAATTAACTACTCCCTTGAGGGTGCCATCTTGCATATTGACACTGGTCCTGGTTTGAGGATTGAGGAGTCTTATGCCATTGAAATGGAGAGGTATGCTGACCTATCACAAAATCCAGCCAACTCAGGGTCATCAGATGATGCTAGCGATGATGGTTCTGCAGTTACTGAAGAGTTTAAGCAGTTAACTCTTCAGGATGGAAAAATTGAGTTGCCAAAGTGGGCAAGCGATATAAATTCTGTCCTGTGGATTCCTGTGCGTGCTGTTAGTGAGAGTCTAGCTAGAGGAACTAATGCAGCGGTTCCCCCACGACAGAGTGTTGTGGATGGATTGAGGACCATAGCTCTGAAACTTGAGTTTGGAGTATCACATAATCAAACCTTTGAAAGGACCCTAGCCGTGCATTTCACTGACCCATTCCATGTGAGTACACGTGTTGCAGACAAATGCAATGATGGTACTTTACTTCTGCAGGTGATACTACACTCTCAAGTGAAGGCCTCATTGACCATCTATGATGCTTGGTTGGATCTTCAAGATGGATTCGCTCACACTGGACAGGGTGCTGGGAGACCGGCTTCTGGTTTCTTTCCACTTGTTGTTTCCCCATCATCTAGAGCAGGAATGCTGTTCAGTATATGCTTGGCAACTACAATTGCTGAAGATACAGCCAAGGAGTTGCATCCAGATAGTATTTTAAATATCAAATATGGAATTGCTGGTGATAGAACCCTTGGAGCACATACCCCTGTGGCCATTTGTTGCTGGTACTGCTGACTCCTCATCCAAGGGGAAAGGCACATCTGAGGCCTCTGACCCAAAGGTGGATCAGTTGAGTCAGGGTGTAGAAGATGTCAGCCTTGATTCTGCACAAGATGGAAAATGGGAGGTTTGTGTGAGGAAGCCCAAGAATAAAGCTGGAAGCAGTGCTGCCAAATCATGGGTTGGACAGAATTCCAATCCTAAAGCATGGGGACATCCTGATGTGGTTCAGAAGTCAGGCATGCGGAGTAATGGTGGAAATAGCTGGCCAACACCTAATGCTGATCCTAGAAGGCCTGCTGGCAGAGGAAATCCGAGGCCTCAGTCATCTAGTAGAGGTTTTGAAAACAACTATGTTGCATCACAACCTGTTGTCCCTCCTCCTTTGGAACATGGATGGAACTGGCGTGCACGAGCTGCTTCTACTGAGTCCTCTGAAGATGGCACAGGAAAAAAAGAGCTCCACTTGGATCTCCATTCTATTGATGATGATGATGACAAGATTGGCAATGATGACGACTCGGATGCAATTGTTACTGACGATGAACTATTAAGTGATGAATTTGATTCTGATGCTAGTGAGAAAAGCCACGACTCTCGCAAGAAGAGTGGATGGTTCCAGCCCTTCTTTGAAATCTTGGATAAGTTGTCTGTTGAATAAATCATGGAACCAGCTAGACAGTGGCATTGCCCAGCATGCCAAAATGGTCCTGGTGCAATTGACTGGTATCGAGGTCTGCCGCCTCTCACCACGCATGCAAAGACCAAAGGATCAAAGAGGGTGAGGGTCCATAGAGAATTTGCAGAACTTTTGGATGAGGAGCTGCACAGGCGGGGTTCTTCGGTCATACCAGCTGGTGAAGCATTCAGTAAATGGAAAGGTCTTAATGAGATTGACAATGATCGTGAGATAGTTTGGCCTCCCATGGTTGTCATTATGAACACTACTTGAGCAGGATGAAAAATCGCATTGTTAGGCAGAGAAGCAAAATGCATCATGAACAGAACAAGGAAGAGATGGACTTCCAAGAACAATTCTTCAAGGATCAGCTCAAAGTCATTCATGAAGCTAGGGAAGAAACAGAAGACAACTTTGAGAAGATACAACAAGAAGAGCGAGAGAAGGTGAAACAATCAAATGCAAATATTTCTACGAGGTGGAATGAAGGTATGTGTAGAGGTCCGGCGGGCAGTGAAGGCAAAGTTGCCGGCCGGCCGCCCGCCGGTGAGAAGGAAATACAGGCTTAAATCTTATAGCTCTGATACCATGTAGGAAATTAATATATTGATATCATTGATTGATATTCAATGTGTTTACAAGAGCTCTCTTTTATAGAGAGAAATGGGGGATACAATGGAACAATAAACCATAATGGAGCACTATAACATAATGGAGCACTATAGCCAAAAGTGGCACTAGGGGCACTAACTATATCACTAACTATATCATATATTACCACTAACCAAAAGCAATCCACTAATCTATCTAAAGCAAATGCTACACTATACTACATTATATAATATAAATCAACAATAATTAAGATTTGGATCATATGTATCAATCTTTCAAAATGCAGATATACCAGGTTTACTTTGACGCAAGTGGTGGTGACAAAGCTGCCTTGCCTGATCACAAGAAATTCCTTGAAGATGTTTTTGGCAGGTGTTAAATGTTTTGCCTTTTTATTTACTAAATTAAAAAGTAGTTGATCATTTAAAGATGTCCAATGGGATATTTTCAGTCGTGCATCTGAATTGGAGAGTGCGGTTAACCCCATCAATGGCCATGTATTTGCTGTCTCGCTGACAGAGGAGGAGGTGCATCTACTGGTTGGTTGGTTAAATCTGTGTGTGTATGTTGTATGTATGTTGGTTGTGTGTATACTGAGTAATTTACTTTATTGGTTTTCAGGCAGGGATGAAGCATTGGGGATTAAAAGGTGGTATCCAGTAGAATTGGTGCAGTAGAATATTTATCAGTGAATTTTTCCGTTTGCCAAAAAACAGAAACTGTGCTGTTACTTGTTATGATTATTATTGTTATTTTTCTATTTTCTTTCATTTCATAGGTCTCATGAATGATTTGGTTTTGAATTGGATTGAGGCTGATTGGAATCATGTTGTTGAACTGTGCTAAAGTTCGAATTGCTTTTTGAGTTTAGACAAGTTGAACTGTGCTAAAGTTCGAATCACGGCTGGAATTCCATAGTTGAACAAACCATCGACTCTTCAGCCGGAGCAAATCATCACGGCTGGAATTCCAAAGTTGAACAAACCATCGACTCTTCAGCCGGAGCAAATCATCACGGCTGGAATTCCGTAGTTGAACAAACCATCAACTCTTCAGCCGGAGCAAATCATCACGGCTGGAATTCCAAAGTTGAACAAATCATCAACTCTTCAGCCGTAGCAAATCATCACGACTGGAATTCCAAAGTTGAACAAACCATCAACTCTTCAGCCGGAGCAAATCATCACGGCTGGAATTCAAATCATCACGGCTGGAATTCCAAAGTTGAACAAATTATCAACTCTTCAGCCGTAGCAAATCATCATGGCTGGAATTCCATAGTTGAACAAACCATCAACTCGTCAGCCGGAGCAAATCATCACGGCTGGAATTCCAAAGTTGAACAAACCATCAACTCTTCAGCCGGAGCAAATCATCACGGCTGGAATTCCGTAGTTGAACAAACCATCAACTCTTCAGCCGGAGCAAATCATCACGGCTGGAATTCCAAAGTTGAACAAATCATCAACTCTTCAGCCAGAGCAAATCATCACGGCTGGAATTCCAAAGTTGAACAAATCATCAACTCTTCAGCCGGAGCAAATCATCACGGCTGGAATTCCAAAGTTGAACAAACCATCAACTCTTCAGCCGGAGCAAATCATCACGGCTGGAATTCCAAAGTTGAACAAACCATCAACTCTTCAGCCGGAGCAAATCATCACGGAGTTTCAGGTTGGCCGAATTCCATGGCCGGGGTATTGCTCTACCATCCAAATTTTCCAAGTGGTATGCCCCCTTGCCCGCCAGACCGGTTATCTTGTAGGGTCCTTCCCAATTTGCCCCTAGTTTGCCCTCTCCTGGCACCAGGGTGTTGCCCATAACTTTCCTCAAGACCCAATCACCCACCTTGAACGGTCTGGGGTGCACCGTCTTGTTGTATTTCTTTGAGAGCTCTTGTTGGTAGGTGGCCACATGGATGAGTGTCTTTTCCCGACGCTCTTCCACTAGATCAAGTTCCAAGGCAATGGCCTCCGCATTCAGCTCGGGTTGAAAATGTTCACTTCTAAGGGTGGGCATGCCAACTTCCAAGGGTATGACCACCTCCATGCCATAAGCCAAAGCAAATGGATTTTCCCCGGTTGACCGCCGCGGGGTGGTTCGGTAAGCCCAGAGGACGCTGGGAAGTTCCTCGGCCCACTTTCCCTTGGCTTTCTCAAGCCTCTTCTTCAATCCATCGAGGATGGTCTTGTTCGATGCCTCGGCTTGACCGTTGGACTGTGGGTAAGCCGGGGTAGAGTTGTAGAATTCTATCTTCAAGTCTTCACAGAATCCTCTGAATAAGCGGCCGTCAAACTGCGTGCCGTTATCAGAGATCAAAATTTTGGGGACTCCAAACCGCGTGACAACATTCTGCCAGACAAACCGCTTCACGTCTTTCTCCTTGATTGTGGCTAAAGGCTCAGCCTCAACCCATTTGGTGAAGTAGTCTGTTGCCGCAATGAAGAACTTCCGGTTGCCTGGTGCAGTTGGGAGTGGTCCCACTATATCCAGCCCCCACATCGCGAAGGGCCAAGGACTGGTGAGGGGAAGGAGTTCTCTGGCCGGTTGATGAATCTGGTGGGCAAATTTCTGGCAATTCTCGTACTTGCGGACATATTTCTGCGCGTCTGCCTGCATGCACGGCCACCAATACCCTTGCGAAATAGCCCGGTAGGCCAGAGATCTATCCCCTATGTGACTGCCACAGATGCCTTCGTGAATTTCGTACAAGAAGGCTTCCACTCTGCTCGGGTGCACACACTTTAAATAAGGACCAGTGAACGACTTTTTATATAAAGCTCCTGAAGGAGAGAGCCAAAACCGCTCTGACTTCACCCGCACTTTATGTGCTTCCTTCTTGTCGGCTGGAAGTGTCCGGTCTCTGAGAAACAAGATGATATTGTCCATCCAGGAAGGACCTAGCTCGGTGCAGAGAACCTCCGTCTGCCCGGTTTCCTCGATGCTAGGTCTCGGAAGAAATTCAATCAAGAGAGGGTTGGGAGATGTATTATCGACCATAGAAGCAAGGCCAGCCAACTCATCTGCGTGGCCGTTATCTTCTCGGCCGATCTGTTGGACCCTGATCGCCTGGAATCCCTTGATGTGTTCCCTGACCAAGGCTTGGTACTTTGCCATTCTGTCATCCTTTGCTTCATAAATCCCAGACACTTGGTTAACCACAAGCTGGGAATCACTGTATACCATAAGCTCGGCTGCCTGTATCTGAAGCGCGCTCTTGAGCCCGGCTAGAAGTGCCTCGTACTCAGCTTCATTGTTGGACGTTGGAAAGCCAAGGGTGATAGAATGTTCAATAGTCAGGCCGTCTGGCGAAATCAAGACAATGCCCAGCCCGGCGCCGTGACGATTCGATGCTCCATCAACGAAAAGTTTCCACATCTCCCCCACGAAGAGTTTCCAACATTCTGATGGGTCCTGAGATTCTTGAAGGTTGATGGAATCACGGCTGCTTGTCTGCTCGGCTTCCTGTTCTGTCCTGAGCGGTTCCACTCCAGCCCCCCTTGGCGATTCGGCACCGGACTCAGTAAGTCGAACAAAAATGCCCAAGTCCGTAGGTGAATCGCCAGGTTGCGGTATTATGCCGGCCGCAGGCTCTGTTCTGAGTGGTTCAACTTCCCCCCCTTGGTGATGTGGTGCCGGACAGAACTACTTGATCGGGGATATCCACCTCTGCCATCACATCACCGTGTTGCGATATTATGCCGGTCGCAGGCTCTGTGTTGTCTGGTTCAACTTCCCCCCTTGGTGATGTGGTGCCGGACAGAGCTACTTGACCGGTGATATCCACCTCTGCCATCACATCACCGTGCTGCGATATTATGCCAATTGAAGATACTTCGGTGGGGCGCGCAAATTCCGCGTCGCCAACGCCGCCAAGCTGTTGTATTTCGGTTTGATTTGCACTCACCTCATCATCTGCCATGGCAATATCGACCGGGCATACCGGATGAGATCCTGGTGAGAATTCAGCAACGAAGTCGGCCAAAGCCTGAGCTTTGATGGCAGTGCGCGGTTGGAACTTCACATCAAATTGCCCCAACTCAACTGCCCACTTGAGAATTCGACCGGAGAAGTCCGCCCGTTCGAACAAAGCTTTGAGGGGGAACTCGGTCAGAACGATTATAGTATGTGCATGGAAATAGTGCGCCAACTTCCTTGAAGCCATCATCAACGCCAACGCAAGCTTTTCCAGCGGCAAGTATCTCGTCTCTGCCGGTAGCAAGGTTTTGCTGACATAGAAGATGGGGTGGTGCTTGATTCCTTCAGCCCGGACAAGCACCGCACTGATTGCATGCTGGGAAACGGCCAGGTACAAGTAAAGCTCTTCTCCGGGCTTTGGTGTGACCAACAATGGCGCCGAAGACAGATATTCTTTTAGCTCCGCTAAAGCTCGGTCACATTCTTCATCCCACAAGAACTTCGATTTCAATGCTTTAAAGAAAGGACGGCAGCGATCTAATGACCGGCTTATAAATCGATTAAGCGCGGCGGCCATCCCGGCCAGATGCTGCACATCTTTAGCCGAGCTAGGCTGTTTCAATTCTTGTACGGCTCTGATCTGTGTGGGGTCTGCTTCGATACCTCGGTTCGTGACTAAGAATCCCAAAAATTTCCCGGATCCCATGCCAAAGGCACACTTAGACGCTTTCAGGCGTAGCTTGTGCTTCTTGAGAATGGTGAACATCTCGGCTAGGTCGGACAAGTGGTCTGCTTGATCCCGGCTTTTGACCACCATATCATCAATGTAAGCCTCCATTGTCCTACTCAACAATGGAGCAAACATCTTGGTCACCATCCTCTGAAAGGTTGCCTCGGCGTTCTTCAAACCAAAAGGCATGACCTGGTAGCAGAAGAGCCCTCTCGGGGTCGTGAAGGAGGTGATTTCCCGGTCGGGGCCATGCATGGCAATCTGATGGTAGCCGCGGTAGGCATCCAAGAAACTGAGCCTGTTATGTCCAGCCGTCAAGTCCACAAGCTGGTCAATTCTGGGCAAAGGGAAGCTGTCTTTTGGACATGCTCGGTTGACGGTCTTGTAGTCTACGCAAACTCACCACTTCCCATTCTCCTTGGGCACCACGACGGTGTTTGAAATCCATCGAGGGTAGTGCACTTCCTGTATTGCTCGTGCTTCAAGCAAATTCTTCACTTCCTCCGCAACTACCTCGGTGTGATGCAGCGCCGATCTCCTTGTTCGCTGAATGACTGGCTTCGCCCTGGGGAAGACGTTGAGGTGATGGCAAATAAAACTGGGATCTAACCCGGGCATGTCGTAGGGCGACCATGTAAACACTTCGATATTTGTCATTAAGAATTCCACCATCTCGGTTCTTTCGTGGGCAGTGAGGCTTGAGCTGAGCAAAAAGAACTTGTCCGGACTGTCTGTGTCAATCCGCACTTCCACCAATTCCTCCACGGCTTTGTCCTCGGCCCTGGTGCCCACTTCGTCAAGAACTCCCCGGTCTTCCGGTCCTTCAATCATCTGGACGAAGCCTTTGGCAGCGCGGCTGCCGTTGACTGCTACGAAGCACTGCTTTGACATGACCTGGTCGCCCCAAACTTCCTCGATTGCCCCCATAGCCGAGGGGAATCTCATCACCTGGTGGAAGGTGGACGCCACGGCTTGCATAGCGTGAAGCCATCCTCGGCCAAGGATCAAGTTGTAAGTAGATGGCACCTGCAATACCCAGAACTCCACCTGTTTGACCACGGATCCCGCTTTGACCGGCAGGATAATCTTCCCCAATGGCCACTCCCGCTGCGAGTTGAAACCAACAAGTGGCAAAGTTGCCGGAGCCAAGTCTGTATCCCGGAGCTTGAGCTGTTTGAATGCGTCGTAATACATGATCTCGACCGAGCTTCCCTGATCGATCAAGATCCGTTTGACATCAAATTCCTTGACGCGGAGAGTTACCACTAAGGCATCATTGTGCGGCATCTGAATGCGCTCTAGGTCTCTTGAGGAGAAACTGATCACTTCTTTCTCTTCGGTCTTCCCCTTCTTGAACGCAGGCTGAACCGACAAAACTTCCCTCATGTGTTCTGCCTTCTTGATCATACCTCGGAGCTCGCATACCTGCGCTGGCTCCACTATGCCGTTGATGACATTAACAACGCCTTGAGGAGGAGCATCCCGGTCATCCTGTCCCCTGGGATTGACCGGAGCCTGGTGCGCGGCATTCACACCCCCAGCAATGTAGAGATCAAGGTGTCCGGCTGCGACCAGTTCTTCCAAGTGTTGCCTCAAAGGCAGACAATCCTCTGTCCGGTGGCCGCGCTCCAGGTGAAATGTACAACGGTACCGCGGATTGTAGCCCTTCTGACCCTCGCCCAACTTAGTAGGAAACCGGACGTATGCCTCGTCGCGGATTTCACTAAGTACGCGATAGATTGGAATCTTAAAGACCGTGGTGATGGCTGTCTTGGCCTTCAACCGTCTGTTAGCATCGGCTACGTTATCCTGGGGGTAATCATCCCGGTCGTTCCGACCTCCCCTCCCCCGATTTTTGCGGTTTGAGCCGCGGTCCGATTCCTCAGCGCGGTCGCTTGAACGGCTGAATTCTTGTCCGACCGTGTGCACTCTGCCGGCTGACTTCTTGTCTGTTACTACCGGAGTCCCCTTCGCAGCAGATGCCGAAGCATCATCCTCTACTCGGATGTGCTCATTGATACGCTGCATGAGCTGACCCATGGATTGCGGCTGGTGCATGGTAAGCGAGTCCCGCAGTCTATGTCCGACCGGGAGACCGCGCTTGTACTGAGTGATTGCAAGGTTGACCGGGCAATCCAAGATCTCGTTGAAGGTCTCCCAATATCTGGAGTTGTATGCCTTCAATGTGTTGCTCGGCTCCATCTTGACACTCAGCAGGTGATCAACTTCCTTCGGTGTTTTTGTGTTGGTTTTGAAGCGCGTCACAAAGGCTTCGGCCAACTGATGCCACCTTTCTATGCTCCCCTCCGGTAGCCTCTCGAACCATTTCAAACCCAGTTCGCCTAAACTTGATGGAAAGATGAGGCACATGAGTCCGTCATTACGCTTATGTCCGGCCATAACCTGCCGGAAATGACTTACATGCATGTAAGGATCGGTCTTTCCGTCATACAATGTGAACTTTGGCTGGTGAAAGCCCGCCGGAAGCGGTGTTGTTTCTATCTCCAGGGAGAAAGGAGTGGCACTTATCCTTGCCAAATCTGAATCTACATGGAACAGCACCGCTGGGCGGGGTGGAGGCATTCCGACCTCTTCGCTGGCGTGAACCCCATAGGATAGCCGTTGGAGCGTAGGCACCCTCTGAGCCTCCCGCCGGCGAGCCCGCTCCTTCAAAACTGCCCGCAAATCCTCTGAATGAGCTGAATAGAAATACCTCGACGTCGTCACCGGACGTGAGGGCTGGTAAGTGCTATCTTGCGCGCTGGACTTCTCTGCATGCACATCGGAATCACCAACCTTGTAACTTCTGGTAATAGAAATGGACGGAGTATGCCGCTGACTCTGACTGCCTGAACGGCGAGGTTGGGTGCGCTCACTGTGGTCTCCCACTCTAGCTACACCCTTCCCCTTGACATGCCGCTTCAACTCCTCCATCTCCGCCGCCATGCACCGGATGACGGTATCCTGGTCCCTCAACTTGTGTTCCAGGCGTCTGGCGTGCGAGTCTCTCCGCCGCCGATGTCCGTCTGGACTCCGTGAATGGCCATAACTTCTATCGCGCTTATCCCGTGCGTCTCCCGACTGACCTCCTGGGAATGTCTCCAAGGCCCCCATCGGAAGGATGGTGGGGTGTCCTTCTCTCCGTCTGCCTGACTCCGGAGTGACTCCATCGATGGCGGACAACGGAATCTCGTCGTTGTTCGCCATAGAAGGCGATCAGATGAGCTTGGAAGACAAGGTTTTATCTGTAAGTTCCCATAGACGGCGCCAATTGTACGGGGAGCGAATATTCAGGCAAGCCCGCACTTCCTCTCTCCCTTCTCTCTCTCTATCCCAAGGTGTGTGAGGTTCTAACTTGAGCGTCGGAGGTGTTTCCGGCCACACACCGCCGGGTAGCTCACCCCCTTTTGTGCACGCAGGTGATCGGACAGCTGAGGAGCTTGGAAGAAAGGAAGTGCGGGCTTGCTTGAATATTCGCTCCCCGTACAAATATCATTATCAGTATTGTCAGTGGGAGAATAATAATTAGAAGAACTATCAGATGGACTGGTATCACCTGAAGAAATACTAGTAGAGACAGAAGATTGAATTGGAGAATTGGTTAATTTAAATATTTCAAATATTTGATTCTATTGTTCTTCAGGAATTTGTAATTGATTAAGTTTTTCTTTAACTTTGCATTTACTAGCATAATGACTTTTTTTGCCACAATTATAACGAGTAATATCTTGGGTAGATTTAGATGTTTTAGATTTATTAAATTTTCTCTTCTTGTGATATTTTTTATTAGGTTTATCATAATATTTATCAAGTGATTTGGAAGGTGAATATTTTTTACGATATTTTTTGGAAGATTTAGAAAATTTATGTTTATTCTTGGTATGTTTTTTATGGGATGGGGCAATAGGGGGTAAACCACATTCTTGCACCAATGATTATTGACTCACTTTATATTCATTTTAAATATCGCATGAGCAAGTCAAATTAACAGCAATATATATTGGCTTTTGTTTGACAATGATACTTATGCTTGTTTCATTAAGTTCAAGTTTTGTTTTTATTTTATTTTAAATTTTATATTCTCCAATTTGTTATTTTGGCATATTAATTTTATTGTTGTAAATTGAACATGTTTTTAGGCTTTGTTTATTTATTATAACATTTTGGTAAGTAGGGTGTATTTTCCTAGTATATTAACACCATGCAACCAATATTGTTGGTTTGAAAATTTATCTTGATAAGCTTAGACTGACCCTGTCAAATAATTTTTTGATCTGCCCCTGTTTTTCTCTCTAGCTCTTGCAATAGGGCACCTTTTCAATTTCACGCTACCATGATCAGCTTATCGTGTCCAACTTTTGTCTAAAATTTATTCCATTGTGTGATATTTGTTGCGTTAATCTCATCAAGGTACTGATGGTTGGTTTTGGAATCAAAAGGCTTGTTTCTTGCTTGTGTTTGGGTGCACCACTTAACTAAAATCAAAACTCATCCTTTTAATTTAAGGGAATTCGGTTCCAGTCTTAAGTAAATTAATAATGAGGCAAGTATTTGGCTCAATCCCCTTTTTGATACCCCATCCCCCTCCTCTTTGAAGCCAAAATCTTGTGCTCATAAAATCTGTTTCAGTTACTATTCCAAAGCAAAAGCTTTCTTTGATTGCTTTTGTTTCTGCTTTGGGTTTAATATTACACCAAACTTGGTTTTCAATTTTTAGTTTGTATGTTGTCCTTTTGATGTGTATTTGCCCATTGTTTCCATTTAATATATTTTCCTGGAATCTCCTTTAACATATTTTGTTGTTTCTTGTTTGTCAAGTCCTAAGAAATACCGTCACTTCTAAGGTGATGGCATGTCACGTTTGACACTGTGTCCGACACAACCCTCATTAGACACTTCCCAACAAGTCCTATTATTTTAAAAATACTTCTAAACTTGGACACGCTTTTGACAGTTGAAGAAGACATGTTTCTATTGCTTAAACACATCATTACTAGTCTGACTAAAATAACTTGGAATCCATTGATTAAAGAAAAATAAATAAATTTAAACATATTGTCCTCACTAGACTTTAAAAATATTATATTTGAATTAAATATTCATATATATGACATAATAATTGCTTATCTTTATATATGTCATGTAATAAATATATGAATTTATATTTTTGAAACTTTTTGTGTCTGTGTTGTGTCATGTATCTGTGCAAGTCCAGTTTTATATGATTTAAGCAAATCACGTAATTGAATCCCTTTCTTTGTTCTTTGTGGTTTCTAGTATGTGGTGGTGGTGGTGGTGGTGGTGGTGTCGATGATTCTGCATTCTCTAAATTGCTTTGTGTGTATTTGTGTTGTGTCGGTGCTCGCAAGCACCCTTGCGAGATAGTTATTCATTATTGTACGTGTACTGATAACACGTGAGTTCAATTTTGGCAGAAAAATCGAGGCCAAAAGTAGGGCCTAAAAGAACAACTGAAAGGGGTATGCTTTTTAATTTTTGGAATTGATTAGAATTTCCTTACATTTCCCTTATATTTTAGTTTTCATTACACTTACAACTTTAATACCTTATGCAACATGGCCAATGCATCTACCAAGGCCTAAAGAAGGAAAAGGAATATGTATGCTTATCTTGCAAGTTCTCTGAACATCGTTTTACTTTTTTTGGTAATTGTTTAAGCCCTTTATATTTTTATTTTTATCAACTACTGGACACATGTCATACTTCTTAGTTGAAGTCCATTTTGTTCTACGATTTAAAGACACACAAGTAATGTAACTGTATCACTTTCTTTGTCCATTGTGGTTTCTATTTTGTGTTGGGTATGATGATGTTGATGATTCTGCATTCTTTAAGCGTGTGTGTTTGTGTGGGCGCTAGCAAGCATGTCTGTGAGAGATTTATTCGATATTGTAAATGTACTGATAACATGTGAGTTCAATTTTGGTAGCAAATTCAAGGCCAAAAGTGGAGCCTAAAAGCACAACTGAAAGGGGTATGCTTTTCGTTTCTTGGAATTGATTAGAATTTCTTTACATTTCCCTTATATTTTAGTTTTCATTATGCTCACAACTTTAATACCTTATGCAGCAAGGTCAATGCATCATCCAAGGGCGAAAGAAGGAAAAAGAACATGTATGTTTTGTTTTTTTAATAGTATTGGCGCAAATTACGGTAGTTGCATATGCTTATCTTGCAATTTCTTTGTACATAATTTTACTTTTTTTGGTAATTGCTTAAGCCCTTTATATTTTTATCAACTACTGGACACATGTCGTACTTCTTAGTTGAAGTCCATTTTGCTTTATGATTTAAAGTCACAAGCAATGTAATTGTATCACTTTCTTTGTCCATTGTGTTTTTTGTTTTGTGTTTGGTATGATGATGTTGATGATTCTGCATTCTTTTGTGAGAATCTATATTGTATATCTTAGGAATTAGGCAATTTCCTTTTCTTGCTTGCGTATATTAGGAATTAGGCAATTTCCTTTTCTTTGTATTTCCTTTTTCAGTCATAGGTTTAGGCTATATAAACCGATGAACTCTTTGTAAATAAATACAATTGAATATACAGAAATTCTTCAGAATTCTTACATGGTATCAGAGCTGTGTTCGAAACCCTAGCCTCCGAAGTCGCGCTCACTATCAACCTCTGATCTCACTGACATCGTGACCTACCAGTCGGAATCACGATTCGTTTCTTTTGGCGAAATCCCTCGTTCGTATCTCTGCTCCAACTCTCAGCTTGAATCGCAATCTATCGCGACTTGTCTGCCTCTGTATCGTGACCCATCTGGCTCACTACCCACTTGCTGTCTGACTCTGGTTTGTTGGTCTTCTCTCTCTCATCTAACGTGGTTTGCCTCTTCTCTCTAGTCGACTTGGTTGGGTGACCTATCTGGTTGACCCATCTGATCAACGTGGTTAGTTGTGCTTTGACTCCTCTCAGCTAAGCCTTCTCTCTCTGGTTTTGCTTCAGTTCTTCTCTGGTGTACTTTTTGATTTGCTTTGATCGTATTTGATCCATTGAGTATTTGGTACTGCAATTAGTTTATTACAATTTGACCACTCAGTCATCTGTTGTTGCATTTTGACCAGTATTTGGTACTGCAATTAGTTTATTACAGTTTGACCACTCAGTTATCTGTTATTGCATTTTGACCCTACAAAATTTTGGATTTATTACACTTGAACCCTTCAATTTTCTAGTTATTATGATGTCTTTGACTTCGGATGAATGTGCCTACTGCCATCATAGGGGTCATTAGAAGTACCATTGTCTCAAGAAGAAACGTTTGTCTGTCTCGTATTTTCAGCAGTTTCAGAACCAGTTCTGTGCTTCTCCTGCCACTTATACTACATCTGCTTCGGCTATTGATCCTGACTTGGCTTCCTTGAGTGCTCAGATTGGTCAGCTTCAACATATACTATCTGCCTTCCAGCCATCCTTGTTTGCCTCCATTGTTTCCTCTCTTCATTCAGGTTTGCTTGGGTCTTCTTCAGGTATTTTTTCATCTGTCCGGATTTTTTACTCTAGTGCCTCTCATCATATGACTCCCCCATCTGCCCTTACTTCAAAATTGTACTCCTCCATTTTCTATTACTGTCAATGCTGCTAATGGGCCTAGTATGTCTGTTATATCTATTGGGTCTGTCCTACCATCTGCTATGTCTGTTGTCTCTATTCCATCTGTCTTTTATGTTCCTCAGTTATCTGTTAGTTTATTATCTATCAGTCAGCTTGATGTCTGTGGTTTTGATGTTATCTTTTCTTCTTCTATCTGTTTTGTGCAGGATCGAATGTCTAAGTAGCAGATTGGGACCGGTCGTAGAGTTGGAGACCTCTATGTGGCGAAGAGCTTGCATCTGCCTATGGCAACCTCTTAGACTGCCTTTTCCTCTTTTCAGTTAGATTCTCTGTCTAGTCCTTTCTACTTGTGGCATTCTAGATTAGGGCATTTGTTTGCTGATCGCTTACAGTCTTTAGCTGAATCGGGTATATTGGGTAAAATTTCTCCTAGTGAACTTACTGAATGTCGGGGGTGTTAACTTACCAAAATGACAGCCTTGCCTTTTCATAAAAGTACTTCTATATCTGATACACCATTTTCTTTAGTTCATACTGATGTTTGGGGCCCTTCTCCTGTTCTCACCAAAGGGGCTTTTGCATACTATGTGTCTTTTGTTGATGACTGCACCCGTTATACTTCGGTTTATCTTATGACTCATAAGTCTGACTTCTATCAGATATACCGTACCTTTCAGTCTATGATTACTACTCAATTTGGGTCTACAATTAAAGTGTTACGGTCTGACTTGGGTGGGGAATATTTTAAAAAAGAGTTTTATGAGTATTTGGCCAATTTGGGTACCATTCACCAAACTTCCTGTATAGATACACCTGCCCAAAATGGTTGAGCCGAGCGTAAACACCGTCATCTCCTTGAGACAGCTAGGTTTCTTCTTCTCTCTGCCTCAGTTCTGGCTCTATTCTGGGGGGAGGCAGTTCTTACTGTTGCTTTTCTTCTCAACCGCATGCCTACTCCCCTTCTTTCTGGTCGGTCTCCTTATGAGGCTTTGTTCTCTCAAATTCCTAACTACTCACTCCTTCGTGTGTTTGGGTCTGCCTGTTTTGTCCTTCTCTTCCGCAAAGATAGGACCAAACTTAGTGCCCGGTCTGTCATTTGTGTCTTTTTGGGTTATAGTCCTACTCAGAAAGGCTATCGGTGTTACGACCCTATTTTCCGTCGTCTTTATGTCTCCCGTCATGTTTCTTTTCTCGAACGTCTACCTTACTTTCAGCTTCCTCCTATCACTGCTCCGGTTTCCAAAGAGGATTTGGTTCACATTGATCCATTTCCTTCTAAGGTTCCCCCTGATGAGTACATCTCCACTGTTTCTTCTGAACTTATTCCATTTTCACCATCTTCCACCCCTTCTATTGAGTACCTCTCCACTGACCCCCCTAAGGCTATTCTTACTTCTCCTCTTGTTTCACCTCTGACTATATCTCTTCCTACGTTGTTAGTCTATTCTCGTCGCAAAGCTCCCCCTCCACCAGTTGTCTCTGCCCCGGTTGCTGCTTCTTCTGCTTCTGAAGACTCTGATCCTGCTGCACACCGCTATCCTACTTGAGCACGTCGTCCTCCAAACAGGTTGGGTTGGTCTAATACATATTTTTCTACTTCCTATTGTATTTTTTTGTTAGCTATTCATTCTTTTTCAGAACCTCAATCTTACAAGGAAGCCTGTCAGGATCCTAATTGGGTTCAAGCTATGGAGGATGAGTTATTTGCCTTACAAAAAACTCACACTTGGGAGTTGGTTTCATTGCCTGTTGGCAAGAACTATGTTACACGAACTCGGGTGCGGGTATCGGGTGCGGGTACGTATCTAAGGGTCGGGTGTTTCAAAATTAAAAATTGAGGATACGTGGATATGGATCCAAATGAGGATACGGGTACGGGGATACGTTAAATATTTAATTTTTAAAATATATTTATTATATAAAGATAAGTTAAATAGTTATTTTTTAAATATATTTATTATTTTTATCTTATGTATTACGTTTATTGATAATTTTTTTGATTTATCTATATAATTTTTTTCAAACTTTTAATTGACATACATATTATAAATAACAAAAATATAATAAATAAGGAATAACAAATTATGTTAAAATAAATATAAAATAGATAATGTATTTTATAGATTTTATTAATTTTATTAATTTTTTATTATATATTATTTAATTAAATTTATTATTATATAATTGATAGGTAGATGGTAGCTTTTTTTGACTTTTGATTGGTAGATGGAAAGGTGAAAATTTATTAACTAGTTGGTTGGTGACAACTTTCAAGATGGAAGAAAAGAAGTGGTTCTCAATATATTATTTATGATATAATTTATATTATATATTATTTATGGTAAATTATATTATATATATTATATAATTTATATTATACATTATTAATTTATATTATATATTATTTATGATATAATTTATATTATATATTTTATATTATATAATTTATATTATACATTATTTATATTATTATACATTATTTATATTATACCTTATTATACATTATTATGATATAATTTATAAAAAGAAGAAAAGAGAAGAAAGACGAAAGGAGAGAAGACAGTCAAGAATACAGAGACAAGAAAAGAGAGAGAAGGGAGAGACGACGACGTTGATCGAAACAGAGAAGAGAGAGATGAAGATGATCGAGAGTGAGAGAACAGATAGAAGAAGAGAACAATCGAGCGTGAGAGTGAGAGAGAGAAGAAGACAGTTCGAAAAAAGAAGATCGGAGCCCTAATCGCAGGATCGAAGGCCTAATCGCAGAGGTTCGAAACCCTAATCTCAGGTATGCCATCTTTCTTCTTACTTCCATATGCCATATCTACTTCTTCCATGCCGTATCCACTTCTTTCATGCCGTATCCCGTACCCGTACCCGTGTCGTGTCGTATCGACACGGGTACTTCGCCAAAATTGACGAGTCCGTGTAACGTAGGGCAAGAATTTGGTTGGTTGGTTGCAAATGGGTCTATAAAGTCGAGACTCATTGTAGACACCCCATTTTTGACTGCCCTTAAGACTTGGGTGCCACAGGTTGATTACTCGAGATTGAAGGCTATGTGATGCAAATGTTCGATTTCTTCGTCAAGAGGAGCTTCAAATCCCAACCTCGCACCCTATTTTTGGACCAAAATGATTTTTGACCAAAATTATTTTAGCCCTTAAAACCCTCTCTTTCAAAATATTTTTGAAACTGCTTCTACAATGTTCCAAGGCTCGCCTTTCGTTAAAAATTGCACTTTTCGGTAAACCGAGTAAGGACAAATTGGAAATAAACGGAAGAGGTGAAATTTTTGAAAAATCTTTCAAAACATCTCTTTAGAGGTTTGGAGTTGAAGAAAATAAGAGAGGAGAGAAGAAAATTGGTTGGGGAAATGGTTGAGCATGAAACCGTCAAGAGAGAACCAGGCAGTTTTCACCGAATCAGGCCTATCCCTTTGTACACTTGGACTATAATTATGAGGCCATCACCATTGGAAAGTGGACTTCAAGGGCTTCATTTTAGATTCAATAATCTCCTAAAGCCGAGTCCGGATGAGGAAGATATGGCTGGTTGAAGTTAGGCATCAATCCGGTTAGGACCAAAACTGAGCAGTCTGTACTAAAATGGGCATATCTTTTTGCACACTTGAAATTTTGATGTGAGGCTACCACCATTGGAAAGAAGACTTCCGGGGCTTCAGTTTAGACACAAGAATGACCTGAAAGAGAGTACGGATGAAGGAGATATTCTCATTTCAAGTTGAACCCAAAGAGTAATTTTTGGCCACAGATGAAGCCTGATGACCTCATTCCAGCCACCAATGACCCATGCCGGCCCTATGCCGGCCATTAATGATGTGTGCTGGCCACAAATGGTCCCTGCAGGCCACCAATGCAATTTTGAGCAGATATTTTGTTGACAGCTGTGCCAGCTGTTACTACTCTTCAGCCTATATGCATACACGTGTATATACAGATATTTCTTAGCTAATACATGTGTTTTCTATATAATGAGGCCTTTCTCATTAGTTTAAAAGGTTAGAAAAGTTTGGGAGCCTCTCTCTCTCTCTATATATATATCTTTCTCTCTCTAGAGTTTTATGTTTGAACTTGCATATCTCTACATATTTTTCCCAAGCACCCTTAACCAACCTTGTTGATCTTGGAGTTGGGGACCCTTGAGGGCTTGTAGGAGCTCTTGAAGAGGTGTGGACTTGCGCTTGTGCCTACAAAACAAAGATTGCTTCAAGAGGTAAAGGTTCTACCTTCTAAGCTCTCTTTATTTGCTTGTTTTTCCATACTTCTAAACTGATTTTGGGCTGATTTTAAACCTCAAAAAGTTCTGTTTTTATGTGATAAAAATGGTTGTTTAAGGCTATTTTGAGTTAGGGGTGGTTCACCTCTTTTTGTTGCTTGCTTTGTTAGGCTTTTGAGCCATTTTTGAAGCCTTTAAAACCAACTTTTTCTGAGCTTTAAACCACTGAATTTCAGAGGTTTTTCAGTGGGAAAAACCATGTTTTGAAGTCCAAAAATGGAGGGGTTAGCCTCCCCTCCATGTGTCTAGTATGCATGCCTACTTAGCTCAATATGTTAGCATGTTTTTGTAGCTTTTCTTAGCTTGTTTCAAGCATGTTTTTGTGACCTTTTGGACCTGCTCTAACTCTGTTTTGAATGGTTTTGGTCGGTTATGCTTGGCTTTGTGTAGTTGTAGTGTAAAGGGCTTCACTAGCCTTATGTTTTAGGCCTCTAAATGCACTTTCCATGAAATAATTGCATGCTTTAGGGACATTTTACATGTAATTTCAGTACATATATCACTGTTATTAACTCATTGGTTTGGCTCTTTCATGTCTTGTATAAGTTGCTTGTTTAGTGGCTTAAATGGCTTAGCATGAGAGCATGGTTTTCTAGCATATTGTGGCTTAATGCCAGCATGTTTTGGCCATTGATTTGACCTGCCTTAGCTCTGTTTTGAGTTGGTTTGGGCCTTTGAGGCTTGCCTTGCATGGTTGTAGTGTAATGCTCTTTACTAGCTTTGAGTTTCAAGCCTTAATGCATGACTTGTATGAGCTAATTGCATGTTTTAGCCTCATTTTACACATGATTTCAGTGCATATACCTCTGTCACACTCTCACATATTCCACTCTTTCATGGCTTTTGAGAGTTGTGTCTTGTGCCTTATTTGTGAGCCAACATGTGTGCATGTTTTTCTTGCCATCTATGCTTCCATCTCAGCATGTTTTAGCCTCTGATTAGGCATGTTTAAGCTCTATCCAGAGCTGGTTTGGTCGTTTGGGCTTGATATTGCATGCCTCTAGTGTAATGCTCTTCACTAGTTTAATGCTTTTGGCTTTTGAACATGTTGTGCATGTGTTGCTTGCATGATTTGGTGCCATTTTTCAAGCTATTTTAGCACTGAAAATTCTGCAATCTCCCTCTATGCTTCACTTTTAATTTGTTTTTGAAAGTGGCTTTGAACCATTTGTTGGCTTGGCTGTGAAATTGAGATTTTCATGCCTAATGGTTTAAATCCTTCGGGAGTTTATTACCAACAGCATGAGGTCTCTTTCATGCTTAAGGTACTTGTGGTTTGAGCTTTCTTTCCATTAGAGGACTCTCACCCTTTGGACTTAATCAATTAAAAGAAGGATTGGTAACTAAAATGTGTAAACAAAAATTAAGCAACTAAAATTGGCCAAGATAAACATGTTTTTGTTGCATTGCATGTGTTTGGATCGGACGTTAATCCAAACACAAGAAATATGGGATGTTTCATACTCAAAGTGATAAAAATGTGCCATTTTCTTGGTCACCAATCCCCTTGATCTTTCATGAAAGGGAGGAGGTCTTGAGTCTTGTTTTTGCACACAATGAATTTGTACAAGCTTGGTTCTTTAGCCATCATGCATTGAAATGCTTGATTGGTGGTTTTGGAACCAAGAGTTGCACTCCCTTGAGCTTATGTGATGATATGGGGTGCAACAGCACATACGCTCCCTGTGGAATATGCCTGTTTTTCTTTATCTTGCTCTCTGTTGCAGTAGCATGACTTTGTACATCAGTGGCCGGCAGTGCACCATCCATGGTCGGCAGTGTATCACTCGTGGCCGGCGGTGCCCTTCTGTGGCAGGCTCCTGGCCGGCAGTTCTCATAAGTGGCCGGCCGGCCACTGATGCCTTCTCAGAACAGTGACCTTTCAGTAAACCAGAGTTCAACTATGCAAACAGAGACATTCAGAAGCAAAGCAGAAGCATTCCGGGCGAGAAACTGAGAGTCGATGCATGAACATTTTTCGCTTCCCGAGGCAGAGCATTTTGAGCAGCATGTTCATATGTTTTCTTAGCTGATCTTGTGTAATTTATTAATTAGATTAATTAATTAGTTATTTTGTACTTAATTAACTAGCTTAGTTAATTATTTTGTTGGTTTGTAATAGTTTATTTAATTAGCTTAGCCTTAGTTAATTAAATTCATTTGTATTGTATTAATTAATTAGCTTAGCTTAGTTTAATTAATTATTCAATTGTTGTAATAATTAGTTAGCTTAGAATTAGCTAGTTAATTATTTTATGCTTTTGGCTTGTAATAGCTAGTATTCTTTTTAGACACTTGAACTTTTGGACATTGATTAGTCCCTCGAGAGGGCAATGATGTAATAAGTGTGCGTGCGTGTGTGTATGTCTTCCAACCCCACGTCTTTCTCCGTTTTATTTACCCGCTTTCATTGGTTAGATCAGGGACACGTTGCAATTAGCATACCTTATGCTTGCATGTTTGCATCATTCATTTGTATTGCATGCACCGGATTCGACGCATCATTCAAACTGCATCGTATTTCAATACTTTATTTGAATACGTGTATCAAATTGTCGCATTTATATGCCATCTTAGATAGCCGAGCCTATTTAGTTGCATATTGCATGTGTTGCATTAGGCATTTTGTATAGTTAGGATCATGCATATTTCTAACTAGCTTTTGTTTTGGCATGGAGTACACTGTAAGTTTTACGCTTTAGCATCCTTGCATGTGTGTAAGTGATATTGTCATGTTTCGCATGCTTAACATGAGGCTAAGTGCTTAATTGTTTAAACTGTTTGAATGCCTGTGGATGAAGGCTTGTTGCTTGAATTGGAACAATTCGACAAATGTGAGTTTTAAGCCCACTTTGCGAAGTGGCTAATCATCATGTTTTTTTAAGCCCACTTGAGGGTGGCAAATTCGCGCTTTAGCCCACTTGCGAGTGGCACTTCCAAACCATTTTTGACAAACAAACATGAATTGAATTGTTCCAATTTGAGCAAATTGGTCTATAATTGAATGTGCGCGTCACATAATAAAGTTAGTCTAATAACCGGAATAAGAGACATATAATGTAGATAAGAAATACATCATGATTAGTAGAGGCCAATCTTTTGATCGGGCGAGCGGGAGTGCTCATTTCAGGACCTTCCCCTCTCGTACCTAAGTTCCCGAGCCGAGACAACTTTGGTGATGACGGATTTGTGGCCTTTGGCACGAGTCTTGGGTTTCCTAAATTCTCCCAAAAAATACTTAGATGGCGACTCTGTATCTGGCAAAGTAGTCCATTTTTGGCATTATTTGATTTAAAATTTGATTTAAAATTTGATTTTCTAAAATGTTTGCCAGATTTGGACTCTTTGGTGTTTATTAGTTTCACATTGCACTTTGTAAAATTAGATTCAGAACCGTGACAGGAGTCCGAACTGTAGGGCTTATTTCGACTTCCGAAAAGAAGCATTCAAAAAAGTCAAGCTACACTCATTTTGATGGTTCTCTTGAGTGATACAAAGCTCGCCTGGTTGCTAAGGGTTTCTCATAGGAGTATGGTATTGATTATGAAGAGACCTTTGCCCCTGTTGCCAAGATATTACTGTCCGTGCCTTGATTTCTGTGGCTACTTTTCGACATTGGCCTGTCTATCAAATAGACGTTAAGAATGCTTTTCTTAATGGTCATTTCACTGAGGAGGTCTACATGCGTCCACCCCCTAGTCTTCTCCACTCCTCTGGGCAAGTTTGTCGTCTTCGGCGTGCTTTGTATGGTTTGAAGCAATCTCCTCGTGCTTGGTATGATCACTTTCAGACTGCAGTTACCGAGCTTGGGTTTCATCCTTCTGCTTCCGACTCTGCTTTGTTTCTGAGACATACCTCGGCTGGTTTTGTTGCTCTCTTACTATATGTGGATGATATGATCATTACTGGCTCTGATTCTTCTGCTATCTCTGAGGTCAAACAACATCTCTTCCGCACCTTCGAAATGAAGGTTCTGGATTCATTGCGGTATTTTCTTGGTATTGAGGTTGCTTCTTCTCCAAAGGGCTATTTTCTGTCTCAGGCTAAGTATGCTAATGAGGTCATTCACCGTGCTGGTCTTACTGATACTAAGGTTTCTGATACGCCTATTGAGCTTAATGTGAAGCTCAACTCTACTGATGGTGTCCCTCTGGCTGATCCCACTTTATATTGCGAGCTTATGGGTTGTTTAGTTTATCTGACTGTCACTCGGCCGGATCTTGCTTATGTTGTTCATGTGGTCAGTCAGTTTGTTTCTGCTCCTCGCTCCACGCATTGGGCCGCTTTGGTTTGGATTCTTCGTTATCTCCGAGGTACTATCTTTCAGGGCTTACTGCTTTCATCCACTTCTTTCTTGGACCTGGTGGCCTATGCTGATTCTGATTGGGCTGGTGATGTCAATGATCACAAGTCCACTTCTGGTTTCTGTATGTTTCTCGGTGATTCCTTAATTTCTTAGAAGAGCAAGAAACAGACCGTTGTTGCTCATTCTACTACCGAAGCTGAGTATCGTACTATGGCCCATGTCACTGTTGAGATTGTTTGGCTTCGTTATCTTCTTTCTGATTTGGGTGTACCTCAGTCTTCTCCGACCTCCCTCTATTGTGACAACCGCAGTGCTATTTAGATTGCCCACAATACTGTCTTCTATGAACGGACGAAACACATTGAGATTGATTGTCACTTTGTCCGCCAGCATCGCAGTTTGGCTCTATCTCACTTCCTTTTGTCTCCTCAGCTTTGCAACTTGCAGACTTCTTCACCAAGACTCACACTACCGCTCGGTTTCAGTTTCTTCTTAGCAAACTCTCAGTGTTTTCTGTTAAAACACCTTGAGTTTGAGCGGGGGTGTGAGAATCTATATTGTATATCTTAGGAATTAGGCAATTTTCTTTTCTTGCTTGTGTATATTAGGAATTAGGTAATTTCCTTTTCTTTGTATTTCCTTTTTCAGTCATAGGTTTAGGCTATATAAACCGATGAACTCTTTGTAAATAAATACAATTGAATATACAGAAATTCTTTAGAATTCTTACAAAATTGGCTTGTGTGTGTTTGTGTGGGCGCTAGCGAGCACGTTTATGAGTTCAATTTTGGCAGCAATTCCAAGGCCAAAAGTAGAGCCTAAAAGGACAACTGAAAAGGGTATGCTTTTCATTTCTTAGAATTGATTAGAATTTCGTTACATTTCTTTTTTGTTTTAGTTTCATGACATTTGCAACTATAAAACCTTTTGCAGCAAGGCCAATGCATCAGCCAAAGCCTAAAAATGGAAAAGAAATAAGTATTTTTTTTTGCAGTTTTGATTTGTGTATAATGATTATTCTAATTCTAGCTATTGACAATGCTACTCTTGCAAGTTCCTTTTCTTCTTTCTTACTTTGTGGTGATGCAGAAGTGGATGAGCGGATGAAAACTAAGATGGACATTGAGGTTGACCAAGCACTTCACAAACCAGAAGAAGAGGTATTGGTAGAATTAGATTTCGAATTGCATGTGTGCGCGCATCGCTTGTTTTGTAGTTTGCATTTTTAAGAAACTTACTCTTCAACTTTTTTGGTTATTTTTCAATGGTACTTCTGAATGCTACCTCATAAATCATTTCCAGTTTTGTCAGTTGATTAATTTTATGGTTGAGATGTTATATACCATGTTTCTCTTCTCTATTTAACCCAAAGTAGATGTTGGAGGAGGTTGTAAACCATTTCAAATATCCTTGGTGTAGTTCATCCATCAACAAGCACAACTCAACTGAAAAAATGGTTATTGTGACAGTGCTTGATCAAACGGCTGCAAGGGAGCCAAGTCAAGTCGGGCTTTGTTGAGTTTGAGCTCAACTCGTTTGCTTATAGAGCTCGTTTATTGAGCTCAAGCTCGGGTGGATAACTAACTAGGCTTGAGCGCTCTCTTATCAAGCTTGTTTGTAGCCCTACTTGATCATGCCATCATCTGTGGCTTGGAGTGAACTGGTCTTGTCTAACATGAAAACGAGGCTTCTTTTACACAAGGATTGTGTGCCAAATATGAATTATAAAGGATTGTTTGGTATTTTGAATAGATTGTATGGAAGTTTTGATTATTTTGGTTTCTGGCCTACTTTTCTAACCTGAAATGAAGAGTCTTTGGTCAGTTTGTTACAATGTACTAATTCATAAATTTAATATGATAAATATATAAATTTTTTCCTAGATATAATTAAGATTTGAATCATATGTATCAATCTTTCAAAATGCAAATATACCAGGTTTACTTTGACGCAAGTGGTGGTGACAAAGCTGCCTTGCCTGATCAC
Organism: Camellia granthamiana; assembly: GCA_036172215.1. Lineage (NCBI taxonomy): Eukaryota > Viridiplantae > Streptophyta > Magnoliopsida > Ericales > Theaceae > Camellia > Camellia granthamiana. Next base: position 14,087,538 of record CM069912.1, read on the forward strand.
AAGAAATTCCTGGAAGATGTTTTTGGCAGGTGTTAAATGTTTTACCTTTTTATTTATTTAATTAAAAAGTAGTTGATCATTTAAAGATGTCTGATAATTACATGTCTAATGGGATAATTTCAGTCGTGCATCTGAATTGGAGACCACGGTTAACCCCATCAATGGCCATGTATTTGCTGTCTCGCTGACAGGGGAGGTGGTGCATCTACTGGCTTGTTGGTTAAATCTGTGTGTATGTTGTATGTGTGTATACTGAGTAATTTACTTTATTGGTTTTCAGGCAGGGATGAAGCATTGGGGATTAAAAGGTGGTATCCAGTAGAATTGGTGCAGTAGAATATTTATCAATGAATTTTTCTTTTTGCCAAAAAACAGAGAAGAACTAACGGTTTATCAGAATGTTAGCGGAAATTATCCATTAGAATATGTACTCTAATGGTCTTATTATCTCTAAGGTTAACAGATTTGTAATTAAGCCAGTTTATGAGCTGGCAAGACGCGTAAACAATTATTCCTAATATATATAGGTTTTTTGTGGTTCTGAAGAAGAAAATTGTGCGTTGAATTTCTATTTCATGTTTATGCTCAGTATATTTAGTTTCTAATGAACATCTATGGCCTTGTTTGTTTGTCTTTTGAGAGACAATTTTTTTTTTTTTAAAAAGGTTTAAAAATCTGTTTAGTTAAAAAAAAAAATTTTTAAAAATTTAAAATTACTTTTCTTTCTACTAGACATTAATCAATCACTTTTTTTTTTTCCTCACATCTTATACATCTATTAATCATTTTTTCTCTCACACTTATTTATTTAACTGTAAAAGTAAATAAATTAAAAAATATAAAAATTAAAATAAAATTTAAAATTATTTTTAAAATATATAACCAAACAAATTATTAAATTTGTAAATTATTTTCAAAAAATTATTTTACAAATACAAATCAAACAAATCATTTAAAATTGTTTTTTGATTAGGTATGGCTCTAGTATAAACAGAGCCTGCCAATTAGCGGATCATACATATATTTTAGTTAATAGTTGTATGGTAGATATACTAAGTTATCATTGCAAATTTTAAGATATTATGATAAGAAATGAACAAAAATCAATAGTTATGATTCAGAATTCTTTCAATTCATTCTGCATGAGGAATTGCCAAATCATTTGACTTTTTACCCAGTCAATATAAAGGATAAGTTAATCAAATAATAGGTAGTAATGGGTCAAATTGAAAATAAATAAATTATTAATTGTAGAATATTATTCTCGTCGGACTTAAACATAACCATAATAATAAGGATTTTGACAATTTTGCTACCTTTTGATGAAGTAAATTTACTTGAGATTAAGATAAATATGATTTTTCTCTCCCATTTATGTATTATCGGTGGTGTTATATGCACTAATTAGTGTACACACTAGTATATCAATTAGTATTATAATATTATTATTTATTACATTTATTATACAAGTTATAAATATCCAAAACCATACAAATGATGCTACATCACTTGTTAGTACACTAATGTGTACATTAATTAGTATATATAGCATTATTCATGTATTATAGACAGGTAGAGAGACTCATCATTAAACATCATTGCAATTGATTAGTGTCATCGACACCCTGGGTCAATTCCAATGCCAACGCCATCATCTACGACCAACAATCAATGCCCACCAAGGATTAACACCATTGATTTGCCGGTGGTGTTACATACACCAATTAGTGGGTGATGTTATGGTACATTTGGATGTACCATACATTAGTTATGAGATTATGTGGTTTGATATCATAACTAATATCATATAAATCATAATTATTCTCATATTAACTCATAACTTAGTTATATTTAGTTATTTATATATACCATATTATCTTATAACTATCATATAACTAAATTATTTTAATAATTTAATTTTGAATTGGCAACCGGTCTAACCGGTTGCCAAAATCAGAAGTCCAACGGTCCCAAGTCAGTTGCCTCCCTCTCTTGCTCTGGTTCGTGCTCTTGCTCTTCTCTTCTCCTCCATCCTCTCTTCCACCATAGCCGAAGCTGCAGAGATTGTCGAAGTCCAACGGTCAAGCGTCGGGGCCACCGTTCTTCACCTTTCTCTTCTCTTCCACCATAGCCTCTCTCGCTTGCTCTTCACCTTTCTCTTCTCTTCCACCATAGCGAGAGAAGAACGATTGGCCTCCCTCTCTCTCTTGCTCATCACCTTTCTTTTCTCTTCCACCATAGCCGAAGCTTCCGCCATGGCCAAAGACCACCAGCCCGTCGGCGATCCACGCCACCGTTGTCTACATCTTCTTCACAGGCCATCACTCTGTTCACGTCTACACCATGGGTTTGTCAGCAAATATTTTCCCTTCTAGTCGAATTGAATATTTACGAGAGCTCTCTTCTGTAGGTCAGGTATGTTCCTATTTACAGCCACCCAAGATAGCTGTGCCATTGGGGCTTTGATTTAAAAACCCTAACCCTTATTGAATATCTAATATTAAGGTTTGTTCTCAGTCAAAATTAACATCTGTAACCACCCAAGATAGGGCTTTGATTTCAAAACCCTAACCCTAAAAAGTGAATAGTTGATGATATTAAGTTTTGTTCACATTCAAAATTAACATCGGTTCTCAATCATATTGGCATTTGTTTAATTGCTTTCTCTTTGCTATAGCATTATACGTCTACATGCTGATTAAACACACAGGCGACCCAGCTCAAGCTTTTTTGAGAAAATCTAAAAGTGCACCTAAGGAGAAAAATCTAAACAGTTTTTTTTACAATGTAAATTTTTATATAAAATAAATTTTCTCTGTTTTTAAGCTACAAAATTACTTTTAAGTTTTAGTTTTATTTTTAGTTTTTTTTTTTTTTTAAAAGTTTGGCAGATCCAAATTTTTATTAGACACAAGTAAAATAAAAAATCTAGACATATAAAACAAACACTAATTTTAGCATAATAATGTGTAAAAGAAAATTTATAATAAAATAATATAATCTAATTGGTGTTTTTACTTATCTTAAGATGATCTGTGGATCGAGCTTGAATGGTGTTGTTTGATAGAATAAGTTATCTGGGTCTTGTTTTGATCATATGATTTTTTTATGAAAACCAATAGATATGTAAGAAATTGTAGACCTTGTTTGAGTTTCTGATTAATATGTTAGAATCAAAAGAGCCTTCTTGGATTGTTTAGTACTTCCTGATATGAAATTTTGGATTTGAAAGTTGTGTGCAAGATTAGTGTGATATGGGAAAACCCAACTCATCTTAACACTCTTGTTCAAATTAGAGTTTTATCAAAATTTTCCAAAAAATATAAATAATTTTTTTTTGATGAATTCTTTTCTTTCAACTTAGGCTAGTTGAAGACAGGTGCAACCAATTTTCTTGATGAATTCTTCAAAAATTATTATCTAGAAAATCATTTCGTTGTGTGTATGTGTATTGTGGTTTTATTGAACCCTTTGATAATGATAATCTTGAACATTGTTTACAGATTCAATGATAATACTTCTTGTTTACCCATTTTTTGGTTTACTGGAAACTTACTTTCCTATAAGAAATGTTACTTTCTCATATTTGTATATTTAAGATATACATATATATATATATATATGCGCGCGCACACACAGGGGTGACCATTGGTTCAATGGTAAAAATCTTAGCCTAATAACCTTGAAGTTATGCGTTTAAGTCTCGAGGCAGCCACTCTGTGTACTATGTCAAAGGTTAGGTGTGTACCAAATCTTTTCCCTCCCCAACACATATTAATGTGTACTATTTGGGCGTTGTTTATATATACACACACACATAGAGATAGCATATCATATGCATATAGGTATGTATATATGCATACATATAATCTACCCTTATACCCATTAGTTTTCTTGATTGTTTGTATCGATCTTTAGACCTTGAAATCATATATTTAATAAATTAGTAATTATATCTCTTGTATTAATTTTTTTTTTACCAATTTTAGATTTACGGTGAATCTGTAGCGTCTAATTAGGTAGCATAATGGGGAAATGAGGAGTGGTACCTGGAGGACCCAAAACTAATAGCCCTTAGTAAATTGTTTTGTGTTACCTACTCTTCAGGGAAACATTATTTGACCTTCTCTCTTGACTTCTAAGTTAAAGTTGCTTTTAAACTTTTATGGTAGTATGCCATTTGTTATTCCTTTTGTTTTCAACTATTCTTATTGAAATGTTAGTACCTATGACTCATCAATTATGCCAATAGGCCATTGACAGAACTTACCCATGCTTTGGAAGTTTGGCAGTGATTGCAATTGCAAATTAAAACCTTTCAATGGGTATAGCAAGAAAAAAAAAATTTAATTATGGTTTTGGAAAATATGTCTGCATCACTTGCATGTTCTATTCATTTGTGCTATTGCAGATTTTGTGCTTTTTTCTTACAGAAAACATGTTATTGTTTGATTATTGAAAGAACAAGGTAAAAATTGACTTATAACATAGTCCAATTATTTGAAGATGGTATAGAGCATCTTGGATGTGGACTAATGGGAATTTGTGCTCCAATTCAACATTCTAGTGTAAGTTGTAGAAATGTTTTATTTTAATTTTTAGTCAAAGCCTTTTGGATTCCATTTTAAAATCGTATTTTGTATGCATTGAACGTTGAAAGCATATGGCCTGAAGTTAACAACCACAAACCTCTAGTGGCCCCTTGGGAGACTCAAACTTGAGACCTTGGATCTTATTCTTATGTCTTTACCATTCGCCCCCTTGGGGTTAAATCTTGATGAGACTAATATTATTGAATGTGAAAAATTGATGCATTTTATGTCTGGTTTGTGCCTTTAGAAGCTTTTAAGAGCATACCATGCGATTATGCCATGAAGTCAAAACTCCCTTATTATGTGAATTGGATATTGTTGCTTCAAATTGGGTATAGTATCGGTGGTTGATGCTCCATGTTACATAAAAACACCATTTTAGCATTAGAAACAAAAACAAAACAGCATTAAGTAATATCACATTTAGCTGTGTCCCTCATTTCTTAAATTTGGAAATAGATAAATTCGATTTTAGGCACATACACACCTCTGACATCCATACCCAAGTTATTGGAACATGGCATGCAGAAAATATGAAAGCTGAACTATAATTTGGAAAGAACTTAAAATGAAATCTGTAATTTATGCAGCTATATTTATCATAATCAATTCAAGGAAATGGATCCATGTAGCTTACACTAAAGTAATTGGGATTTGGGATAAAGCCTTGTCGAGTTGAGTTGAGTTGAGCTATGACACGATGGTCATTGTCATATTGTTCAAATTTTTTATTGATTGAATTTTATTGCAACCTTGCTGAAACAATTTTAGTGCAACATGCACATCTAGTATCAAATACAGAGTACTAGCAAGATTGATGAGCATTGGCCATTCCATACTGTTATGGTGAAATCGTATGGTCGTGCAGTCATCTTCTGGCTATTAAAAAGTTTCCTCTTGATATAACATCTGTTACTGATTTCATGGATGGAAAAATTGCAGCTTGTTTGGTATTATTGGTGTTACTGATAAGTGCTTGGAGGCCCTGTCAAGGTTTTGCTCAAACACACTTACAACCCTCGATGTGAATGGATGCATTGGCATCAAGGTATATCATATCACATTTTTTCTTATATACATGTACCAAGAGCATTTTTCTTTCAATCATCAACCATCTTCTTAGTTTGTAATATTTTGTTGAACAAATCAGTCAACCTAACTACTTTTACACCACTCAAATTCTTCTAAGTCACCATAGGAATTCCATTAGATTTGTTGTTTTTTTTTATAGCTTTTCCTATTTTGGTTGTGTTAGAATATATAATATATTAGTTATTAGTGTGTATGCTTTCCCCTTTCGGTGGCCCTTTCCCCTTTCGGTGACCACTTTCTCTTTAGGCCATGATGTTAGGCCATGATGTTGTTTTGTATAGTGTGTATACCACTTAGGCAATTTTCTCCTATATAACAGAGACCATGTATAACATTAAAAAATATCAATAATACATTCATAACATCAATATACATTATTCTCTTTCTCTATACATTGAAATTCTACATGGTATCAGAGCAATAAGATTTAGGCCTGTATTTTGTTTTCTCATCGGCGGGCAGCCGGCCGGCAACCTTGCCTTCGCTGCCCGCTGGAATTTTCTACACATACCTTCAATTCCCTGCATCTTTCCTCCATTTTCAGAGGTTGAAGAGCCTTCAAAAAACCTTCAATATTTTGTGGGGGTATTAATGATCTCAGTGTCGCATTGCCTTTACATGAGGAATCTGTCTCTGGGTCTGTCAAATGGCAACTGTAGACAAGTCCCATGTTGATTTGGAAGACGCCGGTGGTGCTGGTGGCGCGTCCTTGAGTGACGGAGGAAGTGACGATCTTAGCTCCACCGCCGGCTCGTCAAACCTCTCTGGTGCTGAGATTGTGGGTGTGAGGAGGGAATCCTCTGCGTCGGAGTGTTCGGTAGAGTTGGATCTGGAAGCTGGGGTCGCACAGGTTAAGGTACATTTGGCAAAATCTGAGAGGGATTGTAGGATTTGTCATCTAAGCTTGGATGCAACTAATCAAGAATCTAATGGAATCCGGTTGAGTCACAGCGGCGACAATGATTTATCGGTGGGATGCATTCTGTCCATCAAAATCTCTCTCAGTGGACTATTGAAAAAGAAGCTCTCTCTCTCTCTCCAAAGGGGTGTTCCAACTGAGATCACATATAATAATGGTGAAGGCTGTTGTTGTTCTTAACAGCAGTGAAGGTGTCAGGGGCACTGTCTACTTTACCCAAGAAGAAGACGGTCCAACTACAGTTACCGTTTCTGGGTTTCGTCAGCCATAATCATCATGCTGCCCATACACCATCCTCTAAAATAATACTTTATTCCATCCGCTCTCATATTTTATTAATTTAACGTGACCGACAACTTTCACCACCCACAACTATCATTTTATTTATTTTTTTTTTCTGATCTTTCCACCACTAATATTTTATAATAGCCTTCATTGATTTGATACCAAAACATAATATCAGCCCACAGAAATCACCACTGATTTTCTAAACAGTTCGCTATTTTTATTTATTTCTTTATTTATTTTTTAAAACCCAAGTGTATAGGCAACCGTCTGATCCCTCTGCCCCAACTTTATTTATTTTATTTTTTTTTGTATGGAATTTTTCCATTCTCTAAAAAAAAAAAAAAAAAAAAATCCCCATTCCTACCAACTGATTTTTTGCTCAGTCTTGTGCCATACATGCCATACGAATTTGCACACCAAACTCCTTTTTATTCATATCGGGGACTAACCTCAAGCACAGTTCTACAAACACACACAAAAAAAAAAAAAAAAAAAAAAAACAAACAAACAAACAAAAAAAAAAAAAAAAAAAAAAAAACAAACAACACAAATTCTCCAACCACAAATACCGGCCTCACTTCTTCGCCTCTTCAGCTGTTCCCTTCTTCTTGCCTCGGTCTTGGGCGTCCCTAGCCGGTTCTGCCTCCGTGGATCCCACGCCGCTGAGCACGTTCACTACCCGTTGCTCCTCAAATGTCACATATGGCGGACCTCCGAATCTGAGCATAACGGTGGCCTTCCGCTTCAGCTCCTTGTTCTCCGCCTTCAGCACACATATCTCTGCTCGGGCATCCGTATACATGCGCTGGAGCAGAGCCAGTTGAGCTTTTACCTGCTGCACCTCATTTGTTCTACTCTGAAGCCGGTGCGACAGGTTGTTGACCGCCGTCATTGTCTCAACACATGACTTCAAAGTATAATGATTGGCTTCAATATCAGATTGAGCAGCCATTATCTGCTCAACTGACAACATTGGAAAGTTCAACGGCGCAAAACCAGGGGCGCTTGGTCCAGGGGTGCTTGGTTGAGGTTCAAGGGCCATATTCTGGGTTGTGGCCTCATTGAGGTCGGGAAAGAGAGTGAGCAGACCACGGGACAAAGAGGCTATGTTTTGGGTAGCTGAACGGGAAGAAGAGGCCATATTTAGGGTTGGTTGTAGAGTGTTTCAGAGATAACAGCTCTCAGAAAACGAAGAGTTGGGCAACAGAGTGTTTCAGAGATAAAAGCTCTTAGAAAACGAAGAGTTTTTCAGAAGTTTTCAGCAGTTTTTTTGTCTCAGCCTCAGCCTCAGCCTCCGTCTTGTTTAAATAGCCAAGGCCGCCCGCGCATCACGTGCCTCTCAACGCCAGACGACAAATCGGCGCGTTTTTTGATGGCTCGCCTTTTGATGGCTGTCGGGCACACCTTTTGATGGCATGCCTTTTGATAGTTTGGGCACGCCTTTTGAGGTGCGACTTTTGAGGGAGCAATATATCTATCTATGTATATCTTTTCTGCTACAAGGGTCCGGCAAGACTCTGTAAATTGTCCCGACATTGATTCCAGTTAGCTTCTATATGGGTCCGACAAGACTCGGTAAACTGTCCCGACATTGATTCCGGTTAGCTTCTATATGGGTCCGACAAGACTCTGTAAACTGTCCCGACATTGATTCCGGTTAGCTTCTATATGGGTCCGACAAGACTCGGTAAACTGTCCCGACATTGATTCCGGTTAGCTTCTATATGGGTCCGACAAGACTCGGTAAACTATCACGACATTGATTCCGGTTAGCTGCTACAACGGTTCGACACAACCATCTAGTGTCTTCACCAACGGTCTGACACGACTATACAGTGTCTCCTATCCTATTTTATTTTATTTTATTTTTATATTTTGTTACTCTCTCCAAACTCAAGTTGGTTGGTTTCTATCCACCTTGAGTTTGAGGGGGGATGTTAGAATATATAATATATTAGTTATTAGTGTGTATGCTTTCCCCTTTCGGTGACCACTTTCTCTTTAGGCCATGATGTTAGGCTGTGTGAGTGTTTTTCTGACCACACTGCCTATCTTAGTGATTCAGCTGTAGAACACAAGCAGAATAGATGGCACAAATAACGACACAAAGAATTTAACGTGGTTCGGCAAAGATTGCCTACGTCCACGGGAGGCCGAGGTAATTCACTTTATTGAATGAACAATAAGTAATACAGTTAACTCTCTGTAACTCTCTTTCTCTCCAAGTTTGTAATTGTAAAAATGTTACAATCAGCTTGGTTTCTCCTTTCTCTCAGTCTCAATATTGTGTATCAATTGTCCTCAATTGATCCCCCTTCTATCTGTCTCGCCTTCTCTATATATACCCCGGAATAGAGATGGAGAGGCCACTAACTTTTGAGCTGTCTTGCCAGCCCACTATTGCGCTTTTGGCAGCTTTCCAGATAAAAGCTCTTCATGGCTTCACATGGCCAACTCACATGGCCTCAAGGCCAGGTAGTTGGTGAAGTGATGGCCTCATGGCTGTCTTCACATAGCAGGACATCCACCAAACCAAGATAATATTTTATATTATATAGGCAGGTATGGCCGATCTGACAGTTACCTCGGCTTAACTCTTCTGCGGTTGCTCGGCCTTTGCATATTAGCCGAGGTAAGAGAAAGGAGAGGCCTTTATCCCGGATTAAGATATCTTTGGAGATTACCTCGGCAAATCTTAGATTACCTCAGCAAAAACTTTACCATGACACGTGGAACCTCGGCTTACACGTCGGCGTCACCTTGCCACATGTTGATACACAGAAATATAATCCCACAACTGCCCCCTCAGTTCTATTACCTCGGCATACTGAGGTGATGGAACTTACATTGAACTTTCTTTCTCGTACATCGGCTTAAAAACTTCTAGCCGAGATCATCCATTTCAGGCCGACATGTCTTCTTCAAATTCAGATCGATTCCCTTACGTGCATGAGCTGTCATGCACCGCTTTTCAACCATTCCTCTGATGCGTTTTACTCTCATTGGTCTGTGCTGGTGACGCGCCTGTAGGCTGTCGTTTCTCTGCCTGCGCCGTTTGACGCGTGCGTTGCCCAAGGCGCAATAATTGCTGTGTTTTGCCGCCGTTTCAATTTTTGACAAAACAATTGCCTCTCTCTTTCTCCTTTCACTTTTGCATTCTGATTTCCTTTGCTTTCTCTCTCTCTAAAGAGTTCTTTCTCTCCTTCGAATCTACCATTGCTCCTTGCGTTAAGCTCTGCAACTGCCTCCATCTGCCTTTTCTGCGAAGCTCTCGCCACTACTGCCTCCGTCGTCTGACCTCGGCGAAGCTCATTCCGGCTTCACCTTTTCTGGTAAGCCACCGTGCCCTTCTTTTCCCAGTTCTTTGATCGTTTCTGGAATTTCTTGCTTCTACTGTTCTGCTTGTCATTTGATTTGTGAATCGTTCACCTGAGTATGTATTATTTCCTGGTTTTGCACATGTCATGAACACTTGCACTGTTGCACCTCTTGTTCTTGGTCTTCCACCCTTTCTGTACTTGAATCTGAGACTTCGTTTTTGCTTTTCTGTTTTCCAGATTTCTGCCTTCCATACTCGTTCTTCGTAGATTTAGGTTTGGGATTTGTCTGTAGGACCTTCATTTTTTAGGAAAAACTGAAACAAATTTACCAATACACACTTTAGGCTCTAGCCGAGGTTCCAATTACCCTTTGAAAGTACCCTGCTTCTGTAACCTAGTACTTTTTCACCAAAAACCATGGGCGTGTGGAGAAATAGGGTCAACACCCCAACCAAACTAGAATTTTTTAGGCAAGAGTTCGCCATCCCAGACGATGTCCATCTCAGACTAGCTGGGGAGAAAGACTCTATTATGCCTGAGGATGATAACATGCCCTTTCCTGTTGTAGCCTTTGTCCAGTGTGGACTTCGGTTCCCTCTAGATCCCCTCTTCCGCGAAGTCCTTCATTACTACACCCTCAACCCCATGCAGCTTACCATCAACGCCTATAGAACACTTAATGGTATAATAGCTTTAGTTCGGCAGGAGAGTGTTAGGATCACTCTTGCCGACATCCAATTCTGCTACACCATGTGTGCCCTTAACCTTAAGGAAAAAGGTTATGTGTATTACCTCAAGCCGAGGTCCACCGCATATAAGATCGTAGCCGACCTCCCAGACTCCAACAAAGGGGCTGGAGATGATTATCTCATTGCATCTGGCAATTGGGAATTTGGCCCAGATGAAGAAGTCCATCTTTTCCCTCTCCCACGAACAGTAAAGGAGGGCAAGGGTAAGAGCCCATCGTTAACTGCTTAACTGTTGCTTTCTTCAATTTTTCCAAAAATTTTATCTGTTTCTGATATTGTGTTTCTTTCTGCAGACGTTCGCAAGCCTCCCAAGGACTTTCGCCAATCCTACTACCCTGGGAAAGGTCTGAAGAAACTCCTGGACCTTCCACTCCAGGAACGCATAGCTCCATTGGTGCTGAATTTCATCCCAACTTACAAGTCTAAATTGGCCGACGTTCCGAAGAAGAAGAAGAAGAGCGCCCCTCCACCAACTGCCACGACTCAAACCGTATCCACATCAGGAACTGATCAAGAGTCCACACCTGACCCAGCCGATCAGCCTTCCACCTCGGCACCAAACTTGATACCAGTGACAGAAAGGAAGCGTCGCCGACGTCTTGTGAAAACTGCCGAGATGGTGCGCCCAAAGAAAGTTGTGCAAGACCTATTGGCCGACCTTCCCACCGACGTAGATGCTGAACCAGCTCAACTTCTACCACCACCACAACCAAAAAGAACAAAGAAGGCCCAACCAAAGGCCAAGGCGACTGAGGTTGATGCCGAGGCTGAAGATGCAGTGCCAATCTCTCAACTAGCTGAGAGCAGGAAGCCCACTTCTGCACCTGCCAAAAGACCTGCTGATGCCCAGCCATCAAGGTCCACTCCATTGAAGAAACAAAAATCCTCTGGGGCGACCTCTGGATCCAAGGCCCCAAAAGTTCCTTGGGTGCCTCAAATCACCCTTGAGGACAGGCCAGTTTATACACATGAAAGCGCCGCCGACATTAACATCGGTGTGGCACTCAGCACGACTGTTCTTCTAGAAGGTGATCTTGAGCAAAATTCCAAGATCAGTGAATATGAGAACTATGCCCTTATGTTGCAGCGCTCCGTCCAAGTAAGTCTTTAGAATTTTGATAATTTTGTCTTACTGCCATTTTCTTCATACTTGTAAAATTTCGTTTTACTCTGTAATAACCTTTGCCTTGTGAACTTTCAGGCCATTCAACACGCCCACTCCTTCTCCATGAAGGCATTTGAAACAAGGGAGGAGTTGTCTGAATTGAAGAAGGAGTTCTCTGCCCTTCAGAAGATCCATAAAAGGGATCAATTAAAGATGAAAAAACTGGAAGATCAGGCCGAGGCGGCCACAAAGGCCTAGCAGATAGCTCTACAAAAAGCTGAGGCTGCTGAAAACATCAGGAAGGTCGCCGAAGCCGAGAAAAAAGAGGCCGAGGCTAAAAGGGCTCAAGCCGAGAAAGAACTGAGAGATGCTCTGGCCACCAAGAAAGCTGAAATTGATGCTGCCGATGAAAAGGCCTACAATCAGGGTATGGCCGACGTCGCTGAAGACTATAAGCTTCAGGTCAAGCAAGCATGCAACAGGGGATTTTCCCTAGGTTGGAACGCTTTGGCCAAACAGCTTAATCTTCCTGCCGACTCGCCCTGGCGCAAGACCAAAGCCATTCGTCTTCCCTGTCCTCTTCCTCCACCTTCAACTCAGGTTGAAGAAGAAGCTGATTCTGAAGCCGAGGCTGAAGATGAAGGTGAAGATGAAGATGAAGCCTTGGTCAGGAAATCCAAGGAAGCCATTGAAACCAAGTCTCCTCCCAAGGGTGAACAAGTCTTGGACTTAACTGGAGATGAAGATCTTGAAGTTGCTCCCAAAAAGGCAGACATCGGCACTCTATCCTCTGACCTTCTTTTGGCAGAGAGAAGTGTTGATGAAACCCTTGCTGAGATAGACGCCGAGATCGCGGCGGATAAGGAAACCGAGGTTGCAACAAATAAAGAAGCTAAGGTTGTGGTGGAAAGGCAGGCTGAGGTTGTGGCAGAAAAGATTGCCGAGGTCGTTCTTCCTGAGAATGCCGAGGTTCAGGCCCAAGCCGCTCCTGAAGTTGAGGGATCACAGCCCTGATGCTTTTTGTACTTTGTTGTTTTTTCTCTTATTTTTTATCTTTTGTACTTTGTTTTCTGAACAATGTAGCCTTCCTTTTGTGGCCGACGTGCCTTTCTCTGAAACTTGTGAACAATTGATTTTTGCTAGGCCATAGTGCTTTCCTTATATGCAACTGCTTTTCTCTGGATGCCTTCGTCTTTAATTTCTCTTCATTGCTTCTCGGATATAACAACTGCAAATTTTACTTCGGCAAGATACTGTCCTGCATTCTTTTCATCAAATTCAACAAGTATATACTATCCTCGGGGTTACATACCTCGGGTATGATAACTTCAAGTTTTATGTCGGCAGGATACTGACCTGCAATCTTTTCATAAATTTCAACAAGTAAAAAACATATACTATTCAATGTTAATACTGCATACCTTGCTCAAGTTTCAATGAGTGTTTAACAATAATCTCAGTCTGACCTGCTTGTAAATTGCTACAAATTTAAACAAGGATTAACATAAACAGTAAACTTTTCTCAAGTTACAATCAAGTGTTAAACAGTGACCTACTTGTAAATTGCTACAAATTTCAACAAAGTTTAAACAATATACTTAACTTTTACTTCAACCTGTAAATTGCTGCAAATTTCAACAGATGATAACATGTCGGCGTAGCTTCAACTTGTAAATTGCTACAAATTTCAACAAGTGTTTAAACATCTTCCTTGGTTTATCCAACCTGCAGTTTGCTATAAGTCTAAATGCGATAACATCGGCTTCCCTTTGACTTGTAAATTGCTACAAATTTCAACAAGCGAAGAGAAACAAATATCTCGGCTTGACTCCAACTTGTAAATTGCTACAAGTTTCAACAAGTGAAGCCAAGGAACCATCTCGGCTTAACTTCAGCTTGTAAATTGCTACAAATTTCAACAAGCGAAGCTAAGCTTTTTAATCAGTCTGACCAATTTGTAAATTGCATCAAATTTCAACAAGGGTTAGTATAAACAATAAACTATACTCAAGTTATAACAATGATCTACTTGTAAATTGTTGCAAATTTCAACAAGAATTTAACAATAATCTCAGCTTTTATTTGAACCTGTAAATTGATGTCGGCTTAACTTCAACTTGTAAATTGCTACAAATTTCAACAAGTGTTTGAACATCTTCTTTGGCTTGACCACCTTGTGGATTGCTATCAGCTTCACCCCGACTTGTAAATTGCTACAAATTTCAACAAGTGGGGAGAATAGTAACCTCGGCTTAACTTCAACTTGTAAATTGCTACAAATTTCAACAAGTGAAGCCAAGCTTTGTATTCGGTCAAACCAACTTGTAAATTGCTACAAATTTCAACAAGTGGTAGACTTTGTATTCGGCCAGACCAACTTGTAAATTGCTACAAATTTCAACAAGTGGTAGGCTTTGTATTCGGCCAGACCAACTTGTAAATTGCTACAAATTTCAACAAGTGGTAGGCTTTGTATTCGGCCAGACCAACTTGTAAATTGCTACAAATTTCAACAAGTGGTAGGCTTTGTATTCGGCCAAACCAACTTGTAAATTGCTACAAATTTCAACAAGTGGTAGACTTTGTATTCGGCCAGACCAACTTGTAAATTGCTACAAATTTCAACAAGTGATAGGCTTTGTATTCGGTCAAACCAACTTGTAAATTGCTACAAATTTCAACAAGTGGTAGACTTTGTATTCGGCCAGACCAACTTGTAAATTGCTACAAATTTCAATAAGTGGTAGGCTTTGTATCTTCTCTGCTCCTCTGCATCTTCTCTCTGCCCCCAATGTGAACCTGAGTTCCACTTGGGTTCTCATTTTTCATGTCGTCCAGCATCTTTATGAGTCATATGTGTTTATTGATGACGTCGGCCAAGAATAATGATCATCTTAATGATAGAAAAATTTCAAATTACAAGTGTTCCAGGGTCTTGGCAGTGCTTTGCCTTCATTGTCCTCAAGCCGATATGCTCCATTACCTAACACCGAGGTAATCCTGTAAGGCCCTTCCCAATTTGGGCCAAGCTTGCCCTCCCTGGGATCTTTCTTGTTGCCGACCACTTTTCTCAGGACTAGGTCGCCGACTTGAAAATCTCTTGGGTTGACTTTCTTGTTGTAAGCTCTGGCAAGCTGTTGCTGGTACACTGCAAGCTGGATTGCAGCCTTCTCTCTTCGTTCTTCTAAAAGATCCAGATCTTGGGCTAAGAGTATATCATTAGTCCCATTTTCAACTCCCTGGATTCGGATCCCTGGGATGCCGACTTCCAGTGGAATGACTGCTTCTGTGCCATAGGCCATGGCAAAGGGAGATTCCCCTGTTGATCTTCTCGGCGTAATCCGATATGCCCAAAGCACATTGGGTAATTCATCTACCCACTTAAATTTTGCTGCCTGCAAACTCTTCTTTATTCCATCCAAAATTACTTTGTTGGATGCTTCTGCTTGTCCATTACTTTGGGGGAAACTTGGTGTTGAAAAGTAATTCTTGATCTTGAATTTCGCACAGAAGTTCTTGATGAGCTTGCTGTCGAACTGCGTTCCGTTGTCGGCAACAATGGCTCTGGGGATGCCAAATCTGGTGATGATGTTCTTCCATATGAAATTCTTGACGTCCACATCTCGGATTTTAGCAAGAGGTTCTGCCTCTATCCACTTTGTGAAGTAATCCGTTACTACCAACAAGTATTTTCTCTGCCCAGTTGCTTGGGGAAGTTGTCCGACCAGATCCATGCCCCATTGGGCAAACGGCCAAGGGCTGGATACTGGATTCAGGTCGGCAGCTGGCTGATGAATCAAAGGTGCAAACCTTTGGCATGGTTCACACTTCTTCACATATGCTTTTGCATCTTTTTGCATGTATGGCCACCAATACCCTTGGGTAATGGCCCGATGGGCTAACGATCTGCCCCCAGTGTGGCTTCCACAAATCCCTTCATGAATTTCATACAAAAAATCTTCAACTTGTAAAGGGTGTACGCACCTTAAAAGGGGTCCAGTGAAGGACCTTCTGTAGAGATGTCCATCCGAGGTCAAGCTGAATCTTGCCGATTTCAATCTGACTTTGTGTGCCTCCTTGCGATCTTCTGGCAGTCTTCCTTCTTTAAGGAATGCAACAATTGCATCCATCCAGCTCGGCCCCATATCCACACACATTGCTTCTTGCTTTGCGTTCCGTGGTTCTATGCTCGGGCCCGACATGTAGTTGATTATAATTGTTCTTGCCTTTCCAGTCTGCATTGAACTTGTCAGGTTGGCCAACGCGTCGGCGTGGCTGTTATCATCTCGGCTAACTTGAAGAAGTCAGCAGTTCTGAAATAGCTCGGCTAATCTGATAACCTCTTTTGCATATGCCGACATCCTCTCGTCCCTGGCTGCAAATTCTCCTGTTGATTGGTTAACAATTAACTGTGAATCACAAAAAACTATTACCTCATCGGCTTCTGCTGCTGCCGCCAGTTTTAGTCCTGCAATCAATGCTTCAGCTTCATTGTTTGAGGCCTTGAACCCCAAATGGATGGATTGCTCTATTATCTCTCCATCTGGGGATATCAGCAGTACTCCGCCCCCGCTCCTCGTCGGTTTGAACTTCCGTCGACAAAGAGTCTGAATGAGTCGCCGATGTAGATGCTGCACGGTCTAAGCTTTTCCTTTGTTTGCTCTTTTGCTGTCGGCCGGGATGCTTCTTGCTTGCTAGGACCTGGCTTATCTCGGCTAAAGGGAGGCCGACATTCGATGGACTCCGGCGTGAATTCTGCCACAAAGTCGGCCAAAACTTGGCCCTTAATTGCTGTTCTGGGCCTGAATTCCAGGTCATACTGGCCCAAGGCCACTGCCCATCTTGCAATTCTTCCTGTTAGGTCTCCTTGTTGTAACAGGGATTTCAATGGGTGCTCCGTTAGTATCAAAATCTTGTGTGCTTGGAAGTAGTGGTTCAACTTCTTTGAGGCCATAACTAAGGCCAACATTAACTTCTCCAGTGGTAAGTACCTTGTTTCAGCGCTGGCTAAGGTTTTACTTACATAATAGACAGCCTTCTGTTCTCCCTGCTCTTCTCGGATTAGTACTGCGCTCACCGCGTGCTCTGACACGGCTAAGTACAAAAACAATTCTTCCCCGGGCTCGGGTGTTGAGAGAACTGGAGCCGTGATCATGTACTTTTTTAGATTGGCCAATGCGTTCTCACATTCTTCGGTCCACAGGAAGTCTGCAGTCTTTTTTACCAGGTTGAAGAAGGGTTTACACTTGTCTGAACTTCGGCTTATGAACCTGTTTAGGGCTGCGGCCCTGCCAGTGAGCATTTGAACCTGTTTTGCCGAGGTCGGGCTCTGAAGATCTAAGATGGCCTTGATCTGATCTGGGCTGGCCTCTATTCCCCTTCTTGTAACCAGGTACCCTAGAAACTTACTAGATCCAACCCCAAATGCGCACTTTGATGCGTTGAGTCAGAGCCGATATGTTTTGAGTATGTTAAATACCTCGGCTAGGTCGGCAAGATGATTTTCTGGCTCCTTGGTCTTTACAACCATGTCGTCGATGTAGACTTCCACTGTTTGGCCTATCTGGTGCTTGCACATTTTGGTTACCAGCCTTTAGTAGGTTGCCCCTGCGTTCTTTAGTCCAAAAGGCATCACCCTGTAATAGTACAGGCCTTTTGGGGTGATGAACGCTGTCTTCTCCTCGTCTGGGGGGTACATGGCTATCTGGTGATACCCCCTATAAGCGTCCAGGAAGCTCATCCTTCCATGTCCCGATGTAGCATCCACCAGCTGGTCAATTTTTGGCAGAGGGAAGCTATCTTTGGGACAGGCCTTATTTAGGCTCGTAAAATCTACGCAAACCCTCCATTTACCATTTTTCTTCTTTACCACCACAGTGTTTGATAGCCATGTCGGATAATTGACTTCTCGGATGGCCCTGGCTTCTAGAAGTCTGTCAACTTCTTCCTCCACTGCTTCGACGTGTATCAACGTCGGTCTTCTAGCTCACTGTATCACAGGTTTAGCCGACCTGTTGACGTTCAGTCTGTGGCATGTGACCTCGGGGTCAATGCCAGGCATTTCATAAGGTGTCCACGCAAACACTTCTATGTTTGTTCTCAAAAAGGCTTCCAGTCCCCTTTCTTCTTCCTCAGCTAAGCCTGAGCCGAGAAGAAAAAAAGCGTTCCTCATCGCCCTCCTAGACGAGAATTTTCTTTAGTGATTCCTCACTCTTCTCGGCCGGCTCCTTGCCAACATCATCCAGGACTTCCATGTCCTCGTCTTCAATTTCGGCCCTGGCTGGCTCGCGAATATTGCAGGTAGTCTTCATTGCTGCCATGGAACAATTCTTTGCCTGCAGTTGATCTCCTCTAATTTCTTCAATCCTATACTCCGTTGGGAAGCGCAGTAGTTGGTGCAATGTTGAGGGAACTGCCCCCATTGCATGCAACCACGGCCTCCCCATGATGATGTTGTACGGTGAAGGGGTGTCAATTACGACGAACTCGGTCCTGATCTTCTTATTGCCTGCTTGCACTTCCAAGGTTGTGGCACCCAGTGGCCACGTCGGCGTTCCGTTGAAGCCGACCATTGGGCCAGTCGATTGCTCCAGGTCGTCAGGGTGAAGGCCCAGCTCCTTGTAACATCTAACGTACATGATGTCACATGAGCTGCCTTGATCTATCAGGATGCGTTTTACTTGGCACTCCCCAACCTGGAGGGATACTACCAAGGCATCATTATGCGGGTGCTGGACCATCTCTAGGTCGGCCTCAGTGAAGGTTATCATCGGGCCTTGGCAAACTTCTGGCCGAGGTCTTTTCAGTCCGACCTGGTTCACGTACTGCAAGTGTTTTTCTCTTTGGGTTTCCCCCCGAATTTCGTTTTCATTCACCTTGGAGTGAATTACATTTATTACCCGAGGTCTTTCTGCCCGGGGTTGCGGCGGAGGTGGGGCTGCTTCGGCCTGGGGCAGTCCTGCCTGTTCTTCCCTTGTTCTAGTTTCATCGACAAGGTCTCTCAGGTGGCCCTGCCTCACCAGATCTTCCAAGTGTGCTTTTAAGGCTCTGCATCCTTGTGTTGTATGTCCGTTTTCATTGTGATATGAACAATGTCTGTCCGAGTTTCCCCCCATAAACTCCCCGGGTTGCCTTGCCGGTGTTCTGAAATAGGGTTGGCTCCGAATTTTGCCTAGGACTTTTTGAATTGGAATTTGGAACACGGTTGTTACCGCTTGTTTGGCCCTCAGCTCTACCTCTGCCTTGTTGAATCCGTTGTTACTTCGGCTTCGCTTCGGCGAGCCGTTCCCCTGCTCCTGTTTGACCTGCTTTGGTGCCGATGTATCCTCCTCGGCTCTGGCATACTTTTCGATCCTTGCCATGAGTTCTTCCATGTTCTTTAGCAATGTCTTTGCCAAAGATTTCCGTAGTGAACAATCTTCTTTCAAGCCGTTCTTGAAAGACACGACCGCTATCTCCTGGTTGCACTCAGGTATTCGGTTGAACACCTCGTAGTATCTCTTTGCATAGGCCCTAAGGCCTTCATCCTTACTGATCTTTAAAGCCATTAGAGAGTCCACCCTTAATGGCTGTAGCTTGTTCGTCACGAACCTGGCCACAAACATCTCGGCCAGGCCTTCCCACATCCTTACGCTTCCCTTTGGTAATCTATGGAACCAGTCCGATGCAATCTCCCCAAAGGACGATGGGAATACTTTGCAGAGAAAAGGCTCATTTTCACTGTATAACGCCATTGAGTTCAAAAATAATCCAACATGGAAGTTAGGGTCTGACTTACCATCATAGATTTGGAACCTCGGCATGCTGAATCTTTTTGGTGCTTCAAATTTGTCCAGTTCTACCGAGAATGGTGTCCTCGGCTTGACGAGTGAGGTTACCTCGGCTTTAGCGTTCTGTTCCCTCCTCTTGAGATAATTTCTCAAGTCTTCTTTGCTCCTCCCCGGAGCTCGGCTATCTTTTGATTTGAGTCCCTTTGGCACACTACTCTCGGCCTCGTGGTGTGCCCGTTTTGATCTTTCTCCGTGGGTTGTGTCGAAGCAGAGAGCCTGCTTTTGTACGTGCCGATGTTCTCTGGGTTCCTGATCCGTTGTATGACACGTCTTCTGGGACTTCCCTTGTCTGGGTTCCTCTCGTTCGACCTCCCCAGAGGGCGGGTGTGAGTGCCTCTTGCTCCTGGAGCTTTGTGAAGCTTCAGGGATTATCTTCCTTCCTCCATTCTGAGTTTTAACTGCTGGGATCGGCGTATCCTGTAGTGGGTATGGCGGCTGCATGACATTGTTTTGCATCATGAAGTTGACAACCGACTGCAGGTCTGCCAACTTGTTTGCCAGGTCCTTGACTTCCTCATCCCTTCGTATGCATCTATCCCTCCATATCTGGAGGTTATCCTCCTTGTAGTATCTGCAATGTTCTGTTTTCTTCGAAGTGTCGTCCTCTTGGATGACGTCTTTTCCCCCATGCCCCTGGACACGGGTTTTGTCGTTGTGGCTGCCTCCTTCAACGTCAAGGTCAATAGGCCTGCTACTCTCAGCTGGAGGGTTGCCCCCGACCTTCTCGTTTTGTGCGTTACTGGCCATTTACTCGTCTTTCTTTCCCACAGACGGCGCCAAATTGTGTGAGTGTTTTTCTGACCACACTGCCTATCTTAGTGATTCAGCTGTAGAACACAAGCAGAATAGATGGCACAAATAACGACACAAAGAATTTAACGTGGTTCGGCAAAGATTGCCTACGTCCACGGGAGGCCGAGGTAATTCACTTTATTGAATGAACAATAAGTAATACAGTTAACTCTCTGTAACTCTCTTTCTCTCCAAGTTTGTAATTGTAAAAATGTTACAATCAGCTTGGTTTCTCCTTTCTCTCAGTCTCAATATTGTGTATCAATTGTCCTCAATTGATCCCCCTTCTATCTGTCTCGCCTTCTCCATATATACCCCGGAATAGAGATGGAGAGGCCACTAACTTTTGAGCTGTCTTGCCAGCCCACTATTGCGCTTTTGGCAGCTTTCCAGCTAAAAGCTCTTCATGGCTTCACATGGCCTCTAGTGGCCTCATGGCCAACTCACATGGCCTCAAGGCCAGGTAGTTGGTGAAGTGATGGCCTCATGGCTGTCTTCACATAGCAGGACATCCACCAAACCAAGATAATATTTTATATTATATAGGCAGGTATGGCCGATCTGACAGTTACCTCGGCTTAACTCTTCTGCGGTTGCTCGGCCTTTGCATATTAGCCGAGGTAAGAGAAAGGAGAGGCCTTTATCCCGGATTAAGATATCTTTGGAGATTACCTCGGCAAATCTTAGATTACCTCAGCAAAAACTTTACCGTGACACGTGGAACCTCGGTTTACACGTCGGCGTCACCTTGCCACGTGTTGATACACAGAAATATAATAATGGTGAAGGCTGTTGTTGTTCTTAACAGCAGTGAAGGTGTCAGGGGCACTGTCTACTTTACCCAAGAAGAAGACGGTCCAACTACAGTTACCGTTTCTGGGTTTCGTCAGCCATAATCATGATGCTGCCCATACACCATCCTCTAAAATAATACTTTATTCCATCCACTCTCATATTTTATTAATTTAACGTGACCGACAACTTTCACCACCCACAACTATCATTTTATTTTTTTTTTCTGATCTTTCCACCACTAATATTTTATAATAGCCTTCATTGATTTGATACCAAAACATAATATCAGCCCACAGAAATCACCACTGATTTTCTAAACAGTTCGCTATTTTTATTTATTTATTTATTTATTTTTTAAAACCCAAGTGTATAGGCAACCATCTGATCCCTCTGCCCCAACTTTATTTATTTTATTTTTTTTTGTATGGAATTTTTCCATTCTCTAAAAAAAAAAAAAAAAAAAATCCCCATTCCCACCAACTGATTTTTTGCTCAGTCTTGTGCCATACATGCCATACGAATTTGCACACCAAACTTCTTTTTATTCATATCGGGGACTAACCTCGAGCACAGTTCTACAAACACACACAAAAAAAAAAAAAAAAAAAAAAAACAAACAAACAACACAAATTCTCCAACCACAAATACCGGCCTCACTTCTTCGCCTCTTCAGCTGTTCTCTTCTTCTTGCCTCGGTCTTGGGCGTCCCTAGCCGGTTCTGCCTCCGTGGATCCCATGCCGCCGAGCACGTTCACTTCCCGTTGCTCCTCAAATGTCACATATGGCGGACCTCCGAATCTGAGCATAACGGTGGCCTTCCGCTTCAGCTCCTTGTTCTCCACCTTCAGCACACATATCTCTGCTCGGGCATCCGTATACATGCGCTGGAACAGAGCCAGTTGAGCTTTTACCTGCTGCACCTCATTTGTTCTACTCTGAAGCCAGTGTGACAGGTTGTTGACCGCCGTCATTGTCTCAACACATGACTTCAAAGTATAATGATTGGCTTCAATATCAGATTGAGCAACCATTATCTGCTCAACTGACAACATTGGAAAGTTCAACGGCGCAAAACCAGGGGCGCTTGGTCCAGGGGTGCTTGGTTGAGGTTCAAGGGCCATATTCTGGGTTGTGGCCTCATTGAGGTCGGGAAAGAGAGTGAGCAGACCACGGGACAAAGAGGCTATGTTTTGGGTAGCTGAACGGGAAGAAGAGGCCATATTCATGGTTGGTTGTAGAGTGTTTTAGAGATAACAGCTCTCAGAAAACGAAGAGTTGGGCAACAGAGTGTTTCAGAGATAAAAGCTCTTAGAAAACGAAGAGTTTTTCAGAAGTTTTTAGCAGTTTTTTTGTCTCAGCCTCAGCCTCAGCCTCCGTCTTGTTTAAATAGCCAAGGCCGCCCGCGCATCACGTGTCTCTCAACGCCAGACGACAAATCGGCGCGTTTTTTGATGGCTCGCCTTTTGATGGCTGTCGGGCACACCTTTTGATGGCACGCCTTTTGATAGTTTGGGCACACCTTTTGAGGCGCGACTTTTTAGGGAGCAATATATCTATCTATGTATATCTTTTCTGCTACAAGGGTCCGGCAAGACTCTGTAAACTGTCCCAACATTGATTCCGGTTAGCTTCTATATGGGTCCGACAAGACTCGGTAAACTGTCCCGACATTGATTCCGGTTAGCTTCTATATGGGTCCGACAAGACTCTGTAAACTGTCCCGACATTGATTCCGGTTAGCTTCTATATGGGTCCGACAAGACTCGGTAAACTGTCCCGACATTGATTCTGGTTAGCTTCTATATGGGTCCGACAAGACTCGGTAAACTGTCACGACATTGATTCCGGTTAGCTGCTACAACGGTTCGACACAACCATCTAGTGTCTTCACCAACGGTCTGACACAACTATACAGTGTCTCCTATCCTATTTTATTTTATTTTATTTTATTTTTATATTTTGTTACTCTTTCCAAACTCAAGTTGGTTAGTTTCTATCCACCTTGAGTTTGAGGGGGGATGTTAGAATATATAATATATTAGTTATTAGTGTGTATGCTTTCCCCTTTCGGTGGCCTTTTCCCCTTTCGGTGACCACTTTCTCTTTAGGCCATGATGTTAGGCCATGATGTTGTTTTGTATAGTGTGTATACCACTTAGGCAATTTTCTCCTATATAACGGAGACCATGTATAACATTCAAAAATATCAATAATACATTCATAACATCAATATACATTATTCTCTTTCTCTATACATTGAAATTCTACAGGTTGTCAATTTGATTTGCTTGGGGTTTGCCACTTTTGACATTGGAGCAAGAGTTTAACTACGGCTTTGTGGGCTTTGTATTTTGCCCTTATTTATTTTTTTATTTTTTATTATTTATTTTTTTTCATGTAACACACTAGTAGATTCTCCTGTTGTTTCTTTCTTTTTTTTCTTTCCTTTTTTTGATGTGTATATATTTCCCTCACAGAGACGAAGTCGTGAAGAACTGCTTCAATTGTTCCCACATCTGAGATGCTTCAAAGTGCACAGCTAAAGTTATATGCTTTATGAAGTCATAATCATTTCCTGCCATCGACGTGAGTTACTCTCCTCAAATATATATATTTTCAAAATCATTAAATAAAACCACCACTAAACTACGAATAAAGAATTTATTAATGATCGTAACATCATTTATGTACGTGCTATAAACCCAGATCAATGTGGCTACTTGACAGACACAGAGCAGTTCATGCTTAAGAGAAACAATGTTACATTGACTAATCTTCTGAAGATTCCCAATCACAATGTTATACTGACTAATCTTCTGAAGATTCCCAATCACTTCATTGGATTTATCTTTCTAGCTTGTTGAACAATTTCTCATTAACTTCATGGTTCATCAACTCCTAGGAATCTTAAATGGCTGGTTTGGTCATTCACAGGCATTTAGAACACATTATGATGAACTCATTCCTCTGAAGTCCTTTTATGTTAAAATATATATTTTTTATTTTATGAAAGAGATATATCCATAGATTCACTAGCATCCCAGTCGGGGGCTTGTTCTTCAAGAATTTGTTGGGCAGGCATGTCCATTTCACAATCTGGTTAAGTGTGGTAACTTAATGGTCCCATTTAGTTTGGAACATCTAATCTATCATGCATAGATGCTAACTCTGGTTCACCAGGTTTCCAAGAGTTCATGGGACACAAAAGGGCCATTGAAATTCTGTGAAGTATATGGGATTGGACACATAACAGTCATTGGATGTGTTGTCTATTTCACGATATCTTGCATTTATAGCTTTCTGATCCTGGAACCTGTATTTTTGTTTTTATTTTATTTTTTATTTTGCAGGTACTTTTATTTATTTATTTTATTTGTTCTGGCCATAATATTTAAAATTTTCCAATCTTCTCCTTGATTGATGAGTGGTGGATATTTTGCAGGTTCATGATGCTGTCTTGGAGAAATGTTGCCGATATGTAGTTAATTCATTAGGGACAGAAAATACTCAAGATGTTCAATAAACAGATGAGATTGATACACAAGATATTTGATAAACAGATGAGATTGATACATGACATGTGATTTGATAGATGTAACCTTACTAAATGAGCCGTCCTATTTTGGGTAGTTAATTATGAGAAGCGTATATTTTTTAATTATATGCAAGTAAAAATTATAATCAAGGAAGCAGGGGAAATTAAAATATGCTCCTGTGACTATTGTGATGTTACCACTCTACAGTTATTTTTTAAGGTTACCACAAAGGTGGTTGAAGATGTTATTTTTAGTTGACAACAGAGTGATGGTTAATATTGTTGTTTCTATATTTGATTCTGAGATTTTCCTATGGAACTGTGGGTTGAGTTAGTTTTTTCTGAATTGCAAAGAGCTAAGAGGGCTTTAGGTGACACTATTGCCAGGGTAATGGCAACTGTTACAAGGTCAATGCACAACAATGGGAACTATTGCAACACTGTGAATCTCGAGGATGCTGCTTTGTACAAGGGCCGACTTGAGAGATTCTTCATGGACCTGCGTGCTGATCTACAATCTCCAATGCTACCCATTATTCAGGTACATATTATCGAAGCCCGATTTGGATTCCAATTCATGTCATATGAAATCTTTTTGAATAATCTAGGTTGGATTGGAACTCATTTAATCAACTGCTTCAAAAGTTTGAAATTGATTTTTGGTTATATGGGGTAGGTGGCATTGGCATCAGGACAGGGACCTTATATTGAGAAAGTGAGAGAAGCTCAATTGGGAATACATCTTGCCCATGTAAAATGTGTGGATGCTAAGGGACTGCAGCTAGAACCAGATCATCTGCACCTTATCACTCAAACCGAGGTTCAACTAGGCAAGATGTTGGCCGATGCATTCCTCCACACTCTGCCCATCCCACTCCAGAGTAATGCCCCCAAAACATCTCACAATTGATTTTTTTTTTTTTAACCTCGTGTTTAGATATTTGAACTTCATAGTTGAAGAGGATATCAGTTGATTGTACTAACTTATTAATCAGGGCCAAAATATTGGCTAAAGAGTATATCATGCAATGAAATTTTGTCCAGTAAAGTCTTATTGTTGCGGTGGTGATTAGTAGTTTTGTTGCGGTGGTGATTCACATTTCTTTTCAATTTGTTGTCCCGAAGTCCTAAATAAAATTATTGCATTTACATGCATAGAACCTCGTTAAAGAACATTCACAAGAGGTGGGGTCTTAAGAGTAATGCTAGAGATCCCAAATATTCTATCAAAAGTTTTACCAAATGTCTCACATGGGTGTGGAACCCACACAATGTGGGTCCCATGTGAGTCTCACACCCATGTGAGACATTTAGGTAAAACTTTTGATAGAACTTTTGGAGCCTCTAGCATTTTGGGGTCTTAATGTGAGACTTCCCTTTTGTTCACCGATTTCTATGCACATATTTTCCTTTTTTTAATAAAATTTTCCAAAGGCAATGGTGAGTAATGAATTCCAGCTCACAAACTAGCAATGTTATAGCAGGTCCAGCAATTTAATGCTCATCCACCTCAATGATTAGAATAGAGAAAGGAACAGAACATATGGAAGACACACAATCTGGAAAGGGTGAATGTCTTGATGGTGATACAACTGCTATATCAGGTAAGCCTCTACAAGCTTGGAGCTCTTTACTTAAAGAAGAGATTAACAAGGTGTCAAAAATGAAGTACAAAATAGGTGCCCATAAGATTGAGAACCTAGTAGATGGCATGTACAATGTCCCTATAGAGATCTCAAAAAAAGGCTTTTCTCATTGGGAAAATGCCTTGGTTGGATACTTCATTGATAAAAGATTCTCTTTCCATTATGTAAAAACTTGGGCGGAGAAACTTTGGGGAAATTTGCTTGAAGATGTTGTCTCCATTGATAACGGGTTTTTTATTTTTAAAGTAAAGAGTGAAGAGGCTATAGAAAAATTTTTGGAAGATGGCCCCTATTATGTTGGGGCTAGATTGATTGTTGTTAAAAAATGGCAACCTGGACTAAAACTAACAAAGTGTGAATTTTCAAGTGTGCCGTTGTGGGTGAAGTTGTATAATGTTCCTTTGGAGCTTTGGACTGAAGAAGGCTTGGGTTACATTGCTAGCATCATGGGAACTCCTCTTTATTTGGATGAGCCTACGTTCAAGAGAAGCAGACTTACGTTTGCGAGAATATGTATTGAAGTGCCAGCAAATAAAGAGATTCCTAAGTCTTTCAAAATAAATCTTGGTTATGGTGACCCATATGAGATTCTAGTTGAGGTTCCATGGAAGCCTCAAAGGTGTGATGCTTGTAAGACTTTTGGTCATACCACTAATTTGTGCCCTCAGAAGCCAAAGACTTTGAACCCTCCATCTTCCAAACAAGAGTGGAGAGTCAAGGAGACTAACATACAAGTTCAAACTAAGTGGGAAGTGGTGAAGAAAAAAGGAAGAGATGATGGGCAAGGTTCAACAACAGTGATAAACAAAGAGGGAGAGACGCAATGTTTCACCCCACCAACATCTAATCCTTTTGATGTCCTTGAATCTTGTGATATAGGAGAGTTGGGGAATGAAGAATTAAATCAAGATCAAACGAAGAGCCTAAAAGGTAGAGGGAGTCCATCTCCAAGTGATCCCATTAATGGAGAGACTACAAAGGAGGATAACAGAAGAAAACTCAAAGCGAAACTTCATTACTTGAAGAGTGCTAGAGGGAAATTTTGAATCCTTTGTTGTGTATGTTGTGTTTGTCATCTATAGGCTTAGTTTGTTTCTTTTGAGGGAGTAGTTTGTTTTTGTTTATGTTTATTCTCCCTACAAAAGATGTGTATTGAACTCCATTGTATATCTTTCTTTTTTTGGTTATAATATGACTTACTTATCCAAAAAAAAAAAAGAGAAAGGAACAGCTCTCCAACTTCAATTAATTTTTACTGTATTAGATAGTGACTTGGCACCAACCCAATCATCCAGCCAAAGATTGGGAATAAAGAATTCTGCAAATTTCCAGCCCAATTTGATTTTAATTTCTTTTTCTTGACCATGTACGCTAAGTTTGGTTAAGAGATTTGAGAAAGAATTTAGAAAGAAAAAGAAAATGTGAAACTAAATAAAATATAAGCATGTTTTATTCACATTTCATCTACTTTTTTCATTTCTCTTTCCAAATTCCTTCTTAAATCCCTCAACCAAACACAGCAGTAAGGTTTTTTTTTTTTTTTTTTGGCAGCAAGGTAGCTAACAAGCTTGAGCCTAGCTGCTATCTTATCCAGAGTATCTTTAGACCTAAACACTTTCAAGCATGTAAAAATCAGATGGGAACTGAATTCTTCAGTCGGCAACAACAGAAAAGAAATATGGAGCCTTTTGCGAAACCAAACGTTTTGAAGCGTTTTCTTTGTCTATGTGATGCTTACATGGTTCCCTACATCTGTTATACCAATGTTACTGTTTAAAAATTGCCAGTAGTTTAACAACTGTTTCAATTCTTTTCTTCCTTTTTTTTTTGACTTCTAATCTGGGTTAAATAAAATCACAATTTCAATCAAAGTGTAGATCAAACAATTCAACAAGATTACATCAAATACAGAAATGGTTAGCATTTTCTACCAAAAACCGAAAGGGCAAAAATAATCACCATTATGCCGTGAAAACAAGAGTTCACTGTTTCATTTATGGTAAAGACGACATAAAACAGAATGTCAAACGGATGAAACAGAAGCTGTATAAGAACCATTACTGTACTTCAAACCTTTTAGAAAGGCAGAACGCAAGTGAAGAGAAAAAATGGTGTTTGAAATACCAAAAGCGCTTCTACTTTCTTGCAAGCCTTCGACTGCTGTGGGTTGATGAGGATTCACTTTCTGGCAAATGGTCTCGAAGCCAACATTCAACCCAGTTGTGGTAGATTCCGTAACAAAACTGCATGTCACCAAAACTAATGCATAAGCCACTAAGTAAATACAAAATAATAGCTACGTAATAATGCCAACACCCTTTAGAAAAATACAAAATAAATTCTAGAAAGCAATGTTATGATAAGGTTGAAATCTGCCTGCATTGGCTCATGTACACCACCATCATAGGATAGGCTACATATCATTAATCCCTGAAAGAAGCATTGTGTAAGGACTTAGTCCATTCTTATGTATTAGCATACACATTTCACGCATTACGATTTTTCCAAGCATATTGATTGTTCATCACGAGGCTTTTAATTGTTTTCTCAAGAAAATGCCATGTAATCGTGTAAGAGTGAATTCTAGCCCTTTGATGATATTGGTGTGAGTCTATGAGTTTGAGTTGCACCTTTAATTGTATGTGATAGGGCATTGTGAGCTTACCACAGGCTAGACTGTACCTTTGTGCCATGTGTCCCAAACCTATGTCTATATGACATCCCATTAGAGTGCACTAACCCTTTAGTGGAGTCAGTTACATTATGATTTCTCAATTCCATAACCAACCTATTATAGCAAAGATATAGAGAGAGGGAGACGGTGAGAGTTGATCAGCCAAAATATGGAGAAGGAAACACATGCAAATGCAACCCTAGAGAGATACCCCATGAACAATCCAGGAACCATCAATTACAACCACTAACAACTATATTTTTTGCTGGGGACTACCATACTTCATGATCAACACAAATAAAACATTAATCTTAGAAATCAAGTGGGATTTTGTTGAAACATCTGATGGACCCAAGTATTGCCCACTTAGAATGCCACCCATTCTAGAGACTTCAATTAGATATTTACTTCCTTTCTGATGAATCGAATTTAGAATCATAATGGATCAGAAAACAAAAACAAAAAAATGCAAAAAGAACAGCAAAACTTTATAAAGGCAAGATTTTTTCAGCAACGACATAAAGATCCGTCTTCAATGTGGTCCATAAAGTGAAAATTTATGTATCAGTGTCAGAATTTTTCATACCTTGCCTCAAAGCTCATTCCCTCAGAGCACATGGCTTCACAAAAACTGCTGATTACCCATGGAGGAAGATATGCATCCTTGATTTCAATGCTATAGCAGAAACCAGAAGATGAAGATTCATCTTTCATGTTGAATTCCTTTAGAGGAAAAGATATATTATCAGCCCTTCTCATTTCCTTGCATCTAACCTACAAAAGAAGGCAAACAAACATGTATTAGCAGGATTATGTTTTTTGTATAACAATTGTGGCACAATCCAAGTTGTAGAAAGAACAACAATCAATCTAGTTTTAACAACATAAGATTCATGGCCAAGAATGAAATAGCATACAGTAAAAGAAGTATATTTAAATAAGGATATGCTATAATTTCTAACTTATCTAATAGGATAAATCAAAAGTAACTATGATGTTTGTAAGGGTCTTTACCCAGTTTCATGTGAAGCAACTTCGGCTTTTGGTAGTAAGTTTATACTTCTATTTTTATTTTTATTTTAATTGTTTTGAGTAATACTATGGAAGACAAAGCAAAGCCAATTATAAAATTTCAGCAAAAACTAATAAATTTGCAGTTAACCAATTATAAAATTTCCATAGCATAATGGTGTAATATAACAAAATTTGAGTAATACTATGTAAGACAAAGCAAAGCCAATTCCAATTGAGTGGATAGAAATAGCAAAGATTCAAAATGCTTGTTTACCAATGCACATACTAAGCAGCCCTACCTCTGGACAAGAAAGGGCAGCATTTTGAAATGGTACTGGTGAATATAATACAGGAACATCCATACTAGTCAAAGAGGTTAATAAAAATCTGGAAAAATGGCAGCCAAAAAAGATGAAATTAGAATCCAGTGATAGAATTAAATAGAAAAAAATTCTTTAATATATAAAAAAATGTAAATAATATAAAGGTCAAGTTTTCTCCCTTTCTTTCAGTTTAAAGGGTACTAAAGACATATGTGTTGTAATCAGACATGATATTCATATACCCACCTATAATTTAATAGAAAATCATATAACCCATGCACATTCTGATTTCCATTGAATGCGAGCAAAGATTGTGGGCTATTATCCACGTTAGACATAGAACTCTGGCGATGAATCTGCATTAAAGATAGGATGGCACCAATTAATGATAAAGCACAAGAAAGAACTTAAGAAGCAGCAAGGTAGGTAAAAACCATTGAAATGGCACTAATGTTTGTACAAGAACACTCCAGCTAGCCAGTAGGATTGTCATGTCTCTGCTGAACATCAATCGTGCTCCCAACTACTCCCACTAAGAAAGCCCTCATCAAATGTTGCAACGACAGAGATAAACATCACATGAGCTATGAAAGCATTTTAGAATTGCACTTCACATTCTACCTAACTGACAAAAGTTGTTACAAATAAAAGGATAAATAAAGACCACCAACAAGAGCAGTTGGAACTTGGAACAGAAAGGCGTTGATTCCCTACAGAGGTGATGTGATTTAAAAAATCTCACACACACTCTTCCGAAGCATGTAGGTCAACGCTGATATTACAAAACATTACTATTCTGGCTGCAAACCTCCTTCTGCTGAAGATAAGGTCAACGCTGATATAATAGGTCAACGATCATAACATCCTACTCATAACAATTTGTATGTGAATTAACATTTTTGAGAAGTATATACAAAATGAGTCTAAATTATACCAAAACAAAGAAATTAAAAAAAAAAAATTGTTAAAAATATAAAGAACCGTGTTTTATAAGAAATATACAACAGAAAACTCAGTAGGAAAAACTTTGCATTTCATTAAAAATTAAAAACAAAAGAGAGATGGAGATGAACTGCTTTGACACTAAGCAATTTTGTGTTCAAGTAGAAATTCATAAAAAGAAAAGTAAGAAAAAATAAATAGAGATAGATTTGGGAAAGTAGATTGAACACACACACACACACACACAGAGTTTTGAAACACCTTATAAGAAAAAAGAAGAGTTATGTGATACACCCAAAAAGAAAAGAAAAAATTGAACAAGAGCATTGTACTCGGTGTGCAATTAAGATTTTAAAAAGAAGAAAAGAAAACATAATTGTAGACACCCCATTTTTGACCGCCCTTAAGACTTGGGCGCGACTGATGGTTTACTTGGTGGAGAAAGGTGTGCAGGGCACAGGTTCGGTTTCTTCGGCAAGGAGAGGGGCGAATCTCAACTTCATACCCCATTTTGGACCAAAACTATTTTGAATGGTTTTTAGACCTTAAAACCCTCTCTTTCAAAACATTTTTGAAATAAAATTCCCACGATGTTCCGACGCTCGCATTTCGGTAAATGTTGCGCTTTTCGGTAAACTGAGCAAGGACAAAGTGGAGATGAATGAAAGAGAGATGAAATCTTTGAAAAATCTTTCAAAACACTTTGTTTAGGGGTTTGGAGTTGAAGAGAAGAGGAGAAGAGGGGAGAAAACAAGTTGGAGAAGAGGTTCGGCATGAATCCGGGTAGAAGAAAGTCGAGCAGTCCTCGCTAAATCAAGCTCATCTATCTATACACTTGGAGTTAAGCTATGAGGCCACCATCGTTGAAAAGAAGACTTTCGGGGCTTCATTTTTCACTCAAGAATCTCTCAGATCCAAGTCCGGGTGGGGGAGGTATGATTGGTTGAAGTAGGGGATCAGTCCGGTTGGATCGAATCTGCGCGGCTTCACCAAAAAGGGCATAACTTTTTCCACAGGAGGAATTTTAATGCAAGGTTTGCGCCATTGGAAAGCTAACTTCCGGGGCTACAATCTGGACATCCACCGGCACTTTTTGACCTCACCGGCTGCCGACCGGCACAAAAGATTGCCGACCGGCACAAAAGATTGCCGTCCGGCCAAAAGTGCCCAGAACTCAGAATTTTGACAGATATTTATCATCCAGCTGCCATACACTGTGTTAGATATTTTCAGTTGGGATATTTCGACCAAAAGCTCTTATTTTGATATATATAGAGCCATATATCTCATATCTTAGGGTTAGAACAAAAAGGGTAAAGTTTTGGGAGCTTCTCACTCTAAGATCTCTCTCTCTCTCTCTCTACATTTCCAAGTTCCAAACCTCTCAAATCCTTGGCCATTTCTTCACCACCACTAAGCACCACCACCACTACTCCATCACAGCAGCTTGGAGAAGTTTTTCAAAGGCTTAGGAGCAGCAAACTTGAGCCAAGAAGCAACAAGAGTGTGATCTTCAAGGGTAAGTATCAATCACCCTCTTTTGGCACCTTTTTTTGCACCATTCTTCTACCCTACTTGCTCACTGTTTTAGGCTCCGACCCTAACTGAAAGGGTCATTTTTTTGAGCTGTTCTTCATCTTTGTTTAAGGGCTCAACCCTGTTTGAGCTCTCCATTTGGTACTTGTTTCAATATCATCTCATATGCCTTAATCTTGCATGCTTTAGCTAGCCTGAAAATATCCATATTTTGGCCTTCTTGTCATGTTTTGTTAAGGGTCTTTGCTGGTTTGATGAATGTTTGGGGTATCTCATGTTATAGCCTTTGTTGGCTTCATTCTTGCATGACATTTTTAGCAAGTTTGCATACTGATTCGAGGGTTGTCATAAACTGTAAATGTGCATATTTTTGGTCCCTCATCAGTATTGTAGAAGGAAAATATTTCAGTTTGAGCATCGCATGTACCACTTGTTTCAATACCCCTCTCTTGGCTCCCATTTTTGCATGCCATTGTTGTCCTATCTATGCTTACTATTTCGCCATGTTTTGTACTGTAAAAAATGCTATTTTGGGGCTGCCTTGCTACTGTTTTGCATGTCATGTACCAATTATGCATGTTTAGTATGGCTGTAGGCCATTTCGGGTGCTTAATATCGCATTTTGGGACCATTCCGTGCATTTGGTGTCATTTCCCCACCTTTCGGGACTGTTTTGCATCATTTGTGAGTGCTGAAATTCCATTTGCATGTTTGCATATCATTTTCCATGCCATTTCATGCCTTAGGGCCATTGCCTCGGTTTGCGTGCCCGTGTGCACGCATTTCGAGACACTTCATTTTCATCTAATGGCCTCTTATGTGAGTGTGGCTGAGGCCCTCTCATGTTAGTGTAAGCCCAATTTGCATTGCGTATGCCATTTCATGCTTTTATGTCATTGCCTCGGTTTGCGTGCCCGTGTGCACGCATTTCGAGGCATTTCATTTTCATCCACCGGCTTCCGGTGTGAGTGTGGCTGAGGCCCTCTCATGTTGGTGTAAGCCCATATTGCATCGCGTATCTCATTTTAGTCCTGTTGCATCCCGTATGCCATTTTCTCGGTTTGCGTGCCCGTGGACACGCATTTCGAGACATCTCATTTTAGTCTCATTGTATATCATATTTCAGGCCATTTTGTGCTTTAGTATCATTGTCTCGATTTGCGTGCCCGTGTGCACGCATTTCGAG
The DNA here is from genome assembly GCA_036172215.1 of Camellia granthamiana. Taxonomy (NCBI): domain Eukaryota; kingdom Viridiplantae; phylum Streptophyta; class Magnoliopsida; order Ericales; family Theaceae; genus Camellia; species Camellia granthamiana. The sequence goes on from CM069912.1 coordinate 14,121,875, forward strand.
GCACTTCATTTTCATTCATTGGCCTCCTATGTGAGTGTGGCTGAGGCTATCTCGTATTGGTGTAAGCCCATCTTGCATTGTGTATGCCATGTTCAATGCGTTGTGCATGTTATGTTGTTAGCATTGTGTATGCCACGTAGTTGCATCGCATGTTTGCATGCTTGCTTGCATGCTTAGGTCGCATGTGCATTGTTGTGCATTGCCTTGCCTCTTGATCAACCATGATTGAGGTTGGGTCCTTTGTATGTTTTGCATGCATTGCATTTGACATTGAAGTTGCAAACTTGGCCTTTTAGGCCATCATGCACCAAGATGCATCATTGATGGCCCGAGGGTCGAGGGCTATGCTCTCTTGAGTCTAACACATGATAGGGGGCATAGCCATGCTTACATATGCTCAAAATCCCATACCATGCACTGCCTGTCTGCTGTTGCTGTCAAAACTGTCTTCTGCAGGAACTTTCTGCCGACCGGCAGTGTGGAGTGCCGACCGGCACTATGTGGATGGCCGATAACCTCCTAAGCAGCCGATGGAAATTTTAGCTAGCCGGTGGGCATTCCATCCAGCCGGTGGTGTACAGCAGCATGCAAGGAGGATATTCTGGGACTTTGGCAATTTTTGGAGGGACAGGGCAGTAAAAACAGAGGCAACAGTGGTATGGTGCGGGTTTTCGGGGCGAGTCAGATTCTAGCATGCATCATTCGCTCATTCCGAGGCAGGGCTGCGGCCACTTTCTTGTTGTAATTAATTTATTAATTAAATTAAGGGTCTGTAATAATTAATTAGCTAGGATAGTTGATTTATTATTTGGCCTGTATATTTATTTGGCCCCTCCGAGCGAGGGCGAATTTGTAATAAGTGTGGGTGCGTGTGTGCATGTCTTCCAACCCCCCACTTCTTTCTTCCCTTTTATTTACCTGCTTATGATGGTAGATTAGGGCATATTTAAATTAGCATACCTTATGCTTTGCATGCGTGCATCCATACATTTGTTATACATGCATCGGGCTCGGTACATCATACAAACTGCATTATACTTCAATTCCAAATTGAATACGTGCTAGCTGTAGCGTTTCACATGCCATGTTTAGGATAGCCGAGCCTTCCTAGATTACATCTTTGCATGTGTTGCATTAGACATTTCAGTATGCTTAGGTCCATGCATGGATTTCTAATGAGCTTCTGTTTTGGCTTGGAGTACTAGGTGAGCTTTTATGCTTTAACATCCTTGCATGCGTGTGAGTGTTGCCATGACTGCATGCTTACCATGAGGCTAAATGCTTATGTGATATAATTGCTTGAATGCCTGTAGATGGAGGTTGAATTACCTAAATTGGGACAATGCATTAAAAACTGTGAGTTTTAAAGCCCACTAGATAGTGGCAAAACTGTTTTTATAAAAGCCCACTTGAGGGTGGCAAAACCTGCATTTTAGCCTACTTGCGAGTAGCAAACATTTTCAAAACAAACATGCAATGTTTTGTTCCAATTTAGGCGATTTGGTCTATACTTGTTTGCTGTGCGCATAACATAGTAATTCTAGGCTAATAACCAGAATAAGAGCACGTAATGTTTTCAAAATTGGATATCATGGTTAGTAGAGGCCGGTCTTCGGACTGGGCGAAAGGGGGTGCTCATAGCTGACCTTCCCCGATCGTACCCAAGCTCCCGAGCCAAGTTCACTTTGGTGATGACGGACATGTGGCCTTCGGCACCGAGTCAGGGTTTCCTAAATTTTTCATTTTAAAAATATTTAGGTGGCGACTCTGTAATCTGGCAAAGCAGTCCATGTTTGGCACTTCTTTTCAAAAATCTGTTTTTCTTCAAAATGATTTGCCAGATTTGGACTCTTTGGTTCAAGATTTAGAACCGTGACATTTTGAGTCCTTTGAACTGTAGTAGACCCAATATCGAACCAGAACCGGGGGGGGGGGGAGTCGCACCCTTTCCCCGGGACGCGTTCGGGGACGTCTACAATAATTTTTATAAATTAAAAAAAAAGGGCTCTCTAAGACATCAAAAAGTATGAGACAGAAAATAAATTGATATTAGGTTATTTGATTCAGTAATACTACAATACAAATCTAGACTTAACTGTCCAAAATTGTCATCTTGTGATTTAAAATTATTCTACATATCAACTCCACATTACACAAATTTAATCTCAACTAGATAACTCTCATTCAGGATAAATAGAGGTACTTAAGTGGGTTTCATAGCATTTTTCTATTTGATTAAATGGGAGAAGAAAAAAAAAAGAAGGAAAAAGCAGTAGTCAAATGATACATATGCAATGAGGGAGATATATGACAACGTATAACTGGAGAGAAAAATTTCTCCTAGCAGAGAGGGAGATACTCAAATTACAATAATGTACATTCAACATTTTCAAACTGCAACAATATTTGAATCTCTATCGGCTTAATTTGTATTTCTTATCCTATTCAATCCAACATGACCTATTAATGTTCAGTTTGGACATAAGTGTAAAATGTGTATTTTAAGCCACAAACACAAATATACAAACAAAAATTCACATACAATGGCAAGAATTAACAAACCGGGGTCTTGTAATGAGGATAAGCTCCCCAATTTATTCTAATTGTCTTCGTCCGCACACTACAATGGCAAGAATTAACAAACCATCAAACATTTTGAACTTTTGATAAATTCAGTTATCTGATTGGTCTATGAAAATCAATGAAATTCTGCTAATTAGGCACTCTATATATTATGTGATGCTTGCTCACATCTTCAAACTATCAAGTTTAGGTTTTCCACTTATAACAGTTCCTTTTAAAACTTCAGGATTTGTAATTGGGACATTAGCACATATTAAATAAATCTTCCCACAACACAAAGAAACTACTAAAATGAAAAAAAGTAATAGATCAGTCTTTCCTGCAATAATTAAATGAGAATTACGGCTTACCTAAAAATGTGATCCAGCAATGCATCTGCTACTAGTTCACGAGAGAATATCTTGTAGCTCATATCATTCTCACCATGTTGCTTGAGAACAGAAATGCTTGTGAATGGAAGATCAGAACTCTCTACAGTACCCACCAGTTCTAGAATTGCTGATGCAGAATGCAGGCCAAAATATGCCTTGGCCACAGCAAACCGTCAATATTTAGCAAATTGAAAGATGATATGCAGTAGGGGGAAAACAGTGTAACTAAGCATATGAGTAATGAATTTTTGAATGCTACAAGTAACTGTTAGAATACTCACTGTATTCAAGAATCCCCTCACAAAAGTTGCATGGGTATGTTGTAACTGCCTATTAGGAATTAAAAATGTAGGCGTAAAGTTGAGGAGGCCGACGCTGCTGCTGCTGCTGCTCCGACGCTGCTCCTCCGCCGCTCAACGTCGATCGATCGATCGAGAGAGAGAGAGAGAGAGAGAGAGAGAGAGAGAGGGGGGGGGCGTAAGAAGAGATTAGGGATTTTTGGGTTTGAGATTGGGGATTTTTTTGTTTTGGGGGGGGGGATGGAAAAAAAAAGGAAGGGGGAGCGGGAATGGAAAAAAAAAGGGGCGGTAATAAGAAATAAAAAAATAATTTTTTTGAGTCACAAATGAAATTTAAATAATAAAATAACGTCGTTTAATTTTATTTTATTTTTTTGTGGCGAGGGTTGTCGTCGTCAAAAAAATTTATTTTTTGTTAAAATATATATTTTTTGTAGTTAATGAACTTTTTTTAAAAAAATATTATTATTTTTTATTTGGTAGAAGTAGGGGTAATATTTTAATGAAAAATGTTTTCCACTAAAATAAAAGTTAATTTTTTGTAGTCAATGAAAAATATTTTTCTGCGGCCTATTTTTTTTTTTTTGTTACTAAAAATCATGAACTAATTTTTTTTGGTAGAAGAAAGGGAGCGGCAGTAGTGGTGAAGGTGGTGAATAAGAGATGATGGTGATGGTGATGGTGATGGTGATGGTGAAAGAGATTAGTAGTGAAGTTGTGATAGTGGTAGTGTAAATGGAGTGACAGGGGTGAAGGAGAGGTAATGGTAGTAGTAGTGGTGGTAGTGGTGGTAATGAAGTGGTGTAGAATACCGCATGTTGATCTATCTCTTGCCAAAAGGCGATTTCAAAATGATTTTATTTTTCCTAGATATCATGAAGAGATTGAAACCCTTAAACATGTATTTTTCCGTTGCCCCTTTGCAAAACGAATTTGGAGAGGATCCTGTTTGGGGTTAAACTTTGTTATAGGAAACCCGATAGAGGCTGATTATTGGCTTCTTGAGTGGATCAAAACTGCACCTGATAATGAAACCATTGTTGAATCCATCAAAATTCTTTGGGAAATATGGCTTCGTCATAACAAAGCATCCTTTGAGCAAATTGTAGAGAACCCAATTCGGTCCATGATTTCTATTCACCAACTGGATTGGGAATGCAGTAAAAATATATTTTTATTTCAAGGACATCTTTGTCAACTATCACGGTTGAAATAATTTTGGAATTCCATAATTTTTTTCTAACAGTGCACAATGCTTTCCAAAGACAAATTTTGATAGGTTTATAATAGATGGAGCTTCGATTCGACATTCAAAGAAAGCAAAGGCTGCCTGGGATGCGTTCAACAACAATGGGCAACAATCAAGGTCTATGGAGTTCTAATTTTTTGCCTCATCAGCATTGATGGCTGAAGCATGTGCATGCTTAGAAGTTTTGGGATGGTGTATGTCCCACAATGTTAACAGTGCTGCTATCCTCACTGACAACCGAGTTAACAACATTACAAATAGTAAAGCACGTGAATGGGATGTGGACGATGTTATTTTGGATATATGTAATCTTTCGTAGTGTATTGACCATGTTTGTATCACAAAGGTGCCCAGACAGCAATTTATCAAGCACATATGTTGGCTAAAGCAGCATCCTTACATACTGCATTTAGTCCCTTTAAGACTTAAATATATATGCATCTTATCTCTCATCAAAAAAAGAAAAAGAAGGGATTTTCACGAGGCCATAGTTTTTATTCAAGTTTTTTTTTTCTTTCCCCCGCGGGGTTCTATTTGGGAGAAGCAACTCCTTGTTTGATTAACTAGAGTAAAGTATGAACTAGGTAAGAAGTGGCCTAGTGGGTATCAAGAAAGCTAGATGTCACAGCCTTGGTTGTTTCCAAGCTATCCGTGCGGCACTTAGACAATCTCAAGTCCTACTTTGCTAAGTAAGCCTAACTCACAAACTTGTAGGAAAAAGAAGTTAGAAGAACACAAGAGAGTTTGAGAGAATGTCTCGTATTCACTCTTGAGAGAATGCCTTGTATTCACTCTTGAGAGAAAGCTTTACAATTCTTGGATAGATTGGAGCAAATGAGCTCCTCTCCTATTTATAGGCTCCTTATGAGCATTCTAGAATCCTTAAGAAAACATCATGTAGAAGCTTCCTACGGAAGCCTTCTTTACAAGCTACAAGAATGTTCTAGAATGCCTTCTAGAACTATCTATACAAATATCTAATTATATGTACAAGTGTATAGATTCTTGAATTTCCTAGGTCCTTCTAGAATTCTCCATAGTCTTCATATGTGCAAGAGTTTGCTAGGGAGTTCTAGATTCTTCCATGTTCTCTCAAGTGATGGAATGAGCTAGGAAGTTCTAGATCCTTCTATTGATCTCCATGCTCTCAAGCTCCCATATTTTCTCAACTCTTCTAGGAGCTTCCAGAATATTCTATTAGCCTCCCTTCCTTGAGATTTCCTCTTGGTAGGCAATTTTGTCTTGGTAATTTGGCGGGATGTGACATTCTCCTCCACTCATGCTCGCGACGCCCACGTCGTGCTTTCTTCCTTGAAGTCACTGGTTTTCTCCTTGACTTGCACCATTTTACCTTGTCCACTTGCCCTATTGTTAACTTAACAAATGTGCATATCGGTGGACTATCTTCTATAGAGCTAGTTATCTTCTTGGGAATGCCTACTACCTCTTTCTTGTTTGTCCTCGACTTAATATACATAGCTGACAGAGGCTTGAGTTTAGTATTCAACTTACTCACCATTGGCACCATGCAAGGTCCACCCTCCATAATGCACATAGTGTTGTTGCAAGGTAATAATGCCACGTTAAACTCCCGCAAGAATTCCATTCCTAGCACCACGTCAGCTATCGAAAAATTGACTTTTCCGCGCCACCCACCAAGGTGTAGCTCAACCCCTCGAGCCATGGCATCTACGAGCTTTGCCTTGGTGTTCACCGTCTTCATCAATCCTTGACCCTTGTCAAGTTTAAGACCAAACCTCTTGGCCTCCTCCGCATTAATGAAGTTGTGCGGCGCACCTGTGTCTACCATGACTTGGGTCACTCTCCCATTGATCTTGGCATCCATATACATTAAACCCTTATCTCATTGGGTCAATGTAGTAGGCTTCAATTCGATGACACCGAGTAGTTATAGAGATCCTATTTGCGGAGTCTCCACATTTTTCCGTTCTTCAATCATGGCATTAAGGGCTTGCCTCTTGGGACACTCTCTAGCCCAATGTGGCCTGTCACATAGAAAACACTTGGTCTTGGGTTTGAATCTCTCCTTATTCTCTCTGACCTTGTCTTTGCCCTCTTTGCCAATGGGAGGCTTGTCGTGCCTTCCCTTGCGTTGGATGCCTTCATCCTCATCTTCCTCACTTTCACTAAAACTTCTGCTAGGGTCACCCTTGGATGTCTTGGCCTTGCCATCCCCACGTTTGTACTCAATAAGTGATTCTGCCATTGCCATGGCCGTTGCAAGGTCTTGCACACCTCGGTGTCATAACTCTTGCTCTACCCATGGTTGTAGGTTGTCTAGAAAGTTGAAGAGCAATTCCTCATCAGTCATATTCGAGATTTCAAGCATGAGTGTAGAGAATTCCCTTACATAGTCCCGAATGGACTTTGTGTGTTTAAGACTTTTCATGCTCTTCCTTGCTTGGCAGGCCACATCCTCGGGATAAAATTGCTTCTTAAGTTCTCTTTTGAAATCATCTCAGGTTGCTATGGTGCACGTACCTCACTCAATGTCAACATGCCTTCTACGCCACCATAGTGTAGCTGTGTCGGTGAGGTAAAGGATTGCGGTCCGTACCTTGGCATCTTCTTCAATTACATCCATCGCTTCGAAATATCTCTCCATGTGCCACAAGTAATTGTTTATCTCCTTCGCATCTCTCTTTCCATCAAAAGGTTTTGGTATTGGCACCTCCACCTTGGACATCCTCGGCAAGGTCACAGCTCCCCCAGCTATGGCCTTTTTGCACATTGCCACGTCTTGGTGCACCTCCTCCAAGCGGGCATCAAACTGTGCGAGCATCTCCAATACCTTGGCTTGGAAGGAATCATTGGCCATTTGTGCATCATGTGCCACGGAATTGATGGTGGAAAGCATGCCATCGCGGAGTTCCTTGATCTGCCTCTTGAGACCCTCCACCTCCTGTTCAAAGCTTTGCTCCAACACATCAAGATGCTCTCCCGAGTCACCCACGGCAAGCTCCACCTTGGCAAGCCGTGTTTCCATGGTGGTCATAGCATCTCGTGACTTATCCTTCCTTCCCTTCGTGGGTTCCCTTCCACAGGTTTACTCCGTTACAATCTCCTCTACACCGGATGACATTGTTGCCTTCTCTTCCTTTGTCTTGAACCTGCTCTGATACCACGTGTCACAGCCTTGGTTGTGTCCAAGCTATCCGTGCGGCACTTAGATAATCTCAAGTCCTACTTAATGATGCTAAGTAAGCCTAACTCACAAACTTGTAGGAAAGAGAAGTTAGAAGAATACAAGAGAGTTTGAGAGAATGCCTTGTATTCACTCTTGAAAGAAAGCTTTACAGTTCTTGGATGGATTGGAGCAAACAAGCTCCTCTCCTATTTATAGGCTCTTATGAGCATTCTAGAATCCTCAAGAAAACATCATGTAGAAGCTTCCCATGGAAGCCTTCTTTACAAGCTACAAGAATGTTCTAGAATGCCTTCTAGAACTATCTATACAAATATCTAATTATATGTACAAGTGTATAGGTTCTTGAATTCCCTAGGTTCTTCTAGAATTCTCCATAGTCTTCATATGTGCTAGAGTTTGCTAGGGAGTTCTAGATTCTTCCATGTTCTCTCAAGTGTTGGAATGAGCTAGGAAGTTCTAGATCCTTATATTAATCTCCATGCCCCCAAGCTCCCATATTTTCTCAAGTCTTCCAGGAGTTTCCAGAATATTCTATTAGCCTCCCTTCCTTGAGATTTCCTCTTGGTAGGCAATTTTGTCTAGGTAATTTGGCGGGACGTGACATAAAGCTAATAATTTTGACATCCTTTCCAAACAATTTACAAAGTTTAATTTAAAACCATAATATGCTACTAAAAGCACAGTTGCTAAACTTGTTACTTAAAATCCACTTCCTGTAAATATAACTAGTGCAGAATTTAACATAATATTCCCATATCATGTACTTCTCTAACAAATTTCAGGCAACCTCAAGCCAGTCCCAAAAGCATGGATCAGTGCTTTCACCTCAGAAACACTGTTACAATTCATGCATTCTCACTCAAAACATTCTTCTGGCAAATACTTCAAGCGGTCATCCTTCCAGCTATTCACACCACACTTGCTGTCGGCTTTTCTCAAAACTGGAGGGACGGAACAATACGAGGAGCAAGCATGAGCACACTTCCACATGAAAAAGAAAAAATAACTAAAAATGAGAATATGAATGCACTAAGGATCAAGGACACGAGTAAGATGTTGCTTCTCACTTTCTAAGAGTTCAGCATCCCTTTTGTTGTCACCACTAGCCACGTAAGTCCACTTGTCCAGTGCCAAGAAATAATAATAATAGTATCAATGTTTTTACACCGTATAAAAATAATAAAAAGTACCCCCAAGACCTTATGTCGCTTGCCAACAAAGAATATGCTTAAAAGAAGTTGAATAACACAGGTAACTAATCATGGCTGAAATGTAAGGACCACATAAAAGGCATAATAAAAATATTAAATAGGAATATCTAACAAAATAATTAACCAATAGACAAGACAACTTGGACTCATCTTTCCAAATGTCATTGGCCCCTTACCTGATTCGGACAATTGTTTTCCGATTTCGCTGAGACGATTACAAAAGCCAAATGCTCAAGTCGTACCATCTCGTCACCTGCAGCGTAAATTATTGAAATATAAAAAAACAAAAACAAAACTAAAATACAAAAAACAAAAAATGATATGCACAAACCTAATTCATCCAAACTACTCAATTATGATGCAATCCCTAAACCGTTTTCCCAAAAGGCATAATATGGACATAGGTATATGTTCTAGACAGATATTCCATGGTCTTACTCTATGCCTCAAGCAAGCACAAAAATGCAAACTATTACTCACCGTAAAACAATAACATTAAAAGATCTCATATAAGACTACAAATAAAAGTCACTCAACACAATTCGAAGGTAGTAAATCCAAGGAAGAAGAATTAAAATCACCGGCGGGTCCAATGGAAGGAGAGAAATCATACCATAAAACACTCGCCACATCCCCCGATAACTTGTAAATGATGCATATAAGAACTTTCACAGGCTTTAGAGCCAAATAGTTTAGCCGTCTACCATTGAGGATCCTTTGGACAGTCCCACTAACTCTAGATAGAGAGAGGCCAAACAAAATATGTGTTTAGATTGATGAAATGGTGATCCCGCATTCTTCTTTCATGATCAGCAATCTGAACTACTTCGATAACCTCATCCGCAAAATGTCCAAAGACACCACATGATAAAGGAAAAGTAACTGCTTCCTGAAAACGCTGCAACTGTTGTGCGCATGCGCATGCATATGTGCGAGCACATGTGAGAGAAGAAATGGAAGAAGTTGACAAACAATTAACAAGAAACATCAGGATGCACCACCAAGCTATCTCCATCTCTATTGACGGAAAACTATAGTGACAATGACACATGAAATTTGTAAACATGAAAAATGACAATGACAATTACATGTAAAAAAAATTAAAGGAGCATGTAAATCATGACATACTATGAAATGTTGACACAGACATGAATACAGACATGGGACACTACACACAAATACGACATCACACGGATACATCAACGTGGAAAATTTTAGAAAAGACAAACTATGACAAAAAGATAATTGTAACATGTTTCTCATTCTTTTAAACCATATGCTAATACATTTACATATCTTTGTCATTTAATTTTATGTGAAAGGTCTGTAGGATCTATTCTTAAGAACTATACATTTTTTAAGGTATAAGATAATTATGTCAAATTCTCAACTTTGAAACTAAGACGTCAGCAAATTTCTAAAGTTGTTGCTCTAATGTTTATATTTTAGAGATAAACATGGCCAAGAAATGAAGGACACATCGCAAAAATGAATGTCAAACTCGTGTCCAAAATTCAGATTTTTATGTTTAATTATGGAGATGAAAAAATTATATATATGTATTGAAAGTGTGTTCCAAAGTGTCGGAGCATCGTTTACATCCAACACGGACACGTCACCTTCTCAGAAGTGTTTGTGATTCTTAGCCATAGAATCCAAAAATTAGCAAAGACCGCAAGACGAGATAAAACTAATGCACATCACACTCCCAAAATAGTACCGTGTACCAACATCCCAAATCCCAATCATCTTACATATCGACTATACTTTATGCAAAAGTTGCATAACAGATGCTACCAGCAGAAATATAATGCAGCATACAATTGCAAAAATAAATAAATTGACACAAACCTACTACATTTAGCTAAGAAAACTGCAAATATTGTCGAAAGTTTTTCCTAAGAAATTCAAACATAAGCCAATAACAAATTTAATGATATAAAAAGCACCCTCCACTGCGATGAATTAATTCATATGTTAATCGGTAAGATAAGAGACAAATCAATAAAAACTACTTTCATCCCCGTGCTACGCACATGCAAATGCAATTATGTATAGAGTTTGCAAAAAAGAGCTGATTTAAAGTTAAAATGCGCTGAAGTTGACCTTAAACGGAGTTGGCAAAGAATGGCTACGAATTAATAAAATATAGCTTTCTCTAAATCAAACTGACAACTTTTAGATTGTTTAACTGGATAGGATTCAAAACATAATCTTCTAGCACTTTCAATGGCACCCAAAAACAAATTTTATAGTCATTGGGATATCTTTAAAAGAAATATACACGCCAGAACCAACAAACAAAAACCAAATGCACACATAGGCCATTAGTAGTATCAGTTAATAATAAGAATAGATAAACCCACTTTGAGCCGGATATTGCCAATTCCTCTTTGGAAAGAGTATACAAAACAAGCACAATGATTGAGTATAGCCTACACATACAGTTATAATAAATAAATAGGTTTGGGTAAAAATATATCGTTATCAGATATAGAAAAAGGGGAAATGATCACACGATGTTATTTTTTTTTATTGATAAGCAATCATACAATGGTATTCATTTAACTGCCAAATCGCATTTGGGGCTGAGGAACAAAAATCATAACATAGAAGGAAACAGTGTTGGTTTCAAGAAGCACTACTCAATCCCTCCATCTACTTTGCAACCAGGAAATAAAACATAAATTGGAGGATAAATGTCAAATAAAAAAACAGACATACGACACAAATAAAAAAAACAGAAGGCTGTACCATGGAAATTTTGAGCTCGGCCAAGGAGAATAGCCCACACTTGAAAGAACGAACAAATTTACAAAGCTCAGAATTTCCTAAATTAACTAATTCCACAAACTTGACACACTTCCAAGCCTCTACAAATAAAGTATCAAGAACATGGTAACCTCTTGCACCTCAACTCCAAAGTTAGCTACACTTTACAATCTTCCTGGTTTTACAAGAGCAAAATTGAACATAATGATTCATCTCTTTAAAAGAAATGTAAACCATAATAAATGAGATACAATTTTGGAAACACATCAGGGCGCAGCAACGAAAGAGTTAATATGCCAACAAGATCATATTGGACTAGCAGCCCAACTGACTGAACAGAAAATCTGTTTGCCATTATCATCAGTTGCAATGCCTTTGGTACGCCAACAAGATCAAACACAAATAGCACCCTAACTCACAAGGTTGGAACAACAAACATTTGAGAAAAGTAATTTGATCATTTTGATGTAAATTTTAATACAGATTGCTTAATAAAAGTAAAGGAAACTGATGTCAAAGGAAAGAACCAGCCAAGCATAGAGACTTTCATAACACCGAAATTGATTTCAAGTTCATACTTTCAAAGGCACATACTTCTGCATTTCACCAAATGCAAGGCTTCTATCGCGCGGGCTGCTAACAATATCCAACTACAACCATAAGAATCACAAATTAGCATAGCACGATGAGGAATTCATTATTGGTAAATGAATTAGTAAAATAATTAGAGTGTTCTATCTTGAAAAAGTGCACAATTTTAGTCCATAAGTTGAAACAAATTACCTTAGCCTTGGAAATATCAAAATCCCAAAGAAAAACCTATATTGAAAAGTAAGCACGCAAAAATCAGAGTTCCCAAAAACACAATAAAGAACAAAGGAAAATAACCACAAAAAAAGAAAAAAGAAAAAGAAAAAGAAACCCACATCAAATAATTATTTGAACAAATGAAAAGATAAGGTTTGAAGTGAAAAGCCAGTTAGAGGAATTTAAAATAAAAAATAAAAAATAAAAAATAAAAAATAAAAAAAAAACTACACAACCACTAGCAAGAGAGAAGCAATTTGGAAAGGCATTGTTTGCAAAAATGAGCTAGAAGACAACAGTAGTGATTATCCAGAAAAAAGGTTTGCATGGACTCTGAAAGATGAAACATTTTTTAAGTTGCAGAACAACAGACAAATAAGAGAAGAAACATGGGAGCCAAAGGGTCATCTAACTCATGCTCACCCCATTTATGTTTCAAGTAGCTGAGTGCAATAAATTATAGGAAGAAACTATTGAAAATTAACAATTAAAGCAACTAGTGAGAAAGAAAGGGTGAGCATTGGGCTGTGATAGGTAATGAATGAAGGTGTATGACATATGGGAATTGCACAGAGACTGAGTGTGTGGGAGGTAATGAATCCCTTATGGGATAGTGGTACAATTGTCTGACAGATGGAGATTTTTTCAAAATTTAAGTGTAGAAGCAAAGGGGTATGTCGATAAAGAAGGTTTGACCACAAGACAAGGATCTAAACATACCATTTTTACTATTGGTATGGTACACACCGATACCGTTGAATTTTGGTATACTGTTTCAGATTTATAATCATAAACAAAATATTGAAATTTAATTTAGATGTATATATTATAACAATAAATTTTTTTTTTTTTTTTAAAAAAAGCCAACTTGACTGGTAATCAAATTCTCCTATAACAAAGAAAATAATAATATTAATAACAACAACAATAATAAGTGATGGAAAGTGTTTACTTTTTAGAGTGTCAAGAAACCTTTCACAGGCATTTTATTCTTTCTCTTTTTTCTTGCTTTATTGCTTGCTTTAAATTCTTTGCAAAGTAGAATAATGCAGTTGTCATTTCGAAAACTGTGTCATCACTTCGGGAACCGAGAGTTGTACATATTCTATTCTCCTTCCCTTCCCGCCTTCCGAATGCAACATACAACTCCCCGGTGTACTGCACTCTTCAAGTGTGTTTGTTCCCCCCTTTTTCCTTACCAAATAAGAATCCCTCCGCCCTTTCTCTCTCTCTCTCTCTCTCTCTCTCTCTCTCTCTCTGTGCGTGCATGCGTGCACTCACGTGGCACTAGATACTTCTCTTCCATCTTCTGATTTTAGCATATCGGACAATAATAGAAACAGAAGCCCGAATAGCCGGAAAATGAAAAAACTACAAGATAGACAGAAACAGTCTAGTATTTTGAGTGAAAGAAAATATGGATGCGTGTACCATTTTTGTGCCGGAGGGGAACACCCCGGGTTGTACTGACTAATACAATACAAATTATTAACACTGGTCGGAACCAGGTTTGAATAAGTGAGGCCATGAAATGTGTGTGAGAATTAAAATAATTTTAATTCAGAAAGAAGAATACCTCATGCCATGATGTTCAAGCCTTTGAATCTTTATCCTTGAATGATCAAATCTTGAATGTATAAAGAAACCCACTCATAGAACACTTTTACAGAACCATATGGGAAAAGTGAAAGGAACAGAGTTTCAAGCCTATTCTATTCACAAAACAACGTCTGTGTTTGATGGCTATCACAGGCATATATTTAGATAGGCTTGGACCCATATCCAAGTGTAACTCCTTATAACTTTCCACCATCAGGGAAGTTGTAAGGTCCCATGAAACCACCATATGGGATAGTGAACAGACGTTAGTTACCCATTAATCATTAAACCAATTAAATATATATAATATAAATAAATAAATAAACAAACATGTGGCATATGGGCCACTTTATGGATATTCTTACATTCTCCCACTTGGCACATATAACACACGTTGTTGACTATCGGGTAACTAACAAACTGATTATGGCCATTAAATAAAAATACCCAAACCTTAGAGTTATAATACATGAATCATGGCGGTTATACTCTATCAGTTAAGTATTTCCTTCCATGTATTACATTGTATCACACTCTCAACTTTATGTGGTGTCATTCTTTATGAATAACTTCTAATAAGTTATTCTGGGTCCAATGATCCCTATGGATCAATAGTCCTAATGGACTACATAGCATCACAAATACTTTAGGTGCACAAAATGATGTTTTTCACTAATAATAATCAAAATGTTATGACAAAACAAAATAAAACAACAACTAGAAAAATTATTGAGCTAACCAATCAGTCTCATGCCCTCAACGTGTTTTGAAAACACCTTTACAGAAAGACCTTTGGTCATAGGATCTGCAATCATCATATCGGTACTAATATGCTCAATGCTGACTTCTTGTTTCTTAACACGGTCTCGAACAACAAGATACTTTATGTCAATATGCTTGCTTCGGCTACCACTTTTGTTATTGTTAGAGAAGAAAATTGCAGCCGAATTATCACAGTAAACCTTTAATGGCCTAGAAATTGAATCCACAATTCGAAGCCCTATGATAAAATTCCTTAACCAAATAGCTTGTGAGGTTACTTTAAAGCATGCTATAAACCCTGCTTCCATTGTTGACGATGCAATTATCGTCTCTTTGGTGCTCTTCCATGAAACAGCACCGCCTACCAGCAGATAGACATATCCTAAAGTGGATTTTCTGGAATCTTGACAACCCGCAAAATCCGAGTCTGAATATCCAACCACCTCAAGACAGTCAACATGCTTGTAAGTAAGCACATAGTCCTTGGTTCCCTTTAAGTACCTCATGATTTTCTTTGCAGCCTTCCAATGTTCCATTCCTAGATTACTTTGGTATCTTCCAAGCATCCTAACTGCAAATGCAATGTCAGGTCGTGTACAAACCAGAGCATGCATTAAACTGCCTACAGCAGGCGCATAGGGAATGCTAACCATTTGTTCATTTTCCAAATCATTTTTCGAACATTGATTTACACTAAATTTGTCACCCTTTAAAATGGGCGCCGCATTAGGAGTGCAATCACTCATCTTAAATTTCTCCAAAACTCTTTCAATGTAGGCTTTATGAGACAGTCCTAATGTCCTTTTGGACCTATCTCTGTGAATCTCTATGCCAATGACATAAGAAGCTTCACCCATATCCTTCATTTCAAAATTTTGGGAAAGAAATTGTTTAGTATCATGTAATAATTAGGGGTGTGCGCGGTGCCGGTCGGTGCGGTTTGAGAGAAAAATAGAAACCGTATGGCGGGTGGCGGATTGATAAAAGTGTCACTAGAATTTGCCATTTTCTTTATCAAAAATCGGCGGTTCGGTTGGCAAATAATGACGGATTTGCCTTGGCAGTTCGGGCGGATTGGCGGTTTATAAAAAATATAATTCAAATTACAAAACTTAAATCAAAGAGTAAAAAAAAGACGAGAGATACCGTGATGTTAAGTATCTTGCGAAGCTTTCTTCTGATGTAGCAAGTATAGCAACAACATGATAATATCAACGACTATGCCATCAGTTCATTACAAGCATCTGTGGAAACTACAATGATCAAATACAATACATAAAATTAATATCATTCAGGGTTTACAATATATTGAAAATGTTTACTGTTGAAAAGTATTTAGATTGAAAAGTGAGCTGATGCAAGTTTGCAACATGGCCAGAAAAAAAAAAAAAGGATTGAAAAGTGAATTGGAATCCAACTTTATTTTGGATTACTGACATCTTGAATTCCTCTCGAGCAGTAATGTAATACTATATTCTAAGGTATAGAACAACAAACAAACTTAAGTAAAAAAGAATTTTTAGAATCTTATAAAACATGATTTAATAGCGGTGCGGGTCGGTGCGGTTTGGAAGAAAAATAGAAACCGGCGGATTGATAAAAGTATCACTAGAATTTGCCATTTTTCTTACCAAAAACCGGTGGTTCGATTGGCAAATAATAACGAATTTGCCTTAGCGGTGCGGCTCAGTGCGGTTTTGGCGGTTTTAGCGGTTTCGGCGGTATTATGCACACCCCTAGTAATAATCCCAAATCATTAGATGTAAGTAAAATGTCATCCACATATAGAACTAGAAAACTGTATTTGCTCCCACTAACCTTAAGGTATATACAGTTGTCCACAACATTCTTCGTAAAACCATATGAAGTAATAACATTGTGGAACTTTAAATACCACTGTCAGGAAGCTTGTTTTAGCCCATATATGGATTTCTTGAGCTTGCAAACTAAGTGACTATCTTTATTAGAACAAAAACCTTCAGGTTGGTTCATGTATACTTCTTCCTCAAGATCCCCATTTAAAAATGGCGTTTTCACATCCATTTGATGTAGCTCTAAATCAAAATGAGCTACTAATGCCATGATAATTCGAAATGAATCCTTCTTAGAAACCGGAGAAAATGTATTATGATAATTGATGCCTTCTCTTTGAGTGAAACCTTTAGCTACAAGTCTGGCTTTATATCGTTCGACATTGCCATTTGAGTCTTTCTTGGTCTTATAGACCCATTTACAGCCAACCGCTTTAACTCCTTTAGGCAACTCGGCAATTTTCCAAACTTAATTCTTAGCCATAGATTCCCACTCTTCCTTCATGGCATCGTACCATAATTTAGAATCATCCCTATTTATGGCATTGGAAAATGAAATAGGATCATCTTTAGGTCCGATGTCAAAATCAGACTTCATTGAGTATACAAAATAATCACCAGAAATTGTTGACTTTCTAGCTCGTGTGGATCTCTTTAATTCTGTAGTCTCAATTGGGACTTGAGCTAGAGGCTCTATGTTGACTTGTTCCTCTTGTGGTGAAAGTTCTTGAATTTGTTGATTTTCAAGAATATCGGGTTAATTATCTTGAAAGACAACCAATTCACCTATATTCATGGGTGTTGTATCCGGATCCCGTGATTCCTTCCACTCTATTTTTCGAAGGTAACTCCTACTAGGGTCAACTTCCTCAATAAACTTAGCATTTTTGGCTTCAACAATTCTAAGTGAATTTGAAGGACAATAAAATTTGTAACCCTTGGAGTTTTCCGCATTGCCTATGAAAAAATCACTAATTGTTCTGGGGTCCAATTTCTTTGAATGTGGGTTATACACCCTCACTTCAACTGGACAACCCCAAATGTGTAAGTGTCTTAAACTTGGCTTCCATCCTTTCCATAACTCAAATGGTGTTTTGGAAACAACCTTGGATGGAACCCTGTTTAAGATATACATAGCGGTTTTCAAAGCTTCACTCAATAAATTTATAGACACATTAGAATAACTAAGCATGCTCCTTACCATGTCCATAAGTGTTCGGTTCCTTTTTTCAACAACACCATTTTGTTGTGGTGTGCCAGGCATTGAATATTGTGCAATAATGCCTTCTTCCTTAAGGAACTTAGCAAATGGACTTGGTAATTATTCCGATTCTGTGTACCTCCCATAATATTCTCCACCCCTGTCTGACCTCACAATTTTAATTTTCTTTTCTGTTTGTTTCTCTACCTCTACTTTATAAACTTTAAAAGCACCAAGTGCCTCAGCCTTATCAAATAGGAAGTAGAGATACATGTATCGTGTGAAGTCATCAATAAATGAGATAAAATATCTCTGACCATTCAGACAAGGTAGAGTAAATGGTCCACAAATATCAGTGTGTTAAGAATTTCCTCACTCCTTTTGGCACCTTTATTGGTCTTGTTGGTTTGCTTTCCCTTTATGCAGTCCATACAAGTACCAAAGTTGGTAAAATCAAGAGTCAGAAGGACTTTATTATTAACCAACCTCTTTATTCTCGCAATGGAGATATGTCCCAATCTCTTATGCCAAAGAATAGAGGAGGACTCATTAACAATATTATGCTTAATGACAATATCACCATGCAAGGTTAAAAGATTTTGTTCAAAAACAGGATCCAGATTTAGTTTGTACAAATCATTAATTAAAATACCAAATCCTACAGAAACAGAGTCTTTAAACAAACTAAAATTTGCACTAACAAACTAAAATTCAAATCCAAACAGTACTAGTCTAGAAACAAAAATTAAGTTTTTTTTTTAAAAAGATGGAATGTAAAATGCGTTTTCAAGATCCAAAACAAAGCCATTTTTTAAAACAAGTCGGAAAGTTCCAACAGCTTCGACGTGTGAACGCATCCCATTGCCCGAATAGATGCCTTGTTCACTTCCCATCGGTTTCCTTAGGCTGAGGAAGCCCTGCATGGTATTAGTAATCTGAATTGTAGAACCCGAACCAATCCACAAATCATATTGATGAGTATTAACAAAATTAGATTCATAACACACAAGAGATATGAGATTACCTTTCTTCTCAAGCCATTTCTTATACTTGGGGTAGTCTTTCTTCATGTGACCCTTTTTCTTGCAGAAGAAGCATGCACCCTTATTGCCATGATTTTTAAATGGCACTTTACCAAGCTTCTTCCATTTCTGATCACCTTTGCCCTTTTTCCATTGCCCTCATTTATGTGTTGCTACATGAGCACTTTCCACTTTTCCATGCTTCAATCTCTCCTCCTCTTCAACACACATGGTCAAAAGTTTATTGATAGACCATTTTTCCTTCTATGCGTTGTAAGAAATTTGGAATGCTGCATATTCCACAGGAAAAGAATTGAGTATGAAATTGACAAGGAATGACTTAGAAATCTCAATCTCTAAGGACTTAAGACGAGCTGCAATGTCCCTTATTTCCATAATGTGCTCACGCACACTCCTAGAATTGTTATGCTTTATTCCTGATAGTTTGTTCATTAGGGTGCTTGCCAATGCTTTGTCAGAACTAACAAATTGCTCTTCAATAGCCCTCATGTAGTTCTTGACCTTATCAGATGGTGGGATTGAGCCCCTAATGCTCTGGCTAATATGTGACTTTATGAGCATTAGGCTTAAGCGATTGGATCTCTCCCACTTATCATAAGCACTCTTTTCTGCAACGGAACTCTCGTTCGTGGGTTCAGGAGGTTCATCCACACGGAGTGCCAGATCGAGGTCCGTGCACCCTAATGTTAGAAGGATTTTGTCCTTCTAGTCCAAAAAATTATCACCGTTCAAGAATGGAATACGAGAAGACTCATTAGATAGTACATAGGTAGATATCGCTGCAATTGCCAAGAACATTATTAATGCTTTGAAACAATAGCTATAGTCTGAATCAACCAATGTCAGATTCAGTAACAAATCTAAACCTTCCTGTGGGTAGAGGTCACTAAACTGTATTAGATTTGCTACTACTTTATAATAAGACTAATGGGTTCCAAAATATTTAAGGAAAAGAACACTCATACCTGTGGGTTTAGAGTGTTCAATCCCTTTAATACCCAATTCATTATCTTATTCCAATTAAATTTCATAAATAATTACTTTCCCGTGGGACCAAGAAATTATTTATAAAACATAATTGCAATGTAAAAATGCCAAATTAATTTTTAACTTTATGTGATCAAAATACTGAGGATCACATCTTTATGTCTGAAGATGATGTAGCTACTCTTAAAACAGAATAAAATTTTTAAATATGGTATAATTTATTAATGTGAGCAAATCCTTATAGTCACAACAAATACATAATCTTCCAATGCACATAATGTATAATACATACAATCAGAGTAATATCACATGAAAAATCCCAAGACCAAACACATGTAATTCAACCTTATACTAGATTTTGCTTAAAAATTAGACCAAAATAAATTCCATAAGCCCAACACATAGTGTATTAATGTTCTTATTTCACATGAATTTTCAATGCATAAATAATTACCTTAATGCATGTAATATAATATTACATTATTCTAGAGAGCATGCCAATGAATATGAAAATTTATAAGACTTTAAAGGATGTGTTAAAATTGTTCACTGTATAAAATTCAAATGAATTTACTTACTATTTAAATATGCAACTTCAATAAACAAAATATTCGTAACAGCATGTTAAAATTTCTTCATGAAAATTCTAGAAATAAATTCAAGTCTTTTATGCCTTTTAAAATTAACTAAATAAACTCAAATAAAAGCATGAGAATTTCTAGATTTTGTACAGATTAAATATTTTGCCTTTTAATGTGTGCGTCAATAAATAAAAATAATATTTAATGACATACAACAAGTCTTCAAAATAAAATAGATTCAGAGTAGGAGAAAATTCTAAATGAATGTAAATACCACTAGCACAAATCAAGATGGATTCTACTGTCGCAATAGTCCTTCCTTTTCTTTAATAGTGATATTAAAAAATTATGCAATATAAATTACTCATTCTGATCCTACAAAGATCCTCTTGAATTGTTAAATTTTACGGGGTGAATTAATATACAAATATCACAAGTATAAATTATTAATTTACATAAAATATGAAAAATAGTTAATTTGTTGTCAAATATGGACCACAACTTTTAGTTGATTTCTTTACAGGAGTATAACAAGCTTCAAGAAATCTGGGAAGGTATTTGACATTCAAGAGTTTATTGGAGACACCAATTGTTATGTTTTATCTGACACCATTATCAAAGTTTCAGTATACAACTGTACGCATCAAAAGATTCATAAAATTGTTGAATAAAACGTTCTACACTGTAAGATGCGGAAGTTCGATTTCATGTAAATGAAATAAATACTAAACAACATAACAGAAGATTTGCTCTCATACCAATTATAAGAATTAAAATAATTTTAATTCAGAAAGAAGAATATCTCCTGTCATGATGTTGAAGCCTTTGAATCTTTATCCTTGAATGATCAAATCTTGAATGTATAAAGAAATCCACTCACAGAATACTTTTACAAAACCATATGGAAAAAGTGAAAGAAACAAGTCTATTCTATTCACAAAACAACGTCTGTGTTTGATGGCTATCGCAGGCTTATATATAGATAGGCTTGGACCCATATCCAAGTGTAACTCCTTATAACTTCCCACCATCAGGGAAGTTGTAAGGTCCCATGAAACCACCATATGGGATAGTGAACAGACGTTAGTTACCCATTAACCATTAAACTAATTAAATATATATATAATAAATATATATAATATAAATAAATAAATAAACAAACATGTGGCATATGGGCCCCTTTGTGGATATTCTTACAATGTGTCATTGGAAGGAAGAGGAGAAGCAATAACTAGGTGGAGGACAAAGGAAAAGGAGCATCTCTAGGCTCAGAAAGGTGAGGGAGCCAAAGAAACTGGATAATAAAGTGAATTCCAACAAAGGAATGTACAGTTTATAGGCTCCAACTTTCATGTATGGCTTTCCTCCTTTATTGCATCCTCTTGCTAATAAAAGTTTATTTACCAAACAAAAAAAATTTGATGAAATGTGAAAATAGGTATATAACATCACTTGACATATTTGGAATCCACCTCCATGCAATTTAGATAAAATAATCAATTTGATAACCACATAACTCCTTAATACTCAAAAGAGATCAAATTTCTCAGCTTGACAAACCAAAAACCAAACCATTTGTTTAAGCAGCTACACAAATCCACCAACTATAGCTCATTGTGTAAAATCATATTCGCGGTTAAATCAACATACAATCGTTCAAAATTTTGACAATACAAACAACACCATGATTGAAAAACTCAAGTCAGGTGGTTTAAAACAGAAGGGGAAAAAAAAGAAAAGGAAAGATAAAACTATATATATGTACAGCCCAAAAAAAATACTAAATAACATAAATCCCACGGATGTTGCATAGTTGTCACAAGGTTTCACTGAGCATTTGGTGGGAAAAAGTATATATGTTGCTATTTCTACTATATGTTAAAGAACATAGACAAAGAGAAGCTGAGAGCGACAAGAGTAGGAATAGAACACTTTTTTAGATCGGCCAAAAAAATTTTGTATTATAGAAAGTGCCGAAAGGCCACAAACTATATACACTGACAAGGATAAAAGAGAGGTAAGAGACAAACAAAAAGGGTATGTGTGTGGAAGACAATGAGGAGATAAAATGTGAAAAGAAATCAAGGAAGAAAGGCAAAAGTAGGTTAGAATAAAAGAGAATAAAGATATTTAATAGCCCTTAACAAAGAAAAAGAACAAAAAAATACGATGGATATATTCACAAGCCATTATTGCCTAACAAAGTTACCTAATAGGACCCAAGTCCTATAGTAAAGCCACTAAAAGTCCTAAATGCAACAAAATGCATCAGCATTCCATAAAAGACTTGTAATAATTACTAATCACTTCACTTCACATGCATCCAACAAGCAGAACACAATAATTCCCTCTTGTTCGAGAAAACATCAACTTAAGTTCCATTCAATATCCCAAAAAAATAAAATAAAAATAGAACCATCTAAATCTTCATCTTTCACTAAAGTTTTTATTTTTTATTTTATATAAAAAAAAAAGAGTCTAAATCCTCATCTTGTATCATTGCTTTGATTTTAAACTAATGCAACTTGGCTGATCAAAAAAACCTACTACAACTTGGTCTTCATGATAATTTATCAAACATGTCCGAGCAACTATAACATGCAAACTTTATGTTAGAGAGAGAGAGAGATAAAGAATAGACGATAATGGACAGAGAAGAAGATAAGGGCAAAAGAATAGGAGGTGAAAAGTGGGAAGAAGTAGGAGCTATGAAGCACGGACACCTCTCCGAGGGTTACGTATCAATGTTGGACACTCGGTGGACACGTGTCCGACACGTCGTAAAAGGTTTCCTTTTTCTTTTTGTTTTTTGTTTTTTTTGCAGCCAGACACGTTATGGACACATTTTGAACACTGCTGGGTCAAAAACAAAATTTCTAAAACTTCAAGTGGGCATTTGTAAAAAACAAAAATTGAAGCAATCAAACCAAACCCTAACCTTGATTTCAAACAGAAAGAGGAGAAGAGGCTGATTTGCTCTTGCCAAGGTATGTACCTTCTTCTTCTACTTTTCAATCTGTCTCTTTCTCGATCTACTCTCTTTCTTTCTTCTTTTGATCTTCTTCTTCGTTCGACTTCTCTCAATCACTCTCTCTCTTTTTTTCTTTCTTAGAGCATCTCCAATGGAGCTGCTATTCAACTTGTCAAAGCTAGTCGCTCTTTTTCTCAGTCGCTCTCTCTCTCTCTCTCTCTCTCACTGTCTCTCTTTTTGTTTTTTCTTGTTCTTTTTTTATGCTGATATTCACTCACTCTCTCTCTCTCCTTTTTGTTTATATTGTTCTTTTTTCATTTTTTTTTTGGCTTTTCTCAGTCTTTAAACTTTATCTCTATTATTTATTTATATATTTTTGGCTAATTAGTTTATTTATTTATTTATTTTCTTTACTTTCAATAATTTTTATATAATTTTATGACATATAATAAATAAATTTAATTATATATTCAACGTGTCCCCAACGTGTCACGCAGTGTTATTAAAGGTGATAGGCGTACTAAGGTGTCAAGGTCTCCTAGGGCCTACGCTTAAGGCACAAGGCAAGGTGCAGGCTTCATCGAAGTGAGGCACACCTTTTACATATTTTTTTTTAAATAAGTAAATAATTTAGGGTTCAACATAAACAAATTGAAATGTTAAACACTTAGTGTTTTTTGGAGATTATGAATTAGGGATAATTTTTCTTCTGTCATTGATTTGGGGTTGAATGCCCAATGTATTGGCATCTGTAATAAGAGTAAAGATCTTCTGTAGCTGCACCATATAAAATCAATGGTTAGGTTTTAAACAAAACCAATTAATGTAACAATAAAAAAAGCCCTCAAGACGCAAGCCTTAGGCCAGCCAGGTGCCTTATCAAAGTCGCCTGGCTTGGAACACTACAAGGCGCAAACCTTGGGCCTAGACAGGACTTGGGACTAGGTGCATGCCTAGCCACGTCTTATTGAAGTCGCCTGGCTTGGAACACTACAAAGTGCAAACGTTGGGCCTAGATGGGACTTGGGCCTAGGGGCGCCTTTAATAACACTAGTGTCATGTCCTCCATTTTTTGAAAATTTGTGTGTCCGTGTGTCTATGTCGTGTCACGTGTCCATGTCTGTGTCCGTGCTTCATAAAGTAGGAAAAAACACATAGAGAATCTCAAGAAAGAAGTAAGAATAGAGATTGGAGGAAGTAAAAGATGGGACCAGAACACAATCCCAAAGCAATATTTCAATCTCAATTATTCAATACTCAAATCATATTAACTATGATAAATATTGTTGTTTCAAACCAACTTTATTAATGAGCTTTTTGTCATTGTTTATTATTTTCAATTTTTCAATCACCATTCTTTCTTTTTTTAGCAACTTTCAAACAATAAATGTCTAAAAAGTGATTTAAAACAAAAAAACAAAAAACAAAAAATGAAGAAATGAATGTTAATTTTTTTTTTCAAAAAAAAAAAAAAAAACAAGACAAAGAAGGCAGCTAAAAAAGATTGACATTAATCTATCGACCCCTATGACACTCCACATGGTTAACTGATGAATAATGATGATTCATCCATTTTGTAATAACACAATTCATTTTACAAATATTCACCACATAACTTATGCAGCTAACACTAGATTTACAGAATTACTCCAATACACGGTGACACCAGATTCCTAAACTATCAATATGGTTAGGTACATCCAAACAATCATTTAAAAATTTCAATTTCAAATAGATGATATGACCAATTTATGCAACAAAAAAATTAGGGAAGACAACACTAAGAGGCCCATCCAAAATTGTTATCCATCTTGCTTTAAATAGAGAACCAAGTAGCAAATATCTTGGAAAAAATCAACCAACACAACTCGAATACACTTCTAGAAACAAAACCAGAAGACAGAATATTACCATAGAATTACCTTGAAGTCGTCGTATTGGTACCCATAATCTTTAAATATCGATAGGTATCTCTGATATCGCTGCATACATGCAATTATCCATGCAAGAAACACATGGGATAGTAAGTATTAAGGTTAAGACTCATTGCTACACAAAAGGAAATAATTGTTACCTGTTGCATCTCACCAACATCATGTTCCCTTAGGATTGAAAATGCTTTTACATCTATCCCCTCCTTCAGTAAAAGCTTTCAGAGGACCACCATCAGACTGCATATCAGGGAAGGAGTTGAATCATCAATTCCACGAAAGAACATGGGTAAAAAAAACAAAGGAAAAAAGTGTTCAAGTCGGTGTTGTTTGAAAAAGCTAAAAACTGAAGACTAAAAATTAAGTATTAAGAACTGAATTCTTAATTTTTTAAGCTAACAAACTTGTTTGATAAAAATTATGCTGAACTAAAAATAAGTTATATATATAATATCAAATTTGAAATTTATTATTTTCAACTTGTATATTTCAATTTTTATATTGTGATGATGGTGGTAGTGGTGGGTTGTGATGGTATGATGGTGATGGTGATGGTGGTTGCGGTGGCATGATGGTGGTGGTGGTAATAGTAGCAATGGTAATGGTAGTAAATGATGGTGGTTCTTATGGAAACAATGACAATGGTGATGAAGGTAGTGGTAGTGGTGGTGGCAGCATGATAATGGTAGTGGCGGCGATAGCAGTGGTAGTGATGTCATTGGCATGGTTGTGGTTGTGGTTGCGGTTGTGGTTGTGGTGGTGGTGGTGATAGTGGTAACGATGGTAGTGGTAGTGATAGTGGTAGTGATGGTGGTGGTGGCATGATAATGGTAGTGGTGGTAGCAGCAGTGGAAGCTGTAACGATGGTGGTGGTGGTGGTGGTAACGATAGTAGCCATTTGATCGCATATACTTCTCCGACAATGACATTGAGTGCAAGTTTTTCTGACAGCCACAACTCCATTAGACGAGAGTAGGGATGGCAATCTGAATCCGACCCGATGGGGACCCGATCCCCTACCCCGAATTGAGCTATTATTCCCCGAAAAATTACCCCGACAAGCTGAGGATGGTATTAAAAAATGAATCCCCGATGATATTCGAGCCGGGGATAGGGATACATGTTCCAGTCCCGGACCTAGGCCGACCTCAACCTCGTTCCCGTTTAGTCTCGATGTAAAATTACTATTATGCCCCTCTTTATGTATATTTGTGTGTAGGGTTGGTTGAAACACTCACTCACACACAAACACAATGCTGCTTTGCTTCTCTCTCTCTCTCTCTCTCACCGTTGTTGTTTAGTTTAGGGTTTCGCCTCCCTCTCTCTCTCTCTCTCTCTCACACACACAACGACAGTTGCCGCTCCTTCGTCACCTCTGATCCTCCCTCACCACCGCTCGTACCATATTACCAATCCTCCATCACTGCTGCTGCTGTTTAGAGTTTCGCCTCCCTCTCTCTCTCTCTCACACACACGACGGCTGCTACTTCCTCACCGCCGATTTTCAAAGGGCACCCCCCTCTCTCTCTCTTTCTAGGGATTTCGACCTCTGTTTTTTTTCTCTCTAAATTTATTTATTTTAAAAATATATGATTTGTTATTGACCTATTTTCGACGATCTGTTATACGTATATATATATATAACAATGATCTGTTATTTATTTTAAATATATATATATATATGATCTGTTTTCGACCTCTGTCATTGATATGTATGATCTATTTTTTTAATTATTGATCTGTTTATTTTAAATATATATGTCATTGATGATATATATCTAGTTATTTATTTTATATATCTGTTTTTTTTTTTAATTATGACCTGAGGCTGAATATGATGGTCTGAGGGGGTAATTTGACACAAAATTTAAGAATTTTAAATTTAAAACAACAATATTTAACAAACCACGAGAATTTGAAATTCCAACTTTCTAGATTTCCATAATTTTCATGTTTTATGGAAAATAAAGCAACTTAAATTAAAGTAACAATAATCATGACAAAATAAAAAATTCATCTTAGAAAAGAAACAGAGAAAGAAAAAACAACGAGTTATATATTCTTCTTTTGAGGGTAACACTCTACATCTTATGATTTTCATTTTTTTTTGTTTGTGTATTTTTCTTAAAAAAATAATTTGTTTTATTTTTTTCATGTGATCACTGGCGGATTTTAAATGTTTATCTTATGATTTCATTAGCTTGGCGACTGAATATTTGTCCAAAAATGAATTCTTATATTTTTTATCAAGATTTTGCTAGGAAAGAGTTGTCACATGCCATAATATTGCATGAATATCTCCTCTCTATCGTAGATCATGTTGGTTTTAAAGGATATTCAGCAGCACTTCAACCATGATTTAAAGTACCTTCTTGAAATACGATAAAGAGTGATATTTTACAGATTTATGATTATGAGAGGGTGAAGACATTGAGTTTGGTGGAGCATAATAAAAGTAGGGTGGAGCATAATAAAAGTAGGATGGCAATCACAACTGATATGTGGACCGCTACCAATCAAAAGAAAGGATTTATGGCTGTCACCGCACACTTTATTGGTGATTCATGGACATTGCAAAGTCGCATTTTGAGGTATACATTTGTAAATTTGCAAATCATTTAAAAGTTCTATCTTATTCAGTTCAATTTGCATGTTATTAATACTTGTCCATGAATATTATATTTTAGGTTTATTTATGTTCCATGTCCACACACAAAAGAAGTTCTTTGTGATACTTTGCTTAAGTGCATGATGGATTGGAATATTGATAGAAAAATCTCTACTGTTACTGTTGATAATTGCTCCATAAATGATGCCATGATTACCATATTGATGGATAAGTTGAGTAATACATCGCTTTTGTTGGGTGGTACTTTGTTTCATATGCGTTGTTGTGCGCATATTTTGAATTTTATTGTGAAAGATGGACTGGATGTCATACGAGTGGGTGTGGAGAAAATTTGAGAGAGTGTAGCTTATTGGACAATAACACCAAAAAGACAAGAAAAATTTGAAGAAATAGTCAATCAATTGCATAATCCACATACCAAGAAATTAGGACTTGACTGTGCAACTAGGAGGAATTCAACCTACTTGATGCTTCAGACTGCCTTATTGTATAAGGATGTCTTCTCTCAGTTGAAAAATAGAGAGCCCCAATATAAGACCGTGCCAAGTGAGGAAGAATGGGAGTTTGCTAGAGAGATTAGTGGAAGGTTTAAGATATTTTTTTAATCACAGAGTTATTTTCTGGTACTAAGTATCCCACAGACAATGTTTGTTTCCCAGCTTTATGTGAGATTAGGATGACACTATCTTAATGGCTCTCTTGTGAAATTGAAGTGATTAGAACAATGGCATCAAAAATAGTGAAAAATTTTGATAAATATTGGTTAGTGATACATGGTGTTATTGGAGTTGCTGTTGTACTTGATCCTAGGTATAAGATGAGTGTATTGGAGTTTAATTTTGAAAAACTTTATGGAGACAAAGCTGAAGATGAAGTTGATAGGGTTCGTCAAATTTGTTATGATTTGTTGCAAGAGTATCAGCACCGAGTTGATATGGAGATCGATGTTGTTGGTGACTCTTCTATTCATCCAGATATTGTTACAGAGACCCTTTCAGAGTATGATTTGTTTATTAGTAGAAAGAGAAGTAAAAAAATGAAGAATGTAAGATCAAAGTTGGACCATTATCTAGAGGATGATGTTTTGCCGAGAACTTCAGGTTTTGATGTTTTGAATTGATGGAAAGCCAATGGACCAAAGTATCTGACCTTACAGGCAATAGCTAGGGATATTTTAGCTATTCCTGTATCCACTGTTGCTTTTGAGTCAGCATTTAATACTAGTGGAAGGTTGGTGAGTCCACATCGTAGTAGACTTCATCCAAATATATTAGAAGCATTAATGTGTGCACAAAGTTGGTTATGGGGTGTCGAGATGAAAGGTACTCATATTATTATTTCATCCAATCTACATATTATTATTTCACTTTTATATTACCATGGAATAATTTCAATACTGAATATATATTCTTTACTTTTTAAGAAATTCAACAATGGAATCGGTAGGCTATGCGACTATATATGATGATGATGAGATCGACTCAGATGAGTCGTGTGCCACTTTTGTGTTAGTTGTCATCTTTTTTGTTTTAATTGTTAACATTTATTACATCTTATTATTAGTATTGATTATTTGTTTTTTCCTTTTGTTATTTAACATGAATTCAAGTTGAAGAAGATGATGAAAGTTATGGTGTGGTTGCATCATATTATTGGAGAAACAATGTTTTACTTATTTATTTTTTTCACAATGGATTTGGTTTTTTATATTGTAATGGATTTGTTTTTTTATTTTTTTATTTTTTGGGTAGCCTATCTATAGCGACCCAGGTTTTTACCCCGACTTTCGTTGTGTTCCGGACTTAGATTCCGTGATTGTATACTATTGTCTATGTCTTGTTTCCTTCCTTTAACTCTTTGTATTTGAGTTTTGGATTATTTTGGGCGTGTTTGGAACAGGTTGGTTGTTAGTTGGTCTAGAACGTTTTCGCTCGAGCGTGCATCTACATTGGTGACAGACCTGAAGCTTTGCATTCTACGCTCGAGCGACGCTTCTTGCGCTCGGGCGAGGCGACTTGTTGTGTCTAGTCGCTCGAGCGACAACTCCTTCGCTCGAGTAAGCCTGTTTATATCAGATCGCAAATGAGATACACTTTTGCAGCTCACTCTCTCTCTAAAACTCTCCAAAAATGCAGGTTTTCATACTCTCTCTAGAATACACCTTCTCTCTAAGATTTCATCTAGATCCATTGTGTTCTTGACCCTAGTGTCTTTGAGAATAAGGTAGAGGGCTTCAAGAGCTTTGTGTTGATCCAAGTAAGAGTTGGTTTCGTCATCTTTGGAGTTTCGATCTTGCTTGCTCGTCTTCTACACTCAATGTAGGGATTTTCTTTGAGTTATATATATTTTTGCAAGATCTGGATGATTTTCAAAATCATCCTTTGTTAAGCTTTGAAAAATTATTGTTGATTCAAGAAGATAAGTAATTTTTTTGAAAATGGGTTTATCTTCTAGTTCCTTTAAAAATAGAAATTTAGAGTTTTGACTATGTTAATTGAAGAAAGACGATTCTGTTGAGATTTCTTCAACTATTTTGGAGATGAGTAGTTTTGGGTGAGAAAACTTAGAAATTGGGGGTTTTTAGAAAGATGTTGAAAATCTTTAGAAGATGTTGTTATATTTGTTTTGTGTGCCAAAATAAATGATGTTACAAAAAAAATTGTTTATTTATTTACATATAAATGATATTTTCATGGAATATGGAAAATTGTTGAGATGGCTTGAAATGTGGGAGTTATGTTATCTCTTGGATGAATTGAAATAAATGTATTTATTCATCTTGTGAAATTGTATTGAAAGGAGAAATGGAAATTTTGATCACAATGGAAATATTGTGTGGAAGAATTGAAAATGGATAAAATGTTGCATTGCATTAATTGATACATTGGCATATCAATTCATTGATAATGAAGAGCTTTGAAATTTGATTTGAAAACTTTGAATTGAGTAAAAAAATGTTGAGAAACAAGTTTTCATGAATTGGTTTTGGGGTGAATACGATGGTAAGTCTTGAAAGGTAGTGTAGAGGATATGTGTCGAGCCTTCCAGTTAATGCTGGTAAAAATGACAAATTATGGGTGTCAAGCCTTCCAGTTGATACTGGTAAAAATGACAAATTGGTAGTACTTATATAGTCTACTTGTAGACACAAACCTAGGGATTTATGGAGCTGTATTTACCGCCCCTTGAATAAAATTTGATGAATGTTGAGCAGTTGAAATTGCATGACATCATTAAGCATGTTGGTTTTCAAAAGATGAAGGTGTGTTTTACTTTCAAAAAGGCATGGCATGGCATAAGTATTCCATCTCACGAGACTTGTATAAAATGTATATACTTTATTAAGAATTTCCTACTGGGCTATATGCTCACCCTACGGGATTCTTGTGCAGGAAAAGATGTGGTGATTCCGCCTAACTGAAAGTGTGGAATTGTGTGCAGAGAGCATAATGTGCTCATTTGCTGTGACTCTGATTGTAAGCCAAGGGCTTTGTATGTGTGGGTTTGAATAACCGTTTTGTGTAACCAGGCTCAAGCCTTGGAAACTTGTAAACCCTTGGGGGTATTTGTTGTTTAAGTTAATTGTTGTTGGATTAATTGTATTATCGCATGAAGACTATTACATCATGTAATGCAAGTATGAGGATTTATTATCGGTTTTACTTTAAAGGGGCCATGGCTATTGTATTACCATTTGGGCATGAAAATTGAGGCGTCACACTATCCCTTGCAGGCTGTGCTTGGGACTAATTATTCTCTTTGCAACTTATTTAATTTTCCTTTGTGTGGGCTACTGGATCGAATATGCTATTTGAATATGTTGAAAATATGTTGACAGATATGCTATTGATAGATTGCCACCCTTATTGACAGATATGCTATTTGAATATGTTGAAAATATGTTGACAGATATGCTATTTGAAAATATGTTGATAGATATGCTATTGAGTGGAGCTTAAATATGTTATTTGAATATCTTTTGTGTGGAGCTTGAATAAGATATATTGACATATAAGCTATTTTTTAATTTGAAGATGTTTACAGATCATTGTTAATCTTTCCTTTGAACAAAAAATAAAAAAAATAAAAAAATCTGATATGCTACTGTAATTCGGGGATTTTTTGGGGTCGGGGATACCTGATCCCTGATCGGGTGCAAGGGTGGGGGGGGGGGGGGGGGGGACAACAGGCTCCCCACCAAAGATCGGGGATGGGGACAGGGAATTTATCACTTTCGGGGATCGGAGATGAGGAGTGTAGTCCCCAGCCCCGCCCCGCCCCGTTGCCATTCCTAGACGAGAGGAGTACAACAATAAAAACTCAAAAGCGATTCATAACTTTGATGGTGTTCTTAGCTCAGAAGAGATTGGTCTTGTAAATGTAAGTTTCTTGAAAAAAAATGGCAAAAATAATAAAAATTGTTCGTCATTTCTTCGAGACTGAACTCCCAAACATATGACCAAAATTTGGGAATACAAGTCCAAATATTGTTTATTTGTTCAGGAATAGGTAACCGAACATTTCTTATTTGTTCCAGAACAGACAACCGAAAAAGCAGCAGTAGAAGTAGGCAAACAAAAGAGGTCAGACCACCCTTGAGTGGTCGACCGGTGGGTGAAATCTTACCCAGTTTTGCTCACATAGTGAGGCCATGGATGAATGACAGAAAACCAACCAAAAAAGCATGAAAGTGGGTTGTGTCGTGTGTGTGAAAAAAGATAATAGGAAAAAAAAAAATCAAACTGATTGACAAACCTTATAATGAAGCAGAGAAAAATTCTTAATCACCACAATTTTTTTTCACTGTCATGGGTTTTATTAGGATTTTGGGAGAGAGGCTTTTTGGGGTGTGGGGGCGTGCATTTTAATGGGTGGAATGTTTTTAAAAGATAATTTTTGTATCACTTGGGGCAAGAAAAGAAATTTTAAGGGTTTTAAAATTTATAAGTGAGGGTCCAAAGAAATGGGGGGTCCAAAATAATTAATGGTGTGCTAATAGCAGCACTCATAAAAAAACACATAGAACCAACTTGTATTTAAAGATTAGTTTCAGTGACTAGTCTCACTGGCACAAGATTCAGAGGTTTTCTTATTATTATTTTAAAGCAGATTTTCAGCTTTAAGGTGGTAACTTGTTGTGTGCTATGAAATGCATTTGATTGCCCAACCACTGAATATATCATGAAATAAGCACTTCTTATATCTCAAATCTTGATAACAAAAGCATTCCATATGTACACACCTCAAGATGTGGTTTGTTTGAAGAATATAGTGCTACACATTTTTTTTTGATCTTGCGTACATTATATATTCTTTTGAAATCATCCTGCAAGAAAAACCAAAACAAAAATAAGGACAATAAAATTCTCACGATCGGTGAAACATCCCAAAAAGTGTTTATGTAAATCGAAAGAACCCAACTCCCACATAAAATAGTCTTACTACATGTAAGAATCAAACTTTGCAAAATAGATTCACTAGAACATTTTCGTTTGATAATGTTGTTGATTTCTTGTTTCTTGTTTCCTGTTTACAAAAAGCAGAAAATAAGTTTCATAAACAAACTTTGAAACAAAAAATAAACCAGTTTGATAAGTGCCGATGACCCATTGTTGAGGGTGGACGAAAACTTGTTTGGTGTACAAAAAAGTTTTGAAAAAAAAAAAAAACAAGTTTGGTAAGTTGCAATGACCTATAACTGAGGATAGACGGATGTGGTGGCCAGCGGTAGGGGTTGTAAAGAGTAGGGGTTGGAGTTGGTGGTCAAATTATTGCTGGAGGTCACGATGTGGCCGAGGGTCACAGGAGGTGACCATCTAATAGCCAGAAGGTGCTCAGAGATTACAGATGGCTGCCAACGATGGGTGGTGGCGGCACTGAATGGCAGTTGGAGGTGGTAAGAGAGGGAGAGTGAAATTTTGTTTTAAAACAAGTGAACACTCAATTTTTTATTTTTATTTTTTTAGGTTTCCAAAATTTTAAAATTAATTCCATTATTTTAAATCAAAAATAAAACCAAACAATTTTTCATATGCAGTTTCAAAAAAAGAAAAAAGAAAAAAAAGTAACCATACTAAACAAGACCTTACATTTTTTGTTGAATTCCAACCCAAGAAAATAATTTCAAATTTAATCAAGTTCACACATATCATAAAAATCAAGCACTAGCAATAAGCATAATAAACATAGTAATTACCAGTGCACCATGCAAATGTTAACTTGATGTGCCCAAAATTGAATATGTGCATGTCACTAGTTTGCCCAACTTACATACATAATACATTAAAAGAATAATTTTGTCTTGCTTCATAGTCTAAGATGATGGGTGTGTTTGGTTTGTGTTTTGAGATAAATTTTCAAAAAATAAAATAAAATTGGGAAGAGAGTTTAGAAATTTTTTTGGTTTGTTTGGTTGTATATTTTGAAAATAGTTTTGGAGTTTGGGATGATTTGAGATTTTGTTGTAGTTGAGTAGATGTGTGTGACAAAAAAAAGTGATTGAGAAGGAGAGTGGAGACAGAAAAAGTGATTAATTGATATGTAATAGAAAGAGAAATGATTTTGGAATTTTTTTTGAGAAAATTTGTAACCAAACATGTTTTTGGAAATTTTTTTCCAAAAAATGTTTCAAAACACAAACTATAGCGACCCAGGTTTTTACCCCGACTTTTGTTGTGTTCCGGACTCAGATTCTGTGATTTTATACTATTGTCTATGTCTTGTTTCCTTCCGTTAACTCTTTGTATTTGAGTTTTGGATTATGTTGGGCGTGTTTGGAACAAGTTGGTTGTTAGTTGGTCTAGAATGTTGTTGTCCATATTTTGGCTTCTTCGCTCGAGCGAGGATTCTTGTGCTCGAGCGAGGCTTCTTGCGCTCGAGCGAGCCTTGTGAAAATTGTTTCTTCGCTCGAGCGAGACTTCTTGCGCTCAAGCGTGCATCTACGGTGGTGACAAGCATGAAGCTTTGCATTCTACACTCAAGCGACGCTTCTTGCACTCGAGCGAGGTGACCTGTTTGTGTCTAGTCGCTTGAGCGAGAACTCCTTCACTCGAGCGAGCCTGTCATACATCAGTTCACAGCAGCGCCGTTTTGCTTCATTTTTTTGGATCCCTTTTCACTCAAAAACCCTAAATCAGCTCTCTCTCTCTCTAGGGTTCGACTTCACTCTACAAATACACCTAGATCTAAGGATCTCTTCACCCTAGGGTCTTTGGAAAAGGGTAGAGGGCTGCAAGAGCTTCATTTTGATCCAAGAAGAAATTGGTTTCATCATCTTTGAAGTTCCACCTTGTTGCTTGGGTCTTCTACACTTGAGGTAGGGATTTTCTACACTCTAATATGGTTTTTAGCTTAGTTATTTGCTATTGTGTATAGATGATGAGATTTGGTTGTGGTTTAGACAAATCTAAGATTTGGGTGTTTTATGGAAAATAGGGATTTTTGATGAATATGAGGTAAATGAGTATGAGGGTTGAATATAAGATCATGTTGTGCCAAAATAGTTGTTTTTGGTGTTTGGGTTGATATTTGGTAAAAGGGGGATTTTTGCCCTAATTTGATTAAATCATTATTTTGCATAAATAATTGGGATTAACATTGAAAATGTGAAATTAGAAGGTTGTGGATATAAATGGTGATATTGAATATGTATTATCTCACCTATGGAAGTTTTGAATAAAATAGTTATTTTGAGATTGAACATCTCTTTAGAAATAATTGCATTGGGCTATCAGTGGAGGATAGCTATGATTGTGTAAAAATTACATGAGGATTAGGCGATTTAATACTAATCCATTGTTGGTGTCATTGAATATGACCATGTTATAAATACATTGTATATGTATGTTCATTGGGAGGAGAAAGGGGATGTATTCCATATATGATTATGTTTATAAATACATTGCATATGTATACTTGTTTGGGAGGAGAAAGGGGATGGACTCCATTTAAAACAAGTTGGCTGGAGTGTCCTGGGTGAAAGACCCAAAAATTTATATATAAATGGGTGTCGATTCCTTCGGATGAAATATTTGTAAAATGGAAGGTTTGAAGTGTTTATGTGTGTTTTGCATAATTGGAAAATCATTGAGTTGTAGTCTCATTTTGGTTGTTGAAAGATAATGAATCTAACTCATGAATTGAGTAGCATATATGAACTAGAAATGAATTGAAGGAAAATGGAATAAGGTTGGTCTTAGTGGCATATGGATATGCAGGCCTTGTGGATGTTTCAGTATCGATATTGTTTATATACATGGTATTTATACTTTTGCTAAACCTCATAAATTGTGTTAGATTATTTCTACTGGGCTGTTGGATCACCCTATATGGGAATATCATTTTTAGGTGCAGGTGAGACGTTTCCACCAAGGCAATAGTGTGGATGGACTTTCGAGAAGTAAGAGCTTCTTAATTATGTCTTGTTATGTGTATGTTTGTTATTTGTAAAGCCAAGGGCTTAAGATGTAATGAGTGAGACTCAATTTGTGTAACCAAGCAATGACTTGGGAAAATGTAAGCCTATGTGGCATTTAACTGGTTGTTAAACAGTAAACTCTGATGTATAAAAGTATGTTGTTTCTCATATTTATTCCGGATATAAGTTATCTTTATTGTATTATTTTGGGCGCGTTACACAAACCAAACACACCCGAAATGTTTTTCAAATGTTCCTGACTACCAAAAGCAATATATACTCAAAACTCAGTAGGGGCAGCTTCGCCCAACAGCCAATCTGTCATTAGTGCTTTTGGTGGCGCAGGTTTAAATAACAGAAACAACCTTTTGGGAGCCACATACACAGTATCCTAGAAATCAACTCCCAAACCCCATCAACATCTCTCATAATCAGAACTTGCCAAAAAAACTCTTGCCTAATATATTCAGAGCTGATTCTGAGCAAACAAGAAAATTATTCACAAAGGCCACCAAAAAACTTAATTGGCATAATATGTAATCCTGACAGCTGGGTAATTCTATGTGCGCACAACACACAGAATCTTAGCAAACAACATTTGTATTGTTCGGATATAAACTTTCGAACAAAAAAAATTGTTCAATCATACATTCCGTTCAATAATTTATATCCAAACAACTGTCTTTTGTATGGAAGTTTATGTTCTAACATTTGACTTTTGTTCGAAAGTTTATAACCTAGAGGCATAAGTAGTGTGTATTGCGATTTTCTACGGTGTGAATAGAATTTCCCCTTTACCAAATCACTCATCATCCAGTATATTGAAACAAAATTGGATGCCATAAACACTCGATTCATTTTGATTCAGTACCTAGTCAAAAATGACACGCTAACTCAAAACTCTTATTAGTCCTTTATAGAGAGGCTCAGTAATCATTCTAGTATCTTTGTCAAGCAAATGATGAAATACTACTGAGTCCATCAAAAACTATTAAAACCAAAAATAAAGGATTTAGAGCATTTGCAACAATCATTGAATATAATGCATATATATTGCACAAATAAATAAACTGCTAACAAGAAGGAAAAGAAAATTGATTGTGAAAAAAACAATAACCACAAAAAGTAAAGGTGTATGTACAAGAAAACAGAAATTACCATATCAAAAATGCTCAAGACAAACTTTGCAAAAGTACCAAACACACTATCCCGAACAGTATTGTGTAACTTCACCAACGTATCCCAAGGAAAAAGGAGCATCCCTTTCAAAGTCAATGCTACAACGGCCTCTACAATCTTCTCTACTTCTCC
This sequence comes from Camellia granthamiana, assembly GCA_036172215.1. NCBI lineage: Eukaryota > Viridiplantae > Streptophyta > Magnoliopsida > Ericales > Theaceae > Camellia > Camellia granthamiana. The sequence continues at coordinate 14,159,578 of CM069912.1, forward strand.
ATGGCATTTTCGATTTCCAATTTCCGCAGACCATAAACCAATTTGCAAGTGCTAAAATAATGTTCTTTGAGAAATTAGGGATTAGAGAGAAAATACATAACAAAGAAACCGCATGAAATAAACGCATGTAGTAAAATCAATCCGTAGTTTATAATTTGGTTTGGATAACAATTCCTTTCAACTATGCTTCTAATTATTAAAAAAAAAAAACAAATTGAACCCCACTAATAAAATCCAATAGCCAATTATATCCTTTGCATGTCAATCGAGATAACAACAGTGTTACACTATCTCATCGTATATACAATCACCCGCAAGGAATCCAAAACATACAGTTTTGCACTACAACTACTACTTGAGCATTAGTGCACAATTTGGTAACTTGTGGAAAACCCCTCTCTCTCTCTCTCTCTCTCTCTCTCTCTCTCTCTTTCTCTCTCTCTCTCTCTCTTATTGGAACTCTAAGTCTCTTTTTATTTGACCAGATGAAAAGACTTTCATTTATTAAAAAGATTATGGCCTTTACTATTTTTTATAGTTGACGTAAGTTACCATTTTTTTTTATAGCTTTGTACATTGGTATATGTGTTTCTATTACTCATTTTAAGATTTTTTTTCTCTACGTTGTATTTTTTCTTAGAATGCTTGAATTTATTAATTAATTTTGTTTTTTATGCTTAAAATGATTTTTATTTGCTATTATTTTTTTAAAAAAACAAATTTATTTAAAACTCATCATATATTTTTAACAATATATATTAAAAAATGTACCCCCGTACCCGTATTCAACTTTTTATCGGTGTCTGCATACCCTAAAACCAGAAAAAATGGAGAAGAATCCGACTCTTAGACACATCCGTGTCCAACATTTCTACTGAGTCCGTGTAACATTGGTCACCACTACCATCATCATTAGTAACCACCACAACGATAACAATACTTCTATAAAAACAAATGAGCATTCAAATAATGTTGGCTTTACTTCTATAAAGCATAACAAAAAAGCTATGGTAAATCTGCAAATCAAATAATATGGCACAGAATCTTCTGGTGAATTCATTCGACTCCATATTGATTAAATATTACACTCTCCTTGAAATCACATATTACTATCAAACGTTTTTGAAAAAATCTAGAAATCCCCTAGATATCGATTTGTGATTATGTATCAATTTTAAGCAGTAAATAACAATCACAATCAAACAATCAACACAAATCAACACAACGATTTTAACGTGGAAAAACTACAATTGGAGTGCCTCCAATTGTGATAAAAAAAATCACAGGCCAAAGGCACAAAATAATCCACTAAGAAGACAAAAGGAATTACACAAGTGTACTCTCAATTACCTAGCAAATCCACGCCCAAATTGAACCGACCCCTATGTACCTCTTCCAGTCCCGTCTTCACCTCAGAATTGTCTTGCCTAACGTTGAATCCACAACGCCGATGTCGAATCCACGACGATGAGCCACTCCAGAATCCACCAAAGTTTTAGGTCCAAATTCCACGAAATCCACCAAAGAACAACTCTCTCTTTTGTATTGAATAAATAAAACAAACAAACCCTTTGATATAATCTACTCAATTCATGATTAAACTCTCACAGATATCAAAGGAAACAAGCAAAGAAGCTCCAGATGAAAATCCTAATACCCAAGAATAAGATTTGGAAACTGTACCCTAAAATCGGATTGAAACACATATTTATAGAAAAACAGATCCGCGATCTTCGCTCAAGCGCAAGAATGGTCGCTCGAGCAGATCTATGCTCGAGCGCAGGAATGGCCACTCGAGCAGAAAAAAATAACTCCCAGTACTTTTGCAGGCGAGTGAAACTTCTGAAAGGTCGTGATCTCCGCTCGAGCGCAGGAATGGTTACTCAAGCAGACAAACAATTTCAACTGCAAAGTGGCAAACATGAAAGAATTAACACCACAAACTTCTCTGCAAGGCACAATTTGGATTGGATTCGCATCTAAAACTCATAGCCTCACTGAAATAAAAAAACGAACAAAATTACAACTGAAAGGAGTTTTGTCAAAACGGGATTGCCAAGAATAAAAACCTAACAGTTTTAATAAGCAAAAAAAACTTTTTCATGAGCTTTTAGTCACAACTGGAGGTACGCCACTACAAAATTGCAAAGAAAACAACTGTATTCCTAACAATCACAATTCAAGGTATACATAATTATGGGGATTGCGGGTTCATATGAAATCATATCAATGCATTACTCAGTTAGCACAAAAGAAGTAAGACAAAACAAAGCCACCAACCTTAAAAATGAAACCATCATAGAATGCAAAGCAAATAACAAAGTCTATCAGCAATAAATAGCTAGACAACAAGACATAGAACATTATTTACCTAGTAAGATAGATGTGCAGTATAGTGCATCAAAAGCACATGTAGATTTGGATGTGGTTCGAGTCTGTGTGTACATAATTACAAAGGATGTATTCATTGAAATTTTAGTCAACCAAATCTTCTACACACATACATAGTAGCAATTGTTACATATCGCTATCATCAAAGTTTAAACAAATACAAGAAAAAAGGAAACAAATCAATCTAAATTGACAAATTTTCATATTCATCGAATCAAATAAGACCAATAATATACAAGAATACATTTCTAGAAATGATTTTGGCAGGGCATTAAAAGGGAATCATGATTATGAATACAGGACATAAATGTGTCGGTGTGTTTCTATAATAGATGAAATCAATCAGATACTCCCCATAAAATATCTGGGAGATGATGAAGTTTTACCTTTTTACCCCATAAGTCTCTTCCTCTGGCCTTCGATGTTCCCCTAACTTTCCTCTTTCCAAGATGTTGTTTCTTACATTCGTTAAGAGTCATCTCCTGTAAGACATAAACAGGGAAAAGATAAATGGCAGTGAGTTTTCACTTACACACAGGTGTCTTCTGCACTCAGTAAGCAAACATTACCCTTGAACCATCTTCTTCTTGAACCTTTTCATCATAACTATCTAGAGTAACTCCTTGTTTAACGTTCACGACGCGTTTAGATACAATTAGAGTAGCATCCTTGTTTTAGATAAGTAATGGAAGACTGGTAAAGAAGGAGGTGAAATTTTAAGAACAAAAACAACCAACACAAAAAAAAAAAGGGCGTGACAACAAGGAATCAGAGATAAATAAACAAATGCACTTCACAATCACAAACATATAATCAGGGTGTAAAATCCACAGTAGATGAAGAGAAGAATGGGAGAATGGGTATTAACATACAATATTCTTTTTGTTTATCATTGAATTTAAGTTTTTGTTTATTTTTTAAACTTGTTGTATATTTCATGCATGTCTAAACAACGCACATGTCAAGAAGTGTCTGATGAGCATCATGCCAATGTTTGACATGAGGTTAGTGTTGTGTCATGTCATGTCGTGTCCGATGTCCAAAACACTTTTTAACATAACAAACACCTTCCTAGAAGACTTCACAACTCTAATATATTGTCAAATCCAAATTTGTTAACTATATTAATATTTTTTTATGCACTTTTGTAGAGTGCAAAGTGTTATATCATATCTTTTGTAAAATGAAAAACTTTTACTACTAGAGTTTTATATTGTATAATATGATATTTACATTTTACATGGAGCATTACATTTTTCACAATATTTTCGCTTATTTTTGTTATAATTTAGGATGTATAGTTTTTAAGGAAATTTGGAAATTGAATTATAGCGATCCCGGTTTCCCTTTTTCTTTAATTGTTGTATCTGGACTTAGGTTCCGTGGAGTTGGTTGTTGTGTATACCTTGTTTACATCCTTTACTCTTTGTATTTGAGTCTTGGGTTGTGTTGGGCAGGTTTGAAACAAGTTGGTTGAGCCTAGAGCCAAAAGTAGTTGCCCAGTTTTCTGACCTGTCTGCCTCGAGCGGAGATTTTGACACTCGAAGCGGGGACCTTTTTGTGTTGCTTCTCCGCTCGAGCGGGGGTTTTTAGCACTCAAGCAGGAAAATCACCCATCCAGTATTTTCTCTGCAGGGTTGGTCGCTCGAGCGGGAGTTTGTGTGTGACGCTTGAGCGGGAAATTGAACGCTCGAGCGGGGACCTGGTTCAGCAAAAGTGCTGGGAGTGTGTATCCGCCGCTAGAGCGGGGGTTTGGACACTCGAGCGGGAGTCTGTGAATGACGCTCGAGCGGGGGTTTCCACGTTCGAGCGGGGCGACTGGTTTAAGACCCCGAGATCCGGGTTTTTGGATCACTTTTCAACATCTTTTCTCTCTCTTACTTTTCCAAAAAGCTATTTTGAGAGCTCTTCA